>JARYHS010008074.1:232511080-232974505 GCA_031002005.1 Vandiemenella viatica
GCCAGAAAAGACAGGATAGCAAGTCATGCAGGACTGACATTCATTTTCGCGGATTTCTGATCCACTTAATTTTGTACGGGATCCTTTGGATTGGGGGAGCCCACTTTGCTGGATTGCAATCCCTACTGGCAGCTCTTCTCTGCATCCCCTCCAATGAGTGTATTTGATACCCAAGATGTGGGCCCTATCCTACACCACCATATTCAAGCATTGATCTGACCAAAGTTTTTGTACCCAGTTCCATTACTTCTGTAGTACATCCCTCATCACTCTTCCAACAGGTGAAGGTTTTTGAACCGTTTTTCTACTGTTTGAGTGGACTGTCAGCACATCCGGACGGCCATGGAGCAGGCATCATAGAGACCCCAAGATTTTATGCACCAGCTTGACCAGCTTGCGACAGCTAGAAGAGACCTGCCACCTGATGAAGACACCAGAGCTAGCTGTCAAAACATAGAATTTATACAAAACCAGCTTGCTGGACACTTGAGAGGATTATATCTCCTTTCCCTACTATCTGTCCAATGTGTATTGCCCAGTTAGTTTGTTATCAAATGTTATATCAAGGTATTTACCTTTCGAGACTTCAGTAGCGCTCATTCTCCACTTATAATCATTTAGGTTTTTACTCTGTGTACCTAATAAGCTGGCTCTTCTTTGTATTTATCTTCATCCTATGTAGATCACCCTGCAGTTGCTTACAGTCGTGGGTGCCGGCAGGATTACTTTAAGGGAGTTGCATCTGTTGTTTTTATACATTATATTTAATACTTATTAAATAAGGATACTGAATTTATTGACAAGGTGTTGAACAAATTTGGACAACAACTAGGTGCCTTAAGTTATTAATCAAACAGTGAATTTAATAATAAATTTTTGTTTCCTAATCTTTTTCTGTGTATTTTCTTTCATAGCAGGGGGTGCCAACTCCGGTGCCCATGTTTCCAGTCTTCTACAGTTTTGACCCTATTATGTAACATTATGTCATCTGCAAACAATCTAACTTCTGATAGTAAACCTTAACACAAACCATTCATCAGAATAACAATAGCAATGGTCCCAATACACTCGTGTGGAACTCCCATGTTCACCTCCTAATTCTTTTGATGCTGCATTTCCTACCCTAACTTTTGCTTTCTACCTTTTAAGAATTCTTCTACCCAGCAAATACCTTTTATCAACTCCAATAGTTTATACCTTATTTAGCATCATTCTTTGGCTCACTCTGTCAAAATCCTTTGAAAGATCTAGTGCTACACTATAAATTTTACGTCCCCTGCCCATTTCATCAGAGATATCTTTTATATAGTCCACTAACTGAGATTCGCTTGAATATCCTCGTCTAAAGCCATGCTGCCGACATGAAAACCACTCCAGACACGTTTGATATGGTTTGCATATTAATCTCTCCATTAATTTACCTGTTACTGACATCAAGCTGATTTGCCTGTAGTTTTCGAACCTACTTGTTACCTCTCCTTTATGGACTGGTAACTATCACACTTCTCCAGTCATCTGTAAGTAACATTTTTTCCAGATTCAATTTACAGTATAACTCCAATTATCCAAATCGCTGATTATCCGAATTGCTGTTTTAATTAAAACGGAAACATACTATGATTACAAAAATAATGATTCTGCCTACACACCACATGAAACTTCTCACTGTCAAGCGGATGTGCGACTTTGCTGCCAGAAACAATGAATACAGTCAAACAGCTTACTTTGACAGAGATGTTCAGCAAGCAATAACTTTTATTTACAGTACATGTACATGTACGAGTATGTACTAATGTACAGCACTAGTAACTATGCTTCACATGTAAAATGTTGTCTTTTCCTTTAATAAATTAAAAGCTCTTTTCCTTTAAATATAGTTTCTTCTCCCATTTTCAACAGCAGAAGCTGGGGCTGCCAACAGGACGACCCTTTGGCTTGGACATATTACAAAAATAGAAGACCAAAACCTCGTCATAATAAACAATGGATCCCCAACTCTAATCCCAAGAATAGGACGGAATCCATCAGCCGTGGACTTAACACTCTGCTCCCCATCTATTGCATCCGTAGCTATGTGGCTAAACTTTAACCGACAGTTTAGGATCGGACCATCTACCTATTAAAATCACGATAGGTTGCAACACCAACTTCGAGTGGAAGGGACACCCCACAAAACACTGGACACCAGCCAAGCAAATTGGGCACTATATAAACAACACCTAGAGGAGGAAGTGAGAAACATCCCCACGGATATCTCAGGCAGGGAGGCATACAAACAGCTGATGCAAGCCATCACAACAGCTGCAGACAAATCAATACCGCTTAAAAAACGACGTAAATCTACAAGCAATCCTCCAGCAATTTGGTGGAATATGGAGTGTTCTAAAAGCAGTGGCCAAAAGGAGATTAGCACTCAGAAATTATCGCAAGGAACCGACAGTAGAAAGATTCTTAACCTATAAAAGACATGTGCATACACCAAACGAAATATTGCGAACTCAGAAACGTCTCAGTTGGATACAATACTGTGAGAAACTGGGGAAAGATACAAACACTACATCCATTTGGCACCAAATAAGAAACTTGAAGAACAGGAAAACGTTCACTTCAAGCATTAAGTTAGACAACTCATGTATAGAAGCCATAGCGGAAAGAATTGCCCCCGATAGTGTCTACCATAAAAACTTTAGATTTTCACCGAACGCAGAACAACATCGGAACACGAACTGTGTTCTCCATCACAGTTAAAGAAGTGGAACAAAATATTAAACAGTCCTCTGACACGACACCAGGCAAAGATAGAATACTTATTCGATGTTGTATAATCTGCCGACCAACGCCCTTCAGCTCCTAACTAAAATCTTTAACGAAATCTGGATGAAGCAACCGAGTCCCATAGAGTGGAGAACTCAGATAATTATACCAATACTAAAACCCAACAAAGATCCCAAGCAACCAGGATCGTATAGACCTATTTCCCTGATGTCGTTGTGTATCCAAAACACTAGAACTCGTCGTAAAAACAGACTAGAATATTGGATGGAAAAAAACAACTTTCTAGCAACATCACAATTTGGATTCAGGAAAGGAAAAAGTACACTCGATAACTTAGCAATAATTACTACGGATATCAATATTGCATTTGCACGGAAATTTTACTTAGGGGCAATATTCATAGATATCACTTCAGCTTATGACAATGTTGTTAAACATTCTGATGCAAAAGCTCTCCAACTTGGGAATCCCACATGAGTTGTAGCAGGGATACACTCGCTCATATCAGAAAGAGTTATATATATTTCAAACTCAGGGGAACTGGTGGGCCCCCGTTGGGTCTACAATGGACTCCCACAAGGAGCGATATTAAGTCCTCTCCTTTATCTGATATACACTCACGACTTAGAAAAAATCTTCTCCCCAAGTATTCTAATCCTTCAATTTGCGGACGACATCGTTATATACACCATGAGTTATTAATAGAAGACGTCTTCGAACAGTTGTTTGAAGCAATACATGCATTCATCACGTGGGCCCACCGTAACGGACTAGACATATCTTCTGAGAAATCATCCATAGTCATATTCTCAAAACGCAACATTCCTGATATGGCTCGAATACATCTAGGTCCCTTTTCATTCCCAGTACATAAACAGAGCCGATTCCTAGGAATTATATTGGATTCCCGACTAACTTGGAGAGACCATATTCAACATATAATAGCCAAATCAGACCAACGACTTAACATCCTAAGAGCAGTGGCCGGAGCGAGATGGGGATCCCACCCCAACGCACTTCTGCTCCTATACAAATCAATGATTAGATCTATCATAGACTATGGCAGCGTCTTTTACGCCAACGCCACAAAAGACGCATTGCGGAAATTAGATTCCCTGCAGCATCGCTGCCTCAGAACATGTTTAGGAGCATTCAAATCTACACCAACCAACGCCTTACTTGTGGGGCAGGCGAAAATGCCTCTCAACATAAGAAGACAACTACTTACAGAGAAGTTTATAATCGAAAAACTTAGCAACACCACACACCCACTAAAGGAACGGTTAGATAACCTCCAACACTGTAAACGAAATAAACAGTCTGGCGCGCCAAGCAACATTCTTCTACTTAACATGTATAATACGTGGGAGGAAAAGAGCGTTAACATAACGAAGTTTTCGACACACCCGATATTCCAAGCTCCTTACCAGCTCCGAAGTCTAGACATACAGGTAAAATATTTGCAACACACGCCGGGCACCAACGCCAACTATGCCCTGAACGCCCTGCTCGCCAGCCAAGACCTAAATTCAATCCATATATACACAGATGGATCAAAAAATAATACAGGAGAACGAGTCGGCAGTGCACTATATTGCCCCAAAACACAGTACAAAGCCCTATACTCCTTACCACCGCAAACTACAATATATTTGGCAGAAGCGAAAGCGATATTAGAAGCTGTAAGATACGGCCGGACCAGAAGACCTAAGAAGGTGGTCATAATAGCCGACTCCTTGAGCGTCATCAGGAGCATAGCAGAACAAAGTGGAATTATAGGATGGCACCACTACTAATAGAAATACTAAATGAAATACACATAAGCAACAACATAGGCATCACAACAAGTTAGTATGGGTTCCCTCTCATAACGGATTAAGTTCAATGAAATCGCGGACACACTAGCCAAGAAAGCCATCTCAGATGGACAAAGAAAAGAACTATTACTACCCCCATCAGTATATGCACACGATATTAAACAGCGAGCAAGAAATAGATGGCAAACGATTGGAACAATACGATGCACCACAAAGGATCCTTCTACGGACACATCCAACCATATATTCCTTCCAAACCCTGGTTCTACAGCTGGAAAATCAACAGACGCCACTTAATTAATATAATCAGAAGCAGATTCCACCACGGCAACTTTCCCAGCCACTTGAACCGGATAGGACTAAGAGATAGCCCCAGATGTGACTGTGCCGACCGAGCAATAGGGGACATCAACCACCTGTTATTCTCCTGCAAAAAACACCAACATCCAAAACAAAATGCTGAAGGAACTCACAAGGTGCAAGATCCCCTTCCCAACTAATTTAGCCATCCTACTCTCTTCCAACAACCACTCATATACAGAACCATAATGTTGTTTTTTAAAGAAGGAAATATTCAAATATAGGAAAAAGCTGATAAGCCAATCCTAGACCATAAACTAAAAGATACACTAACCCTTCACAAATACTACACTCTATCTAGAACATACACACTAAAGCAACACCCAATGACAATAGATACAAATATAAGTACGCAACATTATTCCCACCAAAGGATCCAAATAGATCAGGCAACCACAGGAAATATTTCACGAACTTTGAATTGTGGTGGAAATATATGTACAAAAGCTGCCCTGTGCTGTTGGCGTCGACTCACACTGTGCAATTGTAAAGGTAACAACGTAATATATTTTATAAAGAAATTGTCATAGGCTTAAGAACTATTGTAAAATAAAAGATAAGAAATTGTAATTTAACTAAACAATAAACATAAACCATTGTAAATTAAATGTAAAGAACCTGGCAGTATGGCCGACCAGGCCAAAAGCCAACATAAATAAATAAATAAAAAAAAAAACTTTATAAAGTAATTAATTAAAACAGACACGTTTCAGAGAAAAAAATCCAATTATCCGAGTTTTGATTTCCGAATGGGGCCCGATCCCAATTATTCAGATAATTGGAGTACTACTGTAAATAATTTTTCAAGATAAGTTGAAACTGGTAGAATAGCAGCTTAATTTCTTGAAAGCATCATTTCTGACACACTCTGTTTTTACATTGGTCCCCTTGCCATAACTTTGCTATCTTTGTGATATTTGATACATTCCTCTCGGATTTCTACTGCAGCAGCTAAAATCACATCAAACCTACCATCTACCCACAGTGTCTATTCATTGGTTGTTGTCACACATATCATTTAAACTTCTCTTTCTTGAAACCTCCGTAACTATGAAAGATGCACTTGTATATTTTCTTCATGCCCTATTAAAGTAAAATTCCTTAAACATTTAAACTATTTACTAAACCTGAAACTATCTTCCATTGCCAACAACAATTCTCTTAAGACACAATCATATTTTTATGATGCAGTTTTCCACAGGTCTGTAATCCTTTATCCATACCATAAGATAGGCATATGATCTAGATATTCTAAATATATGCTAATATGATAGTTCTTTTCCTTTGCCTCATGGATAAGAAGAAAACCCAACGTTAATGGGCTTGTGATAAAAAAATTCCATTAACCTCTTCAAGTAAGTCGGTTCCATAACTCCTTCCAAAGTAACAGACCACTTTGAAAGATATGCTATATACTTCCTTCCTTTATTTCCTTAAATCCCACAATAAAGAGTGCTTCATATTATAGGATGTGCCAACTGAGAGACTTTCAGCATAATTTACTGATTAATTTGCATCACCTTATTACCTTGAAGTTAAAGATACAGGTTTGTTGGCAGGATTTATCATTTGTTACTGTCATAATTTAATATTTATGAAAAAATATATTTGGAAGGTAATCTCACTTTTAATAGCACACCTAAATTCAATTAATTGGTTTTTCAGATTATAAATGAATATGAAATTAAATATAATACATCTCAAACATTTATTTGTTCTCATAAACATCAAAATTCTGAAAGGGTTTACAATCAGAAATGCAATCAAGTTTTAAGAAATTGTGTTTAAATTGAACTGAATTAAAGAGCTTGAGAATGGTTTCAATTTTCTTGTTTGTTGTGAATAAGTTACACAGATCTTGACAAATTACAACATTGAAGATAGTGAATTGTGAAGCATCCAAACCAGGAGGCATAGAAGGAAACGGCCAACAGTGGAGCAGGGCTGACACTAGGATTCTTGGGCCCCGGGCAAGCATTCTAAGCCAGCCCCTCCCTTACCCCGAAAAACTTTTTTTAGTTTAAACTTTGTTTTTATATATGCAGAAATGTTCAAAATATAGGCACAGATTTTAAAACTTGCAGTTTGATTTCTATTTAGATAGCTGGCGGGGCCCCCTTCGGGGACTCGGGGCCCCGGGTACTTTTGCCCCGCTTACCCTCCCTAATGCTGGCCCTGCAGTTGAGGATGATACTGGATTTTGCCAAGGAAGACTATGGGCCATGGTTAAGTTGAACTCCCCACCTCAATGTTAATTGCAGTTTGCAGTGCCTTTCAGTTACTCTGCTAGGATGGAGATGTAATAATCTTGATTCCCACAATGTGGCACATCTTCTCTGCATCTATAAATACAAGGCATTTGCCAAGAAAAGTGTTCTGTAGCCTCTTTTTAAATTTATTGTCATCATACTGAGTGTTTCTATGTCCTTGGCAGTCAGCTTTACAATTTTATTTGTATATCAGTGACTACTTTGTCATCACCTTCAAAAGTGATTGACATGACATCTCCCTCTTTTAGCAGAGGTCATGTCATCTCACAACTGAATGTTATTGTTTACTGTTAAAAATTCTTTGTCCCATGAACTGCCTTTCCCTATAGATACTATGTAATAAATAATTATCATTGACAGATAGTCTGTCACGATTGCACTCTCATTCAGATGTTAGAAATATATAAATGAATATTTGTTTGTTCATCTTCTATGCATTCCTATGCTATTCATCTGTTTATGATGTAACTTTGGTGAGTTGTTGTTGTGCACACTTGCAAAGGTTTGTGATGAAAAAAACTTACCCTCTTTTCCCTATAACGTCCCTTCAGGAAAATTTGTACATGTATCAATATAGTTTTTTTTTTCTTTTTCAAGTAGCTTAAAAACAATATGAAAATTTTCCAAAGTGGATGTGTTATTCTAAAAGCCCATGAAATTTAATACTTACTGGTACTGGACTGGTTGGCCAATTACGATCGAAAAATCTGAACTTGAAATTTAGAAATTGTTTTAAAGTTGGTGTGGTGATAACACAAATCCACAATTTTAATCTGATCTTGATGAAACTTTGAACTCATGTACTTGAAAAAAAGTAAGAGGAAACACTGTCTACATTTGGTTTACAAAACCACAACCCCCATCCCATTTTAGCCCACCCCTCCCTTAATTTTTGCAAGTGTTCTTTACACAAAGCCCAATGGAACTTTGCACATATATTCTCTAAAACAAAAACAAAAAAGTAAACAAGAATGTGCAAGAGATAAGAACACAGTCTAACAGCCAAAGATAAAATCAAAGGATTCCTTGCTAAACTTCATTTGTGGTCAGGGTCATTACAAAAATATAAGGTATGAATTTTTCCTTTGCAGTCAGAATTGCATTTGCATGTGAAACTATTAAGATTTTTTTCAAATATTTCGAAAGTTTAGAGGGAAACTGGCTAAAGCAGATATTGATATTCTCGAAGCCCATAACATATTCCTGTAATACAGCATTGGATTGAGTCTGATCGAACATTTGCTGACCAATATAAAATTGTTTTGATGTTGGTGTAATAACACACAAATCTACAATTTTTTTTTGTATTCAATCTCAAATTGAGTTTGCTCAGATATGCTTTAAAAGAAGTTTAGAAATAATATTTACATATATTTCACAAATCTGCACCTGTTCCTTCCTGTCACCCCTCTACTGGCCAGTGTTTTTCGACATGGTTTTAGAAAGCCATTGCAACTGCGACATTGATTGGACAAAATTTATAGTCATTCATAGTGATGGAGCTAAAGCTATGACTGGCAATAAAAGTGGACTTGTTGTAAAATTAACATCAATAATACCAAATGTTATAATAATAATTGGGGGTGTAAGGGTTTGGGAGAGACAATACTAGTCTTTTCCAACCAAATGTCAACCTCTCCTTCACGTGGTGCACCCTGTTTGCACGGACGAGGCTCTGGCGACTGAAAGATTCCCGGTATATGGAGTCACCCACTGCTTGCCAACGGCCTCCGAAAGGAGGGCGGAAGAGCGGGGAGCGGTTCAGGGCACCCTCTTGCCCTTGGGGTTGGAAACGGCCCCTAAAGGCGGATGAATCAGAAATGATCAACGGCATGGGGATGCAGAAGGCAACGGGAAACCACTGCATTAAAGACCCAAAGGGTATCCCGAGGACATGTAATCCTCTCAAATTACATATATCATGATGGCTTCTTCCTGGGTAAAATATTCCGGAGGTAAAATAGTCCCCCAATCGGATCTCCGGGTGGGGACTGCTCAGGGAGGAGTCATCAGAATGGATAGAAACATTCTACGAAGTCGGAGCGTGGAATGTTAGAAGTCTGAATAGGGCAGGTAGGTTAGAAAACTTAAAAAGGGAGATGGAACAACTTAAGTTAGATGTTGTTGGGATTAGTGAGATTAAATGGAAGGACTGCACAGGATTTCTGGTCTGGGGAACACAGGATAATTAGCACACAAGCTGTCAATGGAGTCACTGGTGTAGGATTTGTAATGAACAAGAAAGTAGGGAAACGGGTGAGTTATTATGAACAGTTTAGTGACAGGATTATTTTGATGAGGTTAGAAACTAAGCCCGTCCCAACCACATTAGTACAAGTATATATGCCAACGTCACAGGAAGATGACTGAAGAAATAGAAAAAATATACGCTGAAATTGAAGAATTAATCCAATATGTGAAAGGGGAGGAAAATCTAATAATCATGGGTGATTGGAATGCAATAGTGGGAGAAGGAAAAGAGGGGAATACTGTAGGAAGTTTTGGTCTAGGAGAAAGAAATGAGCGAGGAAGCAGGTTGCTAGAATTTTGTGAAAGATATAAGCTAGTAGTGGCGAACACACTGTTTAAGAACCATGCAAGAAGAATATACACCTGGAAACGTCCTGGGGATACAGGCAGATATCAGCTAGATTATATCATGGTCAAACAGAGATTCAGGAATCAAGTTCTAGACTGTAAAGCGTACCCAGGAGCAGACTATAGACTCGGACCATAATTTGATAGTAATGAAGTGCAGGCTGAAATTCAAGCGAATAAGGAAGCAGCATAAGCAGAACAGACTGGCAGTGAATAAAGCTGAAACAATCTAGCACAAGAGAAAAATTTGCAGAAATGGCAGACTTAGGTCTAAGAAGTAACTGTGAAAGGAGCTCAACCGAGGACGAATGGAATGCATTAAAGACCGAAATAATGAAAGCTGGCAAAGAAACATTAGGCTTTAGGGAACAAGCTGCCCGAAAACCTTGGATCACAGAAGAAATTTTGGAGCTGATGGATCAGAGGAGAAGGTACAAAAATGCTCAGGATGAAGCAGGAAGAGAGCAGTACAGGCAATTTAGAAATCAAATAAATAGGAAATGCAAAATAGCAAAAGAAAAATGGCTACAAGAAAAGTGTGAAGAAGTAGAAAAGGAAATGGTCGTAGGAAAAGTAGATGTTGCATATAGAAAGATCAAACAGAATTTTGGAGAAATGAAGAAAAGAGGTATGAACATTAAAGCTGCCGATGGGAAACCTCTTTTAAGCTCAGAAGATAGAGCTAACCGATGGAAGGAATACATTGAGAAACTGTATGATGGGGACGACTTGAACAATAGTGTATTGGAAAAGGAAGGCGATGTCGACATTGATGACTTAGGAGATCCTGTTTTGAGAACAGAATTTAATAAAGCTCTGAATGACTTGAAAGCAAATAAGGCAGTTGGAATTGATGAGATCCCTGCAGAACTTCTTAAATCTCTAGGAGAGGAAGGAATCGAAAGATTATTCAAGCTGATATCAAAAAGTTATGAAACAGGAGAAATTCCAACTGATTTTAATAAAAATATCATCTTCACACTTCCAAAGAAAGCACAAGCTGACAAATGTGAGAATTATCGCACCATTAGTCTAACATCACATGCTTCAAAATTACTGACCAGAATAATATACAGAAGGATGGAAAGGGTAGTAGAAGAGATAGTAGGTGAAGATCAGTTTGGGTTTAGGAAAAATCGCGGTACAAGGGAAGCAATTCTGTCTTTAAGATTAATACTTGAAGGGCGGATCAAGAAAAACAAAGATACTTTTATGGCATTTGTTGATTTAGAAAAAGCTTTTGATAATGTTAGGTGGGACAAGATGTTCAAAATTTTAAAGAAGTCAGGTCTAAAGTATCGAGATAGAAGAATACTCTATAAACTATATAAGAATCAAGTGGCTGTAATAAAAGTAGAGAATCACGAGAGACATGCATCAGTTAAAAAGGGTGTGAGACAAGGTTGTAGTCTATCCCCGTTAATATTCAACTTGTATGTAGAAGAAGCAATGAAGAAAGTCAAAGAAAAATTTCCATGTGGCATAAGTTTTCAGGGAGAAAAAATCAGTATGCTACGATTTGCTGATGACATTGTCTTGTTAGCAGAGAGGGCTGAGGATATTGAGAAGTTATTGAATGGCATGAACAAAATACTGAAGGAAGATTTTGGACTGAATATAAATCAAAGTAAAACAAAAGTGATGAAATGTAGCAGAAATGATACCAATAGTAGCAGATTAAATATAAAATAGGATCGGATGCTATAGGAGAAGTGAGTGAGTTCTGTTACTTGGGAAGCAAAATTACAACCGATGGCCGAAGCAGGAATGATGTTAAAAGCAGAATAGCACTAGCAAAAAGAGCCTTCATGAAAAAGAGAAACCTTTTAGTTTCAAATATTGATCTAGGAATTAGAAAGAACTTTTTAAAACTCTATGTGTGGAGCACAGCACTTTACGGTAGCGAAACATGGACTTTAGGAATACCGGAAAGAAAGAAACTTGAAGCATTTGAAATGTGGTGCTACAGAAGAATGCTGAAAATTAGGTGGACAGACAAAGTAAGAAATGAACGAGTTTTGGAAATGATGGGTGAGAAAAGAAGTTTATGGAAGAAGCTTACAGGAAGAAGAGACAGGCTGTTAGGTCATATTTTGAGACATGCTGGATTGGTTAATTTGTTAGTGGAGGGAACAGTCGAAGGTAAGAACTGTAGAGGTAGACAGAGATTAGAATATATGAAGCAGATATATGAGGACGTGGGTTGTAAGGGGTATGTAGAAATGAAAGAGGTTAGCACAGGATAGGAAGGGATGGAGGATTGCATCAAACCAGTCTAAAGACTGACGACAGCAAAAAAAAAAAAAAAAAAAAAAAAATAATAATTGATAAAATTGTGATGGAGTGTCTGCTCCAGTGGCAATCTCCCTACACCCCCTCCCTTTCCTCTTCCAACTTACTTTTTCCCTCTACTAATTTTTACTTTAAATTCTTTCAGTGTTTCCGGTAAGTTATTCATCACTTCTCTTGGCAATTTATTCCAGTCCTTCACCCCCTTTCCTATGAAAGAAAATTTTCCCACACCGCTAAATGTTTCATGGGCACACTGCTTTCTTTATCGACAATGTCTGGCAGTCAAAGTTTTACATTCTGATTTAAATGGCGTGGTTAAAGAGCTGTTCAAACTTCTTAACTCTATTAAGAAGGGGACCAGGAAATAGTCTTGATAAGGACCTCAATTACTCAATTGAGGAAGACATTGCTCACATTTCCAGGAACACGCATCAGACAAATGTGGGATTTGTGGGTTTGCTTGAGCATTATGATAAACCCTGGATGTGGCATAACATTAGGCGTACAATTGCATCGTTGGAAAGGGTTCTCTGGCGATCAGCAAATTCCCACATTTGTTTGATAGATGTGGCCTGCATTGGTAGGGACAGTTATACCCGCCATGGACTCCATCTGAATCTCAGAGGTAAAAGGAAGCTTTCGCTTCTTATTGCTGATGAGATCAGGGGATGCCAGGTGAGTGAAAGAGGTATTCCTGTGATAAGTGGCATTAAGTCGCGTCCTTTTTTAGGGTAAATAAAATAAATGTATTAAGATGTCTAAAAGCAATTAACGTCTCTCCTGATCAAAACTTATCGAAATTAGAAATTCCATCTGACATACCAGTATATACTAATAAAGTAAAGAATTTAAATTCATTGAATCAAAGAGTTCAGACCACTATTTTCCATCAAAATATAAGGGGGATATTTAGTAAAACTGATGACATTACCTTATGCCTAGAAGAGATTCATAATTACAGAAATTTCAATGTAGATGTTTTGTGCGTATCTGAACATCATTTGTCTGACACAGGAATATCTCAGCTGTCCATCCCAAATTATAAACTAAGTTCTCATTTCTGTAGATGTAAAATGGAGAAAGGTGGAGTTGCCATTTTTGTTAAAAATAATATTCAATGCAATAGTGTAGCCGTAAGTAAGTATTGTATAGAACAACACTTTGAATGCTGTGTTACTAAACTAGAATATGGTAAGGAAGAACTCATATTAATAGCAATTTACAGTCTGTTTTTATCACAGTTAGAGTCTTTGTTACTATGTTTCAAAAATAACAAACAAATAGTTTTATGTGGAGATTTTAATGTTGACTTTCTCAATC
Source organism: Vandiemenella viatica (assembly GCA_031002005.1). Classification (NCBI taxonomy): domain Eukaryota; kingdom Metazoa; phylum Arthropoda; class Insecta; order Orthoptera; family Morabidae; genus Vandiemenella; species Vandiemenella viatica. The sequence goes on from JARYHS010008074.1 coordinate 232,524,513, forward strand.
AAAGCAATGAGAGGCTAGATATGGAAGCCTTGATGTTGTCTTTTAACTTAACGGCACTTGTAAATTTTCCTACTAGAATACAAAATAATAGCAGGACTGTAATTGATAATTTTTTTATGGATATTTCTCAGTACAGTAATTACGACATACTTCCAGTAATAAATGGTATCTCAGATCATGATGCCCAGCTGCTATGTATCAAGTCCAGAAACACTATTAAACAGATAGAGAAAAGCTGGGTTTATAGAAGAAATATTAATGAAAACAATATAAAACATTTCATAGATTCCTTAAATAATGAACAGTGGTCAGAAGTGTACAATGCACAGGGTGTTAATGTAAAATTTGATTCCTTTCTCAATATATTTCTAACACTTTTCGAAGTAAGTTTCGAAAAAGGAAAGTTGTCAATACTCAAAACAATGAACTAGGTAACGGCTGGATAACAAAGGGTATTAGAATATCTTGTAAAACAAAAAGAGACCTGTACTTAAAAGTAAGAGAATCAGATAACTATACACTTAAAGCTCATTATAAACTTTATTCTAAAATACTAAGAAATGTAATAAGAAAGGCCAAGAACAGGTATATATCAAAGAAAATAGAGAATTCAGGCAATAAGATGAAAACTATATGGAATATAATAAAAACTGTAACAGGAAAATCTGTAAATCACTCTAAAGACATAAAAATAGAACAAAATGGATCTGTCCACAGTGAAGTTGGGGAAGTTTGTGAAATATTTAACAATCATTTTACTACAGTTGTAGAGAAATTAGGCATAGAAAAGCAGTCCCCAAATAGTGCCCTTAGGCTTCTTCAGACTGCTTACCCAAATAGATTTGTGAAAATGCAATTGCCACCAGTAACAGTCTCAGAAATAAATAAACTCATTAAACAATTAAAACCTAAAAATTCTTCCAGCTATGACAATATTTAATTTAATTTAATTGCAATGGAGCACAGGCTCCGGTGGCAATTTCCCTATACACCCATCTTTCCCCTATCCTGCACCTACCTACATTTGCCCTCTACAAATTTTATCTTTAAATTCTTTCAAAGTTTTCGGTAAATTATTCATCATTTCTCTTGGTAACTCATTCCAATCCCTGACACCCTTACCTAAAAAAGAGAATCTTCCCACACCCTTGTGCCTGAAATCGAGTGCCAGCTTGTGGTCATGGTCATCCCTTCCATGCACTACTTTTCATACCTATTGCAATATCTTTCCATGCCTCATCGCCAGTATATACCCTGTACACTCCCATGACCCTCCTCATCCTCCTCCTGTCTTGCAATGAATCCCATTCCAGCTCCTTTATCATATCCGTCACTGATTGCATTCTGCGATAGTTTACAGAAACAAATCTAGCAGCCCTTTTTTGCACCCTCTCCAACTCCTGTATTTGATATTTCAAGTAAATTACTCAAATGATGTTCAGATTGTATCGATCGTGTACTTGCCCACATTTGTAATGAATCGTTAATTCAAGGTATGTTTCCACATAGACTAAAATATGCAGTTGTAAAACCGTTGTTTAAAAAAGGAGAATCAACATGTGTAGATAACTATCGTCCCATTTCATTACTTTCAGGATTCTCAAAGATTTTTGAAAAAGTCATGTATTTTAGAGTAATAAAACATGATACGCAAAATAATATCCTCACTAAATCCCAATTTGGGTTCCAAAAAGGATCATCTATAGAAATGGCTATATATTCATTTTTAAATAACACATTTGAGGAACTTAATAATAAAATGAGCCCTGTAGGAATATTTTGTGATCTTGCAAAAGCATTTGACTGTGTAAATCATGAACTACTTTTGAAAAAAATGGAATACTATGGTATTTATGGAATCGCAGGTAAATGGTTTAGATCATACATGGAAAGTCGAATGCAAAAAGTGTCCATTTTTGATACTAAAATAAACAAAGATGCTTCTTCAAACTGGGAAAAATTAAAACATGGAATTCCACAAGGTTCTGTCCTAGGACCCCTCTTCTTTTTGTTGTATATCAATGACCTTCCTGGAAACTTATCTGACAAAGTTAAGAGTGTTTTATTTGCAGATGACACTAACCTGACTGTGAGAAAAACACCAAACAGCAATCTAGAATTTAATGTAAATGAAGTACTTAGTGAAGTAGCAAATTGGTTTAAGGCAAATTCATTAAAACTAAATTTTGAAAAAACACATTATATTAGGTTTAAAACAAAAAATTATGCACAGCCAGATTTACAAGTAAGCTATAAAAATAACACAATATTAGAAACAAAGAGTATAAAATTCCTTGGTATTAAAATAGATGAGAAACTCTGTTGGCATGAACATATCACTTCACTACTGAAGAAGTTGAGTAGTGCCACCTTTGCAATACGAACACTTTCTCTAACAGCAGATCTAGAATTAACGAAACAGGTTTACTCCTCATATTTTCATTCAGTAATGGCATAATTTTTTGGGGAAACTCTTCACAAAGTAAAAAAGTTTTCATAGCACAGAAAAGAGCTATTAGGATGTTGTGTAGGGTAAAACCAAGAACTTCTTGCAGACAACGTTTTAAAAAACTCAGTGTTCTTACAATGAGTTCTCAGTATATATATTCTCTCATGTGCTTTGTCATAGATCATTGTAACCTGTTTACTTCTAATTCACAGGTACACAATCTCAATACAAAAAGCAAAAATAACTTGCACAAACCACAAATATCTCTGTCATTAGTACAAAGAGGAGTAAATTATTCTGGTATACATCTGTTTAATAAACTTCCCAAGGGTATAAAACAATTTGCAGAAAATGAAAATATATTTAAAGAAAAACTGAGAGATTATCTTATTGGCAACTCCTTCTACTCCATTCAAGAATTTGAACAAAACAATTAATTGTATTCAATATGACTTTTGCAAATCACAGTTGTAAAAATTTATGTTTATTTTATTGTCTTTACTTTTCTTTGTAACATATAATTGTTTTTTACTATGATTATGACTCATATTGTATGTATGTATATTAACCATGACATGTTTCACATCCCAGAGGTGCTTTCTCAGCAGGTATCCATGAAACAAGACTGATAAATAAATAAAATAAATAAAGGTAAAGCCTTGCAAACTCATGGGATTCGATCCTTCAAAATCTAATGTAAGAAAGGAAAGGTATTGACATGAGTTCCAGATCTAAAAGTTGAATTGCTTCTTACAAGATGCTAAATTTGAATATGCAAATTATTTTTGTGATCCTGTTTGACTATTAGAAATAGCATATCTCACTGATCTTTTTGACCACCTAAATATTTTGTCAGGGAGATAAGAACACAGTCTATCATCATCATCATAATCTGTGTTCTACCATGGGGCAGGTTTTCACATGGCTGCTCTCCATGCTCTTCTGTCTTCTGCCTTTTTCTTCAGGTCCATGTAGTTGCTGTTTTCTCTGATGTATGTAATTTTGCAGCTGCTTCTTCCTCTCATTCTCCTCCCACAAACTAGTCCTTCCAAGGGGTCTTTTAGCAAGCACTCACCTCCCAGCAAGTGTCCCATCCAGTTCTTCTTTCTCTCTTTGATAATTTGGAGCAGTTTTCTCCTTTCACCAACCCTATGCAACACTTCAAAATTACTAACTTTATCCATCTAGCTTATCCTCTCCATTCTTTTTCACATCTGAAAAGCTTTTAACTGTTTTTCATCTTCTCGCCTCAGTGTCCATGTCTCTGCCCCAAAAAGAGCCACCCACACAAAACCTTTTCCATGTCTTTTCCAGAGTGCTTTGTCTAATTTTCCAGTTAGTAGTTGCTTCTTCCTATTAAATGATTCCTTCACTATGGCAATGCAAGTTTTTACCTCTTGGTGGCATCTCAAGTCTTCAGTGATCGTACATCCAAGATATTTGAAAGATCTTACTAGACTGATATCAGCTCTTCCTATCTTAATATTTTTTAGTTTCCTTCCTTTTCCAATCACCATACTCTTAGTTTTGTGCTGTATTGACTTTCATTCCAAACTCTTCACAAGCTTCATCTAAATCGTTCAGCATTCTGTTTAGAGTTTGTTCGCTTTCTGCCAACAAGACCTTATCATCAGCAAATCGTATGCACTCTATTCTCTTTCCACGAATATGCACTCCTCTTTTTCCATTTAAGCATTTTCCAATAATTTATTCCAGGTATAAATTGAACAATAATGGGGAAAGGCAACAACCTTGTCTTATGCTTCTCCAAATGCTGCTGCTTTCTCCTGAAATCTCGTTTCTGATCTTTATTTGTACTTTCTGTTGTAAATATAGGTTCTGTATCAGGCTTCTCTCCTTCCAATCTACACCTTTCCTCTTCAAGATATCCATCAGCTTTTTCCATTGCACCCTATCAAAAGTTTTTTCCAATTCAATAAAGATGGCATAAATATATCTTCCTTTCTCATTATATCTTTCCGCTATGATAATTAACAAGCCGATAGCATCTCTTGTTCCTTTTCCTTTCCTAAATCCAAACTATTCTCCAATCCATCCATCTAACTTTCCATATAACCTTCTGTTCACTACTCTCAACAACACATTAGCTGCATGAGAAATTAGGCTGATAGTCCTATGATCTTCACATTCATTGGTATTCTTTTTTTCTGAATTGGTATCATCACTGTTGCAAGAATGTCATCTGACCATTCCCCTTTCTCATATATCGCAATACAAAGCTATACTATCTCCCTTCTTCCTTTGTTTCCTAAACTCAACACTTCTGCAGGCAAATTATTGATTCTGCATACCTTCCGATTGTTCATCCCCTTCAGCGCCTTTTCTACCTCTGGCTCTATGATCTCGTACCCCTTTCCATCGTCTGTTACCTGTGCCTCTTCTTCAATTTAACTTGGTATTTGATCTCCCTTATATAAGCGTTCTATATATTCTTGCCACCTACTCAGCACATCGTGTGGTTCTTTGGCTAATGTGCCATCTTCTCTTTCTATTTCCATGTTGTTCTTGTTTCTCTTAGTTTTAAAGGCTGTCTAGGAAGCCATTTTGTACATCATTTCATATTTTCCCTCTTTCTCCAATTCCTGAATTTCCTTGCATTTCTCCTTCATCCACCTTTCTCTTGCTTGTTCAGTTTTTCTTCTCAGTTCATTGTTCAGTTTCCTTTACCACTTCCTTCCTTCTTCATTTCCAGAATTTTTCCACTTCCTTGGTTCTTCCATCTTTTTCAACATTTTTTTCTGTTACTCATTCTTTCATGGTACTTTTGGAGTTTCTTTGGAGACTGTCATGAGTCATTCCCTCTTTTTTTATCCATTTTTCATTTATACATTCTTCAAATTTTCCTCCTTCATAGATTTGCACAAACCTTTCTTCCAGCTCCAAACCTTACCTTCCTCCTTTAGTGTTTCTAAGTTCAGTCTTTCTCTTGCTTTGCCTCTCTTCACTTTTTTCAACTTTACTTGTATTTCTCCTGCTAGGAGGTTGTGAACTGAATTTATGTCTGCTCCTGGATAAGCTTTAGCATTCTTCAGACAGTTCCTAAACCTTTTTTGTATCAGAATATAGTTGAGCTGGTACCTTTCTCCATTTATATTAGAGATCCATGTTTAACATCTCCTTTTGTGATTTTTAAATAGGATGTTACTCACCACCAGTGACTTTTCTTTATAAAAGTTAATTAGTCTTTCACCCCTCTCATTTCTTAACCCTAATCCAAATTTTCCTATTATAACTTCTTGTTTTCCTTCACCTACACAGTCTAACACCAAGGATAAAATCAAAGGATTCCTTACAAAACTTTGTTTGCGGTTAGTGTCATTATAAAAATATGGGTTACGAATTTTTCCCTTGTGTTCAGAAATTGCAACAAACCAATTGTTTGTAGCAAATTATCACACATTCCTTGTATAGTAACATAGGGTGTTTTAGGAGTCTCCTAAATCACCTTATGGATCTTTTTGGTGCAGTAGGCCCCACTGCAAAACCTGCTACATGTATCCTCCCACTACTACATATTGCAACCCTGTCACAGGGGAAACCTTCCCCATCACTGGACATGCCACAAGCTCCACAACCCACATCATATACCAGCTAACTTGCCGCCATTGCACAAGTTCCTATATAGGTCTGACTACACAACAACTTTCGACCAGAATGAATGGCCATAGACAAACAGTCCACACCCGCAATTTATATCTACCAATACCGGAACATGCTAACTATCATAATTCCAACAATTTCAATGAATGTTTCACCGTGAGAGCAATCAGAGTTTTCCCTGAAACCACCGCCGCCTCAGAACTTCGGAGATGGGAACTTGCTTACCAAAACATCCTAGATACCAGACACCCACCCGGCCTCAATCATCGATAAAATTACTTTCTTTGATGCATCACTCAGTATTATCAGTATTAGCATTATTGTCATTTAACTAACTACATGTCTCCCCCCCCCCCAAAAAAAATTATATGTCTATATTTATTTCCCCAATTTTTGTTTTCATCTTTCCATTCTGTACTATTTCAATATATTACTATTTCTAGCACCATCTGCGATGTACATATTTATATATAACATCTCAGACACACCGCCATATTGATAATCCACTCAGTCATGTAGGATACTTCGGCGTGTGCACACCTCCCGAACCACATGACTCATTCTCTTTAACATGAAGAAGGTTTAAGACCGAAATATTGTGTAATTTTTTTGTGTTCGTGATATATGTGCTTCTCCCATCGCTGCCTTCATCTTTGGTGAGTGATGAGTCATTTTATCTTTCCTTGTGATTTAAGTATAGAAGTAATATTTATAATGGTGTAATCTAATGTAACATTCACAGGTGTAAAAAACACAGATGATGGTAGTATAGGAAAATTTATACGACTAAAATGGCAAGCAAAGTGCATAAACACTGCAGAATTTGATGTTACCTTTTTTAATACGAGTGTTAAGAGTTCAAACTTGGCAATTTGTTTTGGTACAGGGTCGAGCTGACATAGGCTATGCTAGCCGGCAAGATAGGACAGTGAATTTCAGTGTTAGGCAATGAAAAAAGCATATAGTGGACAAGCAATGCCAAGAAACTGTGTAGGGGTAGGTGATAAAGAAACACATGATTGGTTGGTTAGACCACATGATGATTTAAGAGAATTATGATTGGCTGCAAGACTAAAAATAAGCAGAACAGCCATGTTGTTAGTCTTTTACAAGTGGCTATGGTGATTTAATGTGCCTATTGTTTAGTGGTTGATCCGTATGGGAGCCATGTGGAGTGTTTGCTGGGTGCTTTCCACTAATGTGCATTGCCGTGCTGTGAGCTGTAAAGACTGCTGAATTCATTCAATAGCTCAGTCTGACAAGTGTGTGCAATGTAGGGCGTCATTTTCTAAATATAAACCTGCTTTCTTCAAGATGAAGTTTGATGTCTGAAACTCATTGTAATATGAAACTGGTACTGTCCTGCGTATTTGTGTATTAAAATAAACTGTTTAAATGTGATCTTTTGAACTCTGGTGAACGTTCTTTTGTAGTAGCCTTTAGAGAAAGACTTTTAAATTAATAATCATAAAGAAGTTCCCGATTCCCGAGTGGTGGCCATATTAATTTTCGAATTTGCAGAAAACCTTACCCATGAACTTTCAGCATTTCCAGCTAGTTCCATCCATGGTCTAAACTATTCCTACCATCTCTGTTATATCTTCATTAATTACAAGACTGTGGCAGAGTAACAAGGGATTGTGTTGTTTAACAATTGGCCAAAGGGCTAGAAGCACACCCAGATAACTAAACTATACATATCCACCTACCAAAGGCAAGATCATAACACTGTATTGAATCATGTGGTAATGCCAATGAACAGCAACATCTGCTGTGATGTGACTGGAAAGAACATTTAAAGTCGTCATTAACAGGAATTTATTGTAGTGGCATCAAACTGAAAATTTTTGTTGTATGTTGTCAGATGGGAAGCAGTTTAAATTGTAGTGCCTTAGTGGTGCAGATTTCTTACTCCTGTTGTTAGTTAAGCTGGAATGAAATGGAAGGGCTGTGGATAAAAATAAAGAGATGTATGAAACGAAAATGGAATTCCCAATACTTTGAACAAGTAACGGTTGAAGTCACTCTGGAGAAATGCAGAATAGCGAGGTTTTGTCAGGAAGTAAGCTCTACAGTTCACATGCAAATGCTTCTCTGTGGCTTGATAATAGTATCACAACTCATTTTTTAAATGAAGTATCTCAACTGAACATAATTTTTCCTGGTTACAGTTTATTATAACTATAGACACAGCAAATTATTCACGAAGCTTCCCATAAAAACTAAGTAGGAAGAATAAGAAAAAAGATATCTGACAGAAATAAAAAGAAAGCAGACTAATTGCTACTATTGCCAGCTTTATTCGGTTGTTTTTATTTACATTATTAAAATTTCTTAATATTTAATAATTCCATTTTTGACGATAAAGGAATGTAAAGAAAAAATTTCTCAATTTTGTTTATTTGAGGAAACATACAAAATTTTCTAACTTGACATAAGGTATATGGAACATAAACACAAAAGCAACTAATTATTTTACAGCTTAACTAATGGACTTTGGTTTATAGCACTTTTATGTTACTTAGGCAAAAAACATTTTCTTATGTTATTGCACAGAACTAAATTGAAGTACATATTCACACCTTTTGTAGCAATTATCACTATGTGGGCATTTCTTATTTTAAAAAATTGACACTTCTCTTATGTCTCATTGGTCATATCTCGTAAAATTACCTAATCTAAATCATACATCAATGCTAAGAACAATAGATTATATTTACGTGTTTCATCTAGATTTACCAATTCATTTCTGTTAAGAAATAAATTTGTAATTAGTAATCTGTGAAACAAATTTACTATAATAGACATGTAATGTACACTTATAAATTTCATAACAAAAGGAACTGTAATATATAACAAATATATTGCCTAGCCTCATTCATGTTATCAGTTCAATATTTTTGTTTGTGTCAGAGTTTAATTTCAATTTTACACTAAATTGTAATATATATTAGAAAAAAAAATCACTACTAGGTACTACTTTTTAATGTTGCTTGAAATATTTCATGAATTTTTTTGGCACGATTTAAAACCTCAGATTATTCAGTGAAAATAGTGTATAGTTGTATTTCCCTCAATGGAGGAAAGCATTGACTGAAGTTAAATACAGACATTAGAGGCCTTACCATTTTATTTTCTTATAACATTTTTTTTTCAATTAAACCATAAACTTTTGTCAGAGATAATGCAGTTGTGTGAAACATAACATTTTCACTGATGCATTTTAAATCAGTTTTATTTTCTCAAGTTGCAATGCAAAATTTTAAATGTGCTTATGCAATATTAGATATTTATCTATGTACATAAGCCAATTGCTTGCATGCACAGTGGAGGAATGACTAAAATATCTAACAGTATAATCAAAACAGTTTAGGATTTTTTTTAAAGATATAGTCTTTAAAACAAATCAAATCATTAACAAAGTGTTACAAAAATATAAGTGCTTCGTAATTCTTTATTTTGTTACTGTTTATTATAAACTTCTTTCAGCTCATTATAATTTTGCATTAAATAGTTGCATAGTTCTCAGATTAAATTACTGAAGAGATGTGTCTGAGAATGAATCAAACAAAATACAAAAAGATTATCCTTTTATGGAAGCAGAAAATATAATTAAGTGCATAAAAAAAGTTTCTGTTGTTATTATATACTTCAGTGGATTGTAGTAGAATATTGTTCTACACAGTTAAGATATTTTTGTTTCTTTAACCTGTGATTCTTTTTTATTTCAAAAAAATATTTCTGGTTAGGCTAAAAGATGCAGCTGATTCTTCCTGAATAAAGATAATAATTCATTTGTTCTAAAATTTTTGATAACAGTGTGTTCCAAAGAGCTTATAGAATATTCCTCACAACACAAAATAGTCTGAATATTTGTTTTAAGGTAGAAAGTTTTATATAAAAAATTGTATTTTAGCACGCCAATTCTTTTTAATTTATGCGAGTGCTGTACATTTTATGTCTGAAATACCAAATTTACTACTTTTTTTAGACAATGAAAGTGACTAAGTTAGTTCTTAAATTGTTTTTAAGATTGTGTATCAAAATTACCAGAAACGTTGAAAGAATTTAAAGTTAAAATTTGAAGAGTGCAAATGTAGGTGGGCGCAGGAAAAGGGAAAGATGGGCGTCTAGGGAAATTTCCACCGGAGTGTGTGCTCCATTGCAATTTGATTAAATATTACTATTATCTTTGAATAGATTTCAGTGTAATTATATTATGACAGGGGGCATCATATTCATTTGGAACACCCTGGAATATGGACAGCATTTTCAAACTAGCCTGTTCTTAAAATGAATATGATAAAACTTATAGGTTTCAGACTGATAATAATTTTATTTTAAGCATCATAATTATTGATTTATAATGAATCACTAACTACAGATATACTCAGTATTAATGGATACAGCTAATTGTTGATTTCAAGAAATTAGTTTCTATTCAATAACATATTTTTTTTTAGGTATTAAATAAAAAATAATGAAATTTTCAAATTGCAAAATGAGAAGTACCTTAATTAAACAAAGAAAAAGGAAATGGCTTTAGGCAATATAAATTACAAGCAGAGGAAAAATGACTCATCATTCACCAAAGTTGAAGGCAGCGACGGGAGAACATATATCATGAACACAAAAAAAAAAAAATTACACAATATTTCGGTCTTAAACCTTCTGCATGTTAGAGAGAATGAGTCATGAGCTTTGGGAGGAGTACACACACCGAAGGTTCCTACATGGTTCAGTGGATAATCTATATGGCGGTGGGACTAAGATGTTATATATAGATTTGTATATCGCAGAAGATGATGGAAATAGTAACATACCAAAAGAGTACGGAATGTAGAGATGAAAACAAAAATTGGGGAAATAAATATAGATATATAACTTTTTTTGGGGGGGGGGAAACATGTAGTTAGTTAAATGAAATAATGCTAATACTGATAATAATGAGTGATGTGTCAAGAAAAGGAATATTATTGATGGTTGAGGCCAGGTGGGTGTCTGGTATCTAGGATATTTTGGAAACCAACTACATGTTTTTTCCCCCAAAAGTTATATATCTATATTTATTTCCCCAATTTTTCTTTTCGTCTCTACTTTCCGTACACTTTTGGTATATTACTATTTCCATCACCGTCTGCGATATACATATTTTTATATAACATCTCAGACCCACCGCCATATTGATAATCCACTCAGTTATGTAGGATCCTTCGGCGTGTACACACTTCCCGAAGCTCATGACTCATTCTCTCTAGCATGAAGGTTTAAGACTGAAATATTGTGTTTTTTTTGTGTGTGTGTGTGTTCATGATATATGTTCTTCTCCCTTTGTGGCCTTCAACTTTGGTGAATGATGAGTCATTTTCCCTCACCTTGTAATTTAAGATGAGAAGTAATAACTCTAACTAAATAAAGAAACAAACTAGTATCTTACCATCTGTTTTATACAAAAATTGTTATAGTGACAACAATTTGATTACAGTCTCAGGCTTAGAAACCACATATAAGAATGTTTCATGTTTATTAGAGAAATTTACTTTTTCTTGTAAATACTATAAACTTGATGTGTGTTAAATTTAAACCTTACTTAGTACTGCACAAAATAATGTCACAAATATATCACACACTTGTGTAAAATTAAGTCATTAAATATTAACATTTTAAGGATTTAAATTTTGCAGATATCCATAATATTATTGGCAAAAGGAATTTTACTATAGCAAAATCACAGTACACCTATGACTCAAGAAAATCTTTGCTGATTTAACTTTGTATAGGAATTATTTGTTTTTCATGCAATGTGTAATTCATTAGGAAACATAGAATTTTTCTTCAATACAAAGTAAACAGATTTCAAATTATAAGTGGGACAGTGATGTTCTTTTACCCTGATGTCCATTGGTCCCAATGTCTTATGAACATGTTGTATGTATTACAAAAATTGTCCAACAGGCATACTTTATTAATTCCTTTTGCTGTTCTACTTATTCTTGCAGTAATGAAACGTTTCAGACAAAAATATTTTCGTCATGAGAAAGTGAGTTCACTTTCACAAATTGGAATGTTGCTAGGTAAATAATTATTAACATGAGTTTTTATTGTTTTTACAAATCACATACTTTGGCACATACCTACATATCAGATCAGTTACAATTACATTCATTATCAGTAAAATTTATTTTTGATTCCTTCAAAAGAGAAATACCCAATTTATTAAGATGACTATTCATTTGAAATTAAATGGTTACTTCCACCTCAGTTTCTGGAGGAGAAAGGTAACACATTTTTCAAGCACATGTATTTTCAGAAATATCACTCTCTCTTATTATTTTTACCCTGTAATATTTATCATTATAATTATCGTATAGCACTTTTTAAATAATATGGTGCATTCATATATCTGATGTGTTGTGAAGGGAGTGGTGGCTATGTTTAAGGGATATGCTGGTGATGAGGCCCAGATATTGGGCAAAGATATCGGAGTATTTAGTGAAAAGGAAGAGAGGATGTGGTGATAGGTATATACTCAATTACAAGCATGAGAGAATGGACAAATTTTCATTTGTGTGTAAAAGATCAGGGAGTGGAGTAAGTTGTTGAAGGAGACACTGAATAATATACCTCAAACAGGGAAGGAATTTAAATTATCTATATAAGCATACGTATATGTGCATTAAAGTAAATGTGTATTAAAATTTCTACTGAGACTTTGCTTATTAATATTAACAATATTTTCATTTAAGATCAACTTCAATTTCATGTCACTAGGTAAGATAGTGAGGGTAATATTGATGGAAATTGTTGTCCAGATTGCTACATTGAGCTGCCTTTGGGCTGCAATCAAAATTTTTGTGCCTTTTAATTATTGTGTCCAATGGTTACAATGTACTCTATAAATCTATTCACCCTTAAACTGAATACATTTCACACAAGTTCATTAGTGTAGATACTTCATTCTTAACTTATTTTAGCGAAATGTTTTTTCATTTTTCAAGCAAATCACATTTGAGTTTGTTCTACCCCATGAAAGATTATTTCTGAATGTCAGTATTGTAATTTTCAACTGATTTACTTCATCAAAATTTACTAAACTCCTTTGAGTGATCCATTCTATCAGTTTGTAATTTGGTATAAATTTGTATATTTATGGATCTCTGAAAATTCAACAGTTCTTGATGCAGTAATATAACTTGGTGAATTTCCTCCCAGTTCATGATGAATCTGATTTAATAACTACTAAAGCAATACAAGTTTGTTCAGTAATCTTAAATTGCCATGCTGATTGTATATTGTAGTAGTATATTCAAATTAGAATGGAGTAAGAAACTTATATTTGTAGAGAATTATGTTGTACAAATTCTCATGAAATTTCATGTCAGCTAGTTTTATGATAGCATGAGAAGTATTCATACTACCTTTGTTTGCATAAATCAACTTGGCAGTGAATACATCTTGGACTCATCAGTGAACTACTAGCCTTATGCATCCAATACACAAATGAAAACTATCAGTTTCTGTAGCTATATCAAATCTAGTGTGTAATCGGAAGAGGTCAGCTGAAATAGCTTTACAGTTAAGAAGAGCTCATCACTAAAATGTGACCTACAATAGTTAATGAAGACACGTCCAGTTAAAAACAGTCACACTTAATAACAATAGCCGCAGTGTGTTTGGCACAACAATATAATTAGATGTTAGAGCACATCAATGGTTTTAATAAGCTTAACTAACAATGGACCAGTAAATAAAAGGGAATCTCTTGTGGATCTAATTTAATGAAGTAATTTTCCACCTTCACACCAGTTCGGCCATATGAGTTAAAGTGCTGACATAATGATTACTGGACAATAGAATGGAAGCAGTTTCAAACCCCGGTATGTTGATTTATGTTTTTATTTAAAATATAAATATTTTAAAACTGATTTAATTTAGAATATAGCTTAAGCAGTACACTAACAGATGGCAAAACATATTTAATTTCACTTAACTTAATTGTGATGGAGTGCACGCTCTGGGGGCAGTTTCTTTTCACACCCATTTTCCCCCTTTCTTGTACCAACCAACTTTTATTCTCTACAATTTTCATCTTTAAGTTCTTTCAGCGTTTTTGGTAAATAATGAACAATTCTTAGTTATTTTGTTCCAATCCCTGATCCCCTTACCTACGAAAGAAAATCTTTCCACGCCGTTATTCCTGAAATCGAGTATCAGCTTGTGGTCGTGGTCATCTTTACCCTTCGATGCACCTCTTCTAATTCTTACATCAATAGCTTTCACGCCTCATCACCAATATATGCCTTGTACTCTTCCATAGTTCTCTTCACTGTTGTCCTGTCTTCGAATGAATCCCATCAAGCTTTTTGATCATTTTAGTTACTGATTGTGCTCTGCAGTAATTTCTAGATACAAATCTAGCAGCCCTTCTTTGCACCTCCTTCAATTCCTTCATGTGATACACATATGAGAGGTCCAATACTACAACACCAAATCCAATCAATGACCTACCTCTCTTATTTAACTTAGTAACTATAAAATATATCTTTTAGCTACATGCATTAATAGAGACTCTTTGCCTATACAGTAAATTACTGCTGTTAGAAGGGGAAAACTTCTCGTTGAAGTGATGCGGGATGTTGATGAACACTATAACAAAAACATGTCTGCCTGTTGCAAGACAACCCAGCTGCTTGGGGCTATGAATCCCCAGTCCATACCTAGACGTTATCTCGCCAAAATTTTTCCTTGTGTCCACGACACTTTGTAACATGAATTTAGGTGATTATTTCATCCTAGATATGAAAACTGACCTTTAGAATGTGAGATAGAAAAGGACATAACTGAAAATTTAATGGAAATTTAGGTTATTAATCATACTTTTTGGAGGAAAACGTGATTTAAATTCCAGTTGAGGATTTTTTTAATGCTAATTTTTGGTGGCGTCATTGATTTGTGAATGTGTAAAGCTTGCATTAAGTTGTAGCTCTGATACACTCTGTAGGCCTAACCAAAGTTGCTTCAGAGGCAGAATGCAATGCATTCATTTAGCAGATAGACATCATGCAGAAGTCACCTAGTTAGACGGGGATATTCGTTTAGCTCCAGGACGTCTTCTGAGAAGTATAGAGAGTCGCAGACAGGTTCTTTTCGCAGACATTCACATCGCTGTGTGCTGGCGGGCCGCCCGCCGCTGCTTGGCGAGGTGGAGAGCCGTCTCCAGCTGTCCCGTGGCCTCCTGCACCTCCTTCAGGACCCTCTGCGACTCCTGCTGCAGCTCCGTCAGCCTGGCTTCCTCCTGCGTCAGGTGCTGCTCCAGAGCTGCGTATAGCGTGTTCGTCCTGCGGGCAAACGACACACCACTTTAAGGTCCTTTTCTCATCCGAACCTGTGTCAATCATCGAAAACGATTTTCTCCATACATCCGACGTACAACAGACACCCCTCCATCGAGCGCTCCTGGCGCTACATGCACCGAAAAGCTGTTCTTGCTGCCCTCTATGCTTCAAAAGAGTGAAGGGACCTATTTCTATTAGTACTTTCCAATTTCTGGTTGCGGTTCGAAACCCCCCACACAAGTTTTCCCGCCGCCTGTGTGAAGTAGTGACCCGCCCTCTCAGGCCTATTGCGTCTGAACCAGTCAGCCGATTGAAGGTCCGTATTTCTTTGATTATTTTCATCATAATCGTTTATTTTCCTAATTTTATGGATGAAAATTACAAAGGTTGTGGATATGTAGATTTTCCAAGGTGTCATCTCACGCAAACTGCGCTCAAACATATACTCATGTACGTGTTTTCGATTTTTTGCTTAAGATTTTCTGTTAAAATTGCCCGTATACCCACAATTTGACTAACAAGACTCGCTTGATGAAATAGGAGATTTGCAGCACAATAACGATGAGGGACTCCCACTGAGGATGTAGGGAAAAAGAGTGACACTGATTCTCAAGATAAGGTGGACGAACATGAAAGAGATTCAGGAACAGAGCAAGATTGTGAGGAGTCTACTGATGATATAGATGACGATTTGGATAATTTATCATTATTATTTTTGATTGGATTGAGTGATTGATTGATTCATTGATAATGATGATGCTGACGATATTCTGATGAAGAAACAGGTGGCAGATAGCTTTCTTTTGGAGAATGATAAGAAGACTACGGCAATAAACTCGAAACACTTTGTCGATTAGTGACCAGAAAAGGGTGGCTAAGCGGGAGAAGTTTGAAGACGTCTGTAATACCCTGCGGCGTGAAAACCGGTTTGAAAAGATTTAGTCCCATCGATCATCGACAGAAATCCCCCACTCGCATCTTCTGAAAAAGCTGTACAGCAAAAATTAATCACAGAAGGATGCCGAATTAAATGGCATAAATATCACAAAGCGATCTGCCTGCGCCATGCAAATATGGTTTACAAACTCATCTCGTGTATCACTGTTATTAAACTTTCCAGCAGTGTTTCCGAGTGAGACTGCCTTCACTGAGCCAATATCCGGAGTTTTCTGCGTAATTTTAGTGTTTAATTTTTTTTTTATCTTGAAAACTGAAGGAAACGTGGTAGTGGATCTTAAATTTCAGTACTTTTTGTTTGATTTGCCTTGAGGTTTTTTTTAAATCAGACTTAAAAAATTCTCTCTTTGTATGTATTAGTTGATCACTTTAAGAGCATTAGAACCGAGTTAGTTAGGTTTTAATTACGATTTTCTATCATGCGCCTGTCAGGAGCATTGCCCCCGAAACCCTGGAGTCCCAGAGTGCGCCTGGGGGAAGGTTAATGATCCACCAGACTGTCTGTCAAATGTGACAATTATTCAGTGTGTAAGCTTTTATTAATATTATTTACTAGAGTTTTCTCTGTTTAAGAATATATAGCTTCAATAACTGGTAAATTTTATTCTGAAACAAACTTTGATTAGAATAATGTAGCCAGCCTTAACGTTTAGTACATTGCAGTAACATGATAACATTGCAACTAAGCTACAATTATCAATTCATCAGAATCTCTTGAATTATACCTCTCAGTAAATTATTATTATTTGGTAATGCCATCATTACCCTTCTTGACACGGAGCTTAAGAAGACGATTCGTTACGCAGGTAAGCAAAGAGGTGTTGTACGATTAAAGTTGTTTTTCTCGAGGCGACCTTGCCTTCACACAGGAAGGCAGAAAGGTGATTCACTGAAAGAGATGTCTCACCGCAGATAGAGGCTTGCCGTGGGATCAGCCATAACAACAAGGAGCAGCTGCTGTGCACAATGCTTTCGGTTGCGCAGACCCCGTAACTTTCTCAACCTTCAGGCTTCACGACCTTCAAGTTCTGCAAACTATAGATCCTGTTGCTACATCATACGTTGAAACAATAGTCACAATGAACTTTAATGTTGGCATGGTATAGTGACAAGAGAAATTGAACCGAAAGGATCAGCGTAAAGAAGCTAGGAAATCCAATTTTTGGAAGACTAATTTACAAATTTTCTTTTCCTGTACTGATAGCAGTTCGTTTCCTTGATATCGTATTTGGTTTTATCGTATTATTATTATTTTATCCGAACTGAAATCTAACACCAGAAAGTAATTGGTCTATGCGTATGAACATTGTATTTATTTGTCTATATAACTTTTTATTGATAACGAGGACTTGTTGATCCACGATAAACGTGGAACTGGAATTTCCATTCATTATCTGCGATACATTTCGTTGTTGTTGGGCATCATTTTGAAAGGTTGTGGCGACTTGACCTAAGGTTGTATCGAATGTTTGAAGGGAAATAGGTCCCTGTGTTGTTGACAGATTCTTTGAGAACTACAAGAACACCTACAAATCGCTTAGATAAATAGGAGGGCGCAGTTAGGTTTTAAAATAAGAAGGCTTCTCTCCGGTTGTAGAACTTTCTTTCTTTCTACGGACAGTTGGACAGCACATTTTCTGCATATCTGCGAATATAGATGACAGCAGTGGCACAGGCGACTTTTTTTTTTTTTTTTTTTTTTTTAAACCCTCAGTTAAGGTGGAGATCGTTCAAGGAGAGAACATGAATATTATCCAGTGATGCTCTCATTTACGAGAGTTCTTCGATGCATGTCAGAGGACGGAGTATGTTTACTGCAGTCCTGATTTGCTTACAGTTACTTCAACAGTATTGTTAATGACTGCAAAGAAGAGCTCAGAACACTGCAGACTATTAACAGTTCATTGCAACAGTGATTTTTAGAAAAACAAAATACGAAGCAGTTAAACAGGAACTTTAAGAACAATATTAATGTCTTACTGTAACAGTTGTATGGGTCTAAGTGACTTACTTTGCTCGATGTAGATAATTACAACATAAGCTTTATCACAGAAGTAATCTCCAAGAGATTATAATGACGAATTTAGACAAATAGTTTACATTCTACTACGCTTAGCCATTATTATTACTGCTATAAACTGCGAATGAACTCAAGCCCTATGGCAATTCCTCTACACTCGTACTCATTCGTTATTTAAACAGAAGTTAAACCGTCTTGTCGATTGCTATCGTATAAAATTTGTTTGTACGTTTATTTATACCTTGCTTTCACGGAGTTCTATGATCAATCAGTACAGTACACAATCTCCCACAATCATGTAAATACGAGGGTAAATCAGTAAATTTTATGAATATTTAGTACGATCAGGTAGAATGGTCTTATACACGGAGGAATGTTCTAGCAATATGGAACAGTGCGTATGAGGGACCATCCCGACATTCTCCTGGAGTAATTTCGGAAACCATGGAAAATCGAAATCTGGCTGCCCGTACGGGGATTCGAGCCTGTGTCCTCCAGAATGCGAGGCAAAGCGTTAACCACTCACCTTCCACTTTACGTCAGTGACTGTTCTTCTCCTTACATGAATTTCTTCATATAGTCGCCGTAAATAAACAAAAACAATATATAAATTTAAACGAACGTTACATTATAATTTTTTATATATTTGCCTCGTATTATAATTTTTATCTCTGTTACACAACAGACATTTGAATTTTAGCAGGAATCGCAGATGCACTTTCTTTTAACAATCTAAGTGCAAATAAAATCCAGTTTGATTATTTATTTGAAATCTACACTTAATATTAACAATATAAGTGCAAATGAAGTAAATGCAGTAATTCGTTTGAATTTTCCAGGTTAACCAAGCACCGCTGTGGTGGAAGTCAGTTTGTGTACTATCGAGACTTGCCGAAAGTTATCGAGCCATTGAGTC
Organism: Vandiemenella viatica; assembly: GCA_031002005.1. NCBI lineage: Eukaryota > Metazoa > Arthropoda > Insecta > Orthoptera > Morabidae > Vandiemenella > Vandiemenella viatica. The sequence continues at coordinate 232,543,811 of JARYHS010008074.1, forward strand.
CAGTCTTCAGGCACAACGCATTTTATTTAAGTAGATAAGCAAACAAAGTGCAAAGCGAAAGAGAGGAGTAAGGTTTGGAGAATGCCAAATATATACAATAATATCTTTTTTTAATTTTCTTTATCTGACGTCGAAATCAAGATGCGAAGAGTTATTTGTATTCCAAAGCATTTCTTGTTTACGAAGATGTAGATCATCTAACATACCACATATAGGACGACGTCAATCGGAAACACCCGTGCTTGTGTCTGAAATTAGTCTGTTTTCTGGAGATAAGTTCTGTGGCTGAATCACTACAAACTCGGTCGCGAGGGGTTATTTGAACCGCCTTTCATTAAAAATTATGTTTCACTTCTGATATTACGCACTGAATAAGCGAGTCACTCCGAACAATGTAGACAGTAATGTAGCGCCAGATAATAACGTTGTTTCGGATCTAAAACGGCCGAATGTAGATATACAATAAGTGCAGCAAATATGATATCATCATACCCACTATCCCATACGGCTTCCGTGGAAGTTATAAAATTATAGGAGAAATCAGTAACCGGGTTTCTTTAATCTTACTGATTGAATTTAGCGAACGGTAAAGGAGAACGATAACCTATGTTCATACACTCTCAACTTTATGACTTATAATGAGTTATGGTACATATACGAGCTTGCCTTACTGGTCCTTCAGCAACTTTGTATGGTCTCTTCTTAATTCGTCCCCACCCCTCTCATGCTGTCGTGTAATACTATATCGACTGTTGGCGCAACGTTCTCACATCCACAAATGACTACAGGTGATTCACTGCTAAGTTTTAAAGATTATGGAGCATTTTTGTTTTGTTTTGAAAAAGGTATGTGATGTTAATAGTTTTAAATTTGTTGCTAGTTGATGATATATCTCACAGAGTAACGCACCAAACGGTCTGTGAAGAGATTGAAATAATTAGTGCCCTTATCGCTTATCTCGGCCTTCAAATATTAAATCCATAAGATGTGTTTGAGGAAACAATTGTGTACAGATTTAGATTTTATTTTTTTACTGAAATATCTTCCCTGAAATGGAAACAGTGGCATCATTTTGCTTTGAATTTTCGGTAACTCATTTCCCTATTTATTTTCAAGTTGTATCCACTAAGCACTGTGAGGCTAATTGATCGTTTAAAGAGAAGTGGCTGAGAGTTTCCACAGGAAGGTGAGCCGCTCAGCTCGGGGCTTCTGGGTGCCACGCCAGCCGGGGTTTCCCTCTGACATGAGTCAGCAGTAGGAGTAACATAGCCACTCTGGCTCGCTACGGGCTTCAGCTTTCTTTTGTGATGCTAAACTATAGAATTTTTTGTTCACAATTATTGCGCGTCTGATGTCTTAATGTCCTTATAGGGAAAATTTCCTTAAAGTCATCGTTCGAACAGCGCACCTTGGTACCATCGGTAGAGCATTACGTGACAGAATGGATAAAGACAAAAGCCAGTATTGTCATCAGTCTCTCTCTTCCACCTTCTTCCTCTTTCCTCCGTAAAACGCTCCGTTAGCGAACTTCCAATCGAAAGGATAGTAACTATCTCGCAGACTCGTGGGTACGTTGGACATGTCCGAGACCAGCGAGAGGAATCAAGTACTAGCTGCTGTCGAAACAGCTAAGGCTTATAGGGAACAAAAAAGGAAATGCGTACTCTATATCAACCCAGGTAGCGATGCGAGCGAAATTGCGCTCAATCCTCATGATTCGACCAATGGAGCGTTTTGGAATCTAGGCTATATAGAATTGTCGAAGATATGACAAAGCTCCGTCTTAAGGCGCTAGAAGACTTCGAGACGATAAAAAATTAGTGGAATAGGTAATTGGACGAAGTATTCTCTAGTACAACTCCCACGTGAGTCATCTAACTTGTTTAGAAAATAAATATAATCGTCAACTATGATTATGAATAGGTTAAACGCCCGTTAAAAATAGATGAAATTTGTATTTTTTTTTGAAAACTTTCAATGAAAAGTATTATTTTGAAACACGAATAACGAGTTATTTTGAAAAACGAATAACGAGTAATTATTTTATTTTTTATTGACATTTTTGTAATTACCTACGTCCGTGTATACTTTTCTTACTTTTTAATAAATTTATGCGTTTATCATCTTCTGTCAAAAATATTTTTAGGTTATTTCGTGACATGATTTTTAGTAGGGAGTCAGAAGAGAAACATTTGATTAAGTAGAGGCACTATGGACGGATCTGCGTACTCTCTAATCCCAAAATAACATTGATATCATAAGCTAAAGATTCCCAGAAAATCCGAAGTAACTATCTCCAGACAGAGTTTCAACCACAGCTGTTTCCCCGCATATCTAAACACACTAAATATTATTCAGAGCCCCATGTTTGGAGAAGATGGGTAAGTTTTTGGAACATTAAACATATTTCTTTTCATTTATTTCTCTATGGTTCTAACAGCACAGCTGGTGACATTAGGTTAGTTTCCACCACTGAGTGCGTCATATCTCCTTGAAACAAAAGACAATAGAGTTTTCATGATGTTATGCAGATTCTTAAAAGACTGCAAGACGAACATACAGAAATCTAAGGTTTCTTTTGCATTTATTGAGTGTTTTTATTTGTTTGATTTTTTTTATTTCTCTGTTAATAGCCTATAATGATCATTTTTTACTTTTAATTACAATAATGTGATAAAATTATGTATTTGTAACTTTCGTCACCCCTTTTTCCACATACAATTAAAATACAGATTCCAGTGTTTGCTGATATATTTTAACTGATGCACTGTCCTGCTACCACGACATCATCAACTGCAGGATGTACGAAAGAAATGTCCAATAGTACTGTGGTTTAGAGCTAAACATTGGGTCTGAACCACCTATTCCGTCACTTCTATCGCTATACAGGTTACAAATTGGCCGATAGGAATGAACTTGGGTCCGTCTAAATTTATTTGGTGTGACCACACAAGGGAAGTGGTTACGCTTGCTGAGGGAAATAGATCTGGGAAAATGTCTCTGGAGAATTGTATCCTATACGGAGTCACGTATACTGTTTCTGCATGTCAAGAAATGAAATGCAGCTATTAGTTTCTGATATCTCTGACCAATAGAAACATACGCGGTTCTTGTCGTTATATAAACTACGGCTGATGACAGAACTGTTGGCTAGAAGTTCGGCATCAGTTTTACCATCTGATATACAGAAATATTGTTTCGCTCAACCTTATCTCTCGAAATGGGAAGGCGGATTTTGTTAAATTTTATCTTAAGAATGAAAAATTATATCAACAGTAAGAGAGACCCACTGCGAAATGCTTTGTAAATATATTCGTTTTTATACAAGAGCTTATTCTTTCACATAAGCAACAGAATCAATACCACCATCTCTTCTGGCATTGAAGAAACCACAAAAGATCTCTAGGAACTTGTAGCAGAGAATATACGGAACTGAGATAGCAAACCGGAAAACGAGCTCGTCCTATCGTTTACGACCCTTAACCGCTCGTGTGATTCATGCATTAAGAACCATCTTAATGTCTCACATGTACCCCTAACCTAACAGCGTGTGAGACGTCTCTCAAGACTCATTACCTAAGGCCCATGACAATTTCTTCGTTTGTTGAAGATAGTAGACGGTGGAGGGGCCGGATTACAGTTTTTACAGTGAATAGAAATGAATATATATTGCACATTGTAAAGAACTGCTTAAAAACACCCCACTATGCTGAGCAAATAGCAGGCAAGTTTTCACTGTTATCACCGAAAAGGTATCAAAAATTAAACTTTCGTCGGTTTCAAGCGATTGCTTTAGCAAGTACGAAGTTGCCACAGTTGGAAATGTAGAAGAAATTGTAATGTATATGAAGTTAAATGCTGGTTCTTTTTTATTTAAGACTTAATGCCTGGTCGACGTCAAGGTCATTAGAGGTTGAAGTGGACTCGGGACGGAACGGGAAGGATTTTCGGTCACAGTCTTTTGATTTTGGTGAACCGTGCAGAACCAAAATAAGAGTAGCTGGATTGGGATTTAAACACGAGTCCTCTAGAATGCAAAGCCTGCGTTTCTCGTTGTTTTCAGACACCGCATAAATATATATTGTCTACTTGTGTCGCAGAAGGAGAGTAGGACAATGATGGAAGCCAGTTTAGACGATTTAGAGGTAATGTTTCCAAGCACTGCCCGCGAGGTGGTAATTTAACAGTTTACTGCTTGCGTTGACAACGCATTTAATGTTTTCCAGCAGAAGCTGTAAGAGCAGTCAGTGGCGTGGAAGATATGCGCCATTATGCAAACTAGGGAGGCAGCCGTGCAAGAAGAGTAGGGTCGAGCTCAGTCTTCACAGCTAGCAGGGAGAAGGGACAGTCTGGGAAACAGAATAAATTTTCAAGCTGAATTTTTTTTTAAAGACAAAGGTAGCGATCAGGCCCAGAGGATATAGCGCTGGGATACGCGGAGGTAGATCTCCATAATCCCATCTTCAAACTTCGGCACCGAGGCTGGGGATGTGGTCCTCCAAGGAACTCATTGCACAGCACGCTGACTGAACCTGGAGAGCCGTTCCGGACGCTAAAGTCTTCGGCTTGATCGGGGATTCAATTTCCGACGAGCAGGAGGTAGTAGAGCGGGTCACTACCTGAGCTATGGGGGCCCGCTATACCAGGTAAATATCCGTTATCACATGTTTTCCAAATGAAAGAAATATTGCTCAAGAGGTATTTCTTTCAACTAGTTCCACGCAATAACGAAATGTCAACAGCTCATATTCAACTTCTTTTGATCTCGAGACGAATGTTACTTTTATTGCTTCATTGACGCATAGTAAAAATCTACTAGACGGAATTAATTAAATATTTACTGCGCCCTTTACTTCGAGTATATAGGTGGCTTTTCTTTTTGTAATACGAATGCTTTTAATGTTATAGGTCTTTACAGAAGATAACAGAAGAGCTGCTGGATAAGTAGGCAATCACTAAAAGTACTGTAGACATCGTTATTGGCGTGGTAAATACTTTATGACAGCCTACATGCGCCATAACACAGTTGAACAAAGTACAAAGGACAAGCTAAGAACAATGGATGGTAAATTGCATTGTTGGAAACAAGTATCGCCTATCGCTTAGAGATTGGAACCAACGTGTACCGGAATAACACTGGCACCGATGGCCACTACAGATTTGGGTTTTCATGATTTCCTGAAATCACTCCAGGCGACTGGCGGGATGGTTCCTTCAAAAGGTAAAGGCCGAATTCATTCCCGTTCCTTGCCCCCAGTCCCTTCACTCTTCTAATGACGTCGACGAGGCGTAAAGCCAGGAAAAAGTAACTGACTTCATATTCACCTAGCAAACAACAGGGTGACGGCCTCATAAGCAAGAATGGTTTGGTGTGACTGATCTTCCTTCTAACCCAGAGTGTTTATTCCTCAAGTTGTCATCTAAGGAACTTTGTGTTTGAAAACTATTGTATGCGGTTAACCCCGCTTAGAAAATTGTCAGACTGTTCGATGATTGATTACGAACAGGATGAAGGAAGTTCAAATATTCCTGAATGAGAGAAATTTCCCTCCACAACGACATCTTGAGACTACGTAACATATTAAATAATCCCGCGAGGAAAGTCTTGGATTAATATTTAGCGCAGTGTGGTGTTGACACTACCAATTTCGTTCTAACGGCGAGTTATCGGAAAATAATGACGTGCTCTTAATCACGGCGATCGTGTGGTGGTACCTGTTGGTGTTTGCCGGCGAGCGGCCGCGGTCTATGGCGGCCATGTCGTCTTGCAGACGCCACACCTTGTCCTCGGCCGCGGCGGCCAGCTCCTGCAGACGCGCCAGCCGCCGCTCGGCCCTGCGGACCCTCCTGCGGCAGGACAGCGCGTGCTGCGCCGGCCTCTGCGAGGTCTCGCAGCTCTCCTCTGGAGCCGCCGCGGCAGGTGGGTGCGGCTGCGGTTGGGAGCGCTGCTCGAACAGCCGACACATGTCGCGCACGGCGGACGGCCCGCAGCCGGAGCTGCCCATCCGCAGGTCGTGCAGCGAGCGCGCCCGCTTCGTCACGCCCACACTCGCACCTGCAATCATAAACGCCTCTTCATATCTATCTTTAAACGTAAAACTCTTCCTTTTAGTTTCTAACACCGTCAAAATTTTATTACCCTCAAAAACTTTGAATATTTATTCGTATTATGTATGTTCGGTCTGCAAGTAAACAACCTCAATGCTCGTTGTATCCTCTCGCACGACGTGTACTAGTCAAATGTTTTGTTGCAGGTAGGAAGCCTGATATTTTCCTCCGAGTATCTAATGTCTGTTGTACGTGAGTAGATGGCTGTCACAAGTGCGGTTAAGTATCTGAAGAGACAAGAGGGAAGTTGAAACCAGGCGTAGATCGATTCAGGTCTACTCTTTGAGCACCTCAATCTCTCCTAACCAGCTAGCCAACTTAAAAATAACAAAAAATTGTTACTTATGGGTATTCATATCAGCTAATAAAGTATATAAGAACAGATAGTGGCATGTATCTTAATGATCTTGGACACGAACATCGTCAATATTCTTTAGTATGCACTTGAATTTTTTATTTTTTAATGCAATCATTAACGATATTTATCACTTCAAACAGGGGAACTTTCACATCCATCAAACTTGTAAAGAAAAGTCATCTAGCTGTTATTTGAATTGCACTGATTGATCGTGATGGTTAAGCGGTAACGCTCTGTCCTCGCAGTCGGGAGGGACTCGGGTTGCACTCCCCGTCCGGCCATCCAGATCTGGATTTTCCATGGTTGCCGGGATGCATCCTTCAAAAGGCCAAGGCTGAATTCCTTCCCGTTCTTTGCCCCTCCGTGATTTCTCGTCTCTGATGACTTCGATGTCGAAAAACATTACACACTTTTTCTGTGATAAGATTAAGCTTGTTACACTCAAAAAAGCAATGAACAGAATAATCACGAGAGAATATAAAGCAAATATTCAGAGTCTGTGTGACCGTTACTGATGGTGCTTAATGTTCTCACATAATGTTTTGTCGATGCCGCATAGCTGTAAGTCGTTTTATATCCAGCCTACGGAAAGCATGTACAGGGCCGGTGCTAGGAATTTCTGGCCCGGGGTAAAATGGGCGACCTTTTTTTTTTTAGCTCTACAAAATGGCCAGGCGACAATGGTTCGAGAGTAAGTTACGTAGTATCACGCTACATGCCTGTAAGCCTGATACATACATCAAATGAACATACTTTCTTTTAGAGAAATCGATGTATTTGTTAAAAAGTTGATAATGTATTTGCGACTAGCTCTTGGTGTTCTCTAGAACGAATGCACCTCTGTTTTACCTCTCAAAAACGCACGGTAAGTTGTGTGATAGGTTCGCGATTTGTATATTCCAGAGTTTCGGTCAAAGTAATTTTTAACAAGCGGGTGTCTCATGGTAAAGCTCATTGATCTGATTAAATATTACGATCCTTTGAAATAATATGTACTAAATAAAGCTACTGAAATGGCCACTAAACAATGCGACACGGTGGCTACCAATTTATGACGTGTTCAGCCGTACCGCATCTGAACAGCCTCCAAAGGTTTAATGAACGACTACCAGCTTACATGGTGCGTTGTAGAGAACTTTCACCTTTGGTCGCCTATTAATGTTACCACCAGCTCGAAACATCTTGTTATGGTTTACGAGAAGTCACTTATGACCAGCACAGTTAGTAAAAATCGCAGCTTAAGTTAAAATTCAGATACATATTCTACTATTATTTTAAATTAGACGTAAAAAAATGTTAGATTGACTTTTTCACTGGTGGTTGCGATCTCTCGTATTGAATGAGGAAATAATTTCAGCAAATGTACCTGTATCCAGAGTCTCCTGGCCAGGGTTATTAAGAACGGAAACTGTCGTCTACTGAGTGCCTTCGAAAACACACACGTGAATGTGTGCAGTGCCTGGGAAATTGTATACTATCTACGAAAGAGTAATTGGACACCTGTCCACAATGTTTGCTCTGTGGTTGCAACCCAGTTATAATCTCTCAGGGCCACCTGTTGCTACGACAGTCAACCTTTCGACCATGCTTTCGAGAAGCGTTTGCGGGACTTCCAAAGGGATTCGGCGCCGTCCATTCCACGAGTTGACCAATGATTTTGGCCACTCCTGACGAGTCCTCATCCGGGAATCCAATTCGTCCCAAAGATGTTTTATAACGTCGAGATCGGAACTCTGGGCGGGCCAGTTCAATCGGTAACATTTTGTCGGCATAGTAACCCTTGAAACATGGCACCTGTCATTGTCATCCTGGAAGTAACATGGGTATATTTCGTTAAAACGCCAGTATGAGTGGGGAATTTAATTATCCAGAATGTTACAGAGGTCCCTGAGTTCCATGCTGCCATGGAAGACCGTGAAACAGCACCAAACTATCACTACACCACCATCGAATTTCTTAGTTGCCACTACAGGCCTACATTCCGACAGAAGCCGTTCCCATGGTCAACACCATATCCATCGGACCGGAATGATGAAAACCTCCACTCATCACTCCACAGAACCGATTTGCACTGCTACAGTGTCCAATTTCGACGGTCCAAACACCACTAGAGTCGCCTACCTTTATCACTTGTTATGATGTGGCGCTTACGCGCAGCTGCTCTTCAGAAATATCAATGTCGGTGGGCGTCTGTAGTCGATGTTCCAGTGAAAACTGATACTCCTGTTGCTGCATCAAATTCCTGTTCGATGGTAGCCTGAGTTGTGCCTTATTTTTGACAATTTTGCATTCCAGATTTCTGCGATTTCTGTCGTTCAAGCTTAGAGGTCGCCCAGAACAAGCAGCATTGACACAATTCACATCAATCTTCCTCTTATGTAGGACGAATACAGCCGTTGATTTGGTCCTGTTAACTTTCATTACAATCGCTCGGCTAGACAGCAGACTGAAATTGAACTGCAGATCACAAAAACGAAATCCGATATCTCTGTACATCGAGCCTTCTCCTTGTCAACTGGTTTTACACCTGCCTGCAGCATGTGGTGGCCGCACATGTTAACTGACCTACCTTCACAGGTGTCCTATTACTTTTTGGTAGATAGTGTATTTGTAAATCAGTCTTAGAGATTTCAGATCATGTTAGTTTAAATATTTCCGTCAGGATGCTGTTATCATCTTCGTGTACTGATCAGAGTTAGCAAACAACTGACCTGTGGCGGCGGCGGCCGCTGCGGTCGCCGCCCCTGGGAAGGTCCTCGACAGCGCGTCCTGGCTGCGCGCGCGCCTCCTGCACAGAGCTTCGAACAGCCGCCGCTTGTCGCCCACAGTGGCGCCACCGTCGGCCCGCTGGCAGCGCCGTAACAACGCCGCCACCTACGTTGGAAAAACAAGCGGCTAACATATAATTGCAAACATATTTGTTGATCGCTTAGCACTGAATGGTGTGGAGCTACATAAATATGTGGATACAAATCTGATGGTGGAAGGGAGAATGAGAAAACCGGCAGGTTACAACGACGAATTTCATTTCCAAGATATTAAGCATATGGTGCGAGACAGACGTCTGCTTAGAAAGACTAAACTAATGTTTAAAATTGATTACAACACTGCAATAACCTATACAGCGCTGACGTGCAACATGAACAGAGTAGCGTCGAAGATGGAAAGGCGAAATTTCTGACAAATATCTTGGGTAAAACGAGAAGGGAGATAGAAAGAAATCCTCGTTGTAAGAATGAAATAATATGAATGAGTATGGCGAAATGGATAGTACGAAATAGTATTCCTACAGGCACACTGAAGATTGCTGGGCTTAGGATGAGATCCAATACGAAAGCTAATTTAAAGACGAAGAGAGGATGAGGCAAAAATTAAAGGGAGATGTGGCACATGGGAGAAGATGATGAGAACGGAGCTTTGGATGGAGAGGGGAATACTGCAAAACACAGTGACTAAAAAAGGACCAGGTATATATGAAGTGTGTATTTTATGGCAGGAATAGAGGAACCGAACTTGGATTTAAAAAAAAATTGTAGCTTTCTTTATTCAGCAATGAAGGAAGGCTTGGCACTGGTCCCTAAATTTCAGGGACGTTAATCTTCCTATTTTATTTTTGTTGCAGGTGAAATGGCTATCTTTTTAATTGATCACTTCAAATCCGAATGGAAATAATGTTTTCAAATCACCAGTAAGAACATATTAAAATTAAATGCTTGAAAACGCGTAATCAAATTGCGAACAAACACAGCAAAAACTCTGCACTTTCCATGAATACTAGCTTTTTTATTTTATTTAGACCGGTATTGTTATGAAACGTCAGCTCACTCTATGATAATTCCGCCAATTGAAACGAAATTTCGTTTGGGCACTGGTCTTCTTCACACCACCACTTAACAGGTGTTGTGTGCTCACCTCTCTCTCCTCGCGGTCCTCCTCCTCTGAGCTGTCCTGCTGGGGGCTGGCGGGAGCCGCAGGGCTGGGTGCGGGGGAGGGTGCTGGGGCGGGGGTGGCGACGGCCGCGGCGTCGCGACGGCTACGGCGTCCCGACGACCTCGCCTCGCTGCGCTCCCTGACCACACAATAAAACACTAGTCACACACAGTACCTACAGCAATCCCACCATTCACCCGATCTGGTGGCTAAGCGTAAAAAAAAAAAAAAAAAAAAAAAATTGAGCCTGGCAACAATTTTAAGTAGAATTATGGTGCAGTATGTGCTGTAACCTTATTATTATTAATATTATTTTTTTAAGAATAAACTTTAGAAATCCCTCTATGCACTACGTGGGTCTATGTGGGTATAAAAATAGATCGAAAAATAGAACACAAGTTTTCTTTTAACGTTTCAGGGCACAAACTCATTAGACTACTTACGTGCTGTGAACAATAGTTCTTTCTTGGACTCTTAAAACTAAGGATTGGCAATATACATATATTTTTTTTATAGAAAATAGATTTAAAATCGGTTTTAATGACGGATCTGATGAGTGATTCTTCGGAATTAATGTTCAAAGCGTTAAAATTTACATTTTCTTCTGTTAATCAGTTAAATTTGTGGATGGTTAAGTAGTGTGGCTACTAACTTTTAATCATTTGCTGCAAATATGAGTGGTTTTTAAAAAAGAACTATTGCTTTCTTACTCTCTGTTACAAATTAAAAGTAAAGAAAAATCGCAAAAAAAAGCTAAACTGATATTTGCGAAAGTTCTGACTGAACAATGGAGACATAATATCCGTTTACCAAAGAGAAAAATAGGCATTCTGATGTAACGCTTGTGCTGTCTTTCTATATAACAAGGCTTCGTGGAGTACATGTGTATCTAAGTTTCTCCTGCTCAAATACATTCTTGTGCGACACGTACAGCTTACTAAATAGTCGACGTTACAGATGGAAGTCGTATAGGATTACAAATTCATAAAGTAAGAAAATTTTATGGTTTTCAACTATCGATAATGACAGGACATATCGAAAGTCGGATAAGTTTGTTAATGGAATGGAGTTCTATGAGTCATGTTACTGACGGAGTGTAGCTAAATAATATTTGTTTCCACTTATAGAGGATGCAGAAATACAATGTTTCGCTGAAGGATGCAGACATTTATTTTTCCATCTTAGTATTGTTAGTATTGTGGAATGAAACGCGAATTTGTTGATAATAACATCTACGATAATTGAATTGGAAATATATTTAGCACGTTTTCCTCCCTTACTCAGCTCTGGAATTCCCTCCGGAAATACTTAAAAAGGCAAGAGCAATGTCGTATAAAATATTTCTGAAAAGTATTTTATTTCAAATTATGAAAGTCTCTTAAGGAACGTGAGAACTTATATTTTTAGATTTTTTTAATTGCAAAATACAGTACCATAGGTCTGTTGAACTGAATTCTACTAGTTTTTAAATTTGTGTTTGATGGAAATTAACCAGTGTTTGATTTTAAAAAAAACTACAAAAATCATATATGAAATAAATTTTATCAACAGTAGTAACTGAATCTCACCATAACTTTGCCCTCTCTGTGACTTCTTCTTCTTATGGTCCCTATCCGTTCTGGAAGTTGATGCTCGGATTAGCTACGTAGTTGTCTTGGAGGTCCAGGTTCCCAGATTTTTTTTTGGCCAGGAAATTCTTCTCCTATTAACACTTCGCTTTCTTTGTATTTTCTCCTGGAGAACAGACAGCAGGAGTTCGTAACGGCTATTGTTCCTCGTGATGTGACCCAGTTACTGCAGCTTCCATGTTTTTATGATGGTCAATATTTCCATATTCTTTTTCATTTTGCGGAGCACTTCAGAATTTTTGGTGTAGTTTGTCCATGGTATCCTCAACATTCTTAGATACAGTCATATTTCAAAAGCTCCTAACTTTTCGCTGATTGTTTTATTTAATGTCCACGTTTCAACGCCATACAGGAGGACAGAGAAAACACAGAAGCGCAGGAGTCTCATAATTTATAACCTAGCACGAAGATGAGTTTTAAAAAGATTGTTCATTTTATTGCAAGTGTCCCTGGCTCTACTAATACGTGACTTTATTTCATCAGATTGATCTCAGTGGCTGTTTGCTGTGGTGCCAAGATACGTATACCTTGATACCCATTCAATGATCTTCTGTGTTATTGTAATATGGCATTTGGAATTTTTGTTTTTACTAATGACCATTAGTCTTTTTTATATTAATATCAAGTCCGTATTTATGACTGATTTGCGACACACTATCCATAAGATATTGTAAACTTTCCTGATTGTCTGCAAAAATTATTGTGTCGTCCGCGTAGCGAGTGTTGTTTACCCAGCTTCCATTCAACAACACTTCAATCTCCACGTCACCCAATGCCTCCCTAACGATATACTCTCGATAGATGTTAAATAATAAGGGGGACAGTATACAACCTTAGTAGGTAGAAGTAGGGGAAGCTAGAATTTTAACCGTTACTCGATGACGTCACAGGGGAGTGGGGTGGGCACGGCGAGAATGACGTGTTTAGTTCACCAACCCGCCACCAGAGGGCGCCACCTGTCAAACGCACGGCTTGTCATCATCGCTGACCTCAATTTGCACGACTATTTCTGGGATGTACCGCTAACCTATGACGCGACAGCAAGGACACTCAATATGTTTCTGACACAACGCTCCCGCAGGCGAACAGTGGAATAATCACACGCCATTTTATTTTCAGCGCACAATTAGCGACGTCACAGGACACCGCTATCAAGAATAACATTAGGAAATCCGCTTGCTTGCTGTTAACGTTCGTTATGAAATTTCTTCCTAGTATTTTGTAATGTATTATTGATATATTGAAGTATTTTAATTCTTTGATTGTTAAATTACCATAAATTAACTTCAAAAATTATTTATTTTCATAGTTTTTGGGCAAAACTTATTGTTTCCTGCTGCAAATACTATTATTTGGCACCAATAAGTCCTTACTTGAAAATCCCCCCCCCCCCTCATCTCTTTCTTATACCTCATACACATTTTGTAAGGTAATTTCCTTCTATGGATCTAACAGCCATTTTTTTACCACTCCAATTGTCTTATTGCTCTTAAAATCACATTTAATGGAATTTTCGGTGATATTTATTAGCTATTTATTTCATCCCAACATCCTCATTACCAATGTGTTACTTATACACTCACAGAGCTCTATTTCATCTGCTTCATGTCTTTCAATGACACCCAACACTACTCTTGTGATATGGCACTTATAAACTATGTTCTCTCTCCATTTCTAGTATTTCATACTCGTGATAAGGGTACAAAACTATCCCATCTTACTCAAGGAATATACTAAATTGCGCGGTAGGGGTTTAGTTAGCGTCATAGGCCTTTCTTGCCTTCACATATTGCCCCCCCCCCTTTTACCTACAGTAGTCAGCACCGAGCGTGGTGGGTGAGCTTTCGGGAGGACATGTGTTCGAATGTACGTCAGGCCATCATGATTTCCTGAAATCACTCCAAGAAAAAGCTGGAATTACGGGAATTTTGGAGTTAACTTGGGTATATTGTTTCTCTCGAAAACTGTCTCTTGGAATTAATGTGTAATCATACACCAATGCATTCACATTCGTTATATTAGTTACTATGTGGGGAAATATGGCCGATTCCGTATTGCTCGTTAATTAACATACACCTTCTTTAACATTAAGGACGTTACACGCGCCGGGCATCCAAGTATGGCACGCCATATTATTTTCAGCGCAAATGAATACATATGGTAATCACACAATTCTATTGACTGCTTTGTTATATGAACCTATTTGTTCTTTTTTTTTACTGTGTGTATTTTAATTAACAATCCTAACAGCAGTCAGCACCGAGCGTGATGGGTGAGCTTTCGGGAGGACATGGGTTCGAATGTACGTCAGGCCATCATGGTTTCCTGAAATCACTTGATTTGCTGGAAATACGAGAATTTTGGAGTTAGCTTGCGTTTATTGCTTCTCTCGAAAACTGTCTTTTGGAATTAATGTGAACGCCAGGCGCTTTTATTTTATATACATGCAATTTGCATTATTCCACCAAGTATCGATCTGTCTGAGTATTCAGCGGAGCTTGGCCGCGACCCTCGTGGCATATAGCTAACCATCGTTCGGCTGTAGTGGTCAGCTGTACTCAATTCCGACGCGTCGCTGTCCTCAATTCCGACCTATGACGCGACATCAGGACACTCAGAGTATTTCTGACTGCACCGTTACACGCCATCACCTGAGGCGTTGCTCGCTAATTCAGAAGTAACACACGCCGTTGGTACACGTCTATCAAGAATATTTTCGACTCGACATGCAGCACAGGACGATAGCCGCTATTGGTTATTAACGGGTACTTGTTCGTAAATTTTAAATGGGATGGGTGATAAACAACAATCTTTTTTTTTCAACATCTGTTAATACGAAATGGTTGCGAGATATTAGTACCAATCTTATCCTAACTAGCTGCTTTACAGCATAGATTATGTAATGCTTTTTTAACTATACATTGAGTCAATTTCAGATTCCTGCTACAATGTGTATAATTTTATTAGTGGTAGTGCCTACACTGTTTTCAGTTAATTACCTTATTGTTAGTGCTCAATTTTCTTACACAGAAGACACAAATAACTGCTTCTAATGCGCTATTTAATTAAAATACTATTTTTGTTTTTACTGCTAGTTTTTCAAAACGAGACTGAAAAAAGTCTTTCTGATTCAATAAACGTGGTCTGGTGGTTCAGTGGTTAAAGTGATTATTCTCAGAAACTCAAGGTTCCGGGTTCTAATGCCGATTGAATCAGGAATTTCGGGGAGTTGAATTTGATCACATGAGCCATGTCAGGACGTTCCGGTGGAAGTGAAAATCCACCAGGTTTTACGACTGAAGGCGGGTTAGACTGACTCTGAGAAATTTTTTCTATGAGCCATTATGGTCCGTGGTAGATACTACGGAAAAAACATTTTCTTACCTCAGCGATATATACAGCAGTAGTCTCTCTGGATTAGTCCAAGTTTGCACTGCTATTTTTTGTGTGTTCCACTAACCAGCGTGACACGAAGGTGAAAGTCACAGACCCAGCACATATTAACAACGTCACAGGACATATGCACTAAGAATTGTTTAAAGTATGTTAATGGCATTACCATCAGTTCACAAGATAGAGAAGTTAACGTTAGCCATGACAAACAACCTATTTACAAATGTATTTACAGATAAAGTATGGGAAAACAACCACTTTTCGAGTTCTGGAACATGACACATACTTTATGAAGTTTATATACGAAAAAGAGCTTAAAAGCAGATTGGGTCTGGGTAAAGGTCATATAAAAGTCTCGGAAAGCGCACATTAATACAACTTTGTAACACTATCAGTGATATCAAATGGTATTTTTCTGGTAGATACTATGATTTTATTCAAAATCGAGCTTCAGTTACATTGACAAAATTTGCACATGCAACCAAGCAGAATTCTTACCTTAGCGATATATACAGCAGTATCCTCTCTTGGATACAAATTTCTTGAAGTCACTTTATGTTCAACATCAGACAGATTGCCATCAAATCTCCCATCGCTACACATAACCTCAGGCATCTCGCTTCTAACTCTGACGCACCGTCTAAGTTTCAGCATGTCATTAGTAAATGCTGTGCGGCTGTTAGCATTTATTATTCACAGACATGTAAATTTCGTCATAGTACCTTCGAAGAGAATTTTGTCAAATCTATCTACACAGCAAGTTAAAACACTCAGCATGTTCAACAATGAATACGAGTCAGAGTGACTACATGAAAATTATTTTTCAAGGAGTCATTATGGTCTATGGTAGATACTATGGAAAAAAATTCTTACTTTAGAGATATATACAGCGGTATCCTCTCTTGATTAAAAATTTCTTGAAGTCACTTTATGTTTGACATCAAAATAAACCATCTACATTTAAAATTTCTTTATAAAAATAATAGAGCGAAATAAATACTTCATCCACATTCTGGGTGTTTTGAGACACTATGACTAAATCACACACCATTCATTTCACATTCAAGTCACTGGGGAATATTAGTACACATTAAAGAAATTCAGAATTTGGCATTTAGTGATTATCAAAGTGCACTGCAACCAAGTGAAGCTACATCTAATTCTGTGTTTGAAACAGTTTTCATGTGAGCTACACACAGTTAACAGCATTAGGGATTTTTTTTGAGACACACTGACTAAATGTACTATAATAAGATGATAAAAGTTCAGAGAAAATAAATTTTAAATTTTTTTATTAATTTTTAATTCATACATCATCAGATAACATAACACAATCACTGTCACCACCACCATCATCCGATAACGTGATGCAATCACCATCAACATCATCATCAGATAACATAATGGAATCATCAGATAATATAATGCAATCATCATCATCTGCAGCTGAATCTGCAGAAGAAGGAAAAAAAACACATTATTCCAAACATCATGAAGAACTAGATACAAACGATGAAACAAGGAACATCATGCATTGAATCTGCATACAAAAAACACATTATTCCAACATCATTAGGAAAACAGGATTGTATTTGATAATCTGAAATTTCCCTATCATCAGAAACATACACATGTAACCCAATCATTAACTTACCACAGCTGACAGATTCATCATCAGATAACATAATGGAATCATCAGATAATATAATGCAATCATCTGCAGCTGAATCTGCAGAAGAAGAAAAAAAACACATTATTCCAAACATCATGAAGAATTCGATACAAACGATGAAACAAGGAACATCATGCATTGAATCTGCATACAAAAAACACATTATTCCAACATCATTAGGAAAACAGGATTGTATTTGATAATCTGAAATTTCCCTATCATCAGAAACATACACATGTAACCCAATCATTAACTTACCACAGCTGACAGATTCATCATCAGATAACATAATGGAATCATCAGATAACATAATGCAATCATCATCATCTGCAGCTGAATCTGCAGAAGAAGAAAAAAAACACATTATTCCAAACATCATGAAGAACTCGATACAAACGATGAAACAAGGAACTTCCATACCGATATTTGACCAATTAACTTACAGGGGCATGAATCACCATCATGTGGCAATATTATGCAGTCATCAACATCCTGCATTGAATCTGCATACAAAAAACACATTATTCCAACATCATGAGGAAAACAGGATTGTATTTGATAATCTGAAATTTCCCTATCATCAGAAACATACACATGTAACCCAATCATTAACTTACCACAGCTGACAGATTCTAGGAAAACCCCGACATGATGCCAAAGAACTGTTGGAAATTAAACAACTATATTAGGCTTAGATAATTGGAAATATTTAATATAAGCTGCACCAATGAGAAAAAGCATCAGATAAACAAGACCAAATTGATTGAAACACTTGTGCTCACCTGACTGCAAAAGTTCCTTCACCTCTGTTTAAAGATCGTCAGTTATTATTTTGCCCAGGTAAAACACCATATCCGAATACATAGAAGAAAAAAAAAAGAAAAAACACACACACATTATTCCAATACCATACAGAAACAAGACATGTTTTTGAAAATCTCAATATTCTTGTCATCAGAAACATAGACATGTAATTGTATATACTACCCCAACATGAATTTTACTTAAAGAAGATAAGTTTAAAATGTGAAACATTTCATTTGAGTCATTAACATACCACAGGTGACAGTGGGGTCCACATCATTTGATTGTCTTTCATACGCGGGGTATTCGATGTCTGCTAATAGCGCATGATCACGTGGAATTGGTATCACATTAGATGTAATTCCACGTACACGTTCAAGCATCGATTCTACAAAAAAAAAAAAAAAAAACAAGATTGGAAAAAAAAGGTTGGCGGGATGTGCTTTCAGAAACAACCACAATATAAATCTACCCACGACAACATTCATGAAATTTACTTATAGAAGACCGGTTTAAAATGTAGAATATTTTCATTTCAATCATTAACTTACCACAGCTGACGTCTCTAGGTAAATCCTCAGCCGATGTGAAATAACTGTTGGAAATTAAACATCTATATTAGTCTTAGATAAGTGAATATATTTAATATATGCAGTATCAATGAGAAAATGTGTCAGATAAAAAAAAAAAAAATTAAATTCTTTGAAATACTTGCAACTCACCTGAATGCAAAACTTCTTTCACCACCGTACAAAGACCGTCAGTTATTACCCGATCATCCAAAAGAGACATATTTCGTGAAGCCTAGTCACAACCACGATATTACGTCAATGAACACAGCGCTGAGCGATTGTGTCATTTTATACCCAACACAAGTAATGACTTTCTAAACGGTTATGCATACTGTATCTCGCCAAATATAGACGATTTCGATAGCAGTCTCTGTGTAACGGTACGCTCAACAACAATTTCTGGCTGTCCACGCAGCTCATATGGTTGCATTCATATAACACTTATGAGAAAATTGAACTATATTTTACAAGAAAAGAAAGCATCTGAATGTTAGATATGCATCCTATACACATTATCAGATTTTATGGTGTGTAGTAACACGCTGTTCTCTCCATACACCATTCACTGTCTCTGCTTCACTTGATAGAAACGATCCATACGGATTATTCACCACGACTGTGACCTAGTGGTTAAGGTGTCTAACCGAAGATAGAAAGGTCATCGGTTCGAATCCCTGTCTGGGCAGTGATTTTTGCATAACCCAACTTCACGTCTGACACAAATTGCTGTGTAAAGTGAAGTATGCCAGAACGCTTCCGTTACTCGGATTCCACATTCAACTGTAGATCTCTTCTAAGGATAACAACTCTAGTTGTAACATGTTTGTGCACACAGTCAAAATCAAAGAATGAAGGCCTAACGTGGGGGATAGTTTACCCAAACGAGCATTCATACGGGGATTGGCTTAAAGACAAGGTAATACTTGGAAACCATCCAGTAAATTAGTTGAAAAAATACCATTATAGATGGCTACTGGAACTAAACTCCTGTACACAGTTTGGTCAAAGTCATTTCTTGAGTAGACTCCTATCACCATAATTAGACACACAACCACATAGGAACATGCACACACACATATGCCCATGCATACACCACATGCATACAAGTAACTGGAGGAAAGGAACCCCACACCCCACGACCAGACTGATGTGTTACAGGACGGCATGTCATTTCAATACACCTCAATGCTCACCACACTCACCTGATTTCATGTGCCATCATTATAGATGGCTACTGGAACTAAACTCTTGTACACTGTTTGGTCAAAGTCATTTGTTAAAAGCAGCATCTGAAAGACTAATTTGGGTCAACTTGCCCAGACGGGCGCGGCGAGACGGAGCCCCTCACCCACTGTGGACAGAAATACCGCAATATGCTGGACCTAAAATCGCACTCTTCGACGAATTACCGGATTTTTCCGACTGGGGGTCCTATTACCGGTAACTGCATTTTTAGGGCCGCACCAAAGACCGGAATTTTGAAGCGGGCGAAAGCGGTTATGTGCACCGGTATACCTACCTAGAAACCCGATATATGCGTCCTCTGTGAGGAGGGGCTCCGTCTCGCCGCGCCCGTCTGGGCAAGTTGACCCAAATTAGTCTTTCAGATGCTGCTTTTAACAAATGACTTTGACCAAACAGTGTACAAGAGTTTAGTTCCAGTAGCCATCTATAATGATGGCACATGAAATCAGGTGAGTGTGGTGAGCATTGAGGTGTATTGAAATGACATGCCGTCCTGTAACACATCAGTCTGGTCGTGGGGTGTGGGGTTCCTTTCCTCCAGTTACTTGTATGCATGTGGTGTATGCATGGGCATATGTGTGTGTGCATGTTCCTATGTGGTTGTGTGTCTAATTATGGTGATAGGAGTCTACTCAAGAAATGACTTTGACCAAACTGTGTACAGGAGTTTAGTTCCAGTAGCCATCTATAATGGTATTTTTTCAACTAATTTACTGGATGGTTTCCAAGTATTACCTTGTCTTTAAGCCAATCCCCGTATGAATGCTCGTTTGGGTAAACTAGCCCCCACGTTAGGCCTTCATTCTTTGATTTTGACTGTGTGCACAAACATGTTACAACTAGAGTTGTTATCCTTAGAAGAGATCTACAGTTGAATGTGGAATCCGAGTAACGGAAGCGTTCTGGCATACTTCACTTTACACAGCAATTTGTGTCAGACGTGAAGTTGGGTTATGCAAAAATCACTGCCCAGACAGGGATTCGAACCGATGACCTTTCTATCTTCGGTTAGACACCTTAACCACTAGGTCACAGTCGTGGTGAATAATCCGTATGGATCGTTTCTATCAAGTGAAGCAGAGACAGTGAATGGTGTATGGAGAGAACAGCGTGTTACTACACACCATAAAATCTGATAATGTGTATAGGATGCATATCTAACATTCAGATGCTTTCTTTTCTTGTAAAATATAGTTCAATTTTCTCATAAGTGTTATATGAATGCAACCATATGAGCTGCGTGGACAGCCAGAAATTGTTGTTGAGCGTACCGTTACACAGAGCCTGCTATCGAAATCGTCTATATTTGGCGAGATACAGTATAGCCCAGTCAATAAAGGGCCAAAAACAGTGAATGTCGGAACTTTCTCTGGTAAAGCTGAATTTTCTCCCAGTAGTAGATCACTATTAGAGAGACATTTTTTCAAAAGTCCCCGAAAATTCCAATGGAGCTTCCCCCCCTACCCCCCCTTTAAGTTTAAAATGTAGAGTTTTACGCAATCGCATATAACTTTTTAACCAAAAGTTTATTAAGGTTATATTACTTACAGTTTTATTCCCTGCTAAATATTCTACAACTTTTATAATAACATAATTTATGATATGTGCAGCAGTTTTCCCGTAAATTAACGTAAATTAACGTATGCATAACCGTTTAGAAAGTCATTACTTGTGTTGGGTATAAAATGACACAATCGCTCAGCGCTGTGTTCATTGACGTAAATATCGTGGTTGTGACTAGGCTTCACGAAATATGTCTCTTTTGGATGATCGGGTAATAACTGACGGTCTTTGTACGGTGGTGAAAGAAGTTTTGCATTCAGGTGAGTTGCAAGTATTTCAAAGAATTTTGTTTTTTTTTTTATCTGACACATTTTCTCATTGATACTGCATATATTAAATATATTCACTTATCTAAGACTAATATAGATGTTTAATTTCCAACAGTTATTTCACATCGGCTGAGGATTTACCTAGAGACGATCAGCTGTGGTAAGTTAATGATTGAAATGAAAATATTCTACATTTTAAACCGGTCTTCTATAAGTAAATTTCATGAATGTTGTCGTGGGTAGATTTATATTGTGGTTGTTTCTGAAAGCACATCCCGCCAACCTTTTTTTTCCAATCTTGTTTTTTGTTTTTTTTTGTTTGTAGAATCGATGCTTGAACGTGTACGTGGAATTACATCTAATGTGATACCAATTCCACGTGATCATGCGCTATTAGCAGACATCGAATACCCCGCGTATGAAAGACAATCAAATGATGTGGACCCCACTGTCACCTGTGGTATGTTAATGACTCAAATGAAATGTTTCACATTTTAAACTTATCTTCTTTAAGTAAAATTCATGTTGGGGTAGTATATACAATTACATGTCTATGTTTCTGATGACAAGAATATTGAGATTTTCAAAAACATGTCTTGTTTCTGTATGGTATTGGAATAATGTGTGTGTGTTTTTTCTTTTTTTTCTTCTATGTATTCGGATATGGTGTTTTACCTGGGCAAAATAATAACTGACGATCTTTAAACAGAGGTGAAGGAACTTTTGCAGTCAGGTGAGCACAAGTGTTTCAATCAATTTGGTCTTGTTTATCTGATGCTTTTTCTCATTGGTGCAGCTTATATTAAATATTTCCAATTATCTAAGCCTAATATAGTTGTTTAATTTCCAACAGTTCTTTGGCATCATGTCGGGGTTTTCCTAGAATCTGTCAGCTGTGGTAAGTTAATGATTGGGTTACATGTGTATGTTTCTGATGATAGGGAAATTTCAGATTATCAAATACAATCCTGTTTTCCTCATGATGTTGGAATAATGTGTTTTTTGTATGCAGATTCAATGCAGGATGTTGATGACTGCATAATATTGCCACATGATGGTGATTCATGCCCCTGTAAGTTAATTGGTCAAATATCGGTATGGAAGTTCCTTGTTTCATCGTTTGTATCGAGTTCTTCATGATGTTTGGAATAATGTGTTTTTTTTCTTCTTCTGCAGATTCAGCTGCAGATGATGATGATTGCATTATGTTATCTGATGATTCCATTATGTTATCTGATGATGAATCTGTCAGCTGTGGTAAGTTAATGATTGGGTTACATGTGTATGTTTTTGATGATAGGGAAATTTCAGATTATCAAATACAATCCTGTTTTCCTAATGATGTTGGAATATGCAGATTCAATGCATGATGTTCCTTGTTTCATCGTTTGTATCGAATTCTTCATGATGTTTGGAATAATGTGTTTTTTTTCCTTCTTCTGCAGATTCAGCTGCAGATGATGATGATTGCATTATATTATCTGATGATTCCATTATGTTATCTGATGATGAATCTGTCAGCTGTGGTAAGTTAATGATTGGGTTACATGTGTATGTTTCTGATGATAGGGAAATTTCAGATTATCAAATACAATCCTGTTTTGCTAATGATGTTGGAATAATGTGTTTTTTTTTGTATGCAGATTCAATGCATGATGTTCCTTGTTTCATCGTTTGTATCTAGTTCTTCATGATGTTTGGAATAATGTGTTTTTTTTCCTTCTTCTTCTGCAGATTCAGCTGCAGATGATGATTGCATTATATTATCTGATGATTCCATTATGTTATCTGATGATGATGTTGATGGTGATTGCATCACGTTATCGGATGATGGTGGTGACAGTGATTGTGTTATGTTATCTGATGATGTATGAATTAAAAAATTAATAAAAAAATTTAAAATTTATTTTCTCTGAACTTTTATCATCTTATTATAGTACATTTAGTCAGTGTGTCTCAAAAAAAATCCCTAATGCTGTAACTGTGTGTAGCTCACATGAAAACTGTTTCAAACACAGAATTAGATGTAGCTTCACTTGGTTGCAGTGCACTTTGATAATCACTAAATGCCAAATTCTGAATTTCTTTAATGTGTACTAATATTCCCCAGTGACTTGAATGTGAAATGAATGGTGTGTGATTTAGTCATAGTGTCTCAAAACACCCAGAATGTGGATGAAGTATTTATTTCGCTCTATTATTTTTATAAAGAATTTTTAAATGTAGATGGTTTATTTTGATGTCAAACATAAAGTGACTTCAAGAAATTTTTAATCAAGAGAGGATACCGCTGTATATATCTCTAAAGTAAGAATTTTTTTCCATAGTATCTACCATAGACCATAATGACTCCTTGAAAAATTTTATTTTTTCATGTAGTCACTCTGACTCGTATTCATTGTTGAACATGCTGAGTGTTTTAACTTGCTGTGTAGATAGATTTGACAAAATTCTCTTCGAAGGTACTATGACGAAATTTACATGTCTGTGAATAATAAATGCTAACAGCCGCACAGCATTTACTAATGACATGCTGAAACTTAGACGGTGCGTCAGAGTTAGAAGCGAGATGCCTGAGGTTATGTGTAGCGATGGGAGATTTGATGGCAATCTGTCTGATGTTGAACATAAAGTGACTTCAAGAAATTTGTATCCAAGAGAGGATACTGCTGTATATATCGCTAAGGTAAGAATTCTGCTTGGTTGCATGTGCAAATTTTGTCAATGTAACTGAAGCTCGATTTTGAATAAAATCATAGTATCTACCAGAAAAATACCATTTGATATCACTGATAGTGTTACAAAGTTGTCATTAATGTGCGCTTTCCGAGACTTTTATATGACCTTTACCCAGACCCAATCTGCTTTTAAGCTCTTTTTCGTATATAAACTTCATAAAGTATGTGTCATGTTCCAGAACTCGAAAAGTGGTTGTTTTCCCATACTTTATCTGTAAATACATTTGTAAATAGGTTGTTTGTCATGGCTAACGTTAACTTCTCTATCTTGTGAACTGAAGAGTATAGATGGTAATGCCATTAACATACTTTAAACAATTCTTAGTGCATAGGTCCTGTGACGTTGTTAATATGTGCTGGGTCTGTGACTTTCACCTTCGTGTCACGCTGGTTAGTGGAACACACAAAAAATAGCAGTGCAAACTTGGACTAATCCAGAGAGACTACTGCTGTATATATCGCTGAGGTAAGAAAATGTTTTTTCCGTAGTATCTACCACGGACCATAATGGCTCATAGAAAAAATTTCTCAGAGTCAGTCTAACCCGCCTTCAGTCGTAAAACCTGGTGGATTTTCACTTCCACCGGAACGTCCTGACATGGCTCATGTGATCAAATTCAACTCCCCGAAATTCCTGATTCAATCGGCATTAGAACCCGGAACCTTGAGTTTCTGAGAATAATCACTTTAACCACTGAACCACCAGACCACGTTTATTGAATCAGAAAGACTTTTTTCAGTCTCGTTTTGAAAAACTAGCAGTAAAAAACAAAAATAGTATTTTAATTAAATAGCGCATTAGAAGCAGTTATTTGTGTCTTCTGTGTAAGAAAATTGAGCACTAACAATAAGGTAATTAACTGAAAACAGTGTAGGCACTACCACTAATAAAATTATACACATTGTAGCAGGAATCTGAAATTGACTCAATTATAGTTAAAAAAGCATTACATAATCTATGCTGTAAAGCAGCTAGTTAGGATAAGATTGGTACTAATATCTCGCAACCATTTCGTATTAACAGATGTTGAAAAAAAGATTGTTGTTTATCACCCATCCCATTTAAAATTTACGAACAAGTACCCGTTAATAACCAATAGCGGCTATCGTCCTGTGCTGCATGTCGAGTCGAAAATATTCTTGATAGACGTGTACCAACGGCGTGTGTTACTTCTGAATTAGCGAGCAACGCCTCAGGTGATGGCGTGTAACGGTGCAGTCAGAAATACTCTGAGTGTCCTGATGTCGCGTCATAGGTCGGAATTGAGGACAGCTGACGCGTCGGAATTGTGTTAGCTATATGCCACGAGGGTCGCGGCCAAGCTCCGCTGAATACTGACAGATCGATACTTGGTGGAATAATGCAAATTGCATGTATATAAAATAAAAGCGCCTGGCGTTCACATTAATTCCAAAAGACAGTTTTCGAGAGAAGCAATAAACGCAAGCTAACTCCAAAATTCTCGTATTTCCAGCAAATCAAGTGATTTCAGGAAACCATGATGGCCTGACGTACATTCGAACCCATGTCCTCCCGAAAGCTCACCCATCACGCTCGGTGCTGACTGCTGTTAGGATTGTTAATTAAAATACACACAGTAAAAAAAGAACAATTAGGTTCATATAACAAAGCAGTCAATAGAATTGTGTGATTACCATATGTATTCATTTGCGCTGAAAATAATATTCCATTAAATGTGATTTTAAGAGCAATAAGACAATTGGAGTGGTAAAAAAATGGCTGTTAGATCCATAGAAGGAAATTACCTTACAAAATGTGTATGAGGTATAAGAAAGAGATGAGTGGGGGGGGGGGATTTTCAAGTAAGGACTTATTGGTGCCAAATAATAGTATTTGCAGCAGGAAACAATAAGTTTTGCCCAAAAACTATGAAAATAAATAATTTTTGAAGTTAATTTATGGTAATGTAACAATCAAAGAATTAAAATACTTCAATATATCAATAACACATGACAAAATACTAGGAAGAAATTTCATAACGAACGTTAACAGCAAGCAAGCGGATTTCCTAATGTTATTCTTGATAGCGGTGTCCTGTGACGTCGCTAATTGTGCGCTGAAAATAAAATGGCGTGTGATTATTCCACTGTTCGCCTGCGGGAGCGTTGTGTCAGAAATACTCAGATTGAGTGTCCTTGCTGTCGCGTCATAGGTTAGCGGTACATCCCAGAAATAGTCGTGCAAATTGAGGTCAGCGATGATGACAAGCCGTGCGTTTGACAGGTGGCGCCCTCTGGTGGCGGGTTGGTGAACTAAACACGTCATTCTCGCCGTGTCCACCCCACTCCCCTGTGACGTCATCGAGTAACGGTTAAAATTCTAGCTTCCCCTACTTCTACCTACTAACCTTGTCTTACACCACGAAGGATTTTTACTTCATCCGTATTATCTCATTTCAGTCTCATATAAGCAGACTGGTTCCAATAATTCTCAGATATTTGACATCCAAGCCAATGTCTTTCTGTGACAATGCGTCAGAAAGTTCTTCTATTAAACACACGTATAATACCTAGTTAATTGTAACGCATCTGTGTAAGCTGATGACTGAACGAGTCACTGTTTCTCGCGTAGACACAGTATCAATCCCTGAGTCTGTTAGCACTCTGGCCTTGTTACGCACCTGTAGTTGTCTGGTCGCTGCGGCGGCCACAGGCCCCCGACACGACTGTCCTGGGACCTGGCGCGGGGCGGGTGCTGGCACTTGCTGCTGCTGTTGTTGGTTGCGGTTGCCGTGATGGCCAACACGTCGAGGTAGCGCAGGGCGTCCAGTGGAGTCTGCCGCAGCAGCTCCACAGCCAGGGTGCGCACCCAGCGCGAGAAGTCACACTCGCTCACCGCCTGCACATTAACACCTGCTATTACTACAACAAGACACTTTACTATACACACACTTCTGACCAAAGGGGGCGTGAAATGTGTTAATTATGTCCATATGTGCCTGCGTGCATACGTTTTTACATACGAAAAAACAATATTTTTTAATCTACTTGAAGCTCCAGTGGGTTATCAAAATATCCTTCCGGATATCACAGAAACCATATGCCGCTTACAGCCTTTAGTATTCAGGATATCACCCCTCGCGCTATCTTTTTGCGCTAAAGGGTTTTCTTGTTCTGCCTGATACAAGTCAGCTCGTGCCTAAAAGGAAGTCATGGCGTTACCACCCCCCCCCCCCGTATAATTTTCACGAGATGTCTCAGAGAACCACCAATATGGTGTACCTGGAATCGCTCGTCCTAATGTAAGACGGAAATTAGCGGCAAAATTGGATGGCGGAAAGGTAGAACAGAATGCGGCTCATCAATTATTCAGATATCGTTCTATTGAAGACTTAAATCTACCAAGATTTACAGAGAACGATGGCACTCCCTTAGACCTTTCGCTGCAAGCTTCTCATTTCTATTTGTGGCGAATTAGAGTGAGTCACATCACACGGGACAATGGTTACTCACTGCCTAAATGCTACCCAAAGGGAATAAAAATATGGAAATCATCGAACAGGATAAGAAGTTATGCAGGCTGAACAAAAGGTAATTGGAACTTAATATTCATCAGCGTTTGTTTTAATTTCTGATTCCTGTTGATAGCTGTTTGCCTCTATCGCTCTGTTTATCTGTTGTATCAGCTACGATTTTAATACGAAACAAATTAATAAATTTACTGCATTGTGATAGAATCAAAATTAAGCGCATGAGTCATTACATATAACATCAAACGTACAGTTTCATTTCTCCACATTGCCTCTCCATACTATGCATCACATAAGTGAAAGATTTAATGACTGTCTACGAAGCATTCCACTTATGGTCAATACGAGTTCCAGCTACCATGTAAAATACAATCCAACTCTGCTAAACCATAGGTCTAAATTCAGTACACACTTGATCTGATCTGTAAAAGGAGTTATTCAGAAACAAGTCTAGTTTTCCTTTTATTTAACAGACGTTAGGATAAAATTATTAAAGTTAGGCGTTAAAAGAAGAGCGATGGCAATGAGATCATCGCATGATAGGAAATTCTTATGTTGGGAACTTAAAGAACGGACGAAAAACTATACTCCTACAATTTAGTCAAGGAAAAGCAATTAAATTTACAAAAAAAGTATATGCTAGACGTAATACATATGTATTATCTGACCCCAGAGTTGGATGACATTTTGTATTGGGATAATACTGGCGAATACGTTATTGTTATCATTCATAAATTTATTATTATCATTAATAAAGGGATTTTAATTTTTTATGAAGGAGTGAAAATATGGATTGTGCAAGTGTCTTGATGATATTTGGAATACAGGTAAACTGCCACAACATTACATTTATTTAGTATCATTGGTGATTACATGTCTGAGCGAATTTAACGTTAACGTTAACACAAGTAGGCAAAATCACAAAAGCAACGCTCAGTGGTACAATTAGCCATCATGACCAAGCAAACAATTGTAAATTACTTTTAAATCCATCTCAGAATTAATATGAAAGGGCGTCACGAATGAAGAATTATGCTAATTAAAAATAATTTAAGTAGTTCTGGCAAATTATGCCACTAGCTCAGTTGGGTTTTCAGCTACTAAGTTAGAACATGGCTCTATCCTCTCAAAGTCGCGTAAGGGTTCAGTTTCACAGAATGCACAATACGATGGCTCGTTCGTAACACTTTATCATTTGAAGTTCTGCATCTGAAGTCTGCGATGTTCGAAGATGACCCACGGTATATGAGACTTGTCCCACAAGGCCGCTACCATGAGCCAGAGCAGCCAGGGACCGTGGTGCACACCAGAATCTGTGTCGGGCTCGGCGTCCGGCAGTAGAATTTATGTCGGGCTTGGTAAACTTTGGCTCCGCCCTTGCAGTCTCGAAGACCACATTTAACAGGAAATTCACGGAATTTTAGTTATAGGCAGCACTTGGATTGGGTTTTAGTTTGGCTACCTGATGTCACGTGATATCCCCGATATCTTATTCGCTCCGCGTGTATATCACAGACATCGGAAATATTCGGCCGCACTCGCGGGGTGAGAGCGTATTTGGACGGTGGGTTTTCACACCAGGTCAGCGGCCTCTTGTTGACTGCCAACCCGAAGGTTACAGGATGTGTTACCGGCAAAACCCTTTAGGAATCGTGCATAAACCACGTAGTTCCACTTTGGTCTCCTGTGAACTCCCCCCCACGTAGCCCTACGTGCCTTTGCCCATTAACCCCCCCCCCCCCCCCACGTAGCACGTAGATTTTCCCCCTTTTGATTCCAGGAGACATTTTCTCTTGTCAGACTATTGTAAATTACATACGGAGATAATTTACTGTGGGAAATAAATATTCACATGCTGTTGTGTGGTCTGTTCCTCATTTTAACTGTGAAAACTGTTACGAAAGGGAAGCTACGTGGCCTGGCTCTGAATCCCCCCCCCCTTCCCCAGCGTAGCCTTCTAGCCAACCCCCCCCTGGAGCAAGCCACGTAGTTTGTGCACGCTCCCTTATCCCCGTGCTTTGTTATCTGTTGAGCTGTAAAAGTAACGATGTATTCGTTACTGAGTAACGGGTTCGTCGCCTGACTCGAAGTACCGAATCGTTACTCACAAATTCATTTCTTTACTCGCATGTTTCGTTACTCGTATTTGTTGTATAGATACGAACACATTCCAGCTCCCGCAGGTAACTAATTTTGACAACGTAAAGACTAATTTTGTACTTTTTATTTTGTTTAACATTAAAATTTACAGAGCTTAATTTGTAAATAGAAAATTTGAGATATATAATTTTTTATTGATAGTTCATTAGTGAGGTTTATTGATTACAAATATTTGTGAAATTTGTTTATTTTAAGAATTGATACCTTCTATTTTATTTTATAGTATAATTTACAATATAAAAGAGTTGTCTAATAGTTTTTGATATACCGGTAGTCTACGTCTCTGCACTTGTAATATTTAATAAAATTACAATGGAGCGTACGCTCCGGTGGTAATTTCCCTACACATTCATCTTCTCCCCTTTCCTGCATCCACCTACATTTGCCCTCTACAAATTTTAACTTTAAATTCTTTCAAATTTTTTGGTAAATTATTCATAATTTCTATTGGCAACTTATTCAAATCCCTGAAACCCTTACCTAAAAAGAGAATCTTTCTAAATCCTTGTGCCTGAAATCGAAAGCAAGATTGTGGTCATGGTCATCTTTTCCCTTCCAAGCATTACTTTTAATTCTTACATCAATATCTATCCATGCCTCACACTCCCATGACCCTTTTCACCTTCCTCCTGTCTTCCAATGAATCCCATTCCAGCTCTTTTATCATATCTGTTACTGATTGCGTTCTGCGATAATTTCCAGAAACAAATCTAGCAGCCCTTTTTGGTAGTTACAGAATTCCATAAACAAAGAACAAGTTACAATGACTTTATTCCTTTTGCTTGGTGTTAGTTATTGTATTACCACAGGATCCATGTGATCAATCATAGATGCGGTTCTGGCTTTGATGTTGAATGTTTGTTGTAACCGCGACGCAACAACAATTAATCTAATCGCATGTTTGTTCTGTACCTTTGTTATTGATTTAAAAGTTTTGAATATTGATAGTTTTAAAATTAAACAACGCTGGTGTCAGTAGTATGTAGGCTGCAGGCCCGATTTGATGGTCTGTTCACATTTATTTTAACAAACCTGTCACAAAAAGTGAAGAATTTACAAAAATAAATGAAAAGCGTAAAGCAAGCCAGTGGTAAAACTCCTATTTAAAAACGAAATACTTTGATGAGATTATAATATTTGTTAAATACATGTCCCATTATCACATCAGGTTTCTATGCAGGGTTTTGAGCAGACTACTTTAAAAAATAACCGTCATTACTTATTGTCACCTTATTGTCACTAGATGTCACTCTCATATGAAAGGTCAGGTTGGGTTTTTTTTTTTTTTTTTTTTTTTTTGTATGCAAACGGGTGTTTGTTTTGAAATTGGATTATTCTTTCGTATATAATATTCATTACAGTAAATCAAGTGTACATTCAGAGGTTTTCCGTAAGATCCATGAGCTAATTACTTTAAGTTTTATCGAAATGTACAACTTACCTAAACTTATTTTATTAAATAAACAATTTACTTAAACTTTACCAAGTACGAACGAAGTCGTCCCGTACGCGATGCGATGCTTCATGCTAGTATTCGATTGTACCGAAAGTAACCAGTAACGAAACGATACGATAGTAACGAAGTTATCCCGTACGCTGCGCGACTCGATACAATGCTTCATGCTGTTGTTCGATTGTACCGAAAGTAACGAGTAAGGATTAGAAAGTAACGGATATTGATTGGTTTAGTAACGAATACATATGGGTACAGAATTTCTCGTTACTTTTACAGCTCTAGTTAGCTGGTGACATCCTGTCGCCATGGTTAAGGGTTGTACCGGGAAGGCCACGATTCTCTTTAAGAATCTTTTGTACTTTAAGTAAATTATCAAACAAATATATAGGTGGTCACCCAATCTTTATGAAAATTAATCTAACAATATGATTTACATAATAAAAATGTGCCTTAGAATGTGGCGGAAAGCGTCACATTATAATATACCTGGTGTGAGAAGTAATATGTTCAATTGTTTATTATTTTTAAAACATGAATTTCTAAGTGATAAAGTTCTCCATGATTTCAGTATTCCCATGATTTCAGGAAACATCCAAAGTTTCAAACGATAGCAACAACTACAACAACAACAACTAAAGATAAGGCACAAAGTACCAGGAGTGCGATGAACTTCAGAAAAGTTGGTATGAAACAGCTAAATACATTTGAAAGTAGTGTGAAACAGTCTGTGATCAGTCAGTGAGGAAATGTTTGCTATCTCAGGTAGATGCTTAATACAGGATAAAGCTGGATCACAAATGTGTCGATGCGTCTAATCACGTTTATATAAAGAACTCTAAAACCATTGCCAAAGTTAGTTAAAGTCGCAGTTAGCGAGTTATTTTCGATCTACACAACATTAAAAGAACACGTTTTATCGACCACTTTTTACTATTTATTAACGACTCACTAATTCAGAAAACTTTCTTCTTACAAGAAATCATTTTTCTGTGTTATCGCACGAAAACAAATGTGGAAGAACCGCTAGTTTAGTTGGAGGTATTGATGACGTGTTTCTCATGGTTTGCGCAGATAGTAAATTGATTTTGATGTATTGATTGCTAGCTTCTTCTTACCCCTGATCGGTTTCAGAAAACAAATATTGCACATTACTTTATTTAAATGGTTTCTGCAAATAAGTAAAACATTTTTGTCTCTACAAGTAACTTTAAACCACGTAACGCGATTAAAATGTTAGCCGACAGAACGTCAGAAAACAGTGTAATTGAACTTCTTTTACCGAAAATCGCAGAATCGGGTAGAAAAAAATCTGTGTTTGAAACGTTCTTTAGGTCGTCTAGCTAGAAAATAAGACAGAAAATGATTTTCAGCCGCTACGATCAGTGATTTGAAGATTTGAACCGATTTTAAAGTAAATAAAAATCTTTTGCGGAAGTTTAGTATTAATAGCCGCCGTGATCGGATATGCAAACAAATCGTTGTCAGCTAGCTCCGAGGATGCCTTAGCTGTACTGTGCTAACTCCCCCTCGCCCCCAACAAAAGATAAAATACTGAAACAGCGCGAACTGAATAAATTTCAATGACGAAAGCTCTTCTTACTCGATGGTATTGAGTACTGTAACAATACTTTGATTAACGAAGTTAAGTGAAGGAGGTATACTCGCCCCGAGGCTGATCTACTCAAAAAAATGATCAACGGCGCACTTTGCTGTTAATATCGAGCTATTTCGCGTCCATCTTATCTATATTGCCTCGGTCCAAGAAAGATATATCTTCTCAATTGAAATTAAATGAGTTGCAGACAGTAAAATTAAAGTATAGACTAGAGAAAATCATTAAAAAAATTAAGCACTTTTGGAGAGAAAGATATAAGTGATTCCGGAAAGCATTTTCTTAGAAAATATTTTAGAACTTTTTTCACCATAAATGCTCGAACAACCACCGTGTGAACTACGCCTCGCTCCGTGAAAATGAGGAAGAGTTTTGGGATAGAGAGCTTGGAATACGCTGGCAGACTCACCTGTACCTGCTGGAGAGTCCTCACGAGACTGACCAGGGCTTCCCCGAGTCCGCGTACCTTGTGGGGTTTCATCGGACACGCGCGAGCATTTTGCCTCTCATTGCCGCGAGAATAAGATTTTGTCGACCCGCTAGCTCAGGCTTGGACTATTTATTGCCTTCGGGGGCAATGTTTCCAGTCTTTTTTTGTTTAAGCAAACAGGGTTCTAAGGGTAAACTTCTTTACACCTATTAGAAAACTGAAAAGAGTAGGCGAAACTTTGTATACAACATACGTGGTTGCCTCACCGATCGATGAAAAATCAGTACTAATAAAATGCTACCTTTGGTCATTGTGTCCGTAATGGCGTAATGTTAGGCTCCCGGCCTTCGGAAAAAATAATTCTGCAAAAACGAAGTTATTAGCGTTTTTAACGACAATTCTATTAAGCTAAGCAACTGAGAAGAAAAGAATTGTCAGGACACTAAAAGAAAACTAAGTTTCAGTCAGTATATAAATTATTTGTTGCTTTTCTTTATTTATATCGTTCGCCATAGATGTTTTCGTTATATTTTCTGATCGCTATTATAGTAAGCTAAGAAATATGGTCTCATGTTTACATTGCGATACAGTAAATACATTAATGCGCGACCAATGGAAGCTTTCATTTTCGAACAGAAATATTACAATTTGTTCTTTCAGCAAATGTACTGAGTTATACAAGCTTTCTCAAAAATAATTTGCTTTCATGTGCGTCATGATATGCACTTATTTCTTCATTTAAGTAAAATTAGTTTCGCACTGACGTTATCTATGCATCTTGGACGACCATTAAAACTAATATTACTTGACATAACGTAAGAATAAGCGTGTTTCTAGCTGCAATATTATCGCAGTTTGTGGTAATGTTAAAATGCAGCCTGGACGAGAACGACAACTGAAACGTTATGTTACGGCGTAAGTTATGAGGAATTCCGCAGAACGTTATTTTATGACAATTTTATTTCGTTAGCCAACAGCAAAGAAATCACTTGCCAAAACACTCTGTTCAGTCCCTCATTTTTAGCGGGCTTTGAGGGTAGTGTAACATATAACATGGAGTTACCTCACGGCTATTACACGTAGTATCTTGAGTTAATTTTATTGATTCTGTTTGAAAAAATTATTTCAGTAATTGATCTGGCTTTTCGTGTGCGTTCGTGTGTAATTGATTGTATTCATATTTTTTCATAGATTTGATAAGACATTAGTGTGTTATATGCAACATTCATTTTATGTGTAACAGGACCATGAAATGCATTTCTTTGAATGATTTACTCCTCGCTAGTCTTTGTTGATAGTGGTCAGTTATTCAGTTTTTTAGACGTATCCTTATGCCATATTTATACAGTTAATAAAGCGCTTTCTGACAATTATAGGTAATAAGATTCGCTTCTAACATGTAATTTTAGTCCTAAGTGCACACTCATTCTTTTAGATAAATATTGTTACGCCTGTAATATGCGAAAACTTTACGAGGGAAGGATTTATTATGTATACGTAAAAACACAACGTTTCGACCGCTAATCCTGTCTTCATCAGATGAAGATGTAATGCTGAAGCTCGTTCAACGACCATGGAACGGAATCTACTTTGTCTGCTCCATGTTGCACACTTACATACGTTGGATCGGTTCACAAGTCGTTGCAACCTTATTATTTCTTCCGAAATACCTTGAAATCTATCGACAGAATACGTTAGTATGCATTGTTGTGTGACATAGCAGCATCTGTTAGCGATTTGTTACGTCGGTGGTAGTGGTGCCAATCTCCTCACAGTTCGCCCTACCTTAGCCTATGTAGCTATCAACTTATTCCTAAACTAAAGTAGCCGTTACGTGGAAAGGGCTTTAGAAATCAGGAGGAAACCGTATCGGCAACGATCACTGGTTTACATCACAGTAAAGACCGCTTTAAATGTTTGTGCTATCCCTTGCTAGCTGGTGATGTAGATTATTGTGTTCATTTTGTACGCTGCATACACTGACTAAAAAAATAACAGCCATTTAATTAATCGTTGGCTTGTCCCTGATGGCAGTTGCTATACCGATGTCAATCTGGGCTCTCGAAGGAACCATCCTGACATTCGTCTCGAATGATTTAGGTAAACCGTCAAGCTCGATCTCATGTGTTGAAGACAGCAGTGGTAGCTGTGGAAACGTATTTTTTATTAATATTTTGCTGTAACCCGCGAAGAATATGTGAATACCTAACACGTGTTCTTTGAATGGCATTGCAGCAAAAAATAAAACTTGCAGTATGGAACAAAATTTTTCTAAACGTATTGTCTCGCTTCCATGAGCTAACAGTTACAGAACTGACTCGAAAATGATCGTTTTTACTGCAATGGTTTTTTGTTTTGTTTTGTTAGTAAAGTT
Source organism: Vandiemenella viatica (assembly GCA_031002005.1). Taxonomy (NCBI): domain Eukaryota; kingdom Metazoa; phylum Arthropoda; class Insecta; order Orthoptera; family Morabidae; genus Vandiemenella; species Vandiemenella viatica. The sequence continues at coordinate 232,579,614 of JARYHS010008074.1, forward strand.
CATCGCTTGCTTAAACCTGATCATTTGCCTAAAGATTACATCATACACTAGTGACAGGTCGCGTAAACATCTCGCCAATATTCCATTTTATAGATTAAGCACACATCACTGATTGTGCTTCATCACTAATGAACTCAATTAACATACATTTGAAAGTTTAATAGGCAAAAAATATTAGTTGTCAAATTAGAAATCAGGATAAAATTCAAAAAGTTAAATACATTTATTTAGCTTCAAGTTAATAATTTACTCCATAACGCCAGTTTCGGTGATAATTAAAAATTATCAAGCAGAAAAAAATTGTTTGTCCTAAGTAGGAGAGACTTATTTCGGAAGCTAACGGTAGAACGCTTCCACCATACATAGGTATGTTGCTGACATATCTTGTCAAAATCTTTCACGAAAAATCTAAAGACCTACGGGGAAGACCACCTCCCAGATTTCATCAATTCCTTTAACAACAATTAGTCCATTAAGTTCATTTGGTCATATTCCCAGACCTGTATGCCTACAACAAGGTGCCTTCCACACATCTGAATGAATATATTTTTCTCCGTCTGATCTTTTTATTATTGCTAAAACCTTACGTATAACATTTCTCTGTCCATAACGAGTACTTTTAAAAGACAGAAATCTGATTACAGTCTGGTTGTCAGTTAGGTTCATGACTTTTTTTTTTTTTAATTTGTAAGATCTCTTCTTCTAAAATTGGTTTATTCCACATTTTCTTGGTATGTTTTTTAAGTAAATGTGCAAGACTGGAAGGAAATATCAAACGAGAGGAGAGAGGGTCAGCGTAATTTGTGACAGGTACCTAGAGACATTATTTAAGCATGTCATATTTCAACGACTGATTCCTCGAGTAGTCTACGAGACAGATGTGGCGAACGGAGACCAAACAAATAAAAAAAATTTAATAACTGTCTTACATCGTAAAATTGGTAAATATTGTTTCCACCTACATATTAGTACATCGATGGGAACGATAGAGCATACACAGTAAGACGAAACAGAAATCAACTATGGAACAGATGAATGCAGATTTGCTTCCTTTTTACTATCAGGCGATGAAATCGACTTTAAGTAATGAGGTATCATCATTTACCTCATGCTTAAATGTTAATGATTGAGGACTGAAATCGACTTTAAGTAATGAGGTATCATCATTTACCTCTTGCTTAAATGTTAATGATTGAGGACTTTATCGTAAAATGGAAACTTCAATTAAACAAGTAGGAATGGCTATACACATCAAAGAAAAGGCTGTCTCACGTTTTTACTAAAAGATTTTATTACTTTTGATTCATTGTCATTTCTATGTCAGTAATTATATACAAACAAGAACAGATCACAAAGCTGTAAACGCAATTTTTGAAATTGTGTGACGTAATTAACAAGAACTTAGCAAAACATTAAACCGCTAACATAACTAATAAATGACATAAAAGGCACTCTAGTTGAAACAATAAGCAAATCAATAAATAAAACGTTCACAACGTAGATTGGGGGCATTTGGATAGTTAATTCTTTATTAGTTTTAATCTTCAGGTCCAGTATATATTAATGCAGGAATGACCTGGCCATTTGCAGATATCTGTAAGCAAAGCGTGTGATCTTCAATGGTTTATCAAGTAAATTTCATACGGAGAAAGGCAAAAAAAAAAAAAAAGAGGACAAATCTGAATTATACTACCTAAAATTATTCTTTTTACTGAATGTCCTCCAACGTTTTTCATGGACATGGAAAGTAAGTAAGTAGTTATAAACTTGATAATAACAATTTTCGTTAGCTTAATCTTCAAGACTATGTTACCATGGCAATGCAGAAACTAATTTCAACCTTGTAAATAATGGAACCGTTTTTGTGGACTGATATGAACCAGATTATTTTTCAGAATGGTATCTATGGAAAAATATTTGGGAAGGTTTTAAGTAATCAATGTTATAGAACACTTTCAATCTGTCTTGGAGCTACTGTTTTCCCCCACTAGTTTAGAAAGAGACAGTCGGCTTAGCACAGCAGGGGAAGGCAACAGCGCCTGGCAGTTACGTGACCAGCACAACGAAGAGGAGATTCTGGGTAGCGGCAGCGGCAGGAATAAAGCCTAACAAAATGCTTGTAGAGTCCTCTACCCTAGTGCAGGTCTTTCATTTTGTACCATTGATTCAAAGCATTTGACACTATGTATGGTGGCCAGTTCTGTTTGGTAGTGTTTCTTTTGGTTATGTAGATGCCTGGATTGCATATGTAAATGTTGCATATGAACATAAACGAAGGGAGAAGATGAAACTGGTTGGTGATACTTAAGGCCTCCTATTGCTAAAAATCTGTCTAACGAACGAATCACTATTAAGAATGACATACTTCCTAGGTTCTTCTTCGCCACAGTTAACCTCTGATTCAAACAATCATTGTAATTTTGCGACCTAGTCAACGAGGTAAGTATAACAGTAATTAATGATCATTATTATCCATTGCGGTTATAAACACAGCGCGCCACACGAAACCATGCATTAGCTAATGCAAGTCTTCCTTACAGATGAATGATATATAAATGGTGACTTTCTGAAAGTGAGGGAGGGACTGCAGTCCCATGAATAGGTTGGGTAATTAGTAGAGAGAATAGGAAAAGAGATTCACGAAAGCTGATGAAGTAGAGAATTTCATCCATTATTCAGATCACTTTGGATGTGATGTTCGTGAAAATTTACCATGCAAGTTCTTACTATCTGACACAAGAAGCTGTATTGCATTCTTAAAATATTAGACTCACGAAAATCTGCAAGAAGCACTGAAATTTTTAGTATCGATAGAAGTAGTTATACAAGGAGCATTTGGTCCGTTTGTAGCCTATCAGGGTGATGTTAACTTGTTCAAATGTTCATACGAGAGACGGATCAAGGTTGTTGGAAAGTTGTTGTGGCAGGTAACAAGTAAGATTATATACGCGTGGCAATGATGCAAGTAACAGTATCAGTACTTAGGAGATTCAGCAGTCGATATTTGTATACGAAGTATTTTGTTTTTGGTGTTTGAACGATAATGAATCAACAGGCATTGAATTAATTGGAGAAACTGTGGCCACAATATTCGATTTGATTTCTGTGACTTTTTAATTCCAAATTTTAAAGATCATCTTCCATAATTGCTTCACTCCACCTGAAACTGTCTAACCTGTAGCCAAAAAGGAAAAATTGTATTATGTCTCACTGATATTTTTCATTCCCAACGATGATTTAAGTGTTTAACTGCCATCTTAAAGTATAATTTTATCAGCCCTTAGACGCTAATGTAACCATGCGTTTCAGTCTGACAAAAAGCTGACGATATTTCCATCGGTGATAACGCGGTATTAAGGTACTGCAACTGTGTCTGTTCTTGAACTGACAGGTACAAAACACTTCCTACATGTGCCTTCACAGAAGATTGACTGACTAGAAGCTTAAGACATTTCGTGAACTACAGTGTGGTAGCTGCTGATAACAAATCACCACTCAACAAAGTAGTTAGTTCCTACGCATATCTAGGGGAGCGTAGAAACTGTTAACTCCGGCCACGGAAGCCTTCTACTGCTTCAAACCATTGGTTGTCATTAAGAAATTTATTTTTTAATAGAAATCCCCACAGAAGAGGGGGTAAGTATTTTTGAATAGTCTCAAGGGAAAACTTTAGACTGGTAGAATGTCAAAGACACAGCTTACGAAATCCACCACGACATTATGAATTTTGTCAAACACAAGATGTATTTTTTTTATCCTCCTTGCAAACGCGATTTATAATTTACTCTCAATAATAACCTAATATTTCCATACCTAGTCTGATGGCTGCTATATTTCCATTCCTTAACCGCGTTGAATGTTTACATGCATTTAATTTCACGCACAGATGTATTTCCCCACATATTACATATTCTGATGCAAATAATATCTTGATAAAACTTTATCTTACAGCAAAGTTTTTTTCTTCTAATGCGATTTCCGCCAATAATATTTGTTGTTCGCCCGACCATATATCAACAGGAAAGTAACCAAATTTAATGCAGGAACACAGTATCAAGAGACTTAATGTTCCACACTGCGAACTATTATGTTAATTTCATCCCGCGGGAAGAGTTTACGCAGACGCGTGGACAGCCTGTTTCATCACAAACAATGCGGAGCGCTTTGATGTGGGGTGAGCGCAAGCCACAGGCTGTGACGTCATCACGAAAACAGCAAACGACGGCTACCGTGAAAAATACAGACACCGACCCGCATGCACTGGCGGCTTCCATCAGTCTCTTAACTGAGTTCTTGCTTTCTCATGTGATCGGCACAGATACAGTGAACTGCACATGCTCGCAAACAGCTTTTAAAAAGTTGAATAGATCAAAAGGATGAAATTATGTACATATTTCAATTGTTGGCTTACTATTTGTTAAGAATTTTGTAATGTATTCCGCCACCCAGGCTATCATGAGTTTATGATTCAAGTTTTCAAATCACCAAGCGATTCATAATTCCACTAAATTTGATTGCTTAAATACTTCAGTAAAATGTATTTTCACAACTAATGAAACTTGATAACTTGCATTTCACGGCGAATACAGTAGTGTTCTATACTTGTATGTCAGACTTCATTCTGGGTGAAACTAGGATACATACTACGGCTATTTGATATACATGAGACGTCGATCTGAATGCCAACTTTAGTACTTTTACTTAATAACTAAGGGATCTATGGAACAAGAGTAACAAATAAAAAATATTATTAACATTAATTTTTAAGTTTATTTTGCTTTTGATTATGAGAACACTCGCCAAACAGTTTGTATTATCGTTCTTATGAGACAGTAGAACTATTTTAGGAAATCGAGAGTTGCTTCAGGAAATAAACTTCAAGTTTTGTCCTATTCACATGAGGCTTGTAAGCTCATTCTATTTTCCAGATATAATTCCTTTCTTATAACATCAACAATTTTGGCAGAAAAGTAATTTTTCAAAAAAGGAATTAATTAGATAATTTTAAGACCCGTATGCTATTTTTCGCAAAAGGGATATTTGTAGAGAGCTTGATTTTACAGTAATATTACAGACTACTTCAGTGCTCTAGACGTTTGAGGAATGCAAGTTGGCTCACGTTCAACAGCAGTAAACAAATAGTAAGTACAATTGCTTTGGAGTTACCCATGTGGCTAGTTGCACTGGGAAATATTTAAGATCCCATGTTGTTTTTATGCGATGTTGACCAGTCGCCACTAGTGCTTCTGTTCACACGGCGTTTCTCGGCGCTGTCACTGAACACTTTGTTAGACTGGGCGGAGTGAAGTAATTCGTTTCATGTGGCCGCTGTCGATCCGTCTGTGTCAGTAATTACGGTGAGTCAGCCCAGCTGACCTCCCAGCCTCCACTTTCACCCGCAGTGAACACTGCCGGCGTCTTTTTACTGCTCGTGTCTTTATACGCTACAGACCGATCACAGCTGGCACAAGACAGGAAGCTGCTCTCGCTAGCTATCATCTACGTCTATTATGACACTCATTGTGACTGTCGTAAACAGAAGAGGAAAGGATTGCATCATATCTTATATTTTATGATTCTCCGGAAACACTTTCATTGCTGCCTGAAATTAATTTGTTGGAGCAGGCTGCAACTTCACTACCAATAACTTGTCTATGGATTTTTGATGGAACAATTCTATCATCAGACTGGAAAGATCCAGGGAAACCATGGAAATCGGAATTCTGGATGACCGGACTTACGATCGAACCCTCGTCCTCACGAATAGTCACAATTGTTAACCACATACGTACTAGGCTCGCTTCAGTGGAGTAAATTGTGCTTTTTTCCTCAAACGACTAGAAACATTAAGTTGAACGTTTTAAATGTGTCTCGTGTGACAGAATAAATGCAAGGAAAGAGTTCAACTGAGGATGAATGGAATGCACTGAAGAGAGAAATAATCAAAGCTGGTAAAGAAACATTAGGATTTAGGAAACAAGCGGCCCGAAAATCTTGGATCACAGAAGAAATTTTGTAATTGATGTATCAGAGGAGAAGACACATAAATTCTGAGGATAAAGCAGGAAGAGAGCAATAAAAACAATTTAGGAACCAAATAAACAGGAAATGCAAAAGAGCCTCGGTGTTGAATGAGATATGCAACCAAAAACAGTTGTCACACAATTGATGGAAAAATAAACACACAACAACAAGTTTCCAGAAGTCTCTGGAGACCCGGAAATGTGAAGACAATCCGAAGACTGTAAATCAGAATTTTGTGTGTAAACTGTTTTGTTTGTTCTATAGTAAGAGGAGACGCTAAACCTCGGGGTAAATGGCCAGTGTTTGAGGTTTGGCGTCTTCTCACGGTCCGACCTTGAGAGGCCGTTCAGCGTGGGGTCTGAACACAGTGGGGTCTCTGTCCCCGGAGAAGCAAACAACGGAAGCGACTCGCTTCCCCGAACTGGAAACAACGCGTGGCTTGATTGCACCCTCGTTACAGTGTCTATGACAGTCCGCACTTTCTACTGCCGTATTACACACTTTCTATTATTTCCCACAGTTTGACATGTAGACAGTATGAATGCTCCGTACATTTCAAACATCATACTGCACTCCATTGTCAATACAGTGTTCTTTGATAAATATACTTCGAATTTTCTTGTAATTTCCAAATGACATGTTGGACTAAACGTGAAAGTAATTCTTTCCGAGTATACGTGAATGAGAACCACGAGAAAAATGTAACCTAAAAATAGCACAATGAATACCTATGTCGAAGAGAAACAAAGAAATTAAAACATGTTTTTAAATAACTTTGTGTAAATGAATTTTAAGTATAAAAATGACAGTAGTAAATTACAACTAAAAGTTTCTGAAAAGGTAGTAAAGGATGCATATTTTTTTAAAAAGTGAGCAATATAACTTGAATTAACGATATGAAATCAAATTAGAGATAAATAACAATATGTTTAATGTTTGGAATCAGTTTGTGCCATGTTTAAAGTTGAAAAAGAAGAATGTAATCTATCCAAATGATTTCTTTTTCTTCGGTTGTCAATCTAAATCTTGGTTTGCAGCAGCTTTGAGTCATACATCTGGATGATGCAATTGTAATTTGGTATTTATTAGTTTTCTAGACTCGAGTAAAGTAAAGGCGTACGACATTGTTGGTTGAGATATTCCAGAAGGGTTCGACCGCAGAGTGAGTATGAACGTTAATTTAAGTTCTTCTCCTTGATGTAATTTAAAGTTAAACTGTTCGGAACTTGGTGTTTCTGAAGAGATTAACGAAGATTTATTGATTTTGGCATTTTTGTCAGGAGGTTTATATTTCACACAAAGTATATAACTTATATATACGGTCGCCATATACATATCTGCGAGTCAACAAATTTCATTGCAGTAAAAGGATCTGCAACAAAAGCACATTACATCTAAATTTTTGGAGTTGATTCACTTTGCAACTGCTCCGAATCATCGACAAGAGACTGCCAGAGGAATTCGACGCAATTAAAGTCAAGTTAAAAGTGTAGCGACACTGTTGTTATTCAAGAAGCTATCTACCATTGAAAAGTATTTGTTGTCCAAATTCAAACTGTGGTGAAAATCTAAATCATTTGGCGACCTGACAAACTACCTCTAAATCTTTACAAACCAATATAAAATCAACAAATAAAATACAAATTTAAAAAAGCAAAATCTTTGGCTGCCGGTGATAGTAAAGATCAACAAACGTTTATATACAGTTCGTGGTCAGCGAAATCTCGAAAAATGCATTCTATAAAAACATTTGATTATAGTGTGACATACGCAGCTGGTGCGAAACTACGAATTTTCACGTACTGATTCAAGATCTAAAACAATAAGTATTTTATACGAGTAATTTAAGGCAACTTAATCAGTTTATACAAAAGAAGCCAAATCAAGTAAGATTATTGTGTATGTATATGTATGTATACGTTTATCTAGGGCAATGAAGATTTATTAAATAAAGACGAAATGCGTCTGCCTTGAAAAAACATTTGTTTACTTAAAAACAGAAGGCCAATAACATAAAATACTTAAAAGCATTAATTTCCGAGTACATCGAAGTGTCGATCACTACAGGACTAAGTAATTAGCAGCAACCTTCTACATCAATTTACAGCGAGAATTTTAACAATAAGCTACCGCAATTTACACATCTTTGAAAACTATTTATTATGACACCCAACTGAATGGACTTTGGACATTTGGTTCACGATCGTAGACCCCCAGACCAACGCCACTTAATTGCACATTTTAGGTACTATGAGGAAAAATTGAAATGGAACTATTAGCTCCTCAAACGTGAAAATAGTTCGTTTTTCATTTTCTGTCGATCTGGTCCGAACCGAAAGGTGTCACTTGTCTTAATCCAGAAATTGAATTGTTCCGTAAAATACAGAAAGTCACAACGTGTGGCTTTACACAAGTAATTTCTTAGTGTCAAAATAACTCTGAAAAATCTGATGAAACTGTGTCAGCTAAATATCTGATACTGCTCTTGTTAGTAACGTCACAGTTGGACATGGAGTCCATATTCCTTAGATAAGAGGAAGAATTGTGAAAATTGGACATGTGGAGAAAAATTCGGCGCTTAACAGTATTAACCAGGTAATAACGCATTTACAGCAGTCGTCAGCAATAACTGGCTGTTTATCATATTACAGCTTCAATTTTCTGTGTAATTTTTGGAACATAGTTATCAAACTTACTTTTTTTTCACTGTAGCTTTATGTCATGTCTGTATTGCCATGGACATCAAGCATGATTAAGCGTCAGAGAGATTAGTGATAATTGCCTCTTGATTGTGAGCTCTGTAAAGTCTGTGCTAATGCTAGTCGTGTTTGTGTAACGATTAGTTCTTGAGAGTAAAGGTGGTTATCATCCCAGCGTTCGCATAGTTGATAACGGAAAACCAACTAAAAACATTGATGAGGACGGTTGGTATGGTAACATGGATAGTTAAAATTATACCAGTTTTATTTCCCAGTTTCCGGTATCAACTATTTATCCACCGGGGTATAATCGATGCATTATATGACAATCGAGATTACCGTTCTATAAGTCTATTTGATCTTTTGAAATTGTTCAATGTCCTTGTAAAAAACTCATTCCGTGCTCATTCAGGTCTCCAACCTCTTTGATTTCTTTCTATCGCCATCTACTCATTAAAACTTATACAGTACGCTCAGTTATCTCCTTCACATATTCAAATCTTTCTCTAATTCTACAGTTTTTATATCTTACTGTTCGTTCCGAAAATATCTTCAATCTCTTAAAATGTGACCCATAGTTTTTTCTCTTCTTTCTGCAAGATTTTACAAAAAAATTCTTTCACATCCAATCATTTAAAAACATATTTATTTCGTTCTTCATACGTTTACTAAATTTTCAACACCATTCTATAATACCATATTCCAATTATTTCATTTTTCTTTAGTTCTGGTATTTTCACGTCCATGCCTTGTGACTCTACTCTCAAACACATACTTTCATTAATTCCTTTTCGTGTTCTGAGATAATGTTCGATATTAAAAGAATTCTCTTTTTCCAGAAATTCCTTTTCGTTTTCTGAAATAGTTTCTTCAGTCACCAGTTGTTATTTTACTTGGTAAATAACAGAAGTCTTTTACTTCTTCTACAATATTTTCCTTTTTTATAGTGTTATTATTGTAACTTTCGCTAACCTTCATGATTTGCTTCGCTTTTTCATACGTTTAGTCCAAATTATTGTCTCAAAATTTTCCTCTTGCCATTCGGTAATCCATGAATATGTTTTCTCTTATTTGTTAGTGGCAAAATGTCTTCAGCAAATCGCAACCTACTGATTGCACATACAAGAAGACTAAGGCCACGCTTAAATTTTTCTTTCACTTCTTTCTCTGTTTCTTCTAGCACAAGTTGAATACTAATGGTGATGGACTACACACTCTTTTTACCCGCCTGTTGCCTCTCGTAGTTATCTACTTATAATTACAGCCACGTAAAAATTGATCAAGTTTCCCTTCACGCAAAGCGTCACTTCTGAGATCGCACTAATTTTACGTCACAACGGTCAGTATCTCCCTCGCTCTGATAGGGGACAGACGCCTGCGGAATGTCGCGCGGTCGCAGCGGTGTGGGCAGCAGCCCGGATGAGCTCGTTGTGCCAGAGGCGCTAGTTGTCCCCCGCACCGCCCACTGCCCCACTCCGGGCAGGATTGCTCCACACCGTCTAGTGACGCGAAGCAGTAAACGCTTCCGGTGCTCAGAGACATAGCTTCCAACATGTTTAACACGTAAAAATGATCTCTGTTCAGATACTTTTTGAGCTTGATTTCTTTAGATATGTGAGCTAAAGCTATAAATGATGTCATTTGAGTAAAACAGAAGCCTACTTAACGTTCATTTTCTTTACCAGTCAGATCGCTCTAAAGCACCTAAGAAGTCATACAGAGATAGGTTGTAAAGGTAACATGTCAGTCCATCATAAGGGAAGTTTGAAGGTAGTTTTACTATGTGCATGATGAGAGACTGCCGTAAATATCTTTTTTAATACGGTAATATATCTTTCTTCAGATATAACTGACAATTTCTTCCATAAAGATAAACGATCTACCCATGTAGTAATATCCGACGGCAATGAAATGAAGATGCAATTAGTATTTTGCATGTCTAAAAACTATATTGATCCAGTAATAAATAAGCTCCGTTTGTTATTAAGAAATCGACATTTCAAACTTTCTGAAACACAAAATTTAATACCTTACTTCGGACGCTTGGTGAGTTATCAAATGGTTAATTTTTTTGAAAACATATCTGCATTATCTTTTATTAACAGTGTTCAGGGCCGGCGTTGGGGGGGGGGAAACGGATAAAATGTACCCGGGCCCGAGCGCCGGCCCTGACACTGTTGTACTAAAAACTAGGACGGTACATATAGCTACGGTGAACATATCTTAGATCGAGTTATTTGTGAACTTGACACGATTATTTCTACCAAATTCTATTAGGCATTTCTTTTTAATAATGATGTTCAGTGCTCAATTGAGTTAATCTGTTCCTTCTTCATCTATGAAGGAAAGTTTAAGAGTTAATTTCTCCAGCAGCTGTACTCTTGTCAACATGTTCAACTGTACGGTGCAATTCACAATCAGCTGTGACTTCCACACTGTTAAACCAAACTATTTCGGTTGATTTTGCAGGAAAGAAGAATTTTTCTGGAAATTCACTTAGTACAATTTCCACACCACAAAAACCAACTCATTCAAAAACACTTAACATTTAACAGCAGAATTTCTCTAAATAGGTTTTTAAAAAGTTCATCTTAGTGTTTCTAACCGCTTTCTGCTAGGTAGGTTCAGCTGTTTATTTTCTGAAAGGGTCATGTTCCAGTCTCGTCGCCTTCAAAGCCTCACTATACCTTACATCATACTTATTACTCTAAACATCATCTTCCTTTACAGTTATCCCTCTACTAACATTTACGAAAATTTATCTCCTAAACTACTCACCATCTTTTTCTAAGAACTTGAATTCATATTACCACAGCGATTCTATTAAGTAACTGATAGGTCCTGCTACAATTCAGGACTCTTCTGCACCACCATGTTCCAATCTCCGAAATTCATTTTCATTGCGCCTTCCAAAATGACACTTCTGTAAAGTTCTGTGTTTAGTATATATCTTCTAAACTACACGTTTTCTTCTTTAGAAGCAACGCTTGTTTTTAGTGTTAATCTTTTTCTGAACCCAACCTTGATCCAGCACACAACATTTTCCTTACTGAGTCAATCACATCTTTTTTTTTTTCATATTTCGTACTCATATAATCTTAATGCACAGTATACACTCTTGTTTGTCATTTTACTCTTCTGTTATTTTATTGGTGCGATTCAATAATCTTTTCATATTCACTCGTATCAGATGCACAGTCAGTAAGTCGTAGTTTACTTGTTGTTTCTGCTCAAGTCGTTATTACAATTGATTTTTTTTTTTAATTTCTTCATTAAAAGTAAATAAATTTGTGTGGTCGTAATGACCTGGTGACAGGTTTATTACCGGCTGCGCGTTCTCCCCCCCCCCCCCCCCCCCTATCGTAGCCGCCCGGTCTAACCCCGTACTCCTACCGGCTATAAGAGAACTACAGTTTAACATACACGGAAGCATTCTGACGTAGTTCATATTACACAGCAAGCTGTGCCAGAGGTGAACCTACGAAAATATGCGCCGAGACAGGGATTAACGAGAAGCTTTCGATCTCCAGTTAGACGCCTTAACCACGAAGCCACCAGACCTCTTGATTTCTTCACTGATTCATCTGCAAACAACTGAATACCAGTGATAACAGTTCTGCGTCCCACTCTATTTGTAATGATTGATGCTGATGGTTCTGCACACTTACGAAAATCCTAGCAACACAGTTCCTAACTTATTTATGTCTGTTATACTAAAATAGCTCTAAAATTTTTTCTTTTGTCCTCATATTACAATATTGCAAACACCCGTTATCAATTATTTTTTTTTCCCACTTTCTAAATACTTAATTAGCGCTTCAGATCCACATTCAATTTTCGTGAGTCTGGAACGTACAACTGTGGTACATGTGAGGATGCTTCACGTCGTATATGTAACATTCTCTGGATATACTGTTAATCTTTGGATAAGTTTTTTTTATCATATTATTCATTACAGATCACACTGTTGCTGTTTTACATGTTAATTATTTTCTATATCTCAAACGATAAAATAACGATTTCCTTTCTTTTACCTCACGTATACGAACAAACTCTAACTTAAATCCTCTTTTATAACCTGTCAGTATTATTCAATCGTCTTACGTAGCATCGAGGTAGTAGGTTTACATCAACATAATTTCTCTCTCGGTTCCAACTTGAACATTTCATTCAAGGTAGATGAAGATGAAAGACTGTTTCGCACCTGAAATGTTTTTCTCAGACATAATACAACCAAAATAGTTTATATTTTCTCTGATATTTTTTGATTTTTTAATGATATTATCTGAATATGCACGCCACTGATTATTTGCAGTATGCACATTAATGTTCGCAATAATTACAAAAACCAGAAAGAATTCTCTGGAAAATTCCAAAACTGGAGGACAGAGGAACCATAATGAGAGATAAGAATTGCAGGAATATGGCGTGCACGCATGCCCAGGAGCCTTTTATGTGTAGTCGGACAGGTCAATGTTACGCCACGTTTAGCAGGTGTAGAGCCGTCAGACGAATTGGAAACACGCAGACGATTGCCGGTAGGCCTCGTCAACGTCAAATACCAGCCTGTGGACGAGTTGGACAGGGGCGGAATGAGACCTAACATGACATTGCGACTCGTACAGGGCACGTTGCTACGACAGTGTTTGGAGTGAGGAACCAATAATAGAAGAGGGTCCTACACAGCGTCGAGTGACCACAGCGCGGGATGACTACCAGCCTGTCCGCATGGCCGTAGCATTGTAGACACAGGATCACTGCAACGGATTTGGGCGTGTCTGGGGAGGGCTGGACATGTGATAAGTCACAGGAAATTTTTTTAGTCCAAATGTTAAGTGGTGCGTATTTAGCAAACGCAAAAAACAAATAGTCCGATAATTATTAAAAAAATTATTGGAGGGTATGGTTGATTTTGCTTATGCTTTTCGCCTCATCGACATCTAGGTCATTAGAGACTGGAAAGTATTGGGGGCAAGGAACGGGAATGAATTCACCAGTGCGGTTTGGTGAAACCATGAAAAACCCAAATCTGGATGTCAGAAAGGGGACTCGAACAAGCGTCCTTTTAAAATGCGAGGCCAGAGCGTTACCGTACCACTCACCCACCACGCTCGGTCCTAGAGAATAGTATAAATTGAGTGCTAATTTGCTGCTAAGAACTATGAGTATGATATGTGTGATGTGTTGTCAGCTGAAACCAAAGACCGCTTACGAAATTTACTATAAAATTTGCAACTAAAAGATTGGTCGTCTGGAAAGTCAAAGGTATTAAAAATCCTTTAGAAAATACGCTCAATTCAGTAACTATTTGCCGTTTCCCTTATATCCCTCAATATTTTTTTTGTTTGCTCGTAGGCACTGACACTGTACTAATATTATATTCTATGTTAGGCGGGGCCTTTGATTCCTTTAAGTACGGTATCATAATGCTTTCAGTTTTTTAGAGTGGTATGTTTGCATAGCGATGTTTACAGTAAGATCATTTTTAGAGTTCCGTAGTCAAGGGGAAACAGACCTGCTATGTCCGTCTTTCACAGGACTCAAGCAATTGAATTAATTCAAACATTAAATGTGCATACTCGTATGTTATGTGTTTCGTTAACCAAAACCGAATATCGTATTTAAAATTACGTTAAATGATATTGTAGGGAGTTCATAAAGAAGTAAAGGAAAGTCCGATTTTTTAATATCCTGTGGGATATTATTGTTTAAAATTAGTAAAACAGAATGTTTTATTTTTAAATTCTGATTTGAAGTGTTGGAAAGGGTTGGTGAGAGAAGGAAGTAAGAAGTAGTGGAGGGGACGTTGAGAGGGGAGTGTTTGTTAAGAGACGTCTTGGAAGGAATAGTTTGTCAGAGCAGAATGACAGAAAGAAGGTGGAAGAAGATAGGAGAGAATAGAGAGCTAGCAGCTAAAAACCTGCTTTAGAGCCGAACACTGACGATGGTGATTTCTGGAAAATGACGAATTCAGCACCAATGAAATTGTCAGTTTAAGGAAAGTTTTGTTATCAGATCTATCTCAAAAACGTTATTATTTAGGAACCTGAAATTTGTCTCATATAGAAATCTTATCATGTTTATAAAACATAAAATATTTAAACTTAAAATAGTGTGTAAGTTGCGAGAAGATCAAGCAAAGTTTTAACCATATGTGAATACTATTGTATGGAGAGCGCTTTCAGACAAATGGGATCGGTGCTAAGTACTGTAAATTTCATTTAAATTAGACGATTGCAGTAGTGGCGTGAGCGGCACATGGAGCAGTGTGACCGACCTGGAAGGCGAGCAGGGTGTTGTCCGCGCCGCTGTCGAGCGTGAAGGCCCTGGGCTGAGCGGCGTGGGGCCTCAGGTGCAGCCTGCTGAGTGGCAGCCGCAGCTCAGGCCGGCGGCTGTGGGGCACCCCGAACACCTGCAGGCAACCATCTCGCACCTCGCAGTGCCGCGACGACCCGTCCCACAGGCACGTCAGCGTACCTGCAACAACGTCACCAACAATTAGCAGTCAACGATACAAACGGAAAGTTTCGTCACGATGTCATGAGTTGTCTTCCCGGTCTCTCTGTATATAGATGTCACTGTTACAGCAAGCTAAGAAGAAATATTATATACTTATGTTTGGGTAATAGTTTAATTTGTTTTAGCCTGAGTTAAAATTGAAAATCAATCATAAAAAATGTATGTATTTCGTTGAAATGTTATTTGTTAAGACGCTGGGTCCTCTTTGGATGGTTTTGCTATACTCTCTGCACATAGACCCCACTGTTTACTTTATATTCTCTGCAACAGTTACTAGAACCACGTCAGAAAGCGAGCAAACATTTTTAACAAATGGTGAACAACAGGGCAGTTTAATTAATAATCAGAGAAAGTTAACAAGAAAGGTAGATATCACGAAATATGGCAATAAATACGTGATAAAATTGTTACTTTTTGTTATAGATTCTAGTGAACTATGTAAAATATAAAATAACAAAATAATTAACCATTATTCGTTTTACAAATTATAATTTCCTAAGAAAATCCACCAAAAATTTCCGTAATTTCTTACGAGTTATTTTAACTAATGTCAATAATGTGTGACATTTACGAACTGGGGACAGAATTATAACCGGCTCCGTAATCTTCCTCTGACATAGCCGCCTACAAGGTAAGCCTGAATGACGTAAGGGACACATAGCTTAACGTTGAATTCGAAGTGTTCTGTCGTACTTCATTTGAAAAAAAAAAAAAAAATCTAGCTTGCCAGAGGTGAAGATCGGGTTTAGGACTTTTGAAAATCCGAGAAGAGACTGGTATTTGAACCAAGGTCCTTTCGAAGCCCAGTCAGACACATAGCTGTGTAATAGAAGGGAAACTACGTTTTCTCTCCATCTATCACAGGTATTTACCTTGTAAACTGAATAAGTTTCCAGCTTCAAATTTCGGATTCAGAACAAATCAGTAACAATTAAATTGTCGTGACCTGCAATTTCTTATAGTTAAAAACTTCGTCGTCAAATTGTTTTTCAATTAAAATGTTTTTTAAAAAAAAAAAGATTTAGCTTATAAGTTTTACTTTTGGTCGTATTACTTTCCTCATGCAGTACCATTAATTCATGGATATTTGATGGATATCTGAATTTATCAGTTTCTAGCAGTAGGGTAAATGTAGCACCTCCAAGTGCACCAATAATTAAGTGAAGAATTAACTAAAACGTTGTAACACAATGCTGAATACATATTTTCCGTATATGAGAACTTAAAGCGATTGAAAATGGCACCTTAAACCCAGAGTATTTAGGGAGAAGGTTATCTGTAAGCTGTTGATTCCATAGGAACTACTGTGTCATTGAAATATAAAACGGTGTGGCCCTGACTTTAATGGTGTGCGATATCATCGCAGGCGCAGCAGACGCTGTACGCTTGGGATTATGCTCCGAAGGGGGCTATGCCTTTTTTCGCGTAGCGTCGTCTCCTGAGAGTTATAGTCGAATGGGAATTGCAAAGTAATTACAGCCGGGCAGATAATCTGTACCTATAACGCGCGTATTTGCCCGAAGCATGTACTCGCACGGTCAACAGAAGAAGATTGATTAATCAACTCTTAATTGGTATAACTGCTAAAATATGTGTACGTATACTCAAAAAAAGTTATCAAATATCAGTACCAACACTTCGATTGTTTTTCCTTAGCTGTTATACCTGTTCTTCACAGGCTTTTGTCGTAAAGGTAGAACTGTGAAGTGAATCCGAAAGCAATGCTTCGTAGCTGAACGTGCACGGCAGTGCTTAAATCAGAAACCGCGTCACGCTAGAAATCACACTGCAATAATTAGGAATTTCTGATGTTGGTTAATGGCAGATATAGCCACTTTTTCTCATGACATATCACGTACAAGCGGTACGATATTCGTGGAAATAATTGTAGTAGACTTTTTTTTAATGGATTTCGGCCTTGTTGCCATAGAATCTTCACGTGTTATTGATTATCATAAGTGACAGGACAACACAACACTTGGTTAAAACCACCCGTGCCCTGGCTGGACTTGAAGCGGCGGCCCTTGCAACGTGAGGCCAGCTTGCTAGCCCCGCGCTGCCGGGGTCGGCTATTTTATCTTATTAATAAAGAGCAAGCGAAAAAAGTGAAATTTAATCAAGGTTGGCCTAGCATAGAAGATTTTTTGTCTCATTATTCAATTTCAATTTTAGAATGTTACTGTGAGGGCTATGAAAAAGTTCAACCTCCAGCTGCAGAAAATCTTTAGGGCCTAGTAACAGAATTATTTGACGATTATAAAGGCGTCACATACAAATAGATGATTTATACTCTTTAAACCGCATTGATGAATTGCATCTTCGTCATTGAAAAGCTACTGCAATATAGCTGTCTGATAAATGCGCCTGAAACTTCTGCTAGCTAATCCGAAGCTCCCGGTTACTAGGCGCTATACGTTAGGTTTACACAGTTTTATAAATGTTGATCGTTTATGTAAATTTGTCTACCCTACATGAATGTAAAATTCAGCGTAAATTCAAATTACAAGCAGAATTATTACGCAAAATCATTAACAGTGTTTTGTAGTAAACTGTTTTAAATAGTCCGATAGACTACACTATTTATTTACAGGGTGGGCAGATGTGTATCAACTTGAGCATTTGAGCACGTTACTGCATTGACCTAATAGGACAGCATTTGCTGTTCACCTTCAAACCATTAAGAATATAACATCATAAATTTTCGATTACATAAAATGTTAATTTCTTTCAAGCTATCGTTCTTGAACTGTTATAAATAAGGTGTTTCGTGCAATTTAAATCATTATATTCCTGTTGTCTTTTTCACAGTGATTTGTCATTTGCGTTCAACAGCAGGCGCTGGTAACTATCATTGAAACATTTCTACATTTGTCTAAATTTTAGAAGTGCCTCCTGGTACTAAAATTTTTGACTAAATGTCAAACAGAAATTTTAAAATAAAACATTACTCAAGAATATATTTAATAATAAAAAAAAACTGTTGTTAGTTGAATAACTCAAAATCTGACCACCATAATTTGAAATTTTTAACTAAATTATTAATCCAGTTGTTGGATAAAATCAACGTGCCGCAAATAACACAGGGTGAGTCAAAAAGGACTTTGCAATGATATAGAAAATTATTGAGATAACTTACAGAATCATTAGATGTGTCATTTTGTAGCAAACAACACCAAATTTCACATAAAAGTGTCGAGTGCTACTTTGGTTCGATGTGGCTACAATTTGTCATGCGCAAACATCCCACCGGTAATCGTTTTCTTCCCATAATCGTTGCAACAAATCGGGCGTAACTCATGCAACGGCAGCGTAGATTCGATTTTTCAGGTCGGCCAAATAGTTTGGTAGGGAGGAACATACACACGATCCTTAACGAAACCCAAGAGAAAGAAATCGAGTGCAGTCAAGTCTGGGGAGCGAGGTGGCCATGTGATTGGCCCTTTGCGGCCAATCCACTGACATGGAAAGCGATTATCGAGGAAACCTCGAAGGGAGCGTCCATAAACCACGATGTACTTCCCACCCCTCCCTCGTGAAGCACGTAGCTTTTTTCCGTATTGATTTCAGAAGACATTTTCTACTGTTCTCTCTTGTCAGACTATCGTAAATTAGATACGGAGATAATTAAATGACTGAAATAAATATTTACATGCTGTTGAGCGCTCTGTACTTCATTTTAACTGTGACAAATAATATGAATGGCAAGCTACGTGCCCCCTCCCCCCCGCACCCCCAGTCCTCCACGTAGCCTAGCGTAGTTCTCCAGCGAACCCCCCCTCCTCCCCTAGACCAAGCCACGTAGTTTATGGACGCTCCCGAACTTATGTGATAAAATCATTTACTTGTTGGTAGTAAACGATCTCATTTAGGTCATCTTCATCGATCTGTGTAATTAAAAAGTTTTCAAGCATATCCAAATACAGAAAACCAGTGGCAGTTTTCTTCATGAAGAAGAAAGGGCCGAACACTTTTAATTTAAACTGTGCACTACGCTCGCGCTCCTGGTGGTGGAATGATGTACTGATGCACTAGTGCGTTAAACTTGAGTATGTTTGGTACAAAATGACACATTTACCAATTCTGTAAGTTATTGCAACAAATTTCAGTATCATTTGAAAGTTGTAAATTCCTTTTTAACTCACCCTGTATAAAACGAAACTAAATAGTAAATTCGAATGGTATTGCTGACCGGGATATCCGCGAAGGGTACTGCCGCTGAGTGACACGCAATTGTACACACTTTTTATGAAGATTCTGAGACGTAACAAACACACAGAAAATTTCAAACTCATAAAATAGCTGCCAAGAATTATGCTTCTATTTCGATCTTAACTTCGGAGCTTTTCTGAAAATTTCGAGTAAAAATTATGTAACTTTTAAAATGACACCTTTTCAGTTGTAAGAATATCAGCTTTTCGCGGCGTTGTAAATAAATAAACTGTATTTGGGTTTCCAGCTGCTTATAAACGTCACAAACACGGCATATCTCGAGGGCGTCTCATTTACGCGCTGCTTTAAGCCCGAGGACAGTTTATTTAGCTTATCAGTTGGTTACCCTTGACGTAGTCAGATGTATGGTAAGGCGACGACGCTGTAGCGTTGTCTGTAATCTGAAGTCGGGTGGTGTGAAACAAAGTGCCGGACGGAAAGCTCATTAACTGGCCTGAGAAACCTTCAGCAGGCAATCGCGTTAGCTTTCAAGTGGAACGTTATTAGCGCTGTACAGTCGATAGATGAGAGATACTCATTGTGGTCGTTAACCTCGAGAAACAGAGCGCAAACCAAGCGAACGTGTTTGGGCGTACATTCTGGGGGTACTTCAATTTCCTGTTTCACTGGCAGATACTTTCTCCGGACACAGGAAACGATTAACGGACTGCCATTCGACCAAGCAATCATTGCTGATCAAACGATAAGGAAGGGAAAATATGAAATTTAATGTGGGAAGAGTTTGACTGTAATTGAAGTACTGGACAGTGAAATTCTGAGGCGATTTGAAATTACTCTGATATAAATTTACTTTTGCTCTGTGGTAGTCGCCTCATTCCTTTAGTATGGGAGCTACATATACACCATATTTCAAAATTCATCCCTTCTTCTTCACCACCTTTTCGCAACATTTTTGGATCGGCTGCCCACGATGAGTTTTTCTCATCGTTGGGATCGTCGAATTTTGAACTACGATTTTGCGGCCGCGTGCTGTATCTAACGTCAAACATTTAATACGTACTGCCAGGTAGTACTAAGTACTAACGGGCGAAGTGAAGTGTTGCCTCCTGTATGTCGGCGCATGATAAGGGTAGTTTTTATTTGCGAGGCGGAGACTGGGGTTCGTCGCGGCACTCGTCTTGAAGGCTGCGAATAACCGCTTAAAAATCGCAGTCAGGATGGACAGTACGCGGGGACCTTGGTTCGTGCCCGGTCTGTTATTCCTTCCGGATCCAATGAGCGGCGCCTCAGCGCACCGAGCCACAATGGCGGGTTATGTTTTTGAAAAAGTAAATTAATCCCACAAAAACAATTCTTGTAAAAATAAGCCAAGTCTCGTGTTCGTGTAGTGACAAAAAGTTATGAGATCTTCTTCTGAGCCAAGTCTACACTTTAAAGCGTGTATTCACTTCACTCTGTGAAACAGAATGGTTTCTGTCAGTGTCATTCATTATTTATTTAGAATTTAAAAAAAGAAATAAAATCTGGTGACTTGGCCATTATGCACGCCATGTTTT
This sequence comes from Vandiemenella viatica, assembly GCA_031002005.1. Classification (NCBI taxonomy): domain Eukaryota; kingdom Metazoa; phylum Arthropoda; class Insecta; order Orthoptera; family Morabidae; genus Vandiemenella; species Vandiemenella viatica. The sequence continues at coordinate 232,600,582 of JARYHS010008074.1, forward strand.
AGTTACCTTAAATGTGTTGCTTAGTCAAACTTACAAAAACATTAAAGCCAAAATTTTCCTCGCTCTTTTTCGAATTTGAGAAGTATATATTATGCTTTTAATTTTAGTAAAAATTACGACGTGCATAATGGCCAATTCACCAAATTTAAAAAAATTCTAAATAAATGATCAACGACACCGAGAAACCATTCTGTTTCACAGAGTGAAGTGAATACACGCTCTAAAGTGTAGACTTGGCTCAGAAGAAGATCTCATAACTTTTTGTCAATACACGAACACGAGACTTGGCTTATTTTTACATGAATTGTTTTTGTGGGATCTCATTTCTTTTTGTAATTTTATCGCTTATTCTGAATCGCTGCTTAAATGTAACGATTCCATTTGAAAATCGGTGAATAAGAACCTTTCAGAATTGAAGACATCGACAATGCCACACTCTGAAAACAATGGGTCTGCGCCGTTGCCGAGCAATGCAGATTGGCGCTGGTTTAACTACCACCATAAATAAATTACGAGTAACTTCCAAACCAAGCATAGGAGCAAATTAAAATTTAAGATATTAGTTAAACTTGCTGATCTCTATGCATTAATTTTTTTTTTTTTGGGGCATATAGCTTCATCCGGAGAAAAACAATTAAGCCTCAAATATGTGCCACAATTTTTTATCTTTGGGATTGTAATTAAATAAATACGGGGAAAAACTCCAATATTAGATTTTTCTTATGATTTAGGGATGAAACTATATATGTATACCAAATTACTTGTTTCTAGGACTACTGGAAGTACAGTGGAATTTTGATGCCGGGGAGTCGTGCTCGAGATAAAATTTTGTGTTTCAATAACTTTCAAAGTATGAAAAAGAAGGAAAATTTAACACATCATTTAAACTTAGTTATTAGGGTGAAAAGCGATTTCACGTTAGGGGTAGGTAAGGGGTAGATATCTAGAAATTTAAGATTTTCAGACTTTTCTCATAATATGTGGGTAAAATGTTATCTGCGTGCCAAATTTCAGCTTTCTACGGCTACGGGAAGTACGTTAGAGTTTTGATGATCATCAGTCAGTGACAAAATCGCTGAAGTTTGCATCCGAGTAACATCAGAACTTAGAACAGTAACGAAATAAAATTTAGTACGTTTGCTAAGATTGCTGATATCTATGCATAACAGAAATTTGAGACATATAGCATGAATACGACCGAAGAAATTGAGATTCAAAAATGGCCCGAATCGCTTCGAGAAAAGGGTAGGCAGTGCCGCCGTTGACTCCACTTGGCGGGTGCACTAGTATTAGTGAGCGAGGAAGTTGAAGGGCAACTAAGTGACAGAATTTGTCTCGTAATTTGCTTTTATCGTGCCTATCATAAACAAACATGGTAATTCTTCTAGGTAAGTGTGAGCTAAGGTTTTACGTGGAATCCATTCCACGGAGTTCACACCAATAAATCAAATATTCGCCAGTAGTGTAGGTCAGTATAAGGAGCTGTAAACTGAAATTCTAGCCGGAGGCCTCTGGATCCCCGTTCGAGCATCTTAATATTAGAACCATCAGACCATTCAAGTCCATACTCTTTACTAGGTGCGCCAGTTAAATGAAGTGAAATTTGCCTGTATTAAAAACATTTCCGGCGATAACAAATGAAACACCGCTAGTGAAAAATGTCTCTTCCTGTTGATTACAAAAGTAAGAGGCAGGAAGCTTTTTATGTAACTAGTAAAATGAAATAAATCGTGCCGAAACAGTCGAAGATAAAATCACAGTTTTTTTGTCACGATATTTAAAGTAATCTTGAGTTTATAATTTCAGCGCCTGGTCAAACAGAAAATCTCCTTTAGTCTGCTCGCAGAATTAAGAGTCTTGCTGTTCTGATCAGTTACACTGATGGGGAGCATTTATATTGGTGTACGATGTTGCACAATATACAAACTATCGCATTTGCCTACAATCACGGTGGTTGTGCTTCAATTGTACACTTTTGTTGCGTTGGTCATTAGGAAAGTCATTCGTTGTATTTAAAAAGGATATCAAAATAAAACCATTACGAATAAAACATAGTAGGAAGTGTTAACAAATACTTGCCAATATAACCATCAGGAGTCATCAAAATCGCCATAAACCACTCTTGTAACGATAAATGTTGACTATAATCTTCGTAAAAGAGGTCAAAAGCTCAAAAATATTTACAGTAGCTACCGAATCTGTTTTATTTTTTCGGTGCATTTCTTCTTTTGGCTCCGAAATGTTTAGTGTCCTCGCGGGAGTTTTTGTGTATTTATTTTTATTTTTCATGAAAGTAAATTCGTGTGGAAACAAGAGTATTTATTTTCCTGGTATTTTGCTTCTACCGTCGCTGAACTTAAAGTTTAACGTGAATCATACGTTATTAGGTACGGGTACTCACAATTCTCTTCAAAGAGCCCGAAATAATTTTTGATTATTCATTCTGTTCGGTAGAATGTTACCAGGTCATATTCAATTAACAACGTGAAATAATAACCATTGAACGCCTTAGAGTTCTCATATTTACAAAACAACATTTGTAATAATTGTTGCCAGCATTAGAACTCGAATCCGAAATGCAGTATACACAGAACCAAGTGACTGCTCGCCTTTGCTGTTTACGCCGGTGAATCTCGAGGTATTTATTTAGCCACTTTAAGATGGTTGTAACGCTTTCTACATCAGACTAAGTAATTTTGGGATCACGATTTGTTTTCTCCCAGGTGTAAGACCAGACTCGAATCTTAATTCAAGTTCAGCACTGGAATCTCTTTTGGCGCCACATGATTACCTAGAGGTATGCTACGGCCGTACCTCCAGTCAAACACGAGCACCCCTCCACACTACCACAAACTGTCCTTCCTAACCTCCCCAGCTGCGATCTGAATGAGCCTGTTCCTTAAAACAAATCTTACAGCAATAAGAGAATTCACCAACCCTTTCCACTGGCTACTACATTCCCCCCAATGGAATCATCTCTCTCATCAAATAGAATCAACTTCTGTCGGCGCTGCTCTGTTGCCAACTTTTAAAACAAACCGAAAATTAAAAAATTAAACTTTATATTCCATGAATTTAACTAACAGCGTGGATTTATAAGAATTTTATGAAATAAACTAAACAAAATTTTACTACTTGTGTAACAGGAGATAAAAATGGTAATTCTTCGATTTAATTACAATAAGAAATAAATTAAAGAAGTTTAGAAATTCTGCTACAGTTTTCGCGCGCTTTGATATTACAGGATTAGTCCCAAAATTGCAACTATTGTAACTGATTTATCTACTTACGTCTCAGAATATAACAAAAAGTTCTACACTAGCAACTTTGGTTATTTTAATGTTTTGAAGCAAATTTAGTCGTTGCTTCACTTATTTGGAGCTTCTGCTCCCAATTTATAATTGGTTTGTTAAATTGTACCCGATCAGCATAGCATTTGTATACTGTGGATGCGAAATGCTTGGTAATAATAATGATAACAATGCTTCCAACTGAGTAACTTTTGGGTATACCTAGTGTCGTAAAAAAACGTTTTTTTTTCTGGCTTGAAAAAAAAAAAACATGAAAAAAAAACCTATGAAAAAAGCATGTTTTTTTTTTCTGGGACATGTTTTTTTCACAACTACTAAATCTCACATTTTTAAGGCAGTTATCGTTTAATATGACTGTTTTAGAGTTTATTCTAAGTACTTATCTTAATTTTTAAATCTACTATATTTTTCTGGTTCAGTAGAAAAACAAATTACGAAAATATTGGCAACATTGACTGAAATTTTCTTTTATGAACGGGGATTTCCCGAAGAGGCTAGGTTGCGCGAGAAGGAATCCCCATTCCCCGTTGTTTGGATTGATACTCGCTATTTGTACTAGTGCTGCCAGCCCTATGAATTTACCTGTAGACCTACGGATATTTTTAAAAAAATTGGGAATTTAAAATTTATCTATGGATTTTTGCCTCTTTTTACTACTTACTTATTGTGCTTTCCTTATATTCGTATACTTGTTAAACTCTCAGAGTACAGTGGTACTGACTCATTAATTTGTTATTAATTATGAATCGTTTCCTTGGAACCGTTGGTGTAAACGATTGGAAAGAAGTAAAGCTCCTATTTTGTGTGATAATAGATTTAAATTCAAACTTAAAAGATCGTAATAGAGAACTATCTTTATACACAGTGTGTACTTTGCTCACAATTTAAAATTGCAATCTCAAAACCTTTTGCATATAATACGAGAACAACCAGTAAAAGAAAATGTAACTACTTCTGAAGTTATGGATATAGAGGAGACAGAAGAAGAAACAGAAAATTCCGACACTGACCGAACTAGTGTTGGTAGTGCTGATACTAGTGAATGTGGTACTGACATAGAGGATGAATAAAATTATGTTACCTATATAGATATATATACATTTATGAATCATTATGTAAGACATTATATGATTCAGTAAGATTTAAAACACACTTGTAAAATGAAAGTTCCTTAAATAAAACTGTAATTTATCAAATATATTGTTTTCTGAAAAAAAAACAAATTTACAAAAAAAACAAGGGTGGTAGGTTTTTTTTCACAAAGCTGAAAAAAAAACTTATTTTTTTCAATAAGCAACACTAGGTATTACCACTGAGTACCAGCGTATCAGCTGAAAATCAGTCAAATTTCAAAAGTTTCCTTACCTAGCAGTTTTTTTACTATGTATTACACCGAGAACAGTAGAACTTAAAGAAGGTCATTATTTCATATACTCAGTGTCTCAAACATCTAGATAGAATTCTGCATTAATGTTTGTCTGGCAAACCTGTAAATTAATAGTAGCCATTCAATTGAAACAAGTTGTTGACATAATTGCGGTTTTTTAGTGCCTCATCGACGTTGAGGCTATTAGAGATGGGAAAGGACGTGGGGTAAGAAACTGGAAGAAATCACTGAAGGAAGCATCTCGTTGTAAGGGTTTTTTAAACCTGACGTTTTGGCCATCATTCCGTGGCTTTCATCAGAGGACTACCAAGATAACAAGTAGTTGACTTGTTAAAAGCACAAGAAAGTGGGAGTAAAGTCTTTTGTGTAATATAAGGAATGATTTTAACACTATACACTCAAGAGTTTGTCGTCTGTGATTGCTAATTTTGTTTAAAGATTAATTTATTGCTTTACATTAATTGCATGAGGTAAGAACAGACACTGTTACTGATTGGTAACTCGAGGTAATTTGTGTTGCAGGTAGATACAGTAAGCTTGTAATTAAAGGATAAGCCCGTCTTAATCCTGTGTTGAGGATTGCAGAGTGCCGCCAGTGTGGTCCAGAAGAAGTTCTCCGGTCGTGGCGACAATTGGTTAGACACGGCCTCCGGCGAGGCTGACCCACTTTGCATAACTTCCCGGCAGAACGTTTGGCGGCGCGGGCGTAATGGAACGGAAAACCAGCTCTGTTCCATCGCATTGCTCGCACTCTGTGCGCAATCCTCTTCCACCTTCTTCTGGGTTAACCGTGCGTGCTGACTTGAGACGGATCTAGAATGGTAACGTGCAGAAGACAGCTTTAACAGGGTAGCAGTGAAGAAGGTGTCGATTGGGTATTGATCAGTTCAGAAAATAAAACGTAGTCAAAGGTTAAACATAATATAGAAACTTACGTCTCTTACCAGAAACATTATATTGCTTTAAATTACTGGTTTTTGCTGTCTGTAATAGAAGGTACATTCCCTATGGTATTCTCTAGCATTGAGGATTTGTTAGTTTTCTCCGCGATCATATATAGGAAACTGGCACCGTAGAAATGTTATACATTCTGAACAATCACTAATGACTAGATAACACAATTCAAGTATTACTCGGTTAGTTTCTTTGAAGGAAGGATAACTTAAAATTTACTTTATCAAGGAAAACACTTTTCCCCTCAAATCATAATACCGGCAAGAAACCTCAGCGTTACACAATTTGGCCTTACGATGCATGGACAGTAGCCATCCTTAACAATCTTCAGGGGTTGCCGGCTCGATTCTGGCCTAATTGCGGATGGAATTAAGTTTCCTCGTGCATCTAATAACTATAATACTACGGAGAGTTGTGGCTACTTAGACATGGCCAAAGGCAGGATCCCACATACTTATTTTTTCTTAGTATTTTGCGGCACGTCGACACTGAGATCATTAAAGGCGGTCACATATTTCAGTGTTTGACATATTAGAGCATTTTGTTAAAAATGATAAGATCAACAGAATACGATTCAAATCAATGGATATTATTTTTTTAAGCCTCAGCTAGAGGAAAGATGTAATTTAGTACTGATTTTTGAATAAATGTTATATACTTAAAGGACAAAACCAGTCGCATATACGATAGTAGATATTAACACGAAAATAGTAATTACATTCAAATTCTTGACCAGTAAAAAGCTTTAAGTAAACATAATAACCAATATCGATACCTCCAAATTAATACGATAAAGGTGTATAAATGGAACAAGCAATGGATATTAGGTTGATGATGTGATTTATGTTCAATTAAGTAGTTGATATATCAAGCACAATGCAAAAGAGAGAAAATGACTTCAAAGTCAGCGAAATTTTATATTACAAACATTCGCATGAAGGTTAAAATGTTAGAAAAGTAATTACCTAAAATATTATTTATTAAAGAATCATTTCCCTACCGTTGAGGATTTGTTAGTTTTCTCCGCGGTCATATAGGAAATTTACGAAAACAAAACGGTCATGAAATTCAATAAAAACATTGCCGATTTCTACAAAACATTGAAAACTGAACGTACAGAATGGAATTTTAATCGTTCGCCCAGAATCTCAGGCCCGAACGTTTTCCCAGTATACTCCTTGGAATTGTTTATCTCGCCTATTTCAATCTCTGGTGTTCAACCCTCACAATTTATGTGCTGGAATCCTGATTATATATGTGATTATCCCCATATGAGCACCTAAAGCACACATTTCATGAACGTGATCAGTACAAACAATGGCACAAGCGTTATAGCGTACATACAAGGCTAAGTAGCTTATAATTCAAAGAGCCATGTTAAAAATAAGGCATAATGCCTATGCAAACGAAAGGGCTATAACCTCACCGAATATTTCATCTCCCTTCTTTGTACTTCCATTGTACCTAAATCAAAGCTTATAGTAGCTGATATTTCACGGTTTCTATTTGACCTATAAAAACTGGTTAGACAAAGAATTTCTGCTTGTTTCGGAGGTTCTTAACTTCTGTCGTATCCGAGGAACTTATAATCTTAAGTTTGAATCCAAGGCAAAGGAAAAGTAAAATCGCTGATTATAATGTTGAAAATTATGAATAGTAGTTACATGTTTTTATCTTTTATGAGTACAGTTTATTAGATACGTCTATTGTGCGAACAAAAATACTGCAAGTACAGAACCACTACATTACCACAGACAGTGCGGCCAAGAGCTATAATTCCACTGACTTTCAATCTGCAATGGCATTTATTGCAAGACGATTTGCACCAAGAGAAAATAAAACGGCGGTATTATGTATGTTTATCTTTCCAAACGGTCGACGATGTAACGGAAGGATGACAGAAGAGGAAGCACGCAGCTAATAACAATCTTGCTTCAGCAGAAAGTTAAAGGAATACGATTCAGGCTGTACAAGCAGTGAGACGAGTTACTCCAAATTAGAATTGTTGTACGCAGTGAAACATATCGCCGCGTCGGATACGGTACTGATCTTTGTTCGTGTCAGGCTTAACATTCGCAGAAAGTTAACTAGTTTTGTAGCGTATATCTGGCGAAATATGCAACTAAATAAAGGTATCGAAAAGCACAATTTACTGAATTTCTAAATACTAGGTCAACGATACTGCGCTCGATGGACCAGGAGAAAAAAAAAAAGGTTCCTCTGTTATAAGTGTGAGTTCTTGTCGACGGATTTGTTTTTCAGTAAGCGTTGGACATCTTGCAATATCAGAAATGATATATACGCGGTGGAATTACAAGGCTGTGATATAAATTACAAGGCTGTAATTAGATGGCCATGAGGAAGTTATAAGGGTTCTGTATTTTTCGATATCGCTATCGAATAGTAGAAATAGCATCGGGCTACTTTTCGGCTAATAGGTTGCTTCTTTATAATCTTTCAAAAAAACACTGCAAATAACAATCACTGTCTATTTTACCAGGTCTGTCCCAAATATCATAACAAATCTAGTGTTGGATGCATTTCACAAAGTTCTCTTTGCGAATATATTACAGCTGAAGACTTACGTCCATTCTTTATTAAAGTCATTTTTATTAGAAAACAAAGTGAAGGGATTTTGATATGGGTAGGAGCGCTAGAAATCTCGTGAAAGCTTTATTGAGAAACCAAAGATTATGGATCTCTTAGTATAGTTGTAACGTGGTTATTTGTCGTCAGAAATACCTTTTCTACGCAAGAAGCTTAGGTACAACTTGTTTAATGGAACTTTGCTACGTGGCCATACAACCAGCCCCAGTGTTAATACATCTCTTACAACGTGTATATGATTCAATACGTACAGAATTTAGCTTCCACTAAGAACAGGTAAATCAGGAAGGATATAAAAATCGAACTGTGATCCGTGCAACACGAAACCAACGTGGTAGCGTCTACATTGTCAAGTTTGTTTCGTAAAAAAATAACTCTGATACTCCAAGTCAATTATGGACGTCAGAACACAAAAACATCATGGAATTAAAACCGCGCAGGACGAATAGTAACCGGCGATACGCGAAGTTTACCAAGCTCTTTATCTGTGGGATGATCCTAACGAAGCGTACCGGCGTGTAGAAATACTCGCTTCCTCATTCCAGTTATTTTCTGACTGAGGTGGCGCCTCTGATCTAGGAGGTAGGCATCTTGTTGTGAGTCACGTCTCCTTTTTTGCCCGCCTGCAGCAGATTGTGTCATGAAGATTTCCTGTTGACACATTTCCTGCGGCTCAGTATTTTAAGTACGATATCAGCTTTGTTCTCGAGCAGAGGCACAGGAAATTCTTGTTGGGGAGACTTCTCTAAAATGTTGCTGAATTATAAGAAATGTTTTGCTAAGGGCAGACATAGTAGTCTACACATGCAACCGCAAATACACAGTGTGAAGTAGTACGGACAACGAAAGTGCTATTACAGAAATCACACTACAATTTTTATATTTGCTTTCCTAAAAACCAAATAAAATTGAAATATTGATGGACAATTTGATTTAAAAATGATGTATTTCTACGATCGTACATTCCATAGATAAAAAAAGTGTATTTTAGTTTATTTTTTGAAAAAAAATTTTCTTTATAGGTTAGATGCCGCAATATTTTATGCGTTGTCGATATTATGATGTGTATTCTAATAACAACAGAAATTTTTAATATTTCAAAAAATTATTTGATAATCAATTCTACGAGGTCAAAAAGTAACTGAAATACCAGAGAGTACGAAATTCAGCAGCGGTATGCCAATAACTTTGCAGTTTTTTTTAAGTTAATTCGTATTCTAGTGCGTTCTTTTCACTTGATAGCATTTAACAGAAGGGGTCTCGTTAATACCAAAATACCAATATTAATTGTCTGGTATTTGGTGCAACCGTTTTATTCAGATTTGGATCTTTTATTTTCAATGATTAGTTCATCTTGTTTTGAGCTACAATACGGAAGAGTTGTTGTAGACATTTCACTTTAAAATAATCAACAGAATATTTTAAAAGAATTTCTAAATTTTCTTTAACAGAACTTTGAGACTAACATCTGGTTGTTGTGGGCCATTTCCTCAATTGCGATAAATAATATTTATATGAATAATTACGCCTATGCAATTGAATATTTGTTTATTTCACAGAACGCGTTTCACTTCATGTCTGAAGCATATTAAGCGGTTCGTTCTGTGGGGTATTTTTACATGAATTAGTTTCTTATATGCTAATTTGTACATGGGGCTTATGTTAATAAATATATACAATTCTACTTACAATTTTCCATCAATTACAGTATTTGGCATAGATTATGCCGGTAATATCATTTTGCATCATCATTTTTGCGAGTATCAAGTCACTTGCACTGAACACTGAATTTAACATTTATTCTGTGTGTTGTACTTTCTTACGATAATTACCGTGTGTGATTACTGTGGTGTATTTGGCATGGCGGTAGGTTTTTTTATCGTTTGTCTTCTGTTTCCTTGGTGGATGGCGCGCTTTTAAATATACGTTTGTGTTCATTGGTGTATTTTTGGTTATATCTTTTGAGGTGGGTGTTTGTGTTTCTTATTTTCTTTTAAGAACTGTGTACAGTGTTGGGTCCGTCAGATTCGTGTATTCATTTATTATGTTTTTTCCTTCTGCCAGTGATTTATGGATGTGGTAATTTTCTTGAAAAGTTAGTAGTTGTGGTTTACTGTTGTTTATAGTTAGTATTTCCATATCTTTCTCAATTTTTGTAGGCTGGTGATTGTATTCTAGTAGGTGCTCTGCGAAAGTTGAGTGGTTATTATATTTTAGTGCTCTTCGGTGTTCTTTGTATCTGGTTTCGAATTTCCTGCACGTTTGGCCTATGTATTCTGTATTGCAGTCCCTTCAAGTTAATTTGTATATACCTGAATTGTGAAATATGTTGTTTTGTGTGTTGTTTCTGATATTTTTCTGAATTGAGTTGTCTGTTCTAAATGCTATCCTGAGTCAGAAAAACTTAAGGAAATATCAAAACAAAACAAAGGACAACAATATACAAACAAAGACAAGGTAACACTCAAACACTTAAAAACAAAACTTAACACACATAACATAGTAGTCACCCCAGCTGATAAAGGAAACATAACAGTACTGATAGATAAACAGGAGTGCACCAAAAAGACAGAAGAATTTATTAAGAATAACAATATCACAGAATTAAAATCTGATCCCACCAACCGATACCAGACATACTTCAAGAAATGCATAAAAGGCACTTCCCATCTTCTCACAGACAAACAGAAACAACAAATGTCACAAAGCAATCCAAAAGCACCCACCTTAAGAAGCCAACCAAAAATCCACAAGGCTGGAATACCAATGAGACCTGTTGTAAATTTTAGGAAAGCACCCACATACCACCTAGCCAAGTACATGCAGAAATTTCTAAATCAAAATTACACATTTCACAATGATAGAACCATCAAGAACACCACACACCTCATAGCAAAAGCAAAAGACATACATATACCTAAATCAGCAACATTACTGTCATTTGATATAGAAAACATGTACACAAGTATACCAATTCAAGAAACTTTGCAAATAATCACAAATAACCTCAAAGAACAACAAAAACTGCCTGACACACACATAAAAGAAATTACAGACATACTAAATCTGCTAACATCACAAAACTATTTCCACTTCAATGATCAATATTATACTCAACAAGATGGTTTAGCAATGGGCTCTCCAATTTCAGGAACATTAGCAGATATTTTCATAAACCATATAGAAAACAAAATATTTGAAAACACCATCCACAACAAAGGTTACAACATTATACTTTGGCTGAGATATGTTGATGACATCCTGTGCTTAGTAGATGAACCAGAAGATAGAGTTAAGCAATTTCACACAGATATCAACACCATACACAAAAACATAAATTTTATATTGGAAAAAGAAAAGGAAGGAAAACTCAGTTTCCTAGACTTCACCATAACTACTCACAACAATCTTCTCCAATTTGAAATATACAGGAAACCTACCACAACAGACATGATAATAGGCTCAAACTCAAACCATCCACAAGCACATAAAGAATCAGCTATCAGATTCATGCTCAATAGACTAAACAGGACACCACTAAACAAGGACAAATACAGTACAAGACTTAACACAATCATACACATAGCCACCAAAAATGGATACAAAGAAAACAGAGTACACCAAATAAACAGAACCATTAAAAAACAAATACCAAGAACAACACAAAATACTACACTAACTCCACAACAAGCAAGTACAAGCACCCACATGAACTCAACACTATATAGCACAGCACAAACAGAAGCAAAAACACAAAAGTGGCACACATTGACTTACATAAACAAGAACACTCACAAAATAGCAAACATTCTGAAAAAACAAGGACTTAGGATAGCATTTAGAACAGACAACTCAATTCAGAAAAATATCAGAAACAACACACAAAACAACATATTTCACAATTCAGGTATTTACAAATTAACTTGAAGGGACTGCAATGCAGAATACATAGGCCAAACGTGCAGGAAATTCGAAACCAGATACAAAGAACACCTAAGAGCACTAAAATATAATAACCACTCAACTTTCGCAGAGCACCTACTAGAATACAATCACCAGCCTCCAATAATTGAGAAAGATATGGAAACACTAACTATAAACAACAGTAAACCACAACTACTAACTTTTCAAGAAAATTACCACATCCAAAAATCACTGGCAGAAGGAAAAAACATAATAAATGAATACACGAATCTGACGGACCCAACACTGTACACAGTTCTTAAAAGAAAATAAGAAACACAAACACCCACCTCAAAAGATATAACCAAAAATACACCAAACACACTAATCTGAACACAAACGTATATTTAAAAGCGCGCCATCCACCAAGGAAACAGAAGACAAACGATAAAAAAACCTACCGCCATGCCAAATACACCACAGTAAACACACATGGTAATTATCGTAAGAAAGTACAACACACAGAATAAATGTTAAATTCAGTGCTCAGTGCAAGTGACTTGATACTCGCAAAAATGATGATGCAAAATGATATTACCGGCATAATCTATGCCAAATACTGTAATTGATGGAAAATTGTAAGTAGAATTGTATATATTTATTAACATAAGCCCCATGTACAAATTAGCATATAAGAAACTAATTCATGTAAAAATACCCCACAGAACGAACCGCTGAAGATGCTTCAGACATGAAGTGAAACGCGTTCGGTGAAATAAACAAATATTCAATTGCATAGGCGTAATTACTCATATAAATATTACTTTGAGACTAATATTTTGGAAAACTATTAAACGTATTTAAAACATTAACAACTACTCAATGTGTAGGTAAAAACTTATTTTTAACATGCTATGGCACTGAAATCAGGTTTATCATATTTTTAAAATAATTTCTTCTTTCAGAATCTTGATTAAGGTGCAAAGGCAATATAAATGCACCAATCTTCTGGAAATAGGACTGGTAATCTAACAACCGAAATGCTTTTTGTTCATTTGCATTCATGGAATACACGTACAACCTGTCCAAAACTAAGTTACTGTCAAAAAACATTTATCACCATTTCTGGGTTGCTTCCCTTGGTACACCTGCCTAATATCGTGTAGGGCTCCCGCGACGTGGCATGGGCTCGACTAATGTCTGAAGTAGTACTGGCAGGAATTGATACCATGCATCTTGCAGTGCTGACCATAAATCCGTAAGAGCACGAGGGGTTCGAGATCTCTACTGAACGGCACGTTGCAAGTCATCCCAGATATGCTCAATAATGTTCATGTCTGGGGAGTTTGGTGGCCAGCGGAGGTACTTAAACTCAGAAGAGTGTTCCTGGAGCCACTCTGTAGCAATTCTGGACGTGTGGGGTGTCACATTGTCCTGCTGGAATTGCTCAAGTCCGTCGGAATGCACAGTGGACATGAATGGATGCAGGTGATCAGCCAGGATACGTACGTACGTGAGTGACACCTGTCAGAGTAGTGTCTAGACGTATCAGGGGTCCCATGTCCCTCCAACTGCACACGCCTCACACCATTACAGAGCCTCCACTAGCTTGAACAGTCCCCTGCTGACATGCAGGGACCATGAATTCATGAGGTTGTCTCCATAGCCGTCCATCCACTCGAACTATTGGAAACGAGACTCGTCAGACCAGGCAACACGTTTCTAAACACCAACAGTACAATGTCGGTGTTGACGGGCCCAGGCGACGGGTAAAGCTTTGTGTCGTGCACTCAGCAAGGTCACACGAGTGGACCTTCGGCTCCGAAAGCCAACATCGATAATGTTTCGTTGAATGCTTCTCACACTAATACTTGTTGATGGCCCAGCACTGAAATCCGCAGCAATTTGCGGAAAGGTTGCACTTCTGTCACGTTGAACGATTCTCTTCAGTCGTCGTTGGTCCCGTTCTTGCAGGATCTTTTTCCGGCCGCAGCGATGTCGGAGATATGATGTTTTACCGGATTCCCGATATTCACGGTGCACTCGTCCCATCTCATCGCTACCTCGGAGATGCTGTGTCCCATCTCTCGTGTGCGGACTATAACAACACGTTCAAACTCCCTTAAATTGAGAAAACCTGCCATTGTAGCAGCAGTAACAGATCTAACGCCTGCGCCAGACACCTGTTGTCTCATATAGGCGTTGCCTACCGCAGTGCCATACTCTGAGTGTTTACATATCTCTGTGTTTGCATGCGCATGCCTATATCAGTTTATTTTGTTCTTCAGTATATAATTTCATCATAATCATGGCCTAAATAGGCAGAAATAGTGTTCATGCTTAGTGCCAAGAAGAGAAAAACTTACGATAATGGGAAATATAGTGAAATTTTGTTCATTATGGTGTTCCAGAGAACGACAATGATACACTGAAGGTCATTAGCCCCAAACAGGACTCCTTAGAGTGAAGATTCATTGAAATTTCATCTGTATATCCACATGTTCTGCCAAAAGACTAACGGAAAAAAATTTTACCAAGTCAGTGATGAAGGTTAGGTATACATTTATGTGAGCACCTGAGTGATGAGTTGGTAAGTATTGTTTTGTGCACGAGGAAGGGAAAGGGTGAACGTTGGTGGGCGCTCTTTCAGACATACTATTTCCTAAAATTTTGGTTGTCGCTAGTTTTAACGACCCAATCTTACAAGCGAACCATCAACGGAGTCGTCATAAGCCTTGGTACACAATATGGCAATTATGAATCAAGCATCTCCATCTCTTCCAACTTGCTGGCCCAATTCAAGATTGTGATCTACTGTCCAGTGGCAGGCACAAGTTACTAAGGCTACAAGGTTAGTTGAAATTTTATATGTTTGCAGTACTTCTCTCTATTATCATACGGTGATAAAGTAAAAGTAAAAAAAATTAAGAACCGTGACACATTTTGATGAAATAACATGTTCACTGTTAACACGGAAAACTGTTGGATGATTCCGGTTGCTCGAGGAATGCTAATATCTGCGATAATTAAAGCAATAGAAAGTAACTACAGCGAGTGGTGATAGTTACGTGTTCCGTATCAGGCTGCGCATTGACCCCGCTTGTTTACACGCCGGGCAGTTGGCCTACATGCCGCTGCCCTGACCACCACTATCGGCTGCCCAGTCTCCAGTCATCTGCTGGAATCTCTCTCTCTCTTTGGCGAGAGGTCACAAATACTTTTACCTAAATCTGCAAGAATCATGCTCCTTCGTAAAAGACTGTTGGATAGTATTCAGCAACATTTAGAATGCTTCATGGAGGATAAGGCTTTTTAGATTGTTTGTAGGGTGATAAATGCGCCTTCCGTAAATCGCAGCAGCAGTTGGAAGTAGTATTGCACATGACAATACGCTTTCAGTAACGCCTATTTTTAGCAGGCTATTTTTTTCCACAGTTGATAAAGCTGTAAAACAGTTCTTTAAAAAGATTGCAAGTTGTGTAGTGCACTAGAGTACGGTTTAGTTGAAGTATTGTGTTCAGGATCCGCTGATTTTTACTAAAGGTCTTCTTTTTGTTTGGTGATTACAAAGAAATATGAAGAATATTGTATTTTTATTTGTGAAGGGGAGTAAAAAATAAACATTTCTTTCTTACTGCGTTTTTTTAATAACAAGTTTTGCAGATTTTCTTATAATCAACTTATTGCAACCTGGGTACATCGTCAGCAGACCGGGCTAAACGGTTAAGTAAAGGACGACAGTCGGTTCAATGATAGATGTAAAGCAATCTCATAAGGGAGCGTCCATAAACTACGTAGCCCCATTTTGGCCTCGTGTGAACCCCGTCGCCCCACGTAGCCTGACGTGGCTTTTGCCTGTAACCCCCCCCCCCCCTTCCACCGACGTGGCACGTAGCTTCTTTCCGTATTAATTCCAGAGGATATTTTGTACTCTTTTATCTCGTCAGACCCTCGTAAATTATATATGGAGAAAACTAAATGACGGAAATAATTATTCACATGCTGTTGTGTCTGCTTTATCGTATTTTAACTGTGACAAATAAGGAGGCGTCCATTAATTACGTGAGGTGTTTTTTAGGAATTCTGGACCACCTCCCTCTGGTGATATTTCGTGAGACCCGTTCGGACCCCCTCCCCCCTCTAAAATGACGTGAGATTTGACGGAGACCCCCCACCCCCTGC
Organism: Vandiemenella viatica; assembly: GCA_031002005.1. Classification (NCBI taxonomy): domain Eukaryota; kingdom Metazoa; phylum Arthropoda; class Insecta; order Orthoptera; family Morabidae; genus Vandiemenella; species Vandiemenella viatica. The sequence continues at coordinate 232,616,926 of JARYHS010008074.1, forward strand.
TAATCGACCTCGTAACTTTTTGAGACACCCCCTTTTTTTAGCTCTCATGCTTCCAAGGGTGGTTATAACCCTCCCCCCCCCTTAGGTCGGTTTCCTCGTTGTTTGTAGACCACATACCTCCCCCCCTAAATTCGACTTTCACGTCATTTGTAGACCTTTGACCCCGCCTCCCCCTTGGCGAGGTTTCGTGAGATTTCGCCGGACTCCCCCTATTTCAACTCACATAATTAATGGACGGCCACTAATAGCTACGTGGCTTAGCTCTAAACCCCTTCCCCCCTCCTCTCCCCATGTAGCCCATCGTAGCTTTCTACCCAACGCATACCTCTCCCCCCCCCTCTCTAGACCAAACTACGTATATTGTGGACGCTCCCTAACTGGTGGAAACGGGAAAGAAAAGAATCACATGCCATTCTAAGTAACATTTCCGAGTCGTATCGCAGCCAGCACGTAAATTCTAATTTAATAGGCTCTGTGAAAGAAGACACTTTCCTTTTTGGGGATGAAAATAAACCAACTTCGTCCGTATTGAGGCGTAATTCTCCATTTTTTTAATTAGCCATCAAGTCTGCTTAAAAATAATCGTTAGTTTGTGGCCTGTGATTTCCGCGAGAGAAGGGTAGCAGTTATTGGCCTAACATCTGAAGATAAATGGACTTAACATTGTTTGTACTATTTCATTAAAACAAAGGAAAATTCGCGTTGTGGCATAAAATGTTATAATGTCTCCTTTGGTGTAAGCATGAAAGGTCTACCGTAAACAACATCTTTCTTTATTAAACCAGAGACACATAAAAAAACGTATGTTGGGTAAGTAGAAGACAGGAAAGTGAAGTTAGCAGGCAGCGAGGGCAACAGCTGTTACAGCATCTAAGAGTGTCCCGCCCAGCCGATGTTTTTTGTTCACTCTCCCCAGAGAGCTGAGGCGACAGCTGTGTGACCTCTGGCCTGTCTCAGAAAACATGCCTCAACCACTACAATAACACGCACGCAATTGTCCGTGTAAATTCCGCCTTACTGATTATCACCATCAAGCAAAATACTCTCAATTCTATAGCTCCTAGTGTCAACAAAAAACAAGGGCTGGGTTTTAAAATTTAATACAAAAAAGTCTACACGTACCACAGTTATAGAAATTATATTTTTCCCCTGCAGAATTATGAAACTTGAAGAGTAGTAAAGCTCTAAGTATTTACGAACTCTGAGTCCAGTATTCTTAAGCAGTTTTTGGTTTTCTGGAATTATTTGGAAGATAATGACTGTAGACGACATAATGTTGTATGGTATAATTAAAACAGGAGACGATTGCGAACAGCTGGAGTGAAAACTGAACAGGATTTCTAATTAGATAGGTCAACACGGAACGATGATAACTGACAAAGAGAATCAGCTTATTAGGCACACAGGAAGGAATATGAAGGCCGCCGAAGGTCGCCGGTTCGAGTCAGGCCACGGGCATGGGTGTTTAAGTGTTGTGTATGTAAATGTCCTGTCCGTCCTGTGGTGTGTCTAATTACCTGTAAAAATTGATCTGGCTGGCTCTATGGCCTAAGATGCCGAAAGCATATATATATATATATAAAGATTTTGATTGATTATAGGAAGACGTAGGATTCGCTTGTTGAGTTCATAAACAATAAATATCCTGATATATCATTTGATAATAAATAAAATTGCACAGGACATTATTGGAAGGTCATGGGAAGAAGTTTCAAAGTCTTGAATTTACAGACTAGGGTCATGAGACTTTATATATGAGATGTGAGAGAAATGATATCCAAAAAGAATACTACTCACATCACGGATTTCAAATAATGGAGAGAGTGAAAAGGAGAACAACTGAATTTTTTTAATGGAAATTACCTTAGAAAATGATTAGCAACAGGTGGGTTTAGAGTCGTTGGAAGAGCGGGTAGGGAGGGCGTAATGCATATGTTGTTGATTAGACTTGGATGGATGTTGGTAGAAGAAAGGGTAGTACTTGGAAGGAAGATATTACCATGCCTACAAACTAGCATTTAATTACAAGCATAAGTGAGTTTTCTACTGTAGGTATTGAATGCTGAAAGAATTTGAGATAAATAGTCATGAAATGCAATAATATGTGTATTGGAAAATTACCATACGGACGTTGGCAACATCACAATAAGTATTTAGTAGTTTCTCTTGCAATAGAAAATCAGCAGGTTAATGATATTCAGGTCCCAAGAATGATGCAGAGCACAACAAAGATATATATCAATGTCTAAAGGCAATACAAACATTGGTGCAACATAAGATACGCAAAGGAGCCAACAGTACGCAAATAGTCCTTAGTCTTAATGCTAACCCATAAAAACCATATAACATGTCCAAGATGTTTGTATAAATAATTTATTACTAGTTCTTAAGAATATTATCGTGGAATGAATATATTTACAATCCGATTATCAGATACCTTAGGTATCGATGGACGTCTATTACGGCGAAGACTGAGATGAATCCAAAATAATTCAGACAAGTCATATTGAAGCAACGACAGAGCATGTCAGGATGACAGACAAAGTAACCATTTCCTACTTGATATTTAAGCTCGCTTTACGGTATCTCTTGAAGAAACACTTCTCAGCAAAGACCGAATTCGGTGAGTATAACGTAAAATGTCATATGGGAATCTTGAAAATAATGCTGTAAAAATAGGATTGCTTGGTTATACTAAATTTCGCAAATGTGTTGCAAATATAACTTGTTTCAAGATTCATAACAATTTCTATATCCCTTTCTGTGGCTCTGACCTTGCCATGTATTTCAGTCAGTATATGAGACAATATCAGCTCTATTTAATAGTCTGCGGTTATGGGAAATTAGTGTTGGTTTTAATTTTGGTTCATAAGAATGCTTTGATTACCTGCCTAATGTATTTTTCAATGAAAAAATTGTGTCTTTATTCAATCAACGTATGTCACTGAGCTTAATTATTCTATTTTGTATAGCGTTTCGCTTACTGTGGATTTGTAGTGAATAAACTATTACATATTTACAAGGGTTTAGAATTTCAGTACAATAGTTTCCACCTTGTTTTTATGCTTCTCTGGGTGGAGCCACGTCGATTTTTTGAAACCTGACATTTCAGCCATCTTGCTGTTGCATTCTCCGGCGCGGCTCCACCCAGAGAACCAAGAAAACACCGACAACGACAGCGGAAGTCTAAGCCGCTCTGTCAGTTAAACAGAATATATAAACACAATAATATATTATGCACTTTAATAATGTTGAAAGAGAGAAGAATTTAGTAACGTTTCCAGCGAATAGACGTTGTGTGGTATAGGTTTGCAAAAGTTAGTAGGTTAAATCTGTGAAGCCATACTTTTTCAATACTTAGGTCAAAGTATTTTTGCTCAAAATCGTAGATTATTAATTCCCAACAATTCCTAATTTCACAATTAATAGTGATCATGGGCTCAATCGAGCTAAGATTCTAAAACACATCCCTGGAAGCTACTGTGCGCTCTTGCCTCAGGCGTGCCCTGGTGACCCTGTGTTCTATATCCTGCGGGGTCTTTGCAGAGTCGCGCTGGTTGTCTACCTTGAGCCAGAGTCGCACGTGCGGACGCCGTAACGTGTCAGTCCTATTGGACCCTGGAGTGGCCCACATGCAACGCCATCGTGAAATGCTCCAATATACTGTGACCCACCGGGAGAGGTGCAGGGTGCTCACAAAGATTTCGAGCCAGGAAGCCAGTGTTTCAGTCGAACATCGTTTACCCTGCAACCTCAAAAAGTGCTGTATAGAAAGTTATTGCAGAACCCTCTAAACAACTAATCTGAATGCTGCGAGTTTTCCTACTTTACTCCGCCTAGCTGTTGGATAACTAGGGGAGATTGGAGCCTGCAAGCTACCTGGGCTTATGAGGAATGTTCATCTACACAGCGTCGTATCTAGATTTCTGGGCAAAAGACTTTATTTTTAATATCTCTGACCTGTTCTTCGTCCGAGTGTGGGATCACAATGATCACACCTTCTTCTTCCAGAATTCTGCAATTTCTGTTTGATTCGCCGGAACAATAGCCAGATAATTTTGCGTACACTCGGACATTCCAGTAAACGGTCCGGGGTCTCTATGTCACCATTTGTCACACCTCTCCGTGTCGGCGTATCTCCACTTGACTGTTACTTTTGCTGGTATTAGGCGATTGATGGTTCTCTAGAGTTTAGATGATATGTGGTAGCTGATAGCCATTTATTAGTTTCTATCCCAGTGGAAAGCTGGCAAAGTGAGATAGTTACAGTCTCCATAATGCTGTTCAAGTTGATTTCCAATGATCTTATTCTCAGAAGCAAGCTCTTCCTACATCTTACTCGAGCACTTGATCTGCACAAATAATATTATAAATGTCAAAGTAACTCTGACCCTACGTCTATTTGTTACGTCTAAACAGTTAAACCGATCTTGATGAAATCTGACAAGGAAATAGTATACATTTTTCTGGATAAATAACATATTCTGTCATGGAATTTTGAAAATTAACCGAACGGTGACAGACAGACAGATAGCGTTGTAAATCTCTGTAATGCTATATCAGTGACTCAGGAATTGTTTCTTCCGCAGTCAGTTTGTGTATGATCTGTTTATAAATTTCCTGTGTTGACTCAACTTGAGGCTTCACCTTTACGGTTGATGAAACCCCTGCTATTTTTGGGGAGAGGCTTGTAATAAGTCGCGTTTCCAAGGCGACGCAGTGTGCACAGATACAGGGAGGGCTATTTTTCCGCGAGCCCTTTCGTCAAGCCACCCGCTGCGCTGTTGACAATAACAGCAGGGACAGCCAACCTATGTACAATAGTGACCCGCCACTCGGATATTCTTGTATCCTGTTGCATGGAATGCTGCTCCGAGGTGGAGTGGAGACGTGACACTGGTGGACTGTGTGTGGAACTGAGTGGACGTGTGGTCGGTCTACCGCCATCTTCGGAGCGTCTGAGGTGCGCATCACGTCGCCAGCAGTGTCGACAGCAGTGCACACGGTAAAGTGATTCAAACAGTGCGACATGGTTGCAACATACCATGGCCCGAAACATACCCCTGAGTAGCTAAAGACTTGTTTGGGAGAGCCAACTGAGCTAGCCATCTACAAAAACAATTCACTTGTAAAATTAGATGTCTTTTAATTTGTAGAATAAATTCATACCTTTTGTGAACCCATCTTTTTATGTCTTGTAACCCCTGGGACATGTCATGTACGGGGTTCAATATTAATATATTGATAGAGAAAAGATCAAAAAGTTTTAATTGCTAACACTATACAGTGTGTCTAATAAGTTTCAAAGTGGAGTCCCCACCAAATGAGTTTATCCACTTCGGTCGGGGTGACCCCTGCGCCTTGAACCGTCTCTGTGCCGTCGATGACTCCTGATTTCGGTTTTCCATGGTTTCCCTAAATCACTACACGCGAACTGTGGGATAGTTCCTTTAAAAGACATGGCGAAGCTCCTTTTCGTTCTTTTTCCTCAAAAAATTATTAAATAGTATAGATGTGGATTTACGCTGCACCAGACTATGATTATAAAAACAACAGGAGAGAGGTTCAATAGTAGAATGATATGGTGATAGCTTTCCCGTCATATTATCCAGACTCCCTGTTTTTTTGGGACATCTTCTACGTAACTTACAGCTTTCTATATCCAAATCTAGCAATAAAATTCTAAAACCACGCGTGTGAGGACACGGGCAACACCTAACATTGAGTACTTGAATAATGAGCGCGTACTATTAGTCATAACACTATCAAAATATTTGGCTTTTAATACCCGAACGATTTTACAGGATCTGATTGTGTGTGAGAGTGCGCACGTGTGTGTGCGTGCAAAAAGAAATTGATGCAGAGGGTGTAAAACGATTTAAAATGAGTCCCAAGAGGTCGCAAGAGACACAATGAGCAAACTTCACGGAATGCTGTCCACGAAAGCATTTTAAGACATGATATCAAGATAAATCGTTTTATGAGACGCGTGTTCCGACATGAAATAGAGACAGAGGACAATGCGGACGCTGGGCGTGGGTAGTTGCTGCCCGTTCCAGGTATTCTGATAAGCAGACATAAAGGGGTAAAATGTCAGCCAATCCTGAGGCAGTTAGTTGGAAATTTCTGCTGCTGATAATATAAATGATTGTAGGTGCTGAACTATGAAAAGCAAGCAGGACTCTCACGACTTTGACGCTGAGCTTTGCTGGGGAAAAAACACGGTGGAGAAAAGGATTCTGTCCGGGACTGTGATTCTGGCTGGTACTCAGTGGTCCTCTGCTGGCCCCAAGGACGAGACGTCGGCGAGCTGGAGGAGGCCGCGACGCATCTGACAGGATCGACCACATACTGCAACGGTAATCTATGCACTAGCAACATTATACTGAAAACTCAGAGATCTCACTTGCTCCCAACTGAATCAGTTGTTGTAAAAATTAATGTATGTTTGTAGTAATTTTTTTACTGAAAAAAAGTGATTTTTGCTTGTCAATAAAATTGATTGATTATAAAATATCCCCATTCCATTCATAGTAAAATAAATCCCGCGAGTAATGTCAAATGCATTTGGCTGCTGTGTTAATTTAAATTCAGACAAAATGATCTTTTAGCAGTAGTGGCGCCCTGCATAGTATGGTCCAACTAGTAAGCCAAATAAGCTAAAGCGATATTTCAGCTCTACAACTATTCTACTTCCTTAATTGTTTTGTGGACATTTTTATCCTTTATATTGCCTTCATATTTGGACTCTAGATTTTTGTTTCGGTGATAGCTTCTCCCAGTTTATAATCTTTCAACACTTAACTGAATAAGCCTGTCAACACAGTTTCCAAGACACGACGTATATCGAGAGTTACTGTTTAAGTCACAGATATTCTAAGAAACACGTATTTTATGAAGAAGGAAATGTGATTTCATCAGATAATAGGATCTTCACGAAGCAAAGGAGATGCCAGAGAATATAACGTTTCTTCTACCTAACGACTGTGGTACAAAGAATGCTGACGGCAGAAAAATTATATTATTCCTAACCGGTCTTAAGCAAATAGAAAATATGGTATTGAAGACATTAAGACCAACACTTTAACCTTGAATTGAGGGTGATTAGTACAATTTCAGAAGCAATGAAACACATTTCCTTTCTATTATTCACTCGTAAATACAATGTACAATGTAGGTTTTTGGAGTAGGAAATACCTTTTTACAGTGTGATTATAAAATCAGACTATTGAAAATTATTCTAAAGAATATGTCAGATGGCTGTATCTGTTGTGTAAGGTATTAAATTTTTATCAAGTCACTGACAATAGGAGTTCTAATTGTAATTCATCCACGGAGCAAAGGGGTCAGAATTAGTGTGGGTGGAGTAAGGGAGTGTTCTTAATGCACTGAAAGCAATGATAAATTTTGGAATTCGCTGGAAGCATATATTTAGAGATCGCTATAGTACGTTGTAATAATGTGATGTTAGTTAGATTTTTCGTTCGTTTACACAGGCAGTTGTGAGGGTCAAGAACGCTATCTGAGTGGCTGCTCGACGAATGCGGAGTGGAAGAGTCTTTGCGGGTCGACAAGTGGGAAAAGAAAGCGTTTCGCCCGCGGGTGCAGGCCCGACCTGTTCTGCGCACCGCCCGGCCTTGGCTGGCATCCGCGGGCACCAGCCAACCACCAACAGCTTATTTAAGACTCTTCAAACGTTCTTTTTTGTAGAACAGCCCAATACTGAATCTTACAACCATTCAACTGTTCTCCATCCCTGTATATATTTCCGTCTACTCACATAAACCGAATATAGCGGAGGCTTGTGAAAGATATAATTATATGAAGTTCAATTCAGAAAATCTTAATTAAACTTGATTACCGTAAACTGTCATAAAATCACTTGCTGTGAGAACATAGGCGGCCTTTCCGCCACATAAATATTATTCCAGTTCTCATTTTTAAATTAGTACAGATCTGAAATAGTAATTCATAAAATGATTGAATAAATACTCATATAATATAATGTAATTTTCCCAGGTAGCACAACATTTGACAGCTGGCACTGCCATCTTCATCAAGTATCGCGCGCTTCAGATGGTTGTAAGCCTGTTGATGCTGCCTCGTAAAGATTAAACTGCAGTATTACGCGAGGAAAGAAACCACACAAATAAGTTTCGCAATGAGACAGTATGAATTTAGAATATGTTAATTATGCTTAAAAGAAGAAGGAATTGCTAAGAACTGACGTAAAGAGGCAAGATTTTTTATCTGATAGCGACAGAAAGATGATAGATCTAGTGGCTCAAGTTTATGAACGGTTCTCTGGTAGAACCCCCGATTCCGCTGCTATTATGAGAGGTTATTAACCAGCCCTCCATCCCTGACACAGCGTACCAACGCTTCAGTTATACACATGGGCGCCGGCAGGATTACTTTAAGGGGGGTGCATCTGGTTTTTTAATACATTATATACAACACTTATTAACTAAGGATGCTCAATTTATTGACAAGGTGTTGAACAAACTTGGACAAACATCTAGGTGCCTTAAGTTATTATTCAAACAGTGATTTAATAATAATTTTTGTTCCTTAATCTTTTTCTGTGTATTTTACTTTCATAGCAGGGGGGTGCAAGTGCACCACCTTGCACCCCCCTTCCGGCGCCCATGGTTATACAGATTTCATGTTGTACTGCAGGTCCCCTTTGCACAGATCGATTAACTTGTTACGATATTTTTACTACTACAGACACGAATTGCGCGGCAAATTGAAACTGTCACTTGGGCAGCCGAACTGCCCTTCACATTTAATATCTTTCTTTGTCCAAAGCTGGTAGTACAAACATTATTTAGCAGTATATAGGGCAGTTAGAAAATTTGTTGGCATCCCGCAGAAAGGATGTTACGATACAAGTATTATACAGAATAACTCGTATCTTTTTCTTTTTTTCAAAGGATGAATTTGAAAATTATTTGCCAAGTTGTATCGAAAACTTATTGAAGTATATTGAATTTGGCACAAATATGTGACTTTTCTTTTGAAACTGACATCGTAAAGTGTTAGAAAAGGCAGTTCAGCTAGCGACGGGGAAAGACAGTGTGACATTCCGTAGAGTTCGAGTGTTATATTATGCTAAGGCTTCCGGAAGACGAGCGGAAGCGAGGGGGTCGCAGGGGAGAGAGCAGGGAGTGAACAGGGGAGTGGTGAGTGCGTCGGAACGAATATCCGCAGTAACCTGGGGTGTGGTGTGTGCTAGTGGGTTTAACGTCTTAGAAGTGCATTTTGATTAACTCGTGGCGGTGTTCCTGAGCAACAGTAAACAAAACGAGTGTGTAATTATACGTCTGGAGTAATAAAGGATAATGAACATTGTTATTCCGACAGCGTAATCACAGCCTCTTGGTATTATTACTTTCCATCAAACTTGAAATCTACACTGACGAAACAGTATGTAACTTTCGAATAGTGGTTGTCTCGGTGCCCTATAGTCATAGGGATTGGCTAAACTATACTCAGCCTGTCTTTTACATACATCCAATGTGTGTAAGGGGGAGAAGAGATTAACTGAGGAAACAAGCTAAAAGTTACAGTTACGGACACGTTAGGTGGCGAAGGGCAGCTTGCATTCATTTTCAAGATAACTAAAGTACTTTTGTGTGGTCAGTAGGACAACAGTAATCGTTCATCATATGCAGTTAGTTAGTTTACATGGCTTGGAGTACAGGACGAGAAAATGCCCAAACAGCTTACAACAGCTGCCGGCAGTCACAGCAACAGGTGTGTAGGAAAAGTGTGCCGCCCAGAGGCCAAGGGGCACGTGGCAGAGCACATCCGCGTTACAAGTGCGCACTGGGCAAATCATGACTTAACCCCCACACGGGCAGTCGTTTCAGTTCTGCATCTACATCCATACTCTGCAATTAGGGTTTTACGACTCGTCGACTTCTATACCATTAGAGCCCAAGAGAAACAGAGTCTAGGAACGGTAATTGCGCTGGCTTGACCTGGAATGGAAACCACGCCCTCTAGAATGCAATGTCAGAATGTTCACCCATCATGCTAGGTTAGATTGTGAGCACTGAGTTTAATTGCAGGAATGTTTTTAAAGGATACACGGAAGGTTAACGAAAACATTGCATTAATATTTTTATTTCTCGCTTTTAACCTCTTGCAATGTAGGTAGACGCCATAAAGTGTCTATAAACAGGAAACTCTGGGGATTTGAATTTTTTTTTTGCATTATATATCTGTCTTGGGATACATTTTTAAAAAATTACGTAAAGCTCTATTAATCCTGAGAGTTGATTTACTCGGGAATGAGGCATACCAAGCCAATGAAAGCAAATGTAATGAAATTAAGGGACGTATTAAAGGCATGAAAAAATTCCAGGCTGCACCTGGAATCAAGCCAGGGATATCTAGCTTTCAGTAACTGTACCTTGGTAATTAGGTACTGAACTATTCAAAAAACCAAAACATTTGAGTTACGTATATTGATATACATGTAAGATTTCAGTCTTCCCGAGAGATATCTGCTAGTGTTTTTCTTTATAGTCTTTAACCCTCTCTCTTGAACGTATTGACATGTGCCTATTGACAGTTGGACGAATAGTGGCGTTGACATGTTGCTCATTTGGAGTGATTGAATCAGTCAGCAACCGCGCTGTATTTTTAGAAGCTGATAATTGGAAGACACATATAAACAGAGGTCGATTACATTTAACTCTGTTTTCTCAACATGCTTCATGATTTTGAAGATTAGAAGTCTCACCATCACGCAGCTATCCGGGGAACTCAGTGATTCACTTACATGTCGCGAACATATGATAACCTCTGGAAGAGGTTCACAGATCAATAAATTAGAAATGTGGATGAAAGGGGCCAAGCAATCTAGAGTTAACTGACTCTGGCTACTGACGTTTTTCTTCTGTAGCTTCAGTTCCACCTATCATATGCAATATACAAACACTTTAAAAATCGATCATAATGTTACACCCAGACTAATTTTCTTTCACATACTTTGTCTCCCCATAAGGTAGGTGCCCTTATAGTACGGTTTGCAAATGTTTTTCTTACTTACTCTTCAGTAAAAAGAAAAGGCCCCACGCAACTTACTCTCCATGCTACATTTTTTTATTAAAAAAGCAAATGCCTACTTCTCAGTACTGATAATCAAATTTCAGAGGAAACTGTCTAAGTATTTGATGTTAGATAAAGGTTTTCGGTGGTATAGTGCCAGAGTATGGTCCAAACGGGTGGCGACGCTACCTCGCACCTCGCGCCGCCGTCCTCCCTCCCCCTCCCGTCTTCTTCACGCCCCTCTCTGAACCTAAACCTTAAGGCACATTTCCACGATCCCTTGTAACGAAGGCGAGACGGGACGGGACCTCATTAACCGAAGTATAGGGACGACCGCGGGCCGCATGTTAGTTCTATTTTATTTCCTGATTTTACATAGCCTACTACCTTGTTACCTAAAGTAGGCCCTTAGTTTCTACAGTTTTATTCTTAAAACAATTTACTTTATTTTTTGTTAATAATATATCTGGATAGTTATTTTTAAGGATTTAATGGATTTAAGTATTCTAATAGTAAATCTACTAATTATTCTAATAATAAATATACCACTTAATCTACCAACTAATCTACTAATTAATCTACCATCTTACTAATTCACACCAAAATCAGAAATTGTCTTTGTATTTTCATACTTCTAATTAATAAACTGTCTATTTGTATACGTTCTTCTTTTACCACTGCTGGCCTGCGTCGACATCTGGCCGCTAGCTGTCTCTGCTGATGCAGCGGGGCGACTGCTGACATGCTGACCACAAAGTGTCGTCAGCCAGCTTCACGTTCCAGGTAGTTGTCCCTGGAGCCACCTGCTCCCCCATCAGGAGTTCCCTCTTGGAATCAGAGCAGGCTACCCCCTGAGCCCTGGAGAAGGTGCCTCTGGCTTCCAGAGGCACTATGATGAATTGAGTCTTTGCCGTCTTCCTGGTGCAGGCACAGCGTTAGTCATGGGCAGTGCTTGTAGTCAAATTTGGGTTGTTCTTTACTCTTGAGTTTCTTCCTCTCCTGTCATTCTTTCTGCTTCTGATGCCGGTTGCTCGCGGCGTCCCCTACGCTCTGCCTGTTTCAATTCAACAAATCTCGCCTTCTCGCGCTGCGACGCTAGATTAGCAGCTTCATCCAGCAAGTGCCAGAGCTCGGTATCACGCAGTATATCGTATATTCTTCTGTTCTGAAGTTGTATTTGGAGATATGCCCTTGATTCTTCAGTTTGTTTGCACTCCCAAACCACGTGCTCGGGAGTACTTACTTCACCACAGTCGCACCTGTTTGTTTCTTTGAGGCCTCGCTGTTCTAAGAAACTGTTGTATGGACCATGGCCAGATGTGTAGTGTATGAGCCCTGGAGATGGTTGTAGGTGAGTCATGTTCATTCTCTCTTTCACGCAAGGAAGCATGTCGAAGGTCCTTCTGCCCGTGTTGCTGTTAGTCCATGTTTGCTGCCATTCATCCATCAGCGCATCCCAAATATCTTTTTTTGGTTTCAACAGGCCTTCCAATTATTTCAGCAGCTTGGTCATACCTTCCTTTTTTAATCCAGTATAGCGCTCCTCGCTTCCTTACTTCCAGGTCCAGTGGCCAGATACCGAGTATAACCGTTAGGGCATCTGTGGCCGTTGTTCTGTAGGCCCCAGTTAGTCGGAGCAGAATTCCTCGCTGCGTACGGCGAAGCAGCTCCTTTGGTTTGACCTTTCTTAGGTGCTTGGCCCACGTGCTTGCAGCGTATCCTGTAATAGAGGTCAGTATTGCATCGTGATATCTTCTTATGACGAGCGGAGGCAGATTAAACCGTCGTTCGCCAATGCTTATCAATTTGTGCATTACCAGTGCTGCTCTTCCACATACTTCCTCCATGTGAGACGCAAATTTCAGTTGTTCCTCCAGGTTTACACCAAGGTAACGGACTACTGCTTTTCTCTTTATTGTTTTTCCCTGGATCCTAATTACCGTATTTCGTTTGAGTGTTCCTTTTAGGAGCATGTAGGTCGTCTTTTGTTAGTTCTAGCTTACCTCGCCGCCACCTCCGCACCACGTTGCCTAGTGTCGTTTGGCACAGAGCACTTTACAGCACCGCTGCTGCAAACCGATGGCACACGCCTATGATGTTTACAGATTGGGTAGCTGCGTCTCGTCTCCGCTAGCAGAGGCGGCCCTGTTCCCGTGGAATGTGGTTGAGTATTCGTCCCGTCCCGTCCCGTCTCGCCTCGCCTTCGTTACAAGGGATCGTGGGAATGCGCCTTTAGACTGTCTCAGCAACGACCGGTTTGGTTAAGAATATTTATTGCCCAAGGTCAAGTGTTATATACAGAGAACATTTAAACAGAGGTAAAATGGTAATTAAAAAATGATAGTGAAAGTTTTACTTCTTTTTTGAGTACCACTCTCCCTTACCTTCTGTTGTTAACATTTTGCATATTTGTATTTTATGCTTTATATACGTTAGATTTTGTAAATTTTTCAACCATCTGTGACGTCTAAGATTCTACAGTTTTCTGGTAGTGAAATGGCAAAATTAGAGCATTGCTGTAATGAGCATTGCTCTCTCCCGTTTTCTCTGGCTGCCTCTTTGAACCGCTAAGGGGGCATCCACAAATTACGTGAGGTGTTTTTCCGGATTTCTGGACCCCCCCTCCCCCCTGGTGAGATTTCGTGAGATCTGGCCGGACCCTCCCCCCCTCTGGTGAGATCTGGTCCGTGAGAACCCCCCCTAGAAATCGCCCTGGAAACTTTTGTAGACCTTTTTTTTTTTAGGTCACACCCTAACCGAAATACCCTCATAAAATCGACTTTGCCGCAAATCGTAGACCTTTTTTTTTGCTCTATTGTCCCCAAATTTTTCGCAAAATCTCACGTGAGATTTCCGTAGACCCCCTCCTCCCCCTTGGTGAGATATGGTGAGATTTCGCCGGACCCCCCCCCCTCCCCTATTTCACCTCACGTAATTTATGGATGTCCCCTAATGTCGCATCATGTCTCGCGCTGTCAGAGTTTTTTTTTTTTTAAATGGCCTTCGGCAACTAAGCCATTTAGCCAGCCCAATGTACTTATGATATCTCATCCAGTGATTTAGTTTTCTCCAGTACGTTGTGATTCTTAAGTTTAGACACCACAGGACGGACAGGACATTCACACAGACACACAACACTTAAACATCCATGCCCGCGGCCGGATTCGAACCGGCGACCTTCGGCACGCGGATACGCTGTCCGAGTTGGACAACTTTCGCCTCTGGAGACCGTGGCAGCTGCGTTACTTGACCTAAACTACTGTTTGTAGAATAATTCCGAATACTCTAGTTTTAACTTCACTCGCTCACTTCATTTTTTTTTTGAGGTGTACTATTTTTCTACTTGGCAATTACTCACTTCGCTAGCTTCGTTAGCGATGCACCCGCTTTGGATTTTTCTGTGAGCTTAGTTGTTTTTTAAGCTGTTAATTATACCAGGGATTTTAATTTTTTCCCTTCATATTATTCGTGCGTATCATGGACCAGTCACATGCCTCTGGACCTCTGAAAATATCATTAGATTAAAGTGTCTATTTCTCTGATGGGTAAAGCAGAAAATAATTACAGTCATTTTGAGACGTATTTTACAATCTTGAAAATCTCTGCTTGTGTGTCACTGGTTCAGAACCTCTGATTCAGGCGAAAGCAGGAGTGGTAGAAAGTTTTCGCCTCATTACTTAATCAACACAAAGAAACCCATCACAATCCCAAAAAAATCAACATTTCAAAGGAGAAGGTATAACATTCTTACATACCTGAAGAGTTATCCGTCATTGGCATATTGGAACATCATTTTTTTTCCCAGTGAACTGATTGAGAGATTAAATCTACTAACGACATACGTATTTTCTGTTACCAGAGCCCTTAATATTAAAAGTTTTTCCTAAGGAGGCCTAATTGAAATGTATTCCAAATAACAGAAACGCAGCTCTTGTTTCCAAGAGGAAAATTTGTTATGGAAATTGTTGTGATACTTGAACAGCTGTAAGTTTGCGACAGTAATTCTGCACTGTCAGCATCGTTCTTAAAATGATTCTTCAACCGTTCTGTATTCCACATTAAATTAATAAAACCGTTTTAACGAATCCCTCTGCTGTAACTAACTTCTGACTTTCTCGTACCTCTAGCAATTCTTTTTACAGTAAACTTACACTTAATTTGTTCCGCAGTCGATAAGAAACGTTGTCAACCGTGTATCTACTGGTAAAAAGTCCTAAACGTCCAGATACATTTTAATTAACTAATGGCAAGAAAAGCGTTCCATTCATCTGGTATTTATTTTATCTGCAGCCACTAAATAACCCTAAAGCCTACTGTCACGTAATACTGATTATAATCCAGTAACTCAATTTCCCCGGAATGTATATGGTACTTCGGCTAATAATGCTTAATGCATCTAATCCACGGAATTTCCGCAAATTACCCAAAGTTTTGTTTACAGTCTTGACTAAAGCTGCATTTTAAATAGAGATGATATAATCTCCTGATAACCAATAAAGGTTTTATTACTTAATTTTTTGCTGTTATTCCATTCCACTTCCTTTTTTTTTAAACTGCTTAACGTCTCTTAACAGCGAGGTCTTTAGAGACGGGAAAGGATTTGGGGGGGGGGGCTAGGAATGGGAAGGAATTTGGCCATGGCCTTTTGAAGGAAGCATCCCGGAATTTGCCTGGAATGTTTTGGGAAACCATGGAAAACCAAAATCTGGATGCCGGACGGGGATTCGAACCGGCGTCCTCCCGAAAGCGAGTCCAGAACGCTAACCGTTACACCACCACTCTCGGTCCCACTTCCTCTATTGAAGATGACTAAGAAAATGTTGTATGTTTGGCGTATAGAAGAGGATGATGATGAAGTGTCTATTTCCCTGATGGATAAAGCAGATAAAACTTACAGTTATTTTGAGATTTATCTCACAATCTTGAAAATTTAAAAGGCTTATGATTGTGTTGAAACAGTTCACAAATGCAGTAATTCATGTATAGCAAGTAATACGGGATGTTATATAATTGCAGTTAACAATGGAAATTGATTATACTAATGAGATATTAAGTAACTAATCGGTTGGTAATGCTGGTAATATTATTGGTTTGAAATAATTGTACGTACTGTTCCATACAGCCGAGACTGTTCTCACGGGTTCAAAGTGAACATATACTCGTATCTCTAACGAAGCCGTCCTTTGGTTTATAGATCTGCCTTTGTTATCTTCTGACGCTAAACAAATAAAAGATTAGAAAAGTAGTAATGTTTCCGTTCATATTGACAACCGTAATGTTTTTCAATACTATCAGAAATTGAACTGTCAAATGATTCAGCTCTTGTCTAAATGATTTAATATTGCAATTCCGAAATTTAATGAGTTGTGGGCGTGCAACAATACCCTATTACAGAAAATTATAACAATGTGGATATTAAAAGAATTTTTAATCAAACTTTTGTGCAGAGGTGACCCAGAGCCAGGTTTTCCTGGAGCTGGAAGGAATGCTGGTCTGATCCCTAGGGACCACCCCACTATTCGACTTCGTCCCATGGGAAACAAGAACTGATCGAGTCTGTCATTCCTTCTGATCCCTCACCACGTCTGCACAACGTTTACACAAACAGATGAAGGTTTCTTTCTTGTTCTTCCTCTTTATTTACTATAAGGTTCACTGAAATTCTGCGCGATGTTTTTAAATAAAAACAGAGCCACACAATTGTCATACATTTCATGAAGAGAACGCGCCGTATTTTTATGTCCATACATTTCCAACCACACGTAGCAAAACTGTGCAGCGTGCACCATACCTCGACTGCTTTAATAGCTTCTTTATTCAGTTTACATTTCTTGTGATATACATGTGTAATTTCAGCACTTACCTATAATTGAACTGCTTGTTCTGTTGGACCATTTCAGAAAGTTTGTACTGTAATTCTTCCCAGTATAAAATAAACTACCAAAGAAATTTTTTAGCAGCTAGCAAACTATACCAGATTGACGATTGTGTCAGTATGAAAAACGACATTGCCGTGATGAGTTATCGCCAACTTCCACACTTGGAATTCATTTCGCCTATTTCACTTGCGAACCAAATTTTAGTTTTCAATAGTTTCCCAAAATCACTTTGGTACTTTAATATAGCTTGTACTTTTCTCCTTGATTGTCTCTAACAATGTTATGCTGGATTCGAAGATCACCATCGACGACATATATACGCTATTTATTTGGAGGTTACACCTGCCATATGATTGTACATAATGTGTTATGTGATTCTAAGGATTATCACACCGAAGCCGTTGGTGAACGGTAACGCTCTAGCCCGCATTCAGGAGGACACAGGTTGAAATCCCCGTCCGGCCATCCATATTTGCGTTCTCCATGGTTTCACTCGTGCAGTGGCTAGCACACTGGCCTCCCCTCGTAAGGGTCGCCGGTTTGATTCCAGCCTCACCCATTGTTTTGTTTTCTCACAATTACATGAGCAAAGCCTGATGCAATCGTTAAAAGAAAATGGCTGAATGGTCGCACAGGTGGAAAACCATATTTTAAAATATATATGTTTTCCGAGGTTTCTGAGTGCGTCTTCATGTAGCTCATTCTCATTACCCTAACTGGTAACTGTATTCTTAAATTATAGTACACGAATAGGTCAGTTA
This sequence comes from Vandiemenella viatica, assembly GCA_031002005.1. Taxonomy (NCBI): domain Eukaryota; kingdom Metazoa; phylum Arthropoda; class Insecta; order Orthoptera; family Morabidae; genus Vandiemenella; species Vandiemenella viatica. The sequence goes on from JARYHS010008074.1 coordinate 232,634,627, forward strand.
TAAAACTGAAGTTGACCTGCGGTGAATGCGAGTCAAAAGCTAAAGAGAAAATACAAGACTGTTAAATACTATTTCAACTTTCAATTCTTTCAGTGGTTTTGGTAAATTATTATTTATCATTTCTCTTGGTAATATACCTAGAAAATAAAATAACCCGAGGATTGGAATAAATATGAGTAACGAGACAATAGAACCACTTTTACTAGCTACTTATGGAAAAAATCCCTTAAAGTAACGATTCACACAAGGATAAGTCTTGTCGTCAAAGAAAGTGTCTATGTGCCATAAGGAAATGTGCTATTTATAGGGGAGTGAGGAGAACTGTTCTCCTCGCCACGGCACCACGCCTCAACAAATGGTTTAACCAAGCGGAACTTTTGCATTCTAATTCCAGTACCGGAGATCTTGTTGCTCAACGACGGAGGAAACTCAAATTTTGATACCAGAGGGAACTCCGCCATGACCTTGCGAACTATTTGAACAATGATAGAAACGTATCACTCCAGAGACCCCCCGCCGCCCCCCCCCAAAAAAATCTGCAATTGGCCAACGAAGTAGGCAGTTCTCGCGCTCTCTTACCTTAGTAGTTCAAGGCGAACGAAACATGAAAGGTTTTTATATTTATAACGAGCTGCTGGTAAGCAGTGGTGTATTTTTTGTATTTGTTTTCGTTGTATCTTACAACTAAACACTGGGCTGCTAACAGCTTTCCACTGCACAAACGTGCGCGAAGAGTTGACGTTATGTAGAACGTATATACACACACAGATGCATAAATATTTTCGCGCGTTACTTGCAAATAAAGAATGAAGCATAAATTCTAGGAGACTAACAAACAAAAAGGTTGTTGATACATACGGTGTATGTAACTAGTGGGAAGTTATTAGGTGTGGTGTAGGTGAACAGTTTGCATCACTGCGCTTTTTCAGAATACGGAACAAATTATGATGTATACAGAAAAGCGGTAAGGTAAGAGAAGCACCTTTCATCCATATTTAATACCAGTTTGATTATTCACGGCAGTAGCGAAAGCAATCAGATGTAACTAATCTTTTTATGACTTACGTACAAGTAGTTTCTTTATGTCCGTCCCATTGGCCCAGGTCACTGCGTCATGGTGAAGGCGTCCGCGGCCTCACACGGAGTTAGCTGCTGCGAGCCAGGTGGCGGAAGAAATTTTCATCATTCGGGATTTCAATAAGTGGATAGAAGACGTGGTTTACACGATTACTAATCACACAGATAGGGTACCAAAGTTTGTTAATCTCTCCGCAGCACGTATAGAATGAAGGTAAACATCATTGTTGATAGTGATTCGTACTTCGGAAAAGTAGACATGATTGATGCGGCAACATGATTCACTATCTCCCTTCTTTCTTTTCTCAACATAAACAACACACAACACAATTTAAGTTATCATGAATTGCACCGACTTCCACACAAAGTAAAACAATGGGATTTCACTCCATTTAAATTTCCCGAAAAGTTACCATCGAGGTAACCTCCAAGGCAGCCAAAGCATGACGAACATCTCATTTTTCTTGGTTATTGTACATAATTGTCAGCGAAGATTTGTAATATAACTGGGATTATTAATATATCATGGTTACTGAAATAACTATTGAGGATTGTTGAAGTAATATTTTTGCTTGCTTCATCAGTATGCACATTGGAGTAAGATGATTGGAGACAAGGAACGGGAAGGAATCCTGCCATTGAACAATCCTAGCATTCACGTGGAGTGATTTCGGTGTACCTCGGAAATCTGAATGGTCAGGAGGGGACTTGAACCCGCGTCCTCCCAAATGCCAGGCCGAGCGTTACTGCTCAACCATCGGGCTCGCTAACAGAGACGAAAGACATGCAGAAAGAGGGACTGGAGGCTACTGAATATCGCCGTACTAAACGTTATATCACTGCAGTATTTAGATTTTTAAGAAACTTTATGTATGACAACTCATCAGTACATTGTGGATAAAGTCTTAGATAGCTTATTGAGTAAAAAGCAACGGTCACCTTTAAGTATTGCACTTTGGATCACTATTATGAGAGAATTGTTTGTTCACTACTGTTAAGGAAGCCGTGAGGATGGCGACCTTGATAGACAGTTTTCAAACGACGCTGCTGGAGTGTGACCGTACCTAACCACAACGTCAAACTACTGGGATAATGATGACTCTCTAAGCACACGGTGTTCCATGTGACGAGGGGAGTGCAATGAGGATGTGGGAGCTTCCTGGTGCACGCAGGAAAGGGAAGGTCGGCGAAAGTGCCCGTCTGTACGGCGCGGCGCGGCGGCCGTTGCCCGCTCCCCGTGGGAAGAGCTCGGTGCCAGCGGCCTCGCGGGAAAACACTCCCGGGGACTGGGCTTCGACCCCAGGGGCCTGCGACACAGATCAAACACAAGCGGCCAGATAACACAAAAAAAAAAAATTGACACCTGCAACAAGCGCTCACGATTTACCTCACTCCGTCTGGTGCCCCTGCATGGCTGATTCAATAAAAAGTGATCGACTACTCTGCCACCGAGAGCCTTACATGGTCTTGCTGTTGAATGTTCGGGAGGTGGGTTAACTCACGAATAAAACCACTTAAAGGCATTTTTGCCTCAGTATAGCCCTACAAGTCCCCCTTTTACTACCAACATCTACATAAACGACAATCCCGAATGAGAAAAATTAACTAAATTGTATAGTATAGCAATAAAGAATTGTTCAATAATTAATGGCGCATGAAATTATGTTATAAAAATTATATTCCCACTGAAAATTTAAACAATTCTGATTTTTTCTGGTCAAACGAACTTCATACGGCTATACTTCATTCGTGTAGGAAACGTAAAATGAGCCTAGATTTATTTTGAAAATTTATTTATTTATTTCGTGTAAAAATAGTTGCTGACACAGTAGTTAGGAAAAACAAGAAACTAAAAAGAAAAGAGAAAAAGGTGCAACACTCAACATCAATCTCCAGTTGTTCATTATCACAAAGGACCAAAAGTCAGCAGTTGCTTTTAGTTCTTATAAAGTGCAGGTTGCTGGGTACTGCGGACAATCGTATAGGTGCTGGGTTGTCTGTCATGCCACATATACAAAACGCAGTTGTTGGATCCTTCAAATAACGTCATTTTGCTACTTTATCCTTCGTCCTGCCTGTTTAACGCTCTTCACGATTTCCTGTTCAGATTAACGCCTTGGGGCAGGACCCTTACAGTGGGTAACTGTTGTCCTACGTGAGTCAGACTCACTACTATACCAGTAAATTGAGGCGGGAAACTTTCGGCGGTACATGCAGCCATTGTCCTTAGGGAACTTTTCCTTGATTTAAGCCTTTGTTTGGGGAGTTGGTGTTCGAATAATGGATGAGACGCTTTCTGATTAACATTGAGAAAGTATGATGAGAGAACAAAGAGTAATGGAAAGTATTTTTTTTTTTAACGAGTATGGTTGGTGAGCAGTAATGATCTGATCTCGCATTCGATAGGGCGCTGGTTTGAATGCCCGTACGGCCATAACATTTAGGTTTTCTATGGTTTCCCCAAATCACTTCAGGCGAATACCGAGATGGTTCCCTCTAAAAGCCAGGATTGAATTCCTTCTCGTTTCTTGGTCACTTCTTCCAGCCTCTAATGACCTTGACATCGACGAGGCGTACAGACATGATTAACGAATGAGCCACGACTGATGAATTGATGCAGGAAACAAATGGAAGTTCTTGATGATAGAGGGTTTGTGATTCCGACTGTTTGTTCATGATTTCTGAACTATAAGATGTGAAAAACGGTTCTTAATGTAAGTTGTCGCAAAATGCTCTCCGAGGAGCACAAATACAAGAGACTTGCCAGTATTTGGATCTTTCCCACGCCGTGTTGCGAGTTTCACCTGTTCTTGCATCTAAGGCGGTTCGTTGCCCATCAAGCGACTCGACATCGATGATCGTCTCAGACAAACCTTTCAACAACAGCTGTCTTCGAATGTGGATTCGTCTTCTGTCAGCGTGTTTGGAATAGTACCCACGCTGTGACATGTCTAAATGCTGGTGAATATTGAGAAACTGAAACTGTCTATAATATCAACACGAATTTTTTTAACTCAGAAAATATGGCAGTTTCTATCACTGCTGCTGATTGTTGATGCCAAAGCATAATATTAAAATCACTGCGATGGTGCAGAGAAATCATACTGTATGCTTCGTCTTCCCTGTATTTGTTACATATCATTTCAGAAGAACAAATAATTAGTCAGTGATTTTTAAATATTTTGAAACCGCTGGCTTTTTGTGCAAAAGAAAAAGGCGCGGGAAGATCAGAACATCACGCGTATCAGAAGAACAAACGAATTATTTTCGTGATACTTAAAAAAAAAATCTGGTAGTCAACAAGTAGGACGAGTTTTAGAATTACAAATTCCACAAACAACTGCGCGGAAAAACGGAAGCAACAGAAAATGTATCGCGAGGGTAAACGCGGGGCGTTTTCGGGATTCTCCTAAACTTAATATGTTTTCTACTCATGAAGAATTATTGATTACTTCTGTGAAGAAAACTCAATAAAAAGAGCTACTTATCTTCAAATTTCAATGATGCCTCAACTGCTTCAAGACAGGGTAAATTTAATATTCCAGCACGATGGAGCACCACCAGTCTGGCACCAGGCTGTTAGAAATAATCTCGACGAAACACTTTACAGCGTTGAATTGGCCCTGACACAGACCACGATCTCGCGCTGTGGGTCTGTTTTCTATGCGGATCTGCCTTTTACAGCCCATCCACTTCGTTATCATTCTGAAGAAGCGAATCAGCACATCACAAGATTTGAGACGATTATCTACACTGATATGTTACAACAAATTTACGCTGAATTACACTATCACATCGATGTTTGCCATGTGACAATGACTGCACATACTGAAATCTGTCTATTCTCATAACTAAACAACATACATTTCATATTACTATCACAGATAGTTTAGGTTTTATACAATGTAGAAAGCTCATATTAAGAACCCCTGTAATTTAAGAAAGGGCCTTTTATTTGTAACAAAATTGCTTACAACTGATTTGTCTTTACTTGATTTCTGAGGAGGATATTTGGAATCAGCCTAAATAATTACCGGAAACCACCTAAAGATTATAGCTGCACAGCCGGTAGGTCAGCACTGAGCGTCGTACCTATCCGGTCCGTTATGACGGAGCCTAACTAGCGAGGCAAGGTACAGGCTGCTTTAGGGCACCGTTACGAATTTGTTTGGTGGAAAGAAGCAGGGATTCATACAATTCTGGCGTTTCAGATGAATTTCAGTTATATGCACCTGTATATAAAAATTTTCCTGTTGTTATTCATTAGTGTGTTGAAATTTCTCGTGTTATGATTTGATATTTATAATTTGGATAAGGTTACTAATAGCGTCTTTTTCTTTTTCTGATGGCTTACCGCCTTGTCGGCGTCAGGGTAATAAAAGTTAAGTACTGGACGCAAGGAACGGGAAGGAATTCGAACACGGCCTTTTGAAGGATCCATCCAGGCATTTCGGGAAACCATGGAAGTATCCATCCCAGAATTTCGGGAAACCATTGAAAACCCAAATCTCGATGGAGGGAAAGGGAAGAAATTAGTCTGTTAACCCACCCAATATAAATTTCTTCTGCATAACTGAGGAATTTTGTAGATCTTGTTTACTAAAAAAAATATTTCTGGACCAAAAGTGTGTTGGTTATTTGAAAAATTATTTTCGCTAGTCAGTGATAGGAACATGGTAGATTTACCTGCACATTTAGTTTGAAACTTAATTTCTTTGACACGGATAATATTTTTGCCCGCCATAGTTACATATCGTGTGATAATATTTATGTTAATTTCAGTTTGTTCGGATACATTATTTCAGGAAGAAATCATAGGCATTTGTGTTTACTATGAGTCTTAGTGTTTGCAAAAACTTTTTACAGCATCGTTTACAACTAAAAAATTATCTACTAAAGGTAGAACTTACTGTGCAGAACAGGTTACATTTCCATTCTATTGCCTGAATTCCGTATATCTAAATAAACGAAACCGAAACAGAAACAATAATCATTTTTTTTCTAAAAGCTATAAGGTAGCACCTTGTATCTGACTGCTATTTTAAGTTAAATGTTGACAAATTTTGTTTGGGTGGAAGGCAGCCAAGCGATATCTATGGAACAAGACAGTAATGTTGGCAGCGCCGGTTCGTCGGTAGTAGACTCTATGGAGGATTAAACGCAAAGAAGTTATGACATTGTAGTAGCAATATCGAGCGGACAGCAGAATAATCAAGATATGAAAAGAATTAAAGCTTCAAGATGAAAGAGATATATTAAATGTTAATCAAAATTTATAAAATGAATTGTTATACCATTAAAAGGTGCCTAAGAATAAAAATAACCGATAGTTTAAGTCTGATTCATTTTGGCTTATCGTAACCCTATATTTATAAAACAAACGAGACAATTAATCGAGTACACGTTATTTTTTCTATTTGTCCCGATCGTTCCAACGTTCTTTCTACTGAACCGGTCTTCCGACGTTGGGACAGGAATTTGCTTTGACAGCATCAACCATTAATGAAGGTCCACATAAACAGCGGCGGCAGTTGGTTAAAGCGACATAAATATTCATTGCCGAGGAGGAGCTGAGGCCCCGGCTGTCACCCGACCTCGCTCCAACTGGTCAGCCCAGGAGGCCTGGGAACCCACACCTCAACGCAATACTAGAGAACATGTTTTGTTATTACTGTTGTTAAGAAATTAAGAAAATAAAGACTGGAATAATGTATTTCCATCGTGTACGTTGCTACCAGGTGATTAGACAACGCAAATAATAGTGAGCATTAGGTGGCAATGTGAATCGAACGAATCGAATTGCTTCGCAGCTAAGTGATATAATTTTTTCTTTTATTTTCAGCCGTGCTGTAGCTGTAAGGTGGCAGGAAGTGAAGGACGAAATTTGCAACCTCAAATATACTGTTATTGCTCACTTGTAGCTCTTACTTGAAATGGAAACAATGTCCGCGGGAGGAGTGGCTGGCAAGCACGCAACACGTGTCACGGTGCTGCGTATGTCCCAAACACTTTCTCGTGCTCACGTCTAGCTTCGTAGAACAAACATTCGTGGGAAAGCAAATATCTGAGAGAAAGAGAGAGTAAGACATTAATGGTCCGCATCTTGAGATTCGACCTTTCGGAAATGGCAGTGAACTAGCCAGTTTCATTTCCGTGTGGAAGCCATATAGCTTTTACTATTTTCTCCTTACTCTCCCTTTAAATAAACATCTAAAGTATACATGAACCCTACTAATAAGCAGTACGAGTATTACTTTCATGGAGGCTGATGATTTTTAATAATTTATAGACGTCAACCCATCCATTATAAGCAAACTATGAAACCGTTGGTTGAGTGGTAAAGATTGGAAGGACTCGAGTTCAAATCCCTGTCCGTTAATCCAGATTTCGGTTTTCTATGGTTTTCCAAAATCACGTCAGGTGAATGCTGGGATAGTATCTTCAAAATGCCATAATCGAATTCCTTCCCGTACCCATCTTTCAATACTCTCCAAAAAGAAAACATCTCTTGGGGACAGTCGTTAATACTCAATCACAACTGGTGTTCTCGCACAAGCCCAGTCCAGTCTCCTCCTACAACCATCACATATACACAAAAACTTCAATAAAAGACGTAAAAGCAAAAAATCCAATGCTTTTTCAGGAATATTATACGAAAACATGCCAACCTAACTAGTGAATCATAACTTTCGTGTTAAACACGAAAGGTCATTGCCTTTTGCAGTGTAAGGCGTTCTCGCCAAATAAGATCATCAAGGGCGCTCTATGATAGGATAGGCAAATGTAGAAAATAGTTTGTTGCCAAATGTATAATATGCACGTATGCAATCTGGCTCCGTAAGTGATACAGTTGATTTAAGGAGCAAACTGTGCACTTTTCCAAGACTACTTAGATAACATTTAAGCACCACCAGAATCACAGCATTACACAAAGCCACGATGGAGATACATTTGTAATCTGAGCAATAGGCAGATAAAGTGCAGCATGGGGCGGACCCTGTAAACAACAGTCGATAAGAAGCAGTCCTGCCACTGTCCTATTACGATTACATCCAATTCAACCATCGAGCCTGCGCACGACACAGGTTCAAGTCTAAGTCAAGGTGCGGCAGTTCACAAGGGATCGAAGGGAAGTAGACAATGAAAACTGACAACAGAGCTATGTCCGGCACAGCAGGAGATTATTGGTAGATTGAAATCAAAGTATTGTTCTGAAATACAATAGAGAATAGTTGAAAATCAAATGTTTTATTTCACAGAGAGCTCCACGATGTTTTAACGGAATAAAAGGTCAGTTTTTTTTTTTAACTTGAATGCATGTGAGAGTTCGGTGCGGGGATAGTGCTCTGAAAACCAATATTTAGCAATGCAAAATAAAAATTTGAATATATAAGCCAATTCCTCAGCGACTATAAACGATAATTCAAAGACTGAAGTATGGTTGTGAAACCTACAATGACGATACGTACGTCGTTACAAACAAACCGTACCTGCATACCCATTTTGGAGCTATTCTTCTCCATTTAAGTTATAGTCATGCTTTCTTTCTCCCATAAAACTGCGCATCTCAGGTAAAATGTTGTCAGAGTAGCATTCTATCTGGTACCTGTTTACGAATCCAATGAGAAGCTGTCCACAGTATAAATGAAGCAACTTTCTATATGTCTGTTACATCGTTTAGCAGGTATTTACACCCTGATCAGTTGGGAAGACGAAACTGAAATTCTTAACGGAAGTAGGATGGCCAGTTCCTAAACCCGTGTATCTGTAATTTTCTTGTATCTGTGTATAGACAACTGTGATCAGTGTTGTTATGTGAAGCGCGCAGCGAATATCAAAACGCAGGAAGGTACAGGGTGAAACCTGATGTCAACCCCTTCAGGCTTATTCTTGAAACGGATACTTTATGGCCGCCAAGTTTAACTCCCCTATCCAACTGGCGAATCGTCATGAACAGCGTCGCATAATCTCACACAGGCAGCTTTCAACAAGGTGATTTTTTACAGTCTGGTGAATAGGGACTTTATACTACCTCCTCCTCCCTGCTAGCGAAAACCAGAACGGAATTTCTTCCATTGCCGGCGCTCGAACCGGTTAAATCCGTATCATAGTGTCTTAGCAACCTTAACCATGCGACAATATCTGTTCTATTCTGTAACAATGTCAAGATAAAAGTATACTGCTAGTTGTTTACTTCCAGGAAAAATGAAAATGCGTCAACAATTGTTTCCCTAATTACAGGCAACGAAATGAGTCGCGGCAGTGACCAGTTTCATCTAAGGCTTTGATAACTGCCAGACGCGACTAGGTTAATACCTAATGACATTCCGTTAAAAACAGAGGTTTCTACCTTGACATCCCATCCCTTTCGCGGATGGGACTTGAGAAGGGTAGGACTAGGATCATTTTCCGAATCAACTATGTCCACGCACTGAGACTGCAGCAACACCTGTTGCGTCATAGGAAACCTCTTCTGCTGGAAACGAAACATTACTTATATCAAAAGGAATATCCAGAACCAAGGAAAAAAAAGCCAAATTCGAAGGTACGATGTCTCGACGTCGGCATGTTGTAACAGCCCTCAAGCCTAAACATTAAATGGAATTGTATTTTATGAATCATTTGTAGTAAGCTGGAGTTTGGTTGAATATGATCTGGTTGGTTTGTTTTGCAGTTTCCTGTAAATCAATGTATACAGACTTTGTTTTATGAAAATAAATTATTTTGAGGTCATTTGGTATGTTTAAGAACAGAATTGTGCAAGAAAATTGCTTAAATGTTCGTTATTCCAAGTATTAAGGCAAGTTACGATGTCTAAAGGACAATTTGCTACAGTTTAAAATTATTTCTGTGAATAATTTAGTGTTTAAGTATCTTCAATTTCAATTTTTTACCATTTTTAATGATGTTAAATGATCATGAATTAATTCTGATTGTTTTTAATATGTTTCAATTGTTTAAGTATTGTTAATGTTCGAGAATTATCTGGCGGAAGCTTTGAAGTGTTCTAGAAATTTCGGTGGAGCTCATAGAAAGCAAACATCCGAGACAGAGAAACAGTTTAGTTTTTCGGCAAAGTTTTTCACCGACTCAATTTACGGCGGCCAAGAACTGTATTGTCTGTGGAAGAAGTGTTGTATACAATCGCTGGATTGTGTGTATTCATGTAAACAATATCGTTGACGACGTGTTTTATGAAAATAAAAGAAACTTTAAAGTGAACTTTATGGTGGACTACTTAATTATCGTATTAATTAAACCACAAAAAATCTATCAATATCTTTCACTATTTGTTGCCTGCCCTCCTTCGCTCAGAGGGCGAGCAACATAAGCATGTGCTAACGGACATACTAAACGAACGCCACATCAGTTGCAGCGATTTACGAATGGTGCAAAACACTATTTTAATGATGTTTATCTTTTTCTGTGTGCTGGCGTTACTTAACAGCTATAACTTGCTCATGGCGTGCGTCGAATATCCAACACATACACAAAAATAAACGTTAGACACAATAGCCTTAAGTGCGGCTGCAAGTTTTCGTGTTTCTGTATAGAGTTATTAAAAAGGAAGAAGCAAATTTTACATTTTTAACTCCCACAAACTACAGTATAAAAGATACAAATACGCACCAAACTGGACAGAAGAAGATTCAAATTTTTACTGTATGTATTCGACATGAGCACTATTACTTGCGCGACAAACATCAAAACGGTAATTTTATAAATAATTCCGTCAAAAACAACTGTTTTGGTGAATTTTGTTTTTATTTGATTCCCCAGACGTGTTTCGTTCTTTTGGTATAGGGCATCTTGAGTGGAGCTATATTGGCAATCCTCACATGCCGGTCTGGAACAGCACTTCACACACTTTCACATCACTATTCATTGGAAATAAAAACAAAATTCACCAAAACAGTTGTTTTTGATGGAATTATTTATAAAATTACTGTTAAACAACTGCGGAAATATGGGCTACCACCAGATTAATATAATATCAAAACGGTAAATCATTACTTCATTTGATATTCTAGGACGACCAGTGTTTTTATCTGTGCACCCATCATCTACAAATTTCTTATGCCAATAGTACCTCTGTTTATGAAGAGGTGACACTTTATTCAACTTACGATGCAATGCACTCTGCTCGTCAATAATGGACTCACTTTTTGCATACTGTAGCCATGGAGGAAGGAAATATATGGAGACGACGCAAGAGACTTTCACCACGCATTAAAGTGAAGCCGGGCGGAGGAGGAGTGGGGGGCTAGGCCGAACCCACACAGACACGGGGTATATGTACAAAAACTTCAAGGGGACTCTAGGATAAACGTAACGCCGCAATCTGGTGATGGATTATTATGTAACTCGATGAGACAAATAAAAAATGAAGAATAAAATGTTTTGATATCATGCTTAGTTTTTGAGATATTCTGTCTCAAACGTGAAATGTTTTTGGTTGAAATTCAGAAGAAAAAATTGGTCAAAATCAAATTTGATGACGGATTCTTATTTAAAAAGACGAGAAAAATAAAAAAATAAAGAATAAACATTTTCGATATCTCGCCTAGTTCCCGAGATATACTGAATCAAAAGTGAGGTGTCTTGTGTTGAAATACAGAAGAAAAATTTCGCAAAAGTCAAATTTAATTATCGATTCTTATGTAACACGACGAGACAAATCGAAAATAAAGAATAAATGTTTTCGATATCTTGCTTAGTTTTCGGGATATACTGGGATTGGGTTGATATGCGGCCTGGATCAAAAATTAATTCTGCCAAAGTCACAATGGTGGACATGCAGAATGGATATTTCAGTTTTTTTTACTACCACTTGTGGTTAGGTTGAAATGCGGCCTAGATCAGAATAAAAATAGTTATCTTGTTACCATATATCGTAAGCTTTATTGGGAAAACCTGGAAGCAGTTTGTATCGCGACACACGTTTTGTCACTAACTTGGTTCTCATGAAATTACTAACAGTAATAGATAAATTCTTTGTCCCTTATGGAACAACAAAACCATTCTGGTACAGACTGCATTTAGACTTAACCACAATCTCCATTAAATTGCCGCTACAGAATCAAACTATGTAGACATACCCCCACACGCGTATTTGAATCGCAAACTGTATTTGCAGTAACAACATCGTTTGCTTCATCAAGATTCCTAGATTGCATAGCATAATTTAACACATTTAATTTCATCATACACTGTCAGTATAAACTCCAACGTGACGAAAGAAAGCGCAATACTAAATTCACTGAATCGCGATGTAAAACACATCCCTTTAAATCTCATTTTCAACTCTCGTTAAAAAGTATTGCTAGTCTATTATTGCAAAATAGCAAGGTATGCTGATTTTCTACACTACACCAACAAAAGTTTGATAACAAAGTCATCTCACTGAGTGCTATGACTAAATATTTATAGACAGGCACCGAAGTTTGCAAAACCTACCGCCCACTTCAACAACGATAATTAGAATTCAACTTACTTATGAAATGATATTCCAGGTTCTTTCCTCTCTTGCCTATTTGTGGAACCGTATGCAACACAAGATGGCATAATAAAACACTTATACACATTACAAAATGAAATAATCACAGCATCTAACACAATGTGTACATCGCATTTGTTTGGGATCGCAATATCGCCGCTGCCGCCACTGCGCATGCGTGAGAGTTTAGAGTCTGCTTGACAGATTTAACGTCACTTCTCCTCCATATATTTCCTTCCTCCATGACTGTAGCACACAAAAAACGACTTCTTTGGCGTCGCCATTTGTATGTAAACAGACCACAGCGCCATTGGCGACAGCGAATGGAACTAATAATCAGGGGTTAAAAACTTTGAACCTTCCTCTATATATCACGTATTTATATCTTTTATAGTTGAGAGAAATAAAAACGTAAACTCTGCTAACCCTGTATTTCATCAGATATTGCAGACGACAGCTTTGACATCAATTTCCAGAAGCAGACGCACTTGCGTGCAGATCGCTGTCTCTGGCAACTCTCTCTCTCTCTCTCTCTGGCAGTGTCAATGAACTCTGTGCGAGATGAGGAGCATCTTTATGGCGGCGGTGATATTAATGACGGGTCGAACATAAATCTGAGTCGTGCTTTTTCTCCTTCACGTCAGCCGCTCGTAAAAGGACTATTGGGCAGGCGTCTGCACGTAACGCACTCTCACCCGAGTCATTGAGCGGTCTGGTGGCTCTGTTAGCTAAGGTACGTGACTGGGGAACGCAAGATCCCTTGTTTGGCTGGAATTTTAATGGTCTAATAACTGACCTTCACCTCCGGCAAAGATTTTATTTGTTAATTTGAGGGTGCTATGACGTACTGTGGTTTGGATTCCATGTTAAACTGTAGGTCTCCTATACACAGTAGGACTACCGGGTAAAGTTTGGCGCCTACTATAGAGGCAAACTGCGCAGCCCGTAAGACACTATCATAAGCCTTTGATACCACACGAAGTTATTGTTATAGCAATGTTATTAGTGACCCAGGTCTAGGTTAGCAGTTCAGGTACACACATTAACATCAGGTCAAATTTAGCTGCAAGAGATGTATTTCGTGGTCTAAATCTACTTGTAATCTGTATTAATGACTGTTCATCTCTCTGTGTTGTGCTGTACGACTTTATCAGTCTGGATTCAGAAAGTAACTGTTCAGTTACCACAGTGGAACGCCATCTCAGAGCACTGGGCGTAACACACGAGATGCTGGAGGCGCTCACCTGTGAAACGACGCCACTGTATCAGAACGATGTTCATGAACATGTTTTAAAGAGAGTAGTACATAGTTTTCTGTAACGGAACTCTCTACTTCCAGAGACAGGGGCGCTATCCAGTTAAATCAGAAATTTTGGGTGCTATTTTTTCCTTTAGGCTCAGAATTTTACCCTTGTATAGTATTTAAGGAAAAGCACCTGCTCCTGAACAGATGATAAATTTAAAGGTATTTTAGTGAATCAATAACTGACAGCAGAAATGTCAGCAATTTGAAATAAATAACAATGAAGAAAGAATTACGTTTTGGTAGTTTGATAAGTAGACTTAAGGTAGTGATCCATCTAGAACAGGGTACCACAATAAAAATTTAGACAACCTTGGTCAGAAAATTTTAAAACTAAATGCATAAAGAGCAACTGTTACCTTGAACTTCACTGCAAGTTAGGGGTAGAAGCCACTCGAAAGATTTGCATAATTTGTCTGAAATTGAATCATTCCAATTGTATTTATGCTGCAGCGAGTAAGTGACGGGTTTTAAATAACAATTACCCACAAACTACAATGGGCCATACAGTATGATTCTTGCCTAGGGTTTGATTACACCGTGAGGAAACGTGTAAAACCAATTGTTAAGTCAGTTTGCTTTCTCCCGTCAGTCAAGAGACAATGACTAACAACCTTCACTCTCACAAAAGGACGACACACGACATACAACACACGACATACAACACACGAACCAATGCATCTTCGTGGCTTGGTGCTGCTCCTACCGCGAGCACCCATACGAAACACTAAAAAATTTAGATGAAACAGTTTCTTAAAAAAAAAAAAATAATAATAATAATAAAAAAATAATTATACTGATCAGAATAGATGGATTCTCATCTGAAGATGGCGGCCTAGCTAGACGTCAAAATATCGTGTTTTTACAATACAATCCAGTGTTACACGCGTGAAGTTTTATTGCAAGAAAAAAAATTCTGCCGCACCTATTCCGGTTTCGGCACCTACACTAATGTTTTGTTTGGTCATCGTTCTGGCTGTCAACTTAATATAATCCTCTGTTTCTTCTCATACCGAGTAACTTTTTCATCTCCACTTACCAAATTCATCCTAGGTTCTCAGTTGTCTGCTTTACGCAATATAATCTATTCCTTCCTTCCAAACACCAAAAATTTAATCCTGAAAAGTCTTTAAACTATGATCTCTTGACTTAAGAAGCTTCTTGTGCTATATATGTCATTTCTACTTCACTTCCTGTACCTCTGATACGAGTATTAATCGCAACGCTAAAATTCTTTCAATTCTAATCCTGTTTTTTTCCCCAATCCAGACTAGACTTCAGTTACTATTTCTTTCACTTGCGAATATAATCTTCCGTTCATTTTACTGGTAACTAATTCGGAAGTAATTGGCGTCAAAGTTATATGAAAAAATCTGACATTCTGTCTAATATCGGTATCAGTTACCATACTGTAAAATAAGTCTTCACCTACTAATTTTAGTCATCCTGAAAGAAACATGTACTCAGATCGCCTTATTTCGCTTCAAATCTTTCGAAAATCTGTGAAATATCTTTATCTTGTAATCATCTCAACTTGCAAATTCTATTTCCCTCACTCTAAAAAATTGTGGTTGTTGAAAGTAATTAATATTTTTGATAAAATGCCAACAACTTAATTTCTCACTCACTGCTCCCCTACTATCCCTACCCCTACAAGTAATTTTATTTCTATTAGAGCATTGCATTAGTCCATGACATTTCAATTTCGTTAATTATGAGGTAATCATCATCATTAGTTTTAAAACTTCCCCAAAACTTTTTACTATTTCGTCACAACATTATGGTAAGGCTGACATTACATTTTCCCTAGTATGGTTAGTAAATTATTAATTTTTGTCAGTACTGAACAGCACTTATTTATATTCTAAGTGATCAACTAGTTATAAAGTCCACTATCGCAATCGTGACGACATGTTGTTTCTGAATATTCTGCATTTCCCCAAAACAAAAATTCACGGTTGCGCCAGCAATATTTGATCATCAGATTCTCTTAATATACCTACTTATCCTTCCATGTTACTAGTAGCAGAATATTCTTTCCGATGATATTTTCTTGAGGACTTACGCACTGAAATCTCAACAGCAACCATTTTTTCTTTTGGAACGTTTTGGTCCGGGCGCAGATATAAAGCACGATGCTGAAGAATTATGTTGGCTCCAGCTAACGTTGTATGTAAAATACCGTAGCTTGCGAATGTATTTTGCATGCATCCAGATGCTGTTGCTCGTTTGTAAGTAATTCGTGTTTAGGTGTTGTCTGCTTGCTGAACAATTTTGCAGAAAAACGGCAGACAAAAGTTATTAGAACGCACGGTGTAACGAACGACATGGTGAAGTTCTTCACATGTGCCAGCTGCTGGACTTTACCACGGCGCGGGATGAGACAGTTTGTATCAGGGCGAGAGCGTTTGCTTACCGAGGGCTTGAATTTATGTGATGAGCCCCAGAGCGCCGCTGAGTAAATCTTCCCGCACCACTCAGAGCGTCTGCACACACCACAGTGCCAGGGGATAAATGTTTGTGTAACAACTCCCGGGAATAGTAACCGAAAGATTTCCTTAAAAAAATAAAAAAAATAAAAAAATATGTAAAAGTGTCTCATTTGCTTCTAGGTCAGTTTGAGCATATTCCTCATGATATAAATTTTCAAAATGCCTTCGGTAATTAGCTAGAGTTAAATTTCTGTCGATAGACAAAAATCCCAGCATGATGACAACACCAAATAGTATTAATAATAAGAGAACAGGTTAGAAATATGGAAACACACTCGTAGGTTTTTCTATCTATTGATAAATGCATCGTTCAGGACTGATATTATTATTAGAGATATGTAACGGAAAATAAGTTTGCCGGAATGTATGCCGAACGATCACTGTTGCCTTCGCCAGCATGTTCTATCTACCTGCAAGAACATTGGTCATCCGAAATCAGAATAACTGTCAAACTGAGGTTTTGAAACTCAGAAATATTAAGTTTTAGTTTGACACCTTAGCCGTTGAGAAACATCTCAAGCTTTTGTGAAGTTGTCTTCTAAGTCCGTGAACAATAAGATGGCGACAGAGTTTCCAATCGCCGAAATATCGTGTGAAAACACCCTGCTCACTCGGCTACTCACCACAGAGGTCTATATTAAATCTCGATCTTTTATAAGCTTCTTCTTTCCTGTGTAGTCCAATTTTATGTTTTCGTTAAATTCCATTCATCACTCAGTTATTAGAGCTAATCTATCTATATATATAAAGATGAATGTTTGTTTGTTTGTTATTCATACAAAACCACAGTTTTCATCCGATCTCGATGAAACTTTGCACACTTATTCTTTGAAACGAGGAGAAAAATACTGTCTACATTTGCTTGAAAAATTATCTGGTATAAATAATACATGTTGTCTCATAATTTCGAAAAATTACTGAGCGGCGATAGACAGACGCGTTGGGCGTGTAGGTTTCTGTACTGCCTTTCTATATAGCGGTCAGGTAACTCAGCGGTTAAAACGCTTGCTTACTGATGTTTGGATCGTGGTCTCCGGTTCAAATCTCCGTGCAGGCAAAGATTTTTAAAAATTGTTTTTTGTCGTAAGAGTCACGCCTGGTCTGTCGGTTATTCGGATTGAATGTTAAACTGTAGATATCACAAATATAGCGGTACAGTGCGAGGTAAATCGTAGGTTGTGTTGCAATGCTGTAGGTGTACACTTTTTTCCGTTATATTGATCCATCAGGTGTGATTCGCAGTCAATGTGTGTGTGATCTGCAGTAATTATACTATAAATGCTAAAGTAAGTCTCTGTCTTTTTGTTACGTTTTGACGACTACCGATATTAACGGAATTTGACAAGAAAAGCTGTAGGGAGAGCACAGGGCATTTTTTTTCGGTATGATTAACAGTTATAGTCACGAAATTTTGATAACTTATCGAATGGTGACAGAGAGACGGATGTATGTGTAAGTCTGTAATGTTACGTCGGTTGCTTAAGGTGTGCTTCTCGCGCATTATGTTAGTGTATAATTTGTTAATAAATTTCGTTTAGAGAAAAAAGGTAATATTTAGTATAGATGTAGATTTTCTCTGTCCTATTACTATGTCTGCTTAAATGTTTCTGGCACCAGTTTATTTTGCCTTCTTTTTTGACATGCCTTGCCGGCGTAACCTGGCCTAAGTTGTAGCTCTAGCAGAGCACGAGCAGCTAAAGTTATTAGAACCCAAGAATCGGATGCTCATGCTAAAGAAAGAAGAAAACACCAAGCTGAAATAAAGCTGCCCTTAGTTAACACCTCTCCCCCCCCCCCCCCCCCCACATCCTCTCACCTTCGTTTGTTTCTCTGTTTTTAAATATGTTGGAAATTGATTCTCTTCAAGAGACAGGTTCGATGGTAGAATGATATAGTGATGGCTGTCGTGTCATACCGACTCGGTGTTGTTTGGGACGAATCCTTCGTTGCCAACAACTTTCCATATTCAATTCTGGCAAAGAAATTCTTAATCCACGCATACGAAGTCGCGGATATCAGTTAGTAATAATAATAATATATTACTGAGTCCATCATAATCAGATACCTCTTTTGGATATTATACTTTCAATAGAGCGTTATTGCTTCTTCCCTTTATCTCGCACGTCGTGTTCCTTCTTGTTCTCCTCAACGTTAGTACGGGTCTTCAAAACCGGAAAGCCTCTCTACAATTTTCACCGTTACTAACTAGAAACTCAACTCCCCTTCTAAAACATCATCGCATATACTGAGATAAATAATATTACGCAGCAAAGATGACAGTAAAAGTAAACAAGGAAGATTTAAAATATCAAAATACAGGTATACTCGTTATCTCAAAATATTGAACTGATATTCTTTATTGATCCCGTAAGACAAGCTGTGGGACAACATTTTTGAGGTGAAGTTACAAGGAATTTACAGTTCTGAGAATTCGGGTACTGCGAGGGGGAGCCTATTCTTACGAGAGCGGGTCCGGAAGAGTTAGCGGCTGGTGTATGGAGGCCGGCTAATTGCGGTCCCGTTACTCCGCTCTCCTCACGTCAAGGCCCGTGCGAACCCAGCGCCGCGCAGGCAGTATCCTGTCCCACTCCGCAATTTCCTTTCTCGTCGCTGCTGCTTGAGGACGTAATCAAACTGACGAAATACTTCCTCCAGTTGTGTCGTCTGCGAAATCGAGCACACTGCCGAAAATTTTGTCGTAGTTTTGACTTCGCTAGAGACTGGCGGTGGATGGCTCTACAGAGGATTAGTAGGTACGAACCGCAGTGGTGGAAGAAATTGTTAGTCGAACCGTGAGGAAGAGGGTACGAAGGATGTGTGCTAAAGTTGCTTTCACCAGACTGTATTAAAATATCAGTGCTGAGTACTTCAAAATAGCTGATAATGGAGTCATTATCATTGTAATGCTGTGATATAGTCTTCAGGCATGACCATCCTATAATTTTATCAACGACAGCTATATAACCTTTGTCATGTGAGGTATACTGCAGATGTCATGGTACACCGTTGTACTTACATTGGACCCACTACTTCACTTGATGAAAGTAGCGAACATACAGGTCGATACGCTTGACGAAATTATGTGGATGATGACCCCTGAAGAAGCTCACAATCTCAGACACGCCACTCAATTACAAAAAAAAAAAAAAAAAATTCAGAACTCAGTCAGCGCGCAATTAAGTCGGGATAATCTACTTCAGCGACTCGTTGCAACTTCATGGGGAGATGACGCAAACACATTTACAACGGCCTTGGCCTTGGTTTACTCCTCACCTTAGCGTAAGGCTCAATAGCTCTCGCACCAGAGTGGTGGTCGTTCAGCTTCGCCACACCATTTGCAATATTTCTGGTGCGATCCTTTAACCTCAGTCCAATAGCTGCGGGTAAACTTCAGAAGCCGACATTCCTCAACTATTGACTAGGATGCTGAAGAACAAAGAGTTTCTCATTCACGAGAATATTAGTCAACGTAAAATAACACGGTACTGCTTGGAAAACTTATGTCAGTGCCATCTATCCGACGGATAGCAAAGCCGAATAGAGATCATTAACACCACGACGCAGTGTTAAAATTAAAAACCTGTGTTCAGAACATTCAGGATTTAACCTGCTCCAATCAATTTACAGTAGACTTAACTACATCAGATGTGCCACGAGAACTTTTTTTAGTCACCAAACCTGGAACTGGGTCGCTCAGATTAAGAAGTACATAGTGCACTTCGTATTTCCTTCGAAACTTACACTTAACGGAGGCTGTGACTTTGATTGAACCCCTAGATGTGCAGGTGGAGAGATAGGGGCTGCAAACAAGACCTTCGCTGGTTGTCCTCGTGATCCCTCTGGAAGCGACGTCTACAGCTTTCAGGTGATGGCGTTGTTCGCGCTGATGTCTATAGACGTGCCTTCTGTGTATATCATGTTCTACCATAGTTAATTCTCAATTTTTGTGTCTATTTAAAGTGATTTCCTTAAGTATCATAAGCTAAATAAATAACCAAGTTACATACCAAATGGTTGGGTTAAAAATAGAAACTTCTCCGCGGTCGCTATGGAGTGAAGACATACGATGAAACTGGTGGGAATATAAAACTTAGTGGAAATCTTACTTTTGTTTCATCTCTTATTTACAGCATAGAAAAGACTCTACAGTTCACACACGGTAATACAATTCACTACAAAACACTGGAGAATGCAATGGAAAACAACTCTAGACTTAATATTTCTAGAGAGTTCATTCGGATTAGTAACAGTTTCTATCTTAACCGCCTAGGTAAAGCAAATAGAAAACTGCGTAGATAAAGTGGAAATGGAAGTGTAAAAGTAGAATATCAACAAAAATACGGCGAGTTATCAGTAAAAAGTACGTAAGTTGCTTTTAGCGCATCGACGGTGAAATAATAAAGTGAATTGTATACGAAAAACCCAAAGTTGATTTTGGTTAAATTATACGCGGTAACTAAATAGTTACGTAATTAGTATAGCAACGAAAGAAATTATGGCATGAAACGTCGAGATGATAATATTTCGTGTTAGATGTTTTCAATTATTTTTTTTTCACGTAAATGGTGGCGTATATCACATATTAGACTTTTTATCTAAACTACCATATAAAACTATATCATGTAAAAATGAGCTTCCGGAGAGAGACATAAAAAATGTTAGTGCCTTACCTGAAGATCTATAAAACCCCAAAGATTTATATTAAACCGGTAGAACTACATAATAAAAATAGTTTTAAGATTACGAGTATCAGTTGTTAACAGCTTAAAAATTTTCATATTAAAAGCACGGCTTACATTGTTCTTGTGATGCCATATTCGATTCCGGACGAAAGCGGTTATCAGGGAGGATGTTCCCCTCCATGGTAACTTTCTTGAGAGATGAGTTGGGGTGATTTCCCGTTGCCTTCCCCAGTGTGTGTTTGTATATGCTATGGTAGGTACGGATTGCTGTGATACTGAGTGTGTTCAGCATAGAATGTTGTTAGTGTTGAAACTCGGTGCTGCCCCATTCAGGCCTAATCTTCCGAAAGACGCAGAGCGTGGCGCTAGGCTTAAGGCCGCCACACACGTGCGGGAAACCCAAGGGATTTGGACGCAATGGTCACGGCCTTGCGGGATCCCGCCACGTGTGTGGGCACTTTCTTGAGGCCGTGGCCTGCACCCCAGCCCTCACCGAAAAACAATTCTTATTTCCTGGAAGGCCGGGAGGGAGGGTGAGAAGCTCAGCGTGTGTCCTGCGGTCAGTCGGCCTTCCAGGATTTCTTGTGAGTGCCTGCGTGTGTTGGGATTTTGTTTCTCTGTTTTTAACCGACTTCAAAAAAGGAGGAGGTTCTCAATTCGTCTGAATTTTTGTTTCTAATGTTCCGTTTCGTGATGTTCCGTGTTTATAAATATATATGATAGTGAGCCCTGTCTATAGGAATTGAAGTACCAGGAATACAACGACACAAACAAACGAGAAGCTACCTACGCCAAGCTGGCATAAATATTGAAGAAGAATGAACCAAATGCAAAAAAATAAAAAGAATCAATACTAAAAAAAAATCAGCAACATTAAACCATCATTAAATAAATCTTTGCGAAGTGATGTGCTGAAGAACATTAAAAAAACCGGCTGCAAGAAGATCACTTTGACGTTGTTAGCAAAACCGTTGCCATAAAATTACGTGGCCTTCCGACCAATCAAATGCTAATAGCAGAAAAAATAATTAATGACACCCTGTTTCATGTCGAAATGGGCTGCTTAGGAATGTACAGTGAGCAACGGTTACCTACTTCTGGCCTGTACTATTCTGCAGGCAGTAGTTCTGGATTTTTTTTCCAGGAATCTCATCTAATAGTCTCAGCCCACAAACTTTTCAAGCAACACCCGCAGGATCATTATAAACCACCAGCAGATTTTGATAAATTACCTCAAAACAACGACACAGCAGCAATTGTTCTATCAAATTATAATGCAAATGATGTCATGTGATTTGAATTTGAGTTTACATCACATGATCAACTATATTAATGACAATATGACTTTAAACTAATATTATTTTAATTTAGTTTTTATGTCATTTAAACTTAATTTTATGTTGTTGATGTATTTACGAATGGGAATAAATCAATTACAGTAAAAGTCTGGTTATCCGAGTTCCGATTATTTTTGAAATATGATAGGAAGCTTTTATGAAGATATGGAAATACAGAAAAAGGCTGCTTCAAGTTTTACTAGGCAACTTAGAGAGAGTTCTTGCGAGTTCCTGCGTGTGTTGCGATTTTGTTTCTCTGTTTTGTTTCTAATGTTCCGTTTCGTGATGTTCCGTGTTTATAAACATGTATGATAGTGAGCCCTGTCTATAGGAATTGAAGTACCAGGAATACAACGACACAACAAACGAGAAGCTACCTACTCCAAGCTGGCATAAATATTGAAGGAGAATGAACCAAATGCAAAAAAATAAAAAGAATCAATACTAAAAAAAACAGCAACATTAAACCATCAGGAAATGAATCTTTGCGAAGTGATGTGCTGAAGAACATTAAAAAAAACACGGCTGCAAGAAGATCACTTTGACGTTGTTAGCAAAACCGTTGCCATAAAATTACGTGGCCTTCCGACCAATCAAATGCTAATAGCAGAAAAAATAATTAATGTCACCATGTTTCAAGTCGAAATGGGCTATTTAGGAATGTCTTACAGTGAGCAACGGTTACCTACTTCTGGCCTGTACTATTCTGCAGGCAGCAGTTTTTTTTTTTTTTTTTTTTTTTTTTTTTTTTTTTTTTTTTTTTTTTGTATCGAGGAACCTCATCGAAAGTCTCAGCCCACAACCTTTTCAAGCAACACCCGCACGATTATTATAAACCACCAGCAGATTTTGATAAATTACCTCAAAACAACGACACAGCAGCAATTGTTCTATCAAATTATAATGCAAATGATGTCATGTGATTTAAATTTGAGTTTACTTCACATGATCCACTATATTAATGTGAGGTGGTAGTTAGGTTGGCAAGCATGTGGGCGCATGGTTACAATTGTCTCAGTCTTGTTTATTACAATAAATACCAAATACAATACAACTTTACACAACAATATCAACAACTTCAAACATAAGATTTCCTATACACTATATCATGTAATAAGCTTAATTACCAATCGGTTACTTAAAATTCCCCCCAAGATATACTTATATTAAATAACGACAATACTAGTTGGCCCTAATGATCCATGATGGCCCAAGAGTCCAAGGATTTACACACTTAAATTTACTTATGTCTAAACAACAATTTAATAATGGTAGAATATCCGGTGCTATAAGTTCCTAAACAGAATTTCCAAAGATCGAGCTTCTCAAGGCACTTATATCAGTTGAGCTCAACCAACACTGGTCTGTTTTAATGTTTCAGCACCCCTCAAGGGTACAGACAAACATACATACACTGTTTCCCTCATGTGAAAGAACAGCCATTAGTGACATAGATTGTCCCACGCAAGCACGAACACCAAACAGAAAATCTCCAATTGCACCGAGGAAGCAGAAAATACGAAGTTGAATTGTCTGAATACCACGAACTCTCCAACAGTCTATCCACTCGTGGAACATGAAGGCACAGGTTGCTCCAGAAGGTGCCAAAGCGCACACCTTACGAGGACACCCCAAACTGCCATATAGTCGGGGCATGTGAGGCGACGACACAGCTTACGGCCACTCAGAACTGCTTGTCAGACCAGGCACCGTCAATAACCCCTCGTCGACGGCCAAGTATCACGTTGCTCCGCCTAACTGCTGCCCGTGCATGGAGCACGTCGCCTTCTTCAACTGCCGCTTCCGACACCGCCACTTCCTCCTCAGACTGTTCACTTCCTAGCCGAGACTGACCGCAGAGACTGACCTCTTTCCTGAGCCGGGTCGCCCCCTTAAATCCTCTCTACAGCCCGATAGAGGGCACTCACATTCACAGCGCTCTCTATCGCCCGGCGAAAGATGACAATCGCCACCAGATGGCCGGAACCTGGCCGCCGCGCGCCCTAGCGGAGAAGTAGCGATATGAAACAGCCGCCTAGCGACAGAGAGCCGCGCACGGCTCATAATGACAACATGATTTTAAACTAATATTATTTTAATTTAGTTTTTATGTCATTTAAACTTAATTTTATGTTGTTGATGTATTTACGAATGGGAATAAATCAATTACAGTAAAAGTCCGGTTATCCGAGTTACGATTATCTGTGCCGCCTGGTTAACCGAGGCAAATTTTTGAAATATGATAGGAAGCTTTTATGTAGATATAGAACTACAGAAAAAGGCTGCTTCAAGTTTTACTAGGCAACTTAAAGAGCGATAGCACTGTGACAGATTCAATAAAGAAAATAGTAACAGCAGCCAACGCGTGAACATCAACGGATGCTGCCATCGTGAAGCCAACTCTGAGACTGAGAAACCCTTGAGGATTTTAACCCCCCGTGTGTGTGCAGCGCCACTTCGATGAAATCCCTGCGGTCCGGCCCGCGGACTGTTTCCCTGGAGCCCGGCCTCCACGTGTGTGGCTACCTTTTTAACGTGCTCATCCGAAGGACGAATTACCATAAACAGTGTGGTATGCCCGCACTGAGGAGAGGTGTGGGATATAACACAGGACTTTGGTGCAAAATCTGGTGATTAGGAATCCTATCTCCTATCCTGCCGGCCAAGTCCCAATGGAGGAAACTTCTTGCTCCACCAGAACCCGAACCAGGTAACCCCGCGTCTGCGCCGGACACCCTCACAGTGACGCAACGGGGCGGCAAGGCGAAAATAAAAATTTGTTTTGTGTATCAACATTATCCTGAGTAGAAAACAAACTGCTTGTTCACATTTTCTTGTGTATGATAGTTTCTTTAAGAATCTAATGTGAAATTAAATTAATTGTCAAAAGAGAATAAGAGGCATGAAGAAAACGGGCCTTCTACTTTCTGGTCGCCTGTTGTGTGCCTGTCTTTGTCTGGAAATGGTTGTGGCACACCTTCCGGAAACTGGACGAAACGGGGTATGTTTGGTCGCATGATGTGTTCTGCGGGCTGCAGGCCAGCAGGTGACACCAATTCCCAAAATAATTCACTTAGTGCTACGTAAGCAACTCGGGCAGGCGTGAAAGCTTTTATTACTTTTATTCCTGAAAGGCTTTTAACTTGCTAGTGCATGTGTAATTTATTGTAGCTGCTTGCTGATGTTCCATCTACGTCTGACGCCGAGGAAAAAACTGGAAAAGAATTGTTAGTGAAATGTCGCAGAATTCGAACTGTCCGGAGCCTGAAGAAAAGAGGTATAAAGAGGACGCAAATATGCTATAGCTCGACTTGACTGAACTGTGTATGGTGTTATGAAATACTGTCATACAAACTAAATTACAACTGAAAAATATATGCCAAATAGCAAATTATATAATGAAATAGTAGTGACTTTTATCCGAAACTATACAATTAGCAGCTATGACTGAAAAATAAAGAAGTCATCTGAACTAGTGAATTATGAAAATTTGTGCCTTTTTAAAATAAAATATACGAATCCAAACAGCTATGATTCTTCCACCGCTTAAAATATCTCCAATAGTTCTGGTATTTCTATGTACCTCAGAACTTCTTATTTTCCTAAGTGCAAGAAATCTGGTTGGTTATGGAACATCACTTGGGAATACTCTTAAAACCAATAATAATTGATTAGGGACTGATAAAACTGTTCAACTAAACCACATTGAAATAAAACTGAAATTTATATACCTACTAGTGTTTATTACTTATTATGTGGATATTTCACAGACAATCACACGTTAGTTGTAACAATTTAGATGTTCTCTTTTTTGTTATATCAAACAAATATTAATTACCACATTTCTTTCAAGTTTCCAAGAGCTACGGAAAAAATTTGTTTGCAGATTAATTGAGTAACGAATAAAGAAGTCTTTCCATTTAAGACAATATGTTTTTGTAATTGATATTCATCAAAGTGATTATAAAAGCTCCAGAAAATTTTATCCGCTTTTGTTTAATTGATAATGTCTTCTATTTATGATGTTATGCGTTTTTATCCCAAATGTTATCATTGTGTGTGTCATAACCATGAGACTACCGAAAAATAAGAAGTGTCGAGATGTTGAGATTCTAGTCAGTGAAAGAACGACTTAGCAGCAACTGTACCTGTATTGACACTGGTTCACACGAGAAGGGTTTGGAATCTGTTGTATAATCCTGCATGCCTTAACAAGCAATACATTATTGGAAAATGAATCTCTTCTGGCTAATTAGTCACAATAACCGATTATTATAGATTAATGTGTTAGCTGGAGTATCGTAGTGTCCAGGATTTTAACAAATCCCGTGTTTTATCTCAAAAAGAGGTATTTAGTCTCCACGTGGAGAAGTATCTGAACATAGTAGATGATAGGTCACTTTAAGTACAGTGTTGCTTTAATAACTGATCTGACATATTGAGAATCAGTGAAATATCAGCATAACTTAAGCAGTAGACAAATTGTGATGTCGCTGATCACAGAGGAAAAGTTAGCATAAAACTGAATCTATGGAATCACTACAAATTGCTTCCATGACAGTTCAGTTAGAAAATATCGGACGTAATTGTTTCAAAGATGGCCGACAATGTGTAGAAAATGGACTGCACTCCCGAGGACAAAAAACATGAACAAGAGTTATTTTTTTTTTTTTTTGCTCAGGGAAGTAATTTACCAGTCTGGTGGCGCCACTGCTTTAGAAAAATACGCAAAAATAACAGTATGGAAATTACTTGTATTATATATCCATAAGTAGAACAAAACATTCAATTTAATTTTGCACTCATTAAATTTAATTTCACGTTTGTAATATTGCAGTACAAAAGAAGAAATCACGTGGACCGGTAATTTACATAACCAGCTAAATGATAATAAAATATATTGGTTGTCGAAACCTGAACAGTTTAGAAGGAACGGCATTGGAGCCACTGCAGTAGATGTGATGGGGTACCCGCATGGAGCACGGATATCCGCTGAAACCAGAGAGCCACGGGGACTGGGGGAACTCTGCCATCTGATCACCAGACGGGCTCTTTATCTCACTGAAAACTGATCAACTATCATTTCCTTGAGGTACATCTCATAACGAACGAAACCAGTATAAACTACAATAAATATAGTTTTCTAAGTCGTTACAACCGGCTTTTTACTTTCATTTCGTTGCAGTTGGCTACAAGACCAAACGGCCATTACGGTATCTATACGTGTTTTGCACCTGTTTATTGTAGCACTCTATATTTTAGAGTGCTTCTACTGTAGATGACACAAGCGAGCACAACGCTTAATTGAAATCACCCGCGGCTGAGCCTGGAATCGAACAAGCGACTTCTCGTTTTCTACCGTTGGAAAGCATTATGTCCTAATGTTAAATGAGGCTAAGTAAGACGACAATAGACGTGTTTGACAATTCACAAGACCTTAAGTCTGTAATCCACTATAGTCTTAACCCATTTCTATATTATCTTCAACAGGGAGATTTTATAAAGTCAGTTAACCCAAGCAAAGTTGAAAATTTTCAGTGACCAATTTTGAAGCACGTTAAGCGTTTGTTTTCTTGAGACCGCGCTTCATAGTTATGCAAACAATTTATCAGCAGTGTTCTTGGCAGCCTTATAGAACTGTATGGGAGTTCTGTTGACCTCTTTCACAGAGTATAGCCAGGGATTTGTGTGGGAAACAGATAAAGAAGCAAAGATTTAATTTGATACTCTGAGAAAAGTGCGAATACTTCCTTGACCTATAGTCAACACTAGTTATGTCTATGAAGAAACTTTAGCAGCGCTTGGTTTTGAGAAAAAGTTTAATGTTTTCGATCAAGTTTCACTATGTAATAGGTATTGAAACATAATCAGTGATACTTTAGTGCAATATTGAATGTTACTGTTTGCCATCGTTGTTTGAAAAGATAAACGCGATTAAAAACAGTTTATCTACCCGACCGTACAAGAATTAAAGTTGCTATATACGCCAATCTTCACTAGCGATATTGATTTAATATCATTTAACAGCTAATTTCTGTTTAATTACTATCCCTTTATATAGTTAAGTTTGTGTAAAATAAAGGGAAAAAGTTCTTTTTTGTGATTACGTGAAATTATTTCGTTAATGAATGGTATTTTGGTTGGTATATTCTGTAAAACTACTATTAATAAGTGTTTAAAACTTTGTAGGTGTGCTAAATGGATTGCGATATCCAGTTTAGTAACTAAATATGGTATGTTATGCCAGCTATCATATCTGAGCGTCTTTCCGTTTATTTTCGTCGCCGTAATTTTTAGAAGTTTTTAAATACTTTATAATTTCTTATAAGATTATATCCATTTATCAACAATTAGTTTTAAGTAAGTTTTAGTTGTTTTTAGTGGTTGCTGCTTCTTTCGTCCGTTTTCCTTTGTTTGCGTACTGAATTTTCTGTGTCATATAGATTGTTGCGCTCCCAGCTCCCAACAGACTCGCTCATGATAATGTTAGGAGGTAAACACGTAATTTTTATTGCAAACTCTATCTTGGAAATCTTCGTTAAAAAGTATGATGTTGATGTTAAATGTGATTCTGTAATAAGTTAAAAATATCATCTGATTTCTCATTTAAAGGTACCCTTCATCGCAAATGGGAAAGACAGAAACTCTAGTGAGAAGTAATATTGTCTTGGCGACCGGCTCAAACTGCGATTTACTAGCTTGTAAAACCACGACTCAATAATAGTTAGAGTTACGTTATATGTCGATTTCAACCCTGAATTATTTTGAGTAACATTATAGTCTTGATACAGAACAGATCTAATAAACGAGAACAATTTTTACCTTTTTTTAAATTGCTTTACTCCTCGTTGACGGCTAAGGTCACGAGAAAATTACTGTATTATAAAGTAAAAATAGAGTAATGAAATGATTTTGAAACAAAAGTCCCAATTAGATACGCAATTTATGGAACTTTCAGCCACATTGTGAAAGTCAGTGATTTGATGTTATAAGGATCACCTTCTCAGAACATCAGGTCAGAATTTGTCACCGTGATATTCAAAATATCGGTAAAGTTAAATGTCAACATCTCCGTAAAATCCTCATCGAATATGCTATACAGGAAAGTCATACCAAAAATCGAGAGGACTTTGGTCTGCCATAAATCATACAGCACAACAGCATACAAATAACTGAGAATGTATCTCTGGACACCGTTGCTACTGGTAATACAGTAACACTAAACAGTCGTCACGCAACAAAGATACAAGCCTCGATTAAAACCACTGAACGAACCTCGATGGTGGACATTCGAGCTGAGGCTTGGCGCTGTTATCGGAGAGGAAGTGGATAGCGCCGTGGGAAGACAAGTGGCGGAAGAGCAGCACGCGTGGCGCAACGCCTTCCTGATTACGCGAACTCAAATAGCGCCATGTTCAGCTCATTCACATTATCGCTGCAGATACACAGTTTCTGAACATGTCAGACTGGATCAAGAATGTACAGTATTTATTCACAAAGCTTGGCCGAACAAAAATGTAGCGTTCTGGCAACCAAACACAGTGCTTCATTTAAAGTGTTTATTGTTATCAAGAATTTCCTACAATTCAAAATATACGTAGAAATATTGCGCGAATGAATTTAAGAACAATTGGCAGATGTGACAAGTATTAACGGACGGTTTTACAGCCTTGCACGGAATACAGTGTGGTAGTGGTGCTACAACCAGGGCCCGCTCTAGGGGGGGGCAAACCGGGCATTTGCCCAGGGCGCTAAAATTTAGGGGCGCCATTTCGGCTGTTAGTGTGAGAAAAAAATTAATAATATTAATGGGTTAAATACCCAATTAATAAAAAAAATCCACATACAGATTTTTTCGTTCGTTAAAAACTTACAGTTCTTAGCTATTTGGGAGCGCCCCTAGAGACTTCGAAAAGACGGGGCGCGGACTTCAAAGGGGCGCGGACTTCAAAGGGGCGCGTCGTTGCCTCGCCGCCTCTGTGTGAATTCCGCCATAGGAGCAACTTCAAAATGCGCCGCGTCCGCGCCAGGTCCCAGCCCGAAGTCCGCGCCACGTCTCTTCTGTGTGAATTGGGCCTTAGCATGCGAGTAGAACGCGTTGTTGTCTCAATTTGCTTATTATTGCTAATTACAAAAGTGGTTTCATTACACAACATCATTAGTCTTACTATTACGTTATTAGTGATAAGTGGAAGTTCATAAAATTTACTTCAGGATTTCATAATTTGTAAAGGTAAGTACATCTATGATTAAACTGTTATTTAGTTGGATATACGACATAAGCGCACAACGACAAAAGTACACAACAGAAGCACAGTAGGTGGGGGCTGTTACACCTGCCCTCGGCTACCTGCACTGATTCCGACGTTATACTGCCCACAAGTTACTAGATGCGGTGAAAAGGAGTGTTTTTCGCAATTTCAGATAGGCTCTAATACATGGAATCGATAGTGCTTGGCGGGAGATGCTGAGTATTTATTTTATTGAATTGATGAACCAAATCAATATGGATCTTAGTTATTGGAAATCGAAGTGAAATAATTTGCATAATAATTTCTTCTCGAGCCCCGCAGATTTGTTGTACAAATTAGATACAGGCATTGTAAGTGTTTTGGTTGGGTTAAACTACATACGCTAGCTTTGATCGCTTATGAAAAAAACTGTAGTTTAGTGGGTGTGGGACAGTACTTACAATCATTAATAAATAAATAATATTACCAGCTGCTGATTACCGATTAGTTACTTCACATACCATTAGTATATTTAATTTCGAATGCTAACTGCTAACATATAATAATCCATGTTGCTTATTATATATACCAACGCGGTTTACAGATACTCTAATTGCTGCATTTGTAAATCGTCTCAAGAAAAAGAAATTCATTAACTATTTTAGTGAATGTGAATAACTTTGTCACTTGGTTTAATAAGTGCATTGTGCGACAATCATTCCACATCATTTTTTTGTTTGTGAACTTGGAACGTATTCCGTTTAAGCCTATAGAAATTGCCATTCTGAATACACGGTTTCTGTATTTGCAGCAAATTTACGGATAGTATCATCCGCGAATAAGCGTTGACTGTGTAGTAACACTAGACTTTCTTTATGTTCACAGGGTATGGAAAATATTTTGTGTTGTGCATAAATATTTTTTTATATCGACTGAGAATAATTTATCTTAGTTATGGTTTTAGCTTATTTAGAGCAAGGATAAATATTTAATTTTTATATTATTTTATAGTGTACATTGTTTGAGTTACGTGCATGCCTCTTCCAAAATTTCTGACGGTCAAAGAAAACTATCTGGTTAACAGTACAAAAAAAGAAGGTTGGGAAAGGATGCGTAAAGGCAGAATCAATCTGGCGCATTAAAAAAATATACTGTATTCAAGGTTTACCAAAACAAATCTTAGAATCCAATATCAGGTCGGGATACAAAAGAAGTATAGAATCGTCAGAGAATAATAGCGAACAAATTATCGAAGTTTGTAAACTAACTGGAACTGACACCAACGTGAGACTCACAGAAGGCGTTCTAAAACTTTGTGGCCAAGAATTTTATGAGACGCCGTAAGAAGCTTTTTAGTAAGGCAAGGTCCACCTAAAACTATTGCATAATTACAAATTTCCTTCCAATGACACAGATCGACGTTTTAGTGCAAAATATTATGCACGAATTTTCAGCAACGGAGAGCAAATATTGCGAGATTAGCTACAGCGTTTACTGCTTCTGTTGCAAAATTTTCAGTTGTTTAGTTAGTTCTCTCTCAAAGGAGGGTTTTAAAAATTAGAAGCACCTCGACGAAACTTTAAAAGAGCATGAAATTTCGAAAAATCATATTCAGGCGAAAAAGATTAAATTGTTGTAAAACTGTAGATGCTGCCACTCAAAGAGTTATTAATGCCGAAATAAATCATTGAAATGAGGTGCTTCTAAGAATCGTTGCAATTACCAAAATGCTTGGTAAAAGTTGACTGGTTTTTCAAGGTACAAGCGACAAGTTGTTTGAGCATAATACCGGTAATTTCTTAAAAATAGTTGAGTTACTGTCTGAATACGATCCCATTATGGAAGAGCACGTCCGCTGAGTGCTCTAAAAAGTAGAGACTAAAGCTCAATATCTTGGGAAAAATATACAAACCTGGATAGTAGATCTGCTGCATCAAAGTGTAAAGTCTCATGTTATTAATGAAATAAAAAAAATTCAAATATTTTTCTATAATTTTAAACTGTAATCCTGACTTTAGTAAGATACAGCAAATTACTCTTGTAATCAGATATGTTTCAACCATAAATTTAATCCTGATGTTGAAATTAAAAATAATGAAAGCTTTTAAGGCTTCTTACCAGTCGAAAGATCCACAGTAAAACAAATGTCTGACATTATAGTTGGAGAACTTAATGACTTGTGTTTAAATTTGCAGGATATCAGAGGACAGGGACTGACAACGGGTCCAATATGAGGCGCAATAAAGCAGGAGTGCAATTTAGAATTAAACAATATAATTCGCGAGCAATCAATGTTCCGTGTAGTAGCCATTCTCTCAATCTTGTTATTAGTGGCAAAAGGATCCTTGGAAGCCACTAATGTCTTCAACATGGTCCAAAAAATATATTTAGTCTTTTTGGCATCTTCTTTTCGATTGGCAATACTTTTAAAGCATGTTCAGGGTTCAATTTTGAAAACATGGAGTGACACTAGATGGGAGAGTAAGATAGAGAGGATAGAGGCATTAAAACCTTTAAAATTTCATTTGGGAGACGTATACGACGCCTTGTTTAGCATTTACGAAAACCAAGAAATCGATAATTTAATGATTTAGCCATTTTGGCAATTGAGTATGAAATTGCTGATGAAGTAAATTTTAAGATGTAATACAAAATTCGCAACCTGAAGGTAAGAAAAAAAAAGTTGTTTTTTTTTGGTGATTTTAGCGTATTTGATGTAATCTCGTTTTATTTTCAAAATAATGGCATTTAGATTGTTTGTGTGATAATATCCATCTGTAATAGCATTTAAAAACGTAAAAATATGGTTAATTTGTGGCTATGTATAGATATTTCATAATTAATT
Source organism: Vandiemenella viatica (assembly GCA_031002005.1). Classification (NCBI taxonomy): domain Eukaryota; kingdom Metazoa; phylum Arthropoda; class Insecta; order Orthoptera; family Morabidae; genus Vandiemenella; species Vandiemenella viatica. The sequence continues at coordinate 232,668,091 of JARYHS010008074.1, forward strand.
TCTCTATTTTGTGCCGCTAGATCAAAATTCAATAAGTTTATTTATGAATATATGATTTTATTGAAATTTAAAATTAAATATTTTATTCTATTACAAATTATTATTATTTTTAAATATATAATTCTACATAATCCTAAGGGGCGGAAATTTGTCTATTTGTCCGGGGCGGCAATACCGCTAGAGCGGGCCCTGGCTGCAACAACCGTCAAATAATTACGCAACAGTTCTAAAAGGAATTACCACAAATAAGTAGCTCCCGTACTGGTCCTGGAAAATTCGAAGGCCATAACTGAGTGGTATTAGTGGGTGTACGTACAGCTCTGTAGATCACATTCTAAACATGCTACACAGAGTTCATGTCAGGCAATACAAGCGACTATATCAAATGCTAGAAATTATAGAGCATATATATAAATAGCACCATTTGTTGCGCGACAAACATCAAAACGGTAGTCCATTTCTTATCACACGTATACGCATTGACTCGTCCCTTTCATATAGAATTCACAGCTAAAACAATTCGCAGCTGTAGAAGAGTAGCGGGCGTAGGTGGTGTATATACCTAATATTTTAAGTACCCGCACAGATGTAAATAACAGGGGATAATATCTGGGAGGCCACAGACGATTAACAAGATACTGTTGCCTACCTCTTCCAATCCACCGTTCTTTAATTGTTTCACTCAGGCAGTTTCGTACGTCATAGTGAAAGGGAGGAGGAGCACCGTCTTGCGTAAAAATACGCGCAGCACATCAACAATGTGTTCACTTTTTGCAAACTGTAGCACAAAAACAACTCCTCCCGTGGTGTCGCCATTTCCATGTAAATAGACAATAGCGCCATTGGCGTCAGTTAATGGAACTAATAAGCGGGGGTATCAGTGGTGTATGGCACGTATCTTTATCTTTTATAGTTTGTGAGAAGTAAAAATGCAAAATTTACTCCTTCTTTTGAATAACCATGCAGATCTATAGAGAAATACCCAGCGGATATAAGTTCGATCACAATTAATAGTAAAAATAAGTAACAAATATAGGTGTGGAAACATGTGTCCCCTTCTGTTTGTGGATCGTTTACAGTGTGTAGTAAAGTAGTGCTACTTTTTTTTTGTAAAATCTAAAAACTAGCGTGAGCGATCACAGGTACGCCGGTGGTATGTTGTTAGTAGAAGCACCCGAGTCGGTCTTCTGCTGCCATTTCCCACGAACTCCCTGTGTCGCTGCGCAGGTCACGCACTGTCCCCCTCACTGGCAATGGCAGTCAGCTGATGCACTGTTGGCATGGACACAACGGCTCATCCGACCATTCTCTAGACTCGATTGATCACTGTGGTGTCTCTTGTAGCAGGACATACCGTCCACAATGAATGCTATGTTTTATGAATCGGGATCCAACTATCATTCCGTGTTGAAACTCGGATAATTCTCACAGGGAAGTCATTATCAAGATAGTAAACGTTTCAAAAGCTGACGGCACTGGCAAACATCTGTGTATTTATGCTTTTTTGACACAATGAGCACGCCTCTTGTAAATATGCATCATGCTATCCTTTGAATTTTGGCATGTCAGTGTAAAAGCAGTTAAAAATGACTGTTGTTTAGTGATATAAGTATAGGTCATCTGATTATTTACAGCGACACCACATGAACAGATAATACAGCGAAAACATCTTAGGCCATCATCGGCTACCCGAACAAGGACCAGCAACGTGACAGATATCTTGACTGAAATGACCGTCCACTATGTCAGACAAGTGACTGTTTTGAACATCCTCTTCACTCTGTGTAGGTAGTCGCCGGAGGTCAGATAAAACAGAAAAGTTATCAAAAATTCTTGTAAGATTCTGATTTATGAGTCTAAGAATGTAGGTGATTTACTCTAGTGTGGTCAAGTTCAAAAAACGTAAATTTGATGACTGTTTTATACAATGTGAAGCATGAATAGGTTTCTGTTCATGTGTTCTGTTCAGTATCTCTGCAATTATACTTAAATTCTTCAAGACTAGGATAGCTTCCCATTAATAAAGTAAAAAAAATACAAAAAATAACAAAAGAAATTAACAAAACTAGCTTTTCATATTAATTAAAAAAATCTATTTAAGACGTTTAGAAGAGGATCACTTCATCATCAATCATCTGAGACATTTTAAACCAGTACTAATTACTTTAAGTAACAATATGTTTGTAATCGTAAATGAAATAGCTACTGCAGTGAGATTGTAATATTATAAAACTCTTAAAGTATGTCACTTCGTTTATACCTAACACAGATTATGTCATAATCTTGATTTCATCACATCAAACATGGTTAACGGTAATTAAATATCTGAAAGTCATTACAGGTGAAAATGCTGCCAGCACTTGTACGTCCAACAATGCCGATATGGATCGCCATACAAATTCACCTTGACGTACCATGTTTTATCGCCGCGCAGGCCAATACTAATGCACAATGTACCTGAATTGGTTTGTTACACCGAGCTAAAGTTTTTTCGACGTCAAGTCACGCTCTATTAGGATTCAAGCCTTTCCTTTCGCACAAGGACAAAACCGCTGCAGCACACGAATCGCTTCAGCTCAACGACTGCTCTCCCTACTCGGAATCCGACATTCCTTCTTCCTCAACAGAACATACAGTACAATAAACATCCTCTGTTTCCCGTAAGCAAGTGTTGTGTCAAAACAATTTTACTTTTCTCTTTATTTTTTCCTTGTGATATGATACATGCTGAATTGTACTTCCAGAAGCATGGAAGTTGCCTTGCGGTAACTGAAATCTTTAACTTGTGATGAATTTGTCGAGATGAAAATTATACAATCCATTATCTATACATTTCTGTGATACCAAGTAATTTAAGAATGTTATTCAATGGAATCTTTATCCAATAGATTCACTGAAGATTGAGCTCTTACCTGGTATTGATCTTTAAATAACAATAAATTCGGTTGTAAATTTTGCATTGACGGTATGAAATTATTTTTACATTAAAAACTCACGCATTTTGGGTCGAAGGAAGAAAATATTATTTATTAATATACAGAGAAGAACAACATAATATTAGAACTGATAGCGCTTAGAACAAAATGCTACCGAACGTGGTGGGTGAGTGGCTAACGCTCTGGCCTCGCATTCCGGAGGACGCCGGTTCACTTCCCCATGGTTTCCCCAAATCACTCCATGCGAATGCCGGGATGTTTCCTTTAAAAAGGTCATGACCGAATTCCGTGTGCCCAGTCCCATCCCACCTCTAATGACCTCGACGTCGACGAGGCGTAACCCATAGGTAAAAAAAATAAATTCTTACTCCTCAATTGATAAGAATTCCAGTATCCTCTATTAGTTTCCTCGTGTATTACAAATAAGAATCTGGAGTGATTTGTGGTCCACGTCTGCAATGTAATCTAGCGGTGAACTACACGATTATAGTTCCAGCAAGTTGGGCAACATAACTGAGGCAAAAGTTGTGTAGTTCCTTCGTACTCCAATTAATTGGTGCGTAATTTAACAATTTAACATCGTGACGCATTGTTCTAAATAGTATGTAGTCACATGTGTTTCAAAAACTCTTGATCTTATATCATGTCAATGCAGCTACCAAATTCAATTGTTATTGCCTGTGATCTGATCATAAATGTCAAAATTATAAAAATAGATAAAGAAAATAGGAAAGTTTCAATGTAGCTGCAGGTATCACTTTTATAACATTTCTGTAAATGCAAAAGTAAATTCGTCATTCGTAAGTATTGTTGTTTTCGATTTACAGTAAGTATTCCGTACGTAAGATCTTAGCCCATAGTTGCGAATAGAGTTTATAACATACCACCTTTTCCTTGGTGGTGATGAAATTCCTGGTGTGTGATAACCTATACCTTTCCTATTCCCTTTTATTCTACTGGTCGCTACTCGGATCTCAGCTTTGTTCTTTTAAACAATGTATCTAAATAGGTTTACATCTCGAACTAACTTTTAAGTTAAGTCTATACTATTATACATTACCTATATCACGCTAAGGGGGGTGTTGCGTTTTTTGCCATCTTTTCTCAAACAAGACGGATCTCAATGCCAGTCGAATTGTTATAACTCAACGTCCTCATTTTTGCTATCTGGAATATAACTTACTGAACCGCTCATTACACCACTTCTACAACACTGTGAAATTAATGCAACACAACTTCAATACAAACAATATTCTCAGCCGTAACTATTTTTCATAAGTCAACTTCTTTCGTGTTCCGGCATCCACAATCCGGTTTAATCTGCAATCATCCATTATTCATACCAGTCTCTCCCTACAATTAATTCGCTATCTTCCTTCATCATTCAATTATATCTTCTCCTTGGCCAGCGGACACATTTTCTCTGTGCTCTCAGAGGTTCTCCAAAATATGTGATCAATATCATATTTAATATACACAAAATAAACACTTTTCTGTTCTTATTCTTATATTTATAATGTAACGTGATGTATGACCGTTACAGGTTGCAGTATTTTCATTTTTCGTAATCATACCTGGATTGTTATTCTTCCTTTTGAAATCTGCGGCTCAGGCCATTGTTTGCTCCATTGTGCGTATACGAGCATTCATATCGGTTTCGCCCCCAAGCCGTAATTAAAACCGCCCCCTTCCCGGGACTCCTTCGAAACTAAGCTTAGCTGGCTCCTCCGGCGGGTTATCGTTCTACTGCAAGAATCGTCGGTTCGAATCCAGTCACTTAACTAATTCGCATGCTCGTAACGCTGTGCTTTCTCTACTTGATCAATGATCCAATGAAAATTATTTTACCCAACTGAGAGAGCGAAGTGATTTGTCCGAAAGCGGGTGAAGTGGTCGTAGCATTTTCCCTGAGGAAAGCTCATTAGAGACCCAGCAAGCTGTGCAATCAGCCTTCACTGATTACCCTAATAACGTTTACATATACTTGAATAAGATAATTTGGCTGGAAGTTGTCTGAGCATACTTTAGTGTACAAAATCTGTCATTTTATTATTATTGTTTTTAATACGTGTTTTCATCCATTAGATACTCTTCAAACGCCACCTCCAGCAAAGAAAGTAAATTCCAACATCCAGCTACTTTGATTTTCTATTATAACCGGCGCTGTAACTTACATCAAAAATCACTTTGTTCTTGCTGCGATTCTCCAATTCCTTCATTATTTTTGAATGCATTTTTGTTGGTGGCATGTGGAACAGAAAGGAAGCATAACTTAGTCCGCAATCCAGCTAAAAATTCAAATTGTGATAGGACACTTATAACGGAGTGAAGCAAATAATATCTAATTTATAAATACTGCTTCAAAACAGCAGATTAAATGAGAAGGTCGTTTGCTTTTTTGTTTCTATGAAAGCAGTCTGGCCTCCAGTTAGGTATCAAATTTCAGTTATTTGGGAATGAATGAAAAGTCTGAATACCAACAGATTGTTATGCTGCAAACAGCCGAAGAATTTGTCGATTTTTACATAGTTACAGACATGGTACATAACTACAGCCCGATATTTAAATTGGTACAACATTTCGATACAGACAGCAGAGTTGAGCCGATAAGTTTCTGAACTCAGGATCGGAAAAGTTCTCCCACAGCTGTTTGCTGAAATCACGGATGTCTTGTTTCATGGTTCGTGCGTGATAAACAAACAGCAATCGAGAGTTATATCAATCCCTTCACATACAACATGTCCTGGCGCGAATTCTTAGCAGAAAACGGTTGGAACGAGAGACATGGATACGGAAGTCACAAGCACTCTCCGAATAGCAGGTGAGAGCGCTGCCAATGAGTCACCGCCCCAAGTGTCTCTGTTGTAATAAATCGCCACTCACTTCTTATTCCGGTCGATTTATGGGCGTGTCCATTTCCTACCGATACTTCAGCTCTGCTCTGTCATTTTTATAATGTTTTACTGGAAACGTCACTTTCCTCACTCATTCTCAGAAATATTGCAGATTGTCAGTAGGAAAAAAAAGAGTTAAATTTATCAGCTTTACAAATTCTCATCAAAATGGAACATACCTTACTTCACCCGCGGGAACAAGGACTATACGTTAATCGACAGCCCATCACAATCCAATATGAAGTTTTTGAGTGAATCACGTAACAAAAATTGATGTTAGTTTGTAAATCGACATAACATCAAATGAAACATACCCTATTTTAAACGAGAAACCACAGGCCATACATTAAAGGAGACATCGTCAAAATCCGCCTAGTAGTTTTCGCGAGGATTCCGTTCATCCTAACTTACAGACAGACAGACAAGAATTTTTTAAAAAAACTACACAGACGGAAAAAAAAATCCCAACACCAAGAAAAAATTATTGTAGAGTAATGAAATTTGGACAATGCATTTGTCAAGTTAACATGTTTAATTGATTAAATTTTCAAGATCACAGGTTAATTTAAGCTCAAGAAAATGCATTTCAAATGTGAAATACTGTTAAATTAATAGCCGGTGTAACCTCCAGAATTTTGAATGCAAGCCTGCAAACGTGAATGCATTGTGTCATACAGGTTTCGAATGTCACTTTGTGGTATGGAGTTCCATGCTTGTTGTACTTGTGCTGTCAATACTGGGACGGTCAGTGCTGGCTGTGGATGATGCTGGAGTTGTCGTCCAATGATATCCCATACGTGTTCAATTGGAGACAGATCTGGTGATCTCGCAGGCCAAGGTAACATGTCGACACTCTGTAGAGCACGTTGCGAGACAACAGCGGTATGAGGGCGAGCGTTATCCTGTTGAAAAACTCCCCCTTGAATGCTGTTCATGAATGGCAGCACTACAGGTTGAATTACCAGACTGACGTACAAATTTGCAGTCAGTGTGTTTGGTATAACCACAAGAGTGCTCCTGCTGTCATAGGAAATTGCTCCCCAGACCATGACTCCAGGTGTAGGTCCAGTGTGTCTAGGCCGCAGACAGTTTGGTTGCAGGCGTTCCCCTGGCCTCCTTCTGACCAACACTCGGCCATCACTGGCACCAAGGCAGAACCTGCTTTCATCAGAAAACACAACAGATCTCCACTCCGTCCTCCAATGAGCTCTGGCTTGACACCACTGGAGTCGCAAACGGCGATGGCTTGTAGTCAGTGGAATGCACGCTACAGGGCGCCTGGCTCGGAGCTGTCCTTGAAGTAACCGATTTCTAACAGTTCGTTGTGTCACTGTGGTACCAACTGCAGCTCGAATTTCTGTAGTGCTGCCATTCATGAACAGCATTCAAGGGGGAGTTTTTCAACAGGATAACGCTCGCCCTCATACCGCTGTTGTCTCGCAACGTGCTCTACAGAGTGTCGACATGTTACCTTGGCCTGCGAGATCACCAGATCTGTCTCCAATTGAACACGTATGGGATATCATTGGACGACAACTCCAGCATCATCCACAGCCAGCACTGACCGTCCCAGTATTGACAGCACAAGTACAACAAGCATGGAACTCCATACCACAAAGTGACATTCGAAACCTGTATGACACAATGCATTCACGTTTGCAGGCTTGCATTCAAAATTCTGGAGGTTACACCGGCTATTAATTTAACAGTATTTCACATTTGAAATGCATTTTCTTGAGCTTAAATTAACCTGTGATCTTGAAAATTTAATCAATTAAACATGTTAACTTGACAAATGCATTGTCCAAATTTCATTACTCTACAATAATTTTTTCTTGGTGTTGGGATTTTTTTTCCGTCTGTGTATATTCCTTTGCTGTAGATTATTAATAGTACAGCAAACTGATTTTTTTATTTTAAATATATGAAATGTACAACCTTTTTACCCGGTTCCTGTTTTATTACATGTAAAGATTTAAGTTTCTTTTATTGTTGACTTTCATTAATTTGTAATGTGCATTTTGTATCATAGACGCCATTTCTTACAGTAATTGAATTTTCTAATTGGCCGTTCTACTTTTATCCGAGAGCTTCATACTGTAAAATTTCTTTTCCGCAAAATCTATAGAAGATCTAAAATATATGACATGTATCTGATTGGGTTTAGAAGGAGGCACACCACAAATAAAAATTTGGAGTACTTTTGAATGGGTGCTTAGATTAGTTTAGCAGGTGGCTGCAAAGAAAATAGAGGTTTTCAAAGAATTTTTTATAAAAATTAAATAAACAATACGGCAGTGTGGTTCAGTGTACTGAGGCACTGCACACTGGACTGGGCACGAGCTAGGGCCCCCGCGTGCAGGCCGCCTCAGTTGCAGATTCCCGCAATCATGTTGGTGAATGCTGGATCGGCCCCCAATCTCCGCCTCATTAACTATACATATCACAAACAAATTACACTTATCACACGGAACAAACAAGTTATACGTTTCGCAGACAGTTGACGCTTAAGACGTTCCTAGGACCATGGAGCCTATCAGTCGCGGTTAGACACGGCTCCTCCCCTCCAATGATTCACATTGGCCGCCTGTGGTAGCCAGTGTCCAGATGGTCCTAGGAGGCCGGATCTTAAGAAAAACAATACTACATTATCTATGCGGGAGTCGAAGAGTGCCTTATTGTTGACAATACACCGAAAAATCGATAGATCTCGAGTTATTCCTTCCATAACAAGGCTGATGGCTTCGCATTGTTTTATTCGATTTTTCGCTGCGTTAATCGATATCACTCAAAGATAGTAGAAGTGTAAGCCATTGATAGAATACATGCAGCAAATTATGACAGACTAGTTCAATCTAAAACAAGATTACAAAGCACTTTATATACATCGATCTTTAGTACTTCCCAGTTAATTATATGCTTCGCGATTTTTTTTAAAACTTATTGCTTTACGCCTCGTCGATGGCTAAGGTCATTAGAGGCGGGATGGGACTGAGGACACAGGGCCGGCGTTAGGGGGGGTTAAGCAGGGCAAAAGTACCCGGGGCCCGAGCCACCAAAGGGGGGCCCGCCGGCCTGGATGCCTAAATAAATAGAAATCAAACACAAATTTTAAAATCTGCACCAATAATTTTAAATATTTTTGTATTAAAATTATCCGAGTTATCAAAAAAAAAAAAACCCTAAGTGTAAAGTAAAAATATTTTCGGGGTGGGAGGGGGCCTAAGATCGCTTACCCGTGGCCCGAGAATCGTAGCGCCGGCCCTGTGAGAACAACCATGAAAACCCCAAATCTGGATGCCCGGACGGGAATTCGAACCCTCCCGAAGGCCAGAACGCTTCGTGAGTAAATTATTTTATAGAATAAACCATACGATGCCCTTGCAATTTTTTTCTTGTTATTTTCGAAGTAATGAAAATGTAAATCTTAGCCTTATCATCACAGACCGAGAGGAAGATCACCTGCCACGTCGTTTGTATTACATCTGGTTGTGTAGACCATACACCGGAATGCCTTATTTCTTACCACGTGAGTAAATTATTTTATAGAGTAAACCATACGATGCCCTTGCAATTTTTTTCTTGTTATTTTCGAAGCAATGAAAATGTAAATCTTAGCCTTATCATCACAGACCGAGAGGAAGATCACCTGCCACGTCGTTTGTATTACATCTGGTTGTGTAGACCATACACCGGAATGCCTTATTTCTTACCACGTTACTTCTTCTGCGTTACCGAACACCACAAATCATAGAATGAAACTGTATCCCCTCCAATGCGGCTCAGTTTGATTTTTGTCCAAGTGGCCATCACCAATTTTGAAGAAGCGGCATATCATATGGGCTATTAAGTCATGAAGGTATATCCACTTATCTGAGTTCATGTCGTCGGGATTCATTATTTATAACTATGACAATAACGATACATCATTTGATTAAAGCCACACTTGCCCTGGATCAGAGTCAGTCGTTGCAAAGTGAGGGCAGCGATATAGTCAATATACTAAGAAGCCCGCTGGTGACGTAGTGAGGCTCGTATTACCTTAAAACGCTTTTTATCCGGCTTTGCATTCGCTGGTAGGGGAGGGCCGTCATAGGAAGTATCTGGGTTACTAACCCTCCTACAGCCCACCCTGCATATTCACTATCCAACAAAAGTATCTGCCGCTAAGAGACCAACGCCTTGAGAGGACACCGGCCAAGCCCAGTGGGGCTCGCCCCCCCCCCTCCTCCTCCCCTTAACACTCTTGTTTGCAAGGCTTCTCTCGCAAGAGTCACCGTCGTGGTCATTACAGCAGATCTGATGCTACTGGTAACGCACGGGATTGGGTAATCCGCCAGCAACTTAGAGGGTAAATGTCGTGTGGTCTTCTTAGGACCCGGGAAGCCCGGCAAGTCCCAACACCTCAAGCGACTGCCCTTTGGGAGTACTCTAAGGGACTGTCCAAGAGGGCTTATGGCCCCTAAGCAATAGCGCAGTAACACTTGTTCTCTTGTGAGCGAGGCTTCCCTTGCAGCGTTTACGTAGTGAGCCAGTTGAATGTGTGTGTGTTGACGCAATGGAGGCTGGCAGCTGTAGTGGAGCGGTGTTCCCTGGTGCGACAGGCAGCCGCTGCCAAGGACGGAGAAAGCCGAGAGCCAGCCGAGCAGCAGACGGCGCGGCTCCGACAGCTTACCTCACACACTGCTCACCAGTCAATACAGCACAAACTCCTAACACTCACCAGTAATACCTTTGTTGACTTTATTCCACCAAAAATTGCTGGTGTGATTTAAACTCTTACAAGGCTCCTAGTTTACAGTGACGAGAGAAAATGAAGTAACATTTGCATCTACTCTTTAAATTTCTATGCAACAATATAATTGATATGCATTTTATGTTTGGAGACTTATAGCGTTCAGAAGTATTTTTCAATATTCATTCGTAACTCTTTTTTTGCTTTGGGCTTTACGGTTGGTCGACGTCGCGGACATTATAGCCAAGAGAGGAGCAAGGAACGGAAATGAATTCTGCCATCACCTTTTCCAGAAACCATCCCAGTATTTGCGTCAAGTGATTTCGGGAAACTATGGAACGCTCACCAAGTTATTTCGGGAAACTAATGTATCCCAGAATTGGTCGAGTTCTTTGGTTCCGCACTTTATTCTTTTGCCTCGCTTCAAATACACAACCACAGATTAGCGTTGGTGTGAGGCTACAAATTGCTGCGACATACTGCTATATTTATTTTGTCTCCGTCTGTGTATGAGTTTCAGAAGTGATTCTATTCAACTGTCACGACGAAAACTTTTACTTTTTTTTTTACTTATTGCTTTACGCCTCGTCGACGGCTAAGCTCATTAGAGGCGGGATGGGACTGGGGACAAGGAACGGGAAGGAATTCAGACATGGCCTTTTTGGAGTGATTTGGGGAAACCATGGAAAACCCAAATCTGGATGCCCGGACGGAGATTCGAACCCGCGTCATCCAGAATGCGAGTCCAGAAAGTTAACCGATCATCCACCACGCTAGGTCGACAAAGACTTCACTTTAATGTTTCAGGAACCTGCAAAATATTTTTTAACTAGTACCGAGCATGGTGGTATAACGGTTAGCGTTCTGGCCTAGCATTCGGGAGGACGGCGGTTCGAATCCGGGCATCCAGATTTGGGTTTTCCATGTTTTCCCAAATCACTCCAGGCAAATGCCGGGATGCTTCCTTCAAAAGGCCATGGCCGAATTCCTTCCTATTCCTTGCCTCCCATCCCTTCCCGTCTCTAAAGACCTCGCTGTTAAGAGACGTTAAGCGGTTAAAAAAAATGTAAACTAGTATACCAAGTATACAGCGTTAAACTTCACTGAAAGTCTGCTGCACTAATTATTTTAAGATGCCCCTACGCACTGTCTTCAGAATACCGCTGCCCAACGACCGTTGTCTGCGGACTACAGTAACCAGGCCAATAGTAGCGGTCAACCTCCATAGAAGAGCAGGTTTCCATACTACCCATCACAGCAGGCTGTGGCCTGGATATGATTCTCTCTTTGGCGCATCCCGATAACATCTAATGTAAGTAGTGTGGGAAGTCGGTACATTGCTTAGAAATTAAAAGCTAAATGCGTATTGTATTCTTGGTTAAGAAGACCCTCTGGACTAGTTCCACTGCATCAGAAGTTTCAATTCGCCACGCAAACCGATATTTTACATCCAAAAAGCAACGTTTTGCAGGGCTAAATAATATGTTAAGGGATTTTGGGAACATCTGACAGATGACAACTACATCTATCCAATGCTCATGTAACTTGTACTATGTTTAGTATTACTTGTCTGGTAATCAGATAGAGAACGTTTCCTTAGTGTGAGACCTGTAAGTCTAATATTCCATAACTTCACTGAGAAATAAGGCGCACAAGAGTTTCTGTCGACAACCAGCTCAACCGAGCGTGGTGGGTGAGCGGTAACGCTCTGGCCTCGCATTCCGGAGGACGCGGGTTCGAATACCCGTCCGGGCATCCAGATTTGGGGTTTCCATGGTTTCGCAAAATCACTCCAGGTGAATTCCGGGATGGTTCCTATCAAAATGACGTGGTCGAATTCCTTCCCCTTTCCTTGCCCCAGCCCTTTCCCGCCTCTAATGACCTCGAGGTCGATGAGGCGTATAGCCACTAAAAAATTGCAACCAGCGTTTTTAGTCTCTGATAAACAGCTTCCTCCGAGTTCCTGAAAATGATTGGGACGCCGTTGTTTCTGATGAGATGCTAAGTTGTAGATGTAGTTAACTAGGCAGAATTATCTAGTTACATTTAATCATCACAAAATTGGAATATGCCGCTTCACTGAAGTGTCATCAGGTCAATAACACACGAAAAAACACACTTTTTGCTACCCAAGAATTGCGAATTGCATGACGCAGAGCATTCACTTCTGAGCCAGACTCATTAAATACGCTATCTACGGTACATCTTTTCCACACAGTTAAAATTATAATCGCAGATTTGTGGGGTAGATATACTGCAAACTCTGCTCACAGTCACATTCACCTCGTTTGTTTCACTGAGAGACGACGGGGAAATTGTATAAAACTTTAAGACCAGATGTGATATTTTCGTTATTATTCTTAGTACTACCGCGCTCACCTTATAGCGGACGTCCTGTTTCCCTAGCACGCTGTCACAGAGTTATTTTTAGCTTCTGTTTCCCATCCTGTTTTGGGTTAGATTCACGATGAGCAAGATGCAGCGTTTGGGTGAACCGTTCGTCTCTAATTGTGTCTGGCGTCGCTACTTCAGTGAAATGCACATATTTGAAACATGAAGACAGGTAACATTAAAATCGCCAAGGATAAAAATCTGACTACTATGTCGTTGATGCTAGGAAGGAAAAGGTGACCCCTTGCAGATCACGAGCCGTTGGCAATTTTAAATACCTCGTATTAACTTTGGGCGGGCAAACTACACTTAAATAATTTCTTCTCTGGTTGGGTGATTACACAAAATAGATCACTGAGTAGAAGAGAAGGAAGCTAAGATAGAAGCCATCCTTCGGATACAGCAACCTTTTTTACATTTTTATGCAAGAATTGCGTGACTGGTCATCATTACAGTTTCCCCATTGGCGTCAGAATGATCTGAAGATGATATCAGATGGTCAAACTCAAAAATCATCATTTAAACTGTATGGATAAATAACGTAGAAACTGATTTTTTTGATTTTTTTGTTTACGCCTTTTCGAACACGAAGTTACAGATGGGAAGGAAATGGTGGAAAGAAAATAGAAGAAAATCGTCCATATCCTTTTGAAGAAACCATCCTGTTATTGGCCTGGAGATATTTTGGGAACCATGGAAAACAGAGGTATGGGTGGATCGTGGGGCTTGAACACGTGACCTCCCGAATGTCAAGCCCGAGCTTTACGGCTCACCAATCGGGGTCTTTTGCGGCTGTTAATCAAACGGTTGTGTCGACTTAACAATGTATAATGTTCGCATGTCTCTCTTCAAAGACACAACTAATCGTTGTACGAAGTGACCAGATGGCTCATGGGAAAACTAGCAGCCTGTAAAAACAAAATTTTGTGTGAGTGAGTTTGTTGTGAGTTTGGTTTATGGCGAGCAGAATGAGGGCACAGTGCGGGCCTGCGGGCAGGTGCTCTCCTCTGCTGGAACTTTCTCCACTGGCGCAGCAGAGACAGCAAGTGGCACTCACTCACTCATTCAATTGTCAATAACAGTTAGCATGTCCGATCTGTTGGAAATGAAGGACCAACACACCGCTGCTTTCTGCCACAACCCAGTTTTGTATACCATTAATTTCATTTACATTTTTACTGTGACTCCAGCTCTGAATTTAGGGCGGGATCTTTACACTCAGGAAAGCATTCTTGACAAGAAACGTCAAGGACATACACAGCAACATTTAAAATCAACCATCCCTGAATTCAGCTGTAGTTATCCATGCAACCATACAAAGCGGAAATCGGGATTCTCAGCTCTAGGACCCAACTCTCGTTCTTGAAAATACCAGGAAAGAACGCTACGACTCAATCATGACGCTCATTATCAAACAACTATAAGTATTTGTATTTTTCCTTTCTTCATCACTCAATTCTAGAGGTTGGTCAACAAATGAGTTTTCTATCATGCACTCAGCCTCTGTTGTCGCTATCGTAATAGGGTAAAATAAGTTGCGCCATGTAGGCTATATGTGAACCGTGTTATTTGTATTCTGACCAATTGTTAGTGCGAGTTGTGTAATTTTTGAGGATCGTCGCAGTGTTAGTCTACATGATGACGGAAAAGCGACTAAAAGCTAATCAGGATAGAAAGTACGCTAGATCCGAGGTTTTATCTCTACCCATTATAGCTCCCCATATTAATCATAGCGGCTCATGTGTTTTTAAACGTATGGTTTATTTGCTGGGATCTATTTGTTCGTATACCTCGTAACCGAGTTTTAGTGGCCTCGTTTCCCAAGAGGAGTATCCTACTAGACGGAATGAAATGTCACCATCTGTTTGTGAAACATGCAACCTATGTTCCGTGTGATAATTGTGTATTTTGTTTATGAAACGTGTTATTTATGTGGCGGATTTAAAAACCGTCACAGCATTTGCCTTCGTGGTTACGGGAAATGCCTAAAAACCGAGTACGGCAGGTCGGGTAAGGAAATTGAACTTGAAGCTTTTGCACCTTCCCAGTCCAGTGGCGATTCAACGCGTACGCCCACACTGATGGGTCATATAATAGACACAGTAAACAAATCAACAGGGCAATTGAATTATACTGTGAAATGGGCTAATGTTCATGGTAGCCTCAGTTGAAGCTCTGTAAATGGAAACATATAGCACATCTTGACACAGCCGGAGCCTTGATGTAAACTGCCCAGGTGTTAGTTTAGAAAGCAAGGCATCATTGGCGACCAGGTTGCGTTGTTTTACACGTGTACCAGCCGTCAGCTTTCTCCCATTCACACGGCCGGCTGGCCGGCGCTGGACCAGGTGTCCTTTCACGAACCCTCAATGGGCGGGAGTTACTCTCTTCCTCCCAGACCCGGCTCCTCTCGCGTGAATAGTAATTTTCTGCTAAGAAGAAAAACAGGTTTGCTGTAGGCCTGTCAGAGGCCTCGTACAGCTTCTACCACACATTGAATTCATTATATCCAGCACTGTCAACAAGATCTGGGATGATTCATATCCATACTTCGATTTAAAATTCAAATTTGAAGCCGAAATTTGGAATTATTCGGTTACAACGTAAATATTCAGAAATTTTATTCACTCTTGATACTTGTAAGAAAAGTTCGAAATTAATATTTTATAGAAATTATGAAAAAAAAGTCAATTTAATGAGTTACCTCGTAAGAAATTTGGAATTTCTTAACTGATTTTAGGATGCCAGTAGTTGAATTATGATCTTTAGAATAAGAAAAAGGTAAGAATGTGTTAAGCTAATGTTGAACGAGTCTGCGAAGAGATGGAGGATTATATGAAACCAGTCGGTTAGTACAGGCTGTCAGATGTAGTCACGATAATAGTTTATGAACATAAAGTGGCAAACAGCGTGATATGCAGCTGGCAAGACATCAGCAAACACGTGTACTTACACGCGTAAGTTAATACTGTGGATGCAGTAATGTTTATATCAGTAAAGACCGGTATATGGGGAGATACATCAACGAGACGAAATATTCAGACATACTCAGAACAAGATATGAATGTGGCGTGGCTGTATTGCATCACCTTTTTAACTATCTTTTTATTCACTGGCAATGAATGCAGTCTCTCAGAATCATCCAGTGATTACCACAAGTGTTACAAGAATTTCGTCTTACGAGGAAATTACCTTTAATTATAAATTCTGCACATTGGACAGTATATTCTTGTTGATAGATGTGTTGAGATGCCTCCATCTTTCATAGTGTACTGCGTAGCCTGTTTAGTGGCTGGAGAGCTCATCTCAGGTGCTCAGGGTCGCTGGTTGGCATAGAGACAAGTAACTGCGTGCGTCAAGTGACTCCCCAAAAGCGTCACTCGAGTGAAGTGAGGAGTGTATGATTAAAAAATACTTTAAAAAAATGTCTGCTAACCAGTGAATTTCTCCTCAGCTGATGTCTAAAACACTTTTGTTACCCGCTGTTTTTTATATTGTAAGTAACATCCTACTTGCTGGGATGAACATAATGGTCAGTAGCAGAACCTGGTATCTGTCAATGTTAAATTATTTTTTGGATGTAGAACGTTCCGAATTTGTTCATATTACAAGAGTCGTGCGTTTTATAGCAGACTGTTGACGTCTGTTATAAGTGAATTAAAAAATAATAATAACGGAGCAGGTTCACATTTTCTTTTATTACATGATGGTTACATAATTTTTGATGTATTGCTGTTTATTTAGGCGAAACCAAATAACTTATTACTAGCTGCTTGTCAGGTTCTTCGTGGTTGATTAATACAGTAATTAAGTAGTCCACAATGTATTTCATCTTAAACTTCTGTTTATTTCCAGACAACACTTCAACGATATTGTTTACATGCAGAGATACTACTAGCGCAGTCCTTGGCTGTTGCAAAGTGAATCTGTATAAACTAACTAACTGTCCTTCTGCTGATTTCTTTATATAGGCTCTATCGAAATTTCCTGAACACTTCAAAAGCTTCCGCGAGATATTTCTCGAACATTAACAATTACTCAAAAAATTAAATATATTAAAAACAATCAGAAATAGTACTTAATCATTTAACATAATTACAAAACGGTTAGAAATGGAAATTAAACACAAAATTATTTACAGAAATCATTTTATACTGTAGAAAATTGTCCTGTAGACATCGTAACTTGCATAAATACTTGTAATTACAAACATTTAAGCAATTCTCTTGCACAATACGTTTCTTAAACATATTAAATGGCCGTTAAATAATTTCTTTTCATAAAATAAAGTCTATATACACTGATTTACAAGAAATTACAAAACAAACATACCAGATCATATTCAAGCAAACTGTAGCTCACTACAAATACTTTATAAAATACAATTATATTTAAAGTTCAGGTATGAGGGCTGTTACATGTTGATGTGACTTCGTCCATGACGATCTGAGAAGCTATTGCTCATTTGTTGTCTACTCGTAAATTATCGTCCTTAATGTATATAGTTTCCTCCTGTTGCCTTTAGCGTTCAGCATCTCGCCGGCTTTGCTGTAATACACTGTCAGGAGGATTTTGTCAAAAAAATAGCTTCACAGAGAACTTGTCCTTAAATTACACCTTTAGTTCGGGAAACATATAGGCTAAGCAGATTAGTTTCACCGCCATCTTGTTAAGTCAAGCGAAAGACCGAACACCCGATACTTATGGAAAGAACTGGTAGAAGTCTTAGTATAGTGTCACATATATTTATTCGTTAATATTTCGATCAGATTATAATTTTATGGTATTCTCTGTGCCATATTAAATCTAAACCTGAGGTTTCAAACTGTGATAGCTCCATCTTCAGAATTTTTCTGATATGGCGAAACGAACTGGCATAGCCCTACAGAGATATATAATTGTATAGATTCATTTTTTTTTGAGCTGGAAGAGATTCTTGGCGAAATGCTTGAAGTTAGCGCTGATAAGCAGTATGAGCTTTTCCACCCCTTTAATTAAGTTGGGTCAAGTGGTTCCATTACTGGCAATTACGCCTCAATTTGAACGCGGAGAGAGAGGCGTTGTTTTTGAACTCTGGTCGCTCTGTTTTTTAACACGACGCCACCTCCAAACCCGGTGCTGATCTCACCGCCAACCAGTTCGTTAAGTCTCCAACTCGCTTTATGATGACAGTCGATACTAGAAATAATCAAGCTGCTATGCAGAAATCTTAGATGTGATGGGCGGGTCGAAGCAGCCTATAGGTGACTACAGCATCGACCTTGAGAGTGGCGGCGTGGCTCATGGACATACCTGCTCAAATACGGTTATCAGATCTTGAGACCCACCGATACAGCACGTTTGCTTTGAAGCCGTGACCTGATGTCAACACTAATCTCGGCGTAAGTGAAATCATTTGCAGCCGACTGCATGCATTGGCTAGGCTCCAGGTTGGGTATTTTCAGTTCCAGGTGATTTTGATGGTGGAGTTCATAAAACTTGAACATGCAGCAGCCTCGATCCTGACCGGGTTGATAAGGGTTTTAATTAGGCCTATTATTATTCTACTTATGGCTTTACGCATCTCTGGCGTCGTGGTCTTTAGAGAATGGGAATAACTGCAAGAAAGGAAGGCGGAGGAAATCGGCTATGGCCTTCTGAAGGAACCATCCTAGTATTTTCCTCGATTGAACTCGAAAACCAATAAAAACAGAAATCTGGATGACAAGATGGGGATTCGAACCTGCATCCTCCCAAATGCGAGACCAGAGTGTTACCGCTCACCCACGACGCTCGGTGGGTTTTTATCAGATGTCGTGTGTGCAATAATTTGTTGCCACAATAATTAATAGTGTTAATGCTACTAACACAATTCTGAACTAATACAATCTCTTTATAGAAGGTTGAAACGCTTTACATAAATACGTAAGCTGTGTCGGCCAGTTAACACTACCTACTCATAATCAAGGCCTAGAGGATGATAGTTTCTTTCCGTTATAAACTCATATTCTAACCTTGGGATTAAATAATACGCTGGTTTCGACTCAGTCATGCCTAACTTTGTGGTTCAATTTATACTGCACACCAGTATATTGATGACACATCCATAAATGTTACGTTACTTTGTGTTAAGACTGCCAAACAAAAACGGCGAGGAATTAGGTTAGGAAGGTTACTGAGTCTAAGCAGTTTTTTGCGTCAAGCATAACCTAAATAAAATCTAAGTTTACACATGGAAATTGTAATTTTAACACTACGAGGCTTTCAGCTTTCTCAAATGCTTTCCTAAACACGGATAAGAATAAATAAGAGGGAGATATTAAATAAAGAAAAGGAGAGGAATGTTGGTTTCTGTGTTAGGATGGGGCAGTATAATGAGCTGTAGCTGTCGGTGTACGTGCCGGAGTATTCCACTACAGACGTTGCTGCGAAGACAACTCTCTTTCCAGGTGAACTGCAGTGCAGTCTGTGTTCACTCGTACTGTAGGTAAACAACAGCTGAGTTTGTTCACACATTGGTTTCAGGCAGCACTGACATGCAGTTTATTTTCGTATGTAAACTTTACTAAAGTGTAAAGCATTAAAAATGTGATTGTACAGTACCACAGTAGCATAAAGTAGCCTATAGGTTGACACTCAGTTCCCACGTACATTTGGATCTCATCAATAGAAACTGGAGAGATGTTTGGTATTAGATTTGAAGCTAGTGTTAAAAAGTTTGTCACAGTATTAGATACTTTGATATTTTCGGAAAACTATCATGAGCGAAGTAAACAGTAGTTTGGCTTATCATAAGTTTCTGCTGCGTTAATATATATATGTCTTCCACGAAGAGAATGTTTATAAAAATTTTTTTTCTTTAATACCTTGTAACATTTTCATTTTACTTGGTATAATGTGGGTTGATTGTCAAATTGATCATAGGTTTAAATTATAAATAGAAAATAATGATAGCCCTCCAGCATTTTATCTTAAAAATCTTGTTTAAATCACAGTTTCTGTTATGACTTCAAACAACGAAATTTTTTCATTTGAAAGTAACACCAGTTGCATTAAATGAACACTATTACGTCGAAGCTCTCGGTGCATTACTGTTTGATTACTGTGCATATCGCGTAATATGCATGCAAAATCTGTTTACGGGTGACAGATCCAAATAATGTTCGGTAATCATCAATGAAAACTGACGCAAATACGGCGCAGCTCTTACACAACAACATTCTCAAACCTGCGATCAACGTGGTGGGTAATTTCATCAGTAAGTGTGTTTCTTTTCAGCTCATTGAAGATAAAAATACAGAGGAATGTAAATTGTCATTAAATGTTGTGGTCGTTAATGAGTCTGTGCCCTGCTCTTTATACACAATACCTAATCATTTTGTCACAAACAAGTAACTAGAATGGTTCAATACAATTTCATGAAGTGTAATATATATTGGTTATACCTTCTTACGTCAACCAGATGTAAGAACGATTAGAATAGCTAGTTAGGAAATAGTGCAAGTTTGTTGACGTATGTGAAACGATCGCGAGGGTTAGCCATGTTCCGGTAGTTTGGTTAGAAATATAGCGATAACTTGTATGGAATAAATGGATAATCCGTGATATGTAAAGTCTTGATTCATTGGCAGCAGTCTTCAAAGCTTTTGTAGAATATGCAACACCGGATTTTAATCTTATCTGGAAATTTGTTAGCCGTCGAGGATCTCCTATCTACGCACTATTAATCAAATTTCTAGTGGACACTAACATAAAAACTACGCAAATGTAAAATGCCATTTGTTAAAAGATAATAGTTATTAATTCAAAATATACTTAGGGATTGCAGATACAGAGTTTACGTAAAGAGAAATGTTTTAAAAACACACCTATTTTTGTATTTACTAAGTTATTAACTTTCACGTTACTAAAGATCCAATATATTTTAATGAAAGAAATTTATACTCAAAATAGAAAAGTTATAGATTCCTCTAGGCATAATAATAATACTGTACTGAGTTATAATGTCAGTATTATCTTAAATTTGTGGCATTTATTCACTGCAGCAACATAATAATGTACACATTGATCTATTTGGCTGTATGGTCTTGGCGCCGAATACCACGAATAAAACTAAAATAAAAGTACCGTTCATACAAAGGAAGCAATACGCAAAAACGTAAATAATTTTAAAAAAAAAAAAACTGGACAAAATTTTTTTTGGAAGAATTAATGGTAACTGTAAATAATAAAAAAAACACAATTCTGTTCAGTGTATTAAATTGTAAATAAATGAAATTATCAAATAATTTTATTCGGAGGTGGTTTATTGACCTGTTTATGATGTAAACGTCTATTATATGGTCGGAAGTGGTTCGGTGAGCCCTTCACCAGTTGTGCATCAATTGTTGTTTCTTTCTTGTTTCTACATTCAATTACCACTTTAATGTTATCATGTTTTGCTTTAGACAAGTAGAGCTAAGCTGAGGAACAGAAACTAACCTTTCTAATCTTCTGTTAGTGCCGCCTATAGTACTGACTTTATGAAAGGAATTAAACGAAGAACCAAGCATTCATCCATACCAATCAGGAGGGGGGAGGTATGGGAGGGGAAAATACTGCTTGGTTTGTTCCAACTATGGCAGCGCATCTACAGTGTAAGTTCAATTTAGAAAATTACATTAAGTGTGAACTGTGTTACTAGTATAGATTTATGGAACAAATTCTAATACCTACTCAGCGAAAAAGGAAAGTTCTGAAACGAAATGAAGGAATAAGAAGTCGCTGTTACGTTCCGAGGAGGTGTTTTTGTGAGGTAATATGTCGTGGATGCACCGCCCACACAAATCCCTCTGTTGCACTGTGGTAGAGCCAACAGTTTTGCTGCCTCTACAGCGTTTGATAACTGCTCCCACCAATCCCGGCGGAGAGAGAATTAAGGCGCTGATTGGCAATTCTCTCTCGATTGCAGTTACGAGCTGGCTAACGAATCTTAGATTTCTGCTTGCAGCTGCGTCAGTCTTTCATCTAAATTACAAATGCCATCTTCCGTGAATTCGTTAGACTATCACGGAGCACTGTTCCATCAGTGAACATTATTTGCAGTATCTTCACATCGAATGGAAAGGAAGAAGTGTAGAAATTGATTCAGTGAATTATCATCTGTAACCCGGCTTTGATGCTTTTGGACTGTCAGTTGTCATCTGTATCCTGCAGATTAAGGAGTCTTTATAATTTACACAGCCTGTGTTAACGTTGTAAAGACAGCGGAAATGGTGGCAATATATATATGTGTGATTTCTGTGACGGCCTAAATTTAGTAACCTGTGCATGCTGCTTCCTACAGCCAAAGTTACAAATACACATTTTAACAGTAGGTTTTATAATTAAACTTGTTTAAATGCTCGTAAAAAAGTAACGGATACAGGCACGACCACCACCAATGGAGGTAGGAGGCATCTGTTTACATGGAACACCATAAATCCCTATAATATTAGGTAACGGCGACTAGAAAGAACATCTTCGGCCAAAACCTGCTCGTAGAAAATGACCGAACAGCTATACAAACTGGCCTTTTACTATATTAGATTCACCCGGTACATTTTTTAATGACACTACACTTTGGGAGCATCCATAAACCACGTGGCTTCATTTTAAGTCCCTTGAATCACCCCCCCCCACACACACACACACAATCAGGCGTTCCTTTTGCCGCTACCCCCCCCCCCCCCCCCCCCCTCCCTGTGTGGCTTGTAACTTTTTTCCTCATTAATTCCAGAAGACATTCTGTACTGTTTTCTCTTATTATTACGTGTATAATGAATACAACCGATATTTGTGTTGTGCACTTTTCTATAGTTATAAATATTCTGAATGAAAGGTTGACACTAGCCACTGCTACATGCTATCATTAAATTGAGAAAAACCTCTCTCTCAGGTGTAGTCTGGATCCTTTACTTCTTGAACTGTTGCTGAAACTATTCTCCTTGTCTCATTCATACATCGATAAAATAGAACCAACTATACCAGCCGCGTAAAAAACTGGGAAGAGCTGCATTTTTTGTTTTCTCTTGCTGCGGTTCCGTCACTTTTCTACATTACCAAGAACTGATTCTTTGGTCTGCTCTAAAGATTTCTATAACTCATTGGGTAGTAAAAACATTTTCGATAAATCGTAAAATTTATTCACATCACATTTTGAACTTGAAATAACATTTCAGCGAGTACTAAAAATAAAGTTGCACTAAAATTCGATTGACAGAACAAAATTAGTATAATTTTATAAACGAGCGGTGTGGTTACACCCGGGCGATCCTAATTAAACGAGATTTATTTCAAACCATCAAAAAAATACGAACTTTCACTGCCTTTAAAAATCACGTGTGACATCTGTAAGCGAATTTTAGTCTAGGCACGGCAAGGACTAATAGTTTTCTAATTGTAATGCGCCATCGTTGCATGTCGGTTAGTTCAAATGCACCAGCTGCGTGCAACCCAACGCTATGACGTCAATTAAATATTGCGTGTTTTGTACATTATATTAACCGTAACAAATAATATGATTGAAAAACTAAGTGGTTTTGGATCGGACCCTCCCCACCTCTTACGTAGCCCTTCGAAGCCAATCGTAGCTTTCTACTCAACCCATCTTCCCCCCCCCCCCCCTTTTTTTAAACCAAGCGACGTGGTTTATGAACGATCCCTTATCATCATGGCGTTGCACCTCTTCCGGCCTGGATACTTGCATTGATTCTTTTGGTAAGGGTGTCATACAGCCACTGTAACCTCTCGAACAGCCAGCCAAATGGAGACCCACAATGAATTTTGAGTTTTATACTGGCTGTGTTTTAGTCACAGTTGAAAATTCTCCTCTTTTTTCATGACTCAAGGAGTGCATAGTACAAATATTAGTTATGGAAACGCGCAACTGTCAGTTGACTGCGGAAAGTTTAAACCCTAAAAATGAGCTGTGTCTATGCGTACCTCTCTTGATATTGCGTGTCCCGTACAACAGGTATCAGATCAGTTGATTTTTTTCGTTATTTTATGCAAAACATAAATGAATCTAGTGCTATTTAACTGTGCGGCTGTTCGTAATATATAACATATGATACACCAATATTTAGTTTTTTGGATCAATTAATACATTACACAATATTGTTAATAAATATGAGAAAATGTCTGTCATATCGGATATGAACAGCATTTCACCGCAGCACTTGAAGGAATAAACCGCAAAACTTTTCAGAATCGTCCTCTGTTGATATTCTTCAAGAAAAATACCAGGATGTCTGAAAACGATCTTAAAAAGTCTTCGAAAATGCTGCGACACTGTCTGTCACTTCATAATGACAAATATATTTCAGAAACGAAAATACCACCAAAACTATTGAAATGGTTAAACGTTTCCATACTTTCATGTCTCACCATGACCAAATGTGGGAAATTTTTTTAGATAAGGGAATAAGAAATTGGAATAAATTACTGAGGGAAAATATGATAAGTTTACCAAAAATCTGTTAGAACTTAAAACTAAAAGGTCAAAAGTAGGTGGTTAGTGATATTACACCTGAAGAATTTGAAGATAAAAAATAAATAAAATCATAAAATGGAAAAGCAAATGTTGGGAAATTGCCACCGCAAATACGCTCAATAAAAATTAAATTAAATTTTATAGTCTACATCAAAAAACTACAAAATTCGTTAAAAATATTAACTAACACTAATATACTTAATGTAGTTTTATAACTGATTTACTACAGCATTAGCTGGAGTGGGACTGTATATTTTTATGCCAAGGAAATTTCGCCTACAAGTCCCAAAATTGTGGTTCATCGACAACGATTTTGCAGTTCTCTAGGCTACACGGAAAATAAAGAGACGCTTTGTTAGTTAGTTTTTAATATCTGATGATAACAGCAGAGTGTCGTACGGAAATGTGATATTTCGCAGTATAAAAAGCTGTAGTAATGAATTAATGATTTTGCCAATCTGTCAGTTTCTTATATGTAGGCTACTATGGTGTAGTACCTATCCTATAGGTAAAACCGCACAGATGTTACTACTCTAGAGGTGGGGAGAGTACCTCCTCCTTATCTGTTAACGGCCAGAGTAAGGCGACCCGCTCAAGCGGTCGACCTTGTGCATGACTCACAATCAGTCAGACGGTTAGCTTCACCCTGATGCGAGGCCGCCGGTGCCTTGTTTGTGTGGTGTCAGGTAAACAAAGCCCGCCGCCCATAGCGTATAAGGTTGGCAGCGCTGCTAAAGGAAGCCGGATCCTTGCAAATAATCCCAGCTTGTTACACAGCAATTGCACAAGGAATCCTACCAGAAATACCTACAACAAGTTTTTAACCGTTCTTTAAAGATTTTAGATGTACGCAACCGCATTCTGGTGGATTTCTGGAGACTGAAATTTGTTTTAGGGCAACATTTTTCTTGTCTAAATTTTAAACTCTTCCATTGAATCTGAAACTTCTTATATCGCATCAGCTCCTCTTGTAGTCCTGATCAATATGATTCATTAGTGAACATAACGTATTTCTGATTAAACCGACCGTAGTGGTGTAACGGTTAGCGTTCTGGCCTCGCATTCGGGAGGATGGCGGTTCGAATCCCCGTCCGGGCATCCAGATTTGGGTTTTCCATGGTTTCCCAAATCACTCCAGGCAATTGCCGCGATACTTCCTTCAAAAGGCCATGGCCGAATTCCTTCACATTTCTTGCCCCCAATCCTTTTCCGTCTCTAAAGACCTCACTGTTAAGAGACGTTAAGCAATTAAAAAAAAAAAAAAATCGATTAAGACAAAAAATTGAAATCTCCAAAAGCATAATGCAACCGCTTATATAAAATTTGGTAAGCGTTCCGTATGATAGCTTACCAACATTTTTTCGCTGCTTCGCGTGGAACTTGGTGCGCATAGTAATTCGTATGCCCTCCGTTTTGAATTTAATTTAATTGGGATGGAGCGTTTGCTCCGGTGACAATTTACCTACATGTCAATTTTCCCCTTTTCTTTTTCCACCTACTTTTTCCCTCTACTAGTTTCAACTTTAAATTCTTTTAGCTTTTTCGGTAAATTATTAATCATTTCTCTTGGTAATTTATTACAAATCCTCACCCCCTTACCTATGAAAGAAAATCATTCCACACCCCCATGCCTGAAATCGAGCTCAAATGTGGTCATGGTTATGTCTTCCTTACCATGCATCTCTCCTAATTCTTTCGCCAGTATCTTTCCTGGTCTCATCACCAATATACACCTTGTACACTCCCCATTCTCTTCACCCTCCTTCTATCTTCCAATGAGTCCCATTCCAACTCCTTAATCATATCATTTACTGATTGTGTTTTATAGTAAATTCCAAGGACAAATTTAGCAGCCCTTCTTTGCACGCGCTCCAACTACTGTTATTTCATACCCAAAATACGGGTCCCAATCTACACTACCATATGCAAGCAATGGTCGGAACAACGTGTACTCTAACAACAAAGCAGAAATGTTTGTAATGTAGTATCTTTGTAACCTTTATTGTAAATTAACTTTCACAAGTTCGTTTGATTTATTGGAGTGTTAATAGTTGATATAGCAGGTTTATTAACATTTTCCGTGTATTCTAAGGTAGTATGAATCATAATAATGAAGAAATAAATAACCAGAATGGCGCAGTCAAAAAACAATTTTTGGTGGGTATCTCGTGAAGGAGTGACCATCTGAAATGTAATGTGATCTATGGTGCCTATCTTACGGTTATCATTTCTTGCTTCGTTCCCCTTTCACACAAGGTCATAAGACATATATAGACCAAAAGCTTTCAATCTGCGACCGAGCGTGGTGGTGTAACGGTTAGCGTTCTCACCTCGCATTCTGGAGGACGGCGGTTCGAATCCCCTTCCGGGCATCCAGATTTGGGTTTTCCATGGTTTCCCAAATCACTCCAGGCAAATGCCGGGATGCTTCCTTCAAAAGACCATGGCCGAATTCCTTCCCATTCCTTGCCCCCATCCTTTCCCGTCTCTAAAGACCTCGCTGTTGAGAGACGTAAAGCAGTTAAAAAAAAATTCAATCTGCGGAAACTTCATCCAAATTGGTTCGGCTGTTTTTGTGTTATGGCTAGACAAAGGGACAGAAAAATGCAGCCTTCTCACTGATTAATAACAGTAGCTATAGATTTGAGAAATCTAAAATTATCTAATTAAAGGAAAAAAGGGGGGGTTCAATGAAAGCTACAATCAAACCGCTGAAAAATTCTACATTGCGGTGCAAAAACTGTCCGGTGCTCTTGTCAGAAACTCAGACTAAATATTTGATTTGCTAAGGTTTAATCTTCTTCTTCTTCCGGTCCCTATCCATCCCGGCAACCATCTTGGCTGTCTTTTCTCTGCTGGTTGATGCTCGGATTAACTCCTTAGTTGTCTTGGAGGTCCATGTTCTCAGATTTTTTAGCCAGGAAGTTCTTCTTCTACCAGCACTTCCCTTTCCTGGTATTTTCCCCTGGAGAACAGACTGCAGGAGGTTTAATAACTGTTGGTAAACTGTCCATAGCATTTGTTTTATGGTTGCTAGACAGCTGTTGTAGTACAATTTACGTATTGCTAGAATAGTTACATTATATAATAACAACGAGCTGTTACTCTTCGCTTGTGGTGTTTGCCAGGTTTAATAAAACTGAAAAAAAAACTTGAAAGAACTGAAAGCTTTTGGATTCCACAATAGCAAATTGACCACAATTATTAAAACCGAAAACTGGTACCGTAATGCAAGTACTGGCTCCAGTAAAGAGAAGGAAACCTGCGTTGAGAAATAACTTGATAAAGGCATTTAACAGATAAACTTAAGATGTCGTAAATATTATCTTGACTTACAATCTAGTAGATTCACACTGCATCGTATTGATCAACATTACTGATACAGATCGGAATGTTGCTATGGATACGATTTTATTGTCCCAGGTGTTTCAATCAAGGTGGTAATTTTGAATGGAACTTTATTTTCACTTACTTCAGCAGTATTAATCTTCTTTTCTTCTCACCCATTAGATTGGTGAGTACTTTTTATTGTGAAATTTAGACAGGGCTGGTTTCCTGTGGTCTTCCTAAGTGATGAAAATTTATTTACCCGCCGTGACTGGATGTCTATGACGTTTATATGTTTAGTGTAATATGTTTTTGTTTTGCGAATGAATGAAATCTGGGAGAAGGGAGAGAGTGCAACGCGGTGCCTAACCATTCAGGCCTACTCTTTCGAAGGACCCTAGACCTAACACCCCTATCCGACTTACGAAGCACCATCAAAATATCGAATGCTATCAGTTAATGCGGAGAAGTTTTGGATTCAACCTACAACTTTGGAGCACAAGTTGGTGACAAGGAATGGTGCATAGCCATCTCCCCTACCTTCCGGTCAAGTAATGATCATGAAAATTTCTTCGACCACCAGGACTCGAAACACATAATCGCTTGTCATGGAGCCACAACTAAATGAGACAGCGGGGCGGGTCTATCAAGAATTAATTGTGAAAGACGCTATTAAGAATATGTTATCATACATGTCAATAAACCTGACGAACTGAAAAAAAGACATGAAATGTAGTATGAAATGGTTTTTAAACTGATTTAACCAATTATAAATTTACCGAAATTAACAACGAACAATGGATAATAATGTATTTAATTGCAACTTAACTTTTATAACACGTTGTCTTTCTTTCTCGAGCAAGGTTAGAGGATACGTGTGATCAATGGCATCCATACCGAATAGAAACTGTTTGCCTTTTAAATATTTGGAGAAAGTGTCAAATTTTTTCATGCTACATTGGCAACTTCAATGACATTCTGTTGCGACTTTTTCTATTCTAAAGACCTGTTATAAAACTTTGATCATCCTGTGGAGATGTTTCATATGTTAAATTCCCCAATCATTGAATCGTTTTGATCAGCTGTCCCTACATCTCCGTTAATGTTATTAAAACCTCTGGCCTAGGTACTGTTTTAACAAAATATCTTGCGATACTTTTCCCCCTTCGACATGAATAACAAGGTTTATTTATATGTTTACCATTTTTGCACATGTCGGGTCAGATATATGCTCTAATGTTGTTGGAGGCGTTAATTTATTTCACTAATAATATGCACGTCAGAACGTCAGCTTTGTGGAGTGATGTAGTACTGTTTTCACCTCATTTTATCTGTGTTTCATTCTTCATCACCCTCTGATTTCAAAGTCAAAACATAAGACTCAATACGGAATCTTTTGTTTGTAACTGCGTTTCATTAATTTCGATATCATTTCACGAGAAACAAGCATTACAAAAAACAAAATAAAAAAATCGTTTAATTTTCCCACAATCACACTTTAATTCCTTTTCGCGTTGGTGAAAGCAGCTGAATGAGACCTGTAATCTGCACGAGTCTTGAAC
Source organism: Vandiemenella viatica (assembly GCA_031002005.1). NCBI lineage: Eukaryota > Metazoa > Arthropoda > Insecta > Orthoptera > Morabidae > Vandiemenella > Vandiemenella viatica. The sequence goes on from JARYHS010008074.1 coordinate 232,697,427, forward strand.
TGGAGTACTTTCTCTTTTACTGCTTTTAACAGACAGTAAAAAGTGAAAGAAATGAAATGAGGAACCCGTGTATAGCAATTAGTACGAGCTGTTACTGCAACATCCGTGAAGCTGCGAGATGATGCCGAACCTGGGTTCATACGAACATTGCGCTGTCTATTTTTTTAAAGAAACAATATTGTTTTGAACTATGGAAAATAATATTCTTTAAATGTCGAACAAAGAAACTGTAATGAATGTAACCTGCCCCTGTAGTAGGGGGGTAAGCAGCTGGCTTTGTGCTGAAATGATCACCGGTTCAAATGCGGATTAAGCCCTGGGAGGTTTTAATTAACTGTTGTTTGTGCCATGTTTTCTCCCTACTGTAAAGTAAATAATAGTGCTGACGATCCTTAAAATACACACTGAAATAAACACAGTCAATGCAAAATGCTTTTAAAAAAATAAATAAACAAAAAAACTGGAAAAGATCTAATGTAATCTTTCCATGTCCACGGCAGTTGAAGTGACACTTGCAGTTTTGTTCTGAAAAGGCTAAAATGTTTTATCACAACAGATACAACAACAGAACACCGTATCATCAAGAATTGCCAATATTCATTAACATACCATGATGAAAGCCTGGAAACAATTACAAGCAACGATACTATTGTGTAATACTCCGAAAACGGGCTAAATAGCGACTGCTCTGTCTGATGTCTTGTGGATGCCCCAGCCCTTATTTTACAGCGTGTCTGGAATGCCGGCTGAGATCCGAGAGGCTCATCACGCACTTGGCAGTTGTCTTCTGCCAGCAGTGGTCGGTGACGCGTATCTGCTGCTCACACCCTGCTTCACACGATATACTCTGTTATCCAGCTCTGCAACTACACTCATCTGTTTAATTATTTTCATATAATAGAATTCACTAAAACATGTTATTCAACAGGCACTTGTAAGATAACATTAAAACTTGCAGTAACATCTATACACCTCCAAGATGAATAAGAAGCTACATAGCTACAAATTTACACGAAACACAGCTGTATAAAAAAATCTGAATTCCAAAACATTGTTATTCAATCACTTTCAGCGATTCAATTCACTGTATCTTTCCAATACACAGACTGAACACACTATTTATGAACAGTTACGTAATTAAATAATAAAAAAACTACTATCTATTCTTTATAAGACAAAAACCTGTACTCATGCCATGGATTCGGCATCGTGTCATAAATTTTTGTGTATAATATAAAAAACAGACATTCAGAATGTTAGGAAGACAGCCAGTGTAAATAATTACCTTCTCTAATTACTGTAATCTTTTTCTTCATCTGCAGTTCATCCCGTCGAACTGTTTACTAATAAGTTAACCAGTCATGCATGTATAATAATGTAATCTACACTATGAGTTCATCCAAAAAACCCTTTCTCAACCAATCATTTCCAAAAATTGTTAATTTCTTACTTTTCAATACAGTTAATTTCCAACATATTTCCACGCCACAATATTTTAAATCCCTTAATTTTCAACACTTCAGGACTGTCCAAAATTTCATCATGAATTTTTAATATTCTAGTTTTTACAGATTTATGGAAACACAATTATAGATATTGCAACCAGAATAAAAACTCTACTACTTCGCCTGTGCGGAAGAAGCAGGTTATTTTTTTTTTTATTGGTTATAAAGTCAAGTTAGTGTGAGAGCGGTATTCGCTACGAGTTGGAGGGAGGTGGTGGGCAGAGGTTTCTCCAGACGCCGCGCTGTTATCAGTACTTCCGGCACAGCACGCCGGGACCACCTGCAAGTTTCCTCCGTTGCCGAAAATTCCGCTTAAAAGTAACAAAGCAGTACTTGTATTTCTTTAAAATTTCAGCTGAGAAGATATAAAAACAAACCCCAGATGAATAGTACTTGATAGAATCGTATAATGGTGATACTATATGATAATTTAACTTAAAGAAGTGTCTGCGCCTTTCCCCATCCATATTTAGCTTCCAGATTCCTGTAAAGTTAAAGTGTACCGGAGCATAAGATCGTCTAAACACTCTGTAGTTATGAGATCTGTATGATAACTTCTCGCCTATCGTTTCAAAGTACTTTGCAATCATACCGGTGGTTGATAAGCGGTCGGCTGTCACTAGTAAGATCTTAATCAACGTCATCATATTGACAGAACACTTGTGTAAAATATTGTTCCGTATGTGAAATACTCCAAGGCTTTTCCACCATTCACGTTAGTTTTTCGATTAGTAAAGTGAACCCATTTACCGATGTCTTATATTACTGTGTACCAACACTGTATGGTTTGAGAAGGTTTCCTGATAGAAATGAAAGAAAAGTGGTGTTCGTTCTAGACTAAAGAAACAAGTCCATACTGAGTTAATCTTCTCGGTTGTTGTTGCTGTGGCGTCGTTGATCTTCTCGGCTGTTCAGCCGGACCGTGTCGTGTAAACACAACGTTTCGAAAGCTGGCGCTGCTGTCTTCATCAGGTGTCCGATAGCTTCAGGTGTTGCGTGCTGGATGTCACCACCTGACTGGCTTAGCAGAAGTCTCCACTCACACACTCTACTGTGTTGTTTAATTCACGTATTATGTTTATAAAACACAGCAGAGTTGTAACTTTTTTTTTTACTCGATAGTAATTATGTCACTCAGTGCTTTCAGTATCTCCAGTATGAAATTTTTTCAGTTAATTAGACACACCACAGGACGGGCATTACATTCACAACACTTAGACACACATGCCCACGGCCGGATTCGAACCGGCGACCTTCGGCACGTGGAGCTAGCGCTATAGCCCCTACGCTACCGAGGCCGGCGGAGTTGCAACTTGCTATTCCAAACGTTCTTTATCCATAGTTTTGTAGTGAAATATGTTTTCTTAAAGAGATATTTCATAATCTAAACTTCTTCTGTGAAATAGTGGTATGAAAAATACAGTTGTTAAAAGTAATTAGTACCGAAACATCCTCCAGACTCTTTTGTGATGATGACTCAGAATATAAACGTGGAGGAAGATATACTTGCAGGGAATTAGATCCCTGATTTTTGAGGTCTAGTACCGGTTGAAGGCAGGAAATGTAGGACCGCGCAATACTGTGTTGTGTTCCTGCTGTTGCGTTGCTGCCCGGGGTGTCGTGTGGGTAATTGCTTCCGGGCTGCCAACACCCTCCCTGCCCCCGTTCTACTCTCGGCTGCACTTCCTTCAAACATTTCCTCAAGTGTTTTATCCATAACATGTTCAAGTAGTTTTAAATGAGCGCCTTTGGTTTTAGAGGTTTTTTTCCCCAGAAATCCTACGTTGTTGTTGGATGGAAGTAACCGTGCTGTAATCACGCGTTTTGAGTGTCTTATTTTCATTATTTGATCCGTAACACATCATTCTATAACACCAGGATGTAAAAGAAGTTTTCACGTATCCACTTCAGGCAGCTTCTTAGATCGAAGTTATTGGACAGTGGAGTGTCATACTATAATGAAGTTACAGAATTTACAGTAGAAAGGACTGGGTTGTGGTTGTTGTTGTTGTTGTTGTTGTTGTTGTTGTTGTTGTTGTTGTTGTTGTTGTTGTTGTTGTTGTTGTTGTTGTTGTTGTCGTCGTCGTCGTCGTCGTCGTCGTCGTCGTCGTCGTCGTCGTTGTTGTTGTGGTGTTGTTTTATTGGGCGCGTCGACGTCGAAGTCATTAGCGCCAAGAAATGGGAACCATATACGAATATTTAAGAGTTTAAAGTTTACTGAGCATGTCGGTACGGAAGTTCGAAGGCTTCATTGACGTTACTATGGAATGTATTTCGATTACGATAATTTGGCCGAGGACGATAGAACACGAATTAAAATACAGACCATACTAATTGCGGTTTTTAAGATAAATTTCATAGTGGTAAAAAAGGATCGTATTGCTTTAAACGGCTTAAAAACAGAGTAACAAAAACGTATTAACATGAACTTCAGTTTCACCTCCCTTCGGTTGCATTGTGTGTGATGACCCTTGATTCATCAACATCCAAATAACGTAAGTTAAAAAATATGTCGGTATATCAGGGGGCAAGAAATATTAGGATAACGAAATGCAATGAAAGAAAGGAAGATGTTCTCCGTGGATCACAGAGGAATTTTGGATTAAAGTGATATTTAGCTAGTGTGTTCGTTGTTCGAACCCGTTGACGACATAAAAGCTATCTACAGTTAGTGTGTTCACTATAGACTGCTGTGAAAGGAAATGAGATATCCAGAAGCATTAGTTGCATAAAGAAGTCTGACGCAAATTACATTACAACATTAGAGCTATACGACTTTGATTGGGATGAAAGGTAAAGATTACTTTGCTGCGCAGTGCACTGTTACAATGCCTACAGCGAGCAGATATGGGGCTTGCTCGTAGTGCCAACAGTAATAGGTGCCGCTGTTATAGTGGCAATAGTCTTTCGCACTAAATTCCTTTTAATTGGCCAATGCTCAACTGACCGTCTATTCTGCCGCAAACACTTTCAGGCCCAGCATGCCAATAGACAGCTCTAGGGAAATGTTACCTTATTGCAAAGTGCTTAGCTGTAGGCGCCCCACGAGGTTTGCTAATTCTTTCCAACGCACCGCTGGGGCGTAACTGTTGTTCAGATCATTAACCAGTGGGAATAAGTCCATCGTGAGCTATTGATCCTCTGTTCAAGTTAGACGTTCTTTGCATTTGTACACACTTGCCAAAAGCGATCTGCCTGACAGGACTAAACTTGAATTTAAGGTATCCTTATTTCACAAGACTTGGAGCATCTCAGAAGCCCACTGTAAACAAATCCGCTTCTGCTGATATCTTAATCGTAGAGGAATTCGTGACTGAGCCTAGTGCTGCCACGGTTGACGCTTTAACCTGCCATTTAGGTGGTCGTGCATTCGTTACCAATCCCACTAAACATATTTAGGTTTTCTATGGTTTCTCGAAATCACTGCACTATAATGATTGCTTCAAAAGACCATGATCTAGTTTCTTTGCGTTCCGTGCCGCCGAGGTTAAGGAAAACTATCGCCGTTCTGCAAATCCACTTGTTACCTTGCGTGTAATCTTACAGCAACTCTGAGATGTATAGGTTTTTATCTGACGATGACGTGACCATTTTTGTAGTATCAATTGCTTAGTCATCGTACTGCTCCTTATCTCTGTATCTTGTTATTTAGGGTAAATCATTAATGTTCTTTCGAAGGGTGCCTTTTTTTTTACGTCGCAGAATGAATATCCCGACGGTACGTGCTGTTTGGAGAATCGATAAAGTGGACGGCCATCAGCAAAACCCGCTGGGTTTTTGTAAGACTTTTCTGTCCTGAACAATATTTAGTTTTGATAATAAACCGAAATGATTGATGTTCTATTTCATATTAGTGTAATACAATGACATGCCCGATCATGGTGTTATCCTTTAACTCTGTACAGATTTCTAATTATCAAACCAAGCTTGAGATGGGTCAGAACGCAAGGCAGAGGAGTGTATGTATGATATTCTGTCAGTGAATCTTGTGAGCTGTACACTAATGTTTCTGTTCATGAAATTAGTTCCTGTATTCTTAGAGAAGATTATAGACAGTCAACCAGCTCATCATTCTTCTCAAAGATGATTATATACAATCGACTGGAACAGTTATCAGGGAGATGGCTGCTCAGACCCAAGGTTTGATCCTGGATTCATTGAACCCAAACGGCGGTGGGTTCGTTCAGAGTGCAACAATTTTCACAAACAGTAGTGTATCTGGCACTTCGTCGGCACCAGCCGTTAGCGAAGTAAAGAACGACAGGAAGAGTGTTGGCTTCCGTTACACAACTCCTAGTCGGCTCTAGAGAGTTGGCATTCCTTTCCAAGAGGCAGGCAGCCGAGGGAACTACAGGCTTAGTTAGCGACGTAGTTACAAAATTAGAAAAATGGATTTCAAAATAATTTTTATTTTTTTGCTTCTGGCAGTAAAGTTTTCAACGTCTGATTCAATTAAGCATAGGTTGTAGCCTAGGGGCCCGCACCACAAAGAGGGGGTTCGCACCACAACCCTGGATCCCCGCCTGAGCCATTAGTAGAGCTAAAAAAAGGTCGCCCTTAAATTTTTTGGGCCGAATTTCGTATATTTCGAAATTTAAGATCGATAGTCTGAGGCAGCCCCCTGTCGGAGGGTCCACTGCCGACAGGGGGGCCCGCACCACATATACAGACAGCCTAGGGGCCCACAAAGCCTAAATGCGGCCCTGGTCTGAGTAGAGAAACAAAGAAAAATGTTATGATTGTATTAGTGATTAAAGTAACGGTGTTTTCTATGTTAATGTGAAGTATGCAAGGACGCTTCGTGGTTCTTCCACGTTGAACTGTAGGTCCACGTTACCGGGTTAGGTTGGGTGGCTACGGCACAGTTAGACGGTTAGAAGCTCTGTCGTTCGATTATTAAGAGCGAAGGAATTATTGACTTTTGGTAACTTTAGAAAGAATGAAAGTTAGTGCTCACTGAAGAGCGAAAAAACTGTTTGAACATAACAATTTAGTGATACTATGCATAAATTAAACTGTTTTTATATCCGATTTGCTACTGTAATGTATTGTAATGAAGACTCACTGTTGCATAGATTTGTTATACAAAATAATTAGGTAGCAGAAACGTTGCTGTACAGTATGGTACCATGTGGTTGAGATAACGAGCTTATAGTCTCATTTCTATCTACTCTTAAAGACCTACTCAGAACAGCAATTACAGTATTTATTTGCTTGTTTCCCAGGCACGCTGATATGGACAATGCCACCAGGTCCCCAGGCAGAGTCATTTGCTCGAATTCATCGGATTTAGTGCAGATTTTACTTGACTTATGCTCATCGTCTGATAAAAATTTAGCATCCTCAGGCCAGCATTAAGTTACTATTATACAAAAAAGAGAGAAAGCTATAACAAGACATCCTAGAGGGTCGAACTGTTACTATGTGACAAAATCCCAATTGATGATATTCTGTTTTCGTGAATTTAAAAACACAAGTACACGAAAGAGTAAATGAATGCTTGAAAACGACAGTTTATAATTACTGCAGTGACCTACACACCAGTTTCCTTACTGCGAACAGAATAACAACATCCTTCACCGCTGGAGTAGAATCGCCTTATATCGTGCACTTTATTTGTTTTTTTAGGGCAAAAATAAATAAAGCGAATAACCTTTATATGACAAAACAATAATCGATTTTAATATTTGGCATCTTTGAGGCATATTTCGTAAAATACGATTATTTGATTTATTGGACGGTACAGACTAATTTCTCAGTTACGATATGAATAACTTATTCACTTTCGGTTAGTATCCTAAATTTTAAATTGTTTTGTATTCAAATAAATGAGAGCTGTATATGAAATAATCAAAATTCCTGTAGTAGATAGTGGTTAAGGTGCTTTATTTGTAACAACGAATAGAAGAGAAGAGATTCCGATAACTTCCGTAAACCACTTTAATTAGAGTAATGACATGAAAATAATTACATGAAGATCAAAAATAGTTTTCCAGCTTTATATATAACGATACTTAAACTTATTTAACTTCGCATTTTAAAATATTTTTAATTGAAAGTAAATTATTGCGACTTTTTGAAGACTATTGCATGATGTATAAATTTTCCATGTCTTGTATCCTCTGAGTTTCGTTTCGTTTTGACGAATCGAAATGTTACAACTCCGAACCAATTCTTCACATTCAGCAATATCCTCGTGACTCTCGTCCACCCGAAAGGCAGCGATACCGGCTTTGTCCCGTGAGATGAAAAAGCACTGGCGCTATTGTGTGACTTCTCGAACGGAAGATTGTTGGACGTATAAATGACAAAGGAAGTGACTTGTAGACAGCAGTATTGAAACTGCTTTCTACCTCCATGAGAGACGACCCTCCATGCGAGCTTCGTCTTGCTGGTCCACTGCAACTCTCCTGGTTTGAGTCCAGGTCGGGACATTCGTGCTGACAGACTGTCCGGTGCCCAGGTTGGCATTTCAAAGGCACTTAACACGTCCTTCACTTCCGGCAATGTGTATGTGAACTGCCCTTGCTCGGAATTCACGTTATATTGTAGGGCCCTTACTCGCGGATTACCGGAGTAAGATATGCGGCTACAACGGAAGCGAATTCTATAGCCACTAAAAAAAAAACTCTGCCACCAGGCCATCAAAGCCAAACGAAATTACTAGCCTATCTTGTGAATTAGAAATCGTTCCAACAGTTGAAAGCAAAAAAGTAAAATATTATGTATTTTCTAAATAAAAAATTGTTAACGCCCGCTGGCAGTTGAGCGGGAACATTTACCCCTGGAACTCAGATTTCCCGAAATAACTTCAGGCGAATACCGGGATAATTCCTTGTAAATGTTCATGACCAATTCCATTCCCGCTCCATTCTACGAATATTTTCATAGCTCTAATGATCTATAGTCGACTACCCGCAAAACTCCAACGAAAAATGAAAACAGCTAACGCTCGGGTATATAACGTTAAGAAATAAAGTCAGAAAAATTAGCTTTTTATTCAGCATGATTAACAGGCGTTTCTCAGTATTCATACTTCGGAACGGAAATAACGAAAGTGATTGTTATATATACGTATGTCGAAATACGCGTGTGTACTTCATTTAAGAACGAGACTTATTAAAATTGACTTTTAAATATAAATAGTGGTAGCCATTTCTTATTATGATGTGCAAAACTAATGTGTAGTTCACACTGTTAAACAAAGTGTAGAGTGTGATTGAGAGACTGAGCTCAAAGTCATCCATGTGAAGAACGCTAGATCCGCAAATTCACAGCAGCCTCTGTAACGGACGACGTCCACAGATGACGCCTTCCGTTTGAATCTGGGAGCAGCTGTTGCAAACTCTGATGATAAACGACGATAAATATCCAGCCACACTACCTGGCGTGAAAACACTGTACTGCGTATCAAGAGTAACGGATGTTTTCAACTTTTAGTTAACACTTGTAGAATTAGTTATTAGATGTCGTGCAAGAATCAATTTAAACAAATACCAAATGAAAAGGACGGAACATTCTCGTTGTAGTTATTAATCGCTAGTTCATTTGTATTCATATCTTAACATACTCACAGAGTTTGCAAGAACTGCACCCAGATTCAAACCGGAGGCATTATCTGTATATGTCATCCCTTCCAGTGGGCGTGATGTATTTGCGGATCTATTGTTCTTCACAAAACTGACTTTCAGCTCAGTCTCTCAATCACACTCCGTACTTTGTTAAAAGGTGTAAACTACACGCTTGGTTTGCACATAATAACAAATCATCTGTTACTTACGTAGCAGCTCAGTAATCTTGAAACATGTTTCACTGAAACTTCATAACATATTCAACACTGAATGAACCAGGGATGCGTAATTTTAGAGATGTCGATACACATATATCCGTTATTTCGAAAAATATAACAGATCATTTAAGCACTTGATGCCCTACAATATACATGGCAATATACTAGGCCAGCTTCGTATTTCTGTGCACTACTATCAAAGATTTCATCACTGCAAATATACAGAGAAGTAAGCCCACACCTCTAATCAATTCGCAATCCCCTTCAGAAATCCAATAAACGTTTTCCACCAGTTTATATATATATTTTCAAACGGTATTTTACATAAAATATTGTAGTCGTATAGATTTGTGAGATATGTGAAAATAGGGAAAGGACAAGCTGTATGGAACACAGAAATGGGCTAAGAAAAAGAAATACCGTCCCGTCAGTACTTTTCATTTTGGAAGATGGTGACAGTGGGGATGGAAGAAGAAAAAAATAAAGCTGATAGTTCATGCAGATGTGCTAATGATTTGGAGGTATAGTATGGCTCAAGTCCAGGGTCAGTTAGACGAACAGGACCACATTGTGGATCAATATAGTACAAAAAAAATAAAAAAATAAGAAAAGAGTGTATGCAATAACAAACAAGAAATAGAGGTTAACCAGGGGAATTACGATGGCAGGAGAGAAGCCGAAGAACAGTCTTAAACACCTAGGAAATGTTGTGGAAGATTGTGAAGGAACGATGGATATAGAAGTGAAAGAGGGAAGCAGAAGCATGATATGGTGCAAGGATGTGCAATAGAGAAGCAATGGATTAATTTATGGTGCATAGTATTTTTCCACTCTCGCGTATGCCGTCGAAACCTGGGCAATAAAGAAGCGAGGAATTAGTTGGATTTAAGCCAGCGGAATGAAATGCCTAAGAAGCAGAATATGGGTTACACAAAACGGACAGAATAGTCTAATGAACTATAAGAGTAAGGAGATATTGAGGAAGGATTATTGCAGGAAAGGATAGAAACGGCAGGACTAAGATGTTTAAGGACATGGTAAGAGAATGAGGAAACAGAGAATACTAACAAAGTATATTGAAAAAAGATACAAGACAAACGACCCAGAGGAAGACCAACCGATTGATGGTTGAGAGGAGAGGATTGTACCAAAGTGGGGATGGAGAGTTGATGGGAAGATAGAGATCCGGGCTAGAAATTCAGAATATGGTGGAACATTTAAAACAGTCTTTCTGTTTTGGGGATTCATTATTGTGACACATTGGGTGTAATTCTTGTTAGTATGTCACGTATTTTTGTGAGTAAAGTAATAAGCAAAAATATTATATATTCACCGTGGATTTAAAATTGGTAGTCTGATGACGAAACGAATAAATACACGGGACCGAGCGTGGTGGTGTAACGGTTAGCGTTCTGGCCTCGCATTCGGGAGGACGGCGGTTCGAATCCCCGTCCGGGCATCCAGATTTGAATTTTCCATGGTTTCCCAAATCACTCAAGGCATGCCGGGATGCTTCCTTCAAAATGCCATGGCCGAATTCCTTTCCATTACTTGCCCCCCTATCCTTTCTCGTCTCTAAAGACATCGCTGTTAAGAGACGTTGAGCAGTTAAAAAAAAAAAAAAAAAAAAAAGGGAACGGAGATGGTATTGGACCGGTAATAATACTTCAACAATATTCTCATTTTTCCATCAGTCAGCCTGCATATTGGTATTCTTATCTTTGTTAGGTTTCACTGCGACAGTTGAAAAACACAAGGATTAATGCTTTAATACTAAATGATTTACTAGGGCTTAACTAAAGAAATTCTGATATCACTTGCTACCCGTAAAACGATCTCCAGATGCAGACTTCTTTTCCTATTTCCTGATACCACAAACATATTTGATCACGTACGATTGTGTCCTTTTTCGCAGCTTAGAACAAATTGCTTGAACCATACTTTATTATCTCTTATGATTCGAAGTTATTTGTCACGGTTTCAATTCGTATGCATTTGACTGTATTATAACTTAAATTACAATTAATATTTATAAGACAAATGAGACACCAACGGTCACAAGTACTTTGTTTTTAATACAACTTTTGTTAAAGAAAGCAATTATTTCCTATATTAAGTTTATAACCTGAAAACAAAAATTTTATGTACAGTCTTATGCCCAATTTCTGGGCTTCAGAACAATTTTTTTCCCCCTGGGAAATACCATTCGTGTAATCAGTGTTAAAAACATACGGCACTTTAAAAAGCAAAGTTGAAATAAATTACTTAGTATGGTAGTCTGAAATAATTTCACGGATTTAGAAATTCTTAATGGGTTGGATCAGATGTTGATTCCAATTCCTTCTAGGTGTGAGTACTCAGTATAGTGGAAAACCAATGAAATAATTACTATTCATATTGTATTTTTATTACGACCCTATTAAACACCTAGAGAAGTTGAATCGAAGCTATTAAATATTGAATTCATTCTTAACTACCGTTACGTTCTACCCTTAACTTTGAGAAGTGCGTTAAAAATAATCCTTAAATTCAGAATGTGCAACAACAAAGGAAATATGGGCAAGGTAATAGACAGGTGACTAGTACTGGAAAATACCTCGCACACTCCCGCCAATGTTTCCCTCAGAACAACAGCAAATAAGAAATTCCTAGCAGTAGAAGCTTCTTTTTTAAAAAGAATTGGTGGATGGTGGTTTGGTTGGAAATGATACTGGTTATGATACTCTATGATTGATCAGAAAGAAGCAGTGGATGGAGAGGGAGGCCCATACAGTATGTGACAACCTGTTTGGGCTGTACCGAGTTTTCTATGCAGTGAAAACGTAAACACATGAGTGAACAAAAACGAAATACACGGCTGATGTGTCTTCCGAGAGTGAAATGGGAGGGTTGGCAGTCAACCGTTCAACGAACGGGTTGGAGCCCCATTCATGGGTAGTCATTAGTTATCTGCTGAAGGGAAAGGGTTCTGAGTCCACATCCCTTCAACCTCGGTGACCATACAGCTGCTGCACGGAGGCATTATCGAATGGAATTTTGTCTGTCACATGCTACACTTTTCTACAATGTTGGAAAGAAGGGAAACGTCGTGAAAATTATATTTACCTTTGTTGTTACATTTTGTGGTATTTAGTCCTTCTCACGGTAGTCGATATTTTAAGATTAATATTTACATGAAGCGGCAACATGTCATGGATATTACCTGCCGTGGCAGATGCTACAACGGCTGGTGACTCTTTACGGTACACTGATTTTATATTCTCCGTAGTTCAGTGGTAATCACTGATCATTAGAATTTGTGGCGCACAGTTTCCTTGATTTAATTAGCGTCTGATTTACAAAAACTTCCAGTGTAACTTTGCATTGTTTCTAATGAATATTATAAAATGTTTCCATATCTATCTTTCAGGAACTAAATATAACCACTGATTCCGACGGCAGCTACGAAAATTTTGTTATAAGTTTGTCGACATAAAGTTTTAGGAGCCGAGCTATGAGTCAAACCGAGCATATGATTCAGAGAAAACTTTAAGAACTCCACGAAGCCATATGGAAGCGAAGCAGCTCAAGAGCATTTCAGTATATGGAAGCGAAACTTTTCGAGCTGCCATACCGCCATACAATATAAGCTTTACACACTTTATATATGCATACATGTAGAAATAGAAGTAAGATGATTTGTTCCTCACTGTTGTAAAATAATATTTTTATGTCAATGTGTCGGCTGGCACTACTATCACCGTGTTCGTAGGGTGAAGGAAAAGGGAGAAGCGAGTCTCGGGCAGGCATACTATAGGAATCCGTAACTCTCATATTATGACTATGACGATGCTCTGCTCATAAATTTGTACTAACAGCACTAAATTCGTGATGCGCCGATGATACTTAGCAACAACTGTTAAGAAAACGGTGGAGAGCTCGTGCATAAATAGGTCTGTAGTAAATTCGTCATACTTCAACCGAGATGAACAGCCAACTTTTATTGAAGACAAATGTTTTATAACAAAAGTATTATCAGTTTTATGCGTACCGTAACTGTTTATGATCTTTTTACCACAGTTAGTTTTATTATATCTGTGAAATTGTATTATTCCCTTAACCATATGGCGCGCATAATATGTTGGTAACAGAACAGTATGACTAAGTAATAAGCTCGTCAATTTATCTTATATTTTAGTTAAAAGTTCTCATTACAGAGCGTGACAGGCGAGCGGTAACGTTGTTGCCCCGCATTCTGGAGAATTTGGAATCCTCGTCCTACCACCCTATTTCGATTTTGCATGGTTTACCCAAATCACTCCAGTCGATTCGGGGTTGGTTGCTCCAGAAGGATATGCTGGAATTACTTCCCGTACTTTCCCGCATCTAATGACCTCAAGTCATTAAGTGCCTTCGATTGGAATTTCTTGAGATTTTTCAAGCATATGGTTGAATAATTAACCAGGGATGGGAGGACTGATTTTAGAAGCTGAAATCTCGCATAATACCGTTATATATGATTACATTTTTGATTCCCTTTTAATAGTGTCATACTGCACAATCTGTTAAGTGTATAGGAAGGTTTGGTAAAACTTGCTCTTGGAGTTTGTTTTTGGTGTGAGGCCGTCATGTGACGAAATTATAGCTAATGATTTGGTTTTTGCTATTTTGACTAAGGATCCCTAAAAATGACCAGCCACACTTTGTTGGCTCATTGCTTATTTTCCTAGATTGATCTTTGATTATCTCGTCAGCTGTTGCAGGATCTTTATAGACTAATAAAGAATGGACGGATGCACTGATTTGCCTTCCACCTGATCCTGTAGAGGTGGGGGGCGTGTCACTTACCGGCGATGCGTGGCGGCTGCTGGTCGTGCGCACGCGTGCTGGCGTCGTCGCGGCAGGAGGCGCGTTGTTTACGCACGCCCGCGACGACACGCGGCTGGCGCGGGGGCTGCGAGCTGAGCACCAGCATGGCGCGGCTCAGCGGGCTGCGGCCGGGACACTACTGCGCGGCCCGGCGCGGCGCGGCCCAGCCCGGCCGCCAGCCCGGGAGCTGCGCTCTGCCGGCGGGCGCCAGAACCCAGCCGCAACACAACCCAGCTTCACCTCTTAACGCCTCGTCAACGTCGAGATCATTAGAGGTGGCATGGGACTGGGGACAAGGAACGGGAAGTAATTCGGCCATGGCCTTTTGAAGGAAGCATTCCAGTGGAGTGATGTGGATAAACCATGCAAAACCCAAATCTGGATGCCGGAGGGGGATTCGAACCGGCGTCCTTCCGAATGGGAGGCCAATACGTTAACCGCTCACCCACCACTCTCGGTCCCGTGATTCGGATTCTACGCTAAACTGTAGGTCCAGGTTATCCTTACCGAGTTAGTCTGCCACGATGAAACAGAATTCATGTTGTAACGTGTCATTTGTTACGGGACATTATAAACCAGATTTTACTGTTAAAAAGTCCTAATTACGTTAAACACAATTCAGAATAAAAAAGATATTAGGACGCTGTCTTGATGATCCAAATACTAGACTAGTTCAGATTTTATGGGATGTAGACACGAGAAACTCTTCACAGGTCGTTTCAGGTGTTCAAAGTCCTGCGAAAAACGCAATGGTGTGAAGCGATTATGAAACACATTACCATGGCGCTGCTGCATGATGCGTTGTATAGTGTACGACCTCTCCACGCATCTAAAACAGTGAATGGTACAGCAGCTTCAACTTCCTGGGCACTTAGTTGAGCTCACCTCTGACACAAACACTTTCCATAGAAACCTTCCACTTCAAAAAGAAAGTTAAGATCTGTAGCCACTACATCTTGCAAAACTCATCTTGGCTCCTCCACCCCGCGGGGTTCAGTATATTTGTCTCCTCTTCTACCTTCCAGTGGTACGTGGTGGAAAAATCTTCAGTCCCTTGTTGAACCCCGTCGTTGTGTGCTGAAAACAAAAGTGATGTTTAGAGCTTCCGCGCATGTCTGGTAGGAGTTGTTTCTTTCACTCAGTAGTCATATACATGACAGTTTGATTCGACGTGACTCCGCGCGCTCTCTGCGAGGTTCAACATAAATGGCCAGCACTCATTTCCCCCCGAACTGCCATCGCTGGATATGGTGAGTTGCTAAAACTTTCTGGAGCGCATGTAGTATATTCCATAACACTACAATCTCGTTTCACAACTCTGTTCCCAGCTCATTAAGAGACCAAGAAGTTTTTTTGTTAATAGGTTCAGTTTTTTGGCGTAAAAATTACGTCGTTTTGATGCTGTTGTGGAGGAAGTGCTGTTTTCTTCACTATTATTCGAAAATTAGGAATTTCGCTTTCAGTATGTGACATACACACCTCACCAAACATTCAAACGATTCATTTATTGCTCATTTATTTTAAAAACTCATTTGTTTTTCATTTTCACTATTAATAATTGAATTGAATTCTGAAAGAGTATATTTTCATCGGTGCCAATTTTTATGCTCACTTACTTTCTTATTTTAAATTTTTTTATCTTAAGTTATTTCAGCTCAATTTTCCTAATGACCTTGAATGTTTACCGTGTCAATTAAATTTTTAAGCTTTTCCATGGCAATTTTCCCTTTCACTTACGATGGAAATGAAGTGCTATTTTGTAGTCGATAATTTCTTTCCTCCCATATACTAGTCCCAATTCTTCTCCCGCCCAGCTCATTTACCACATCAGTTACTGATATTGTTCTGTGGAAATTTTTATTAAAAAAATCTACAAGTCCTTCTCTGCGCACCCTCCACATCATTCCTTTTTTTTTTTTTTTTTGCCTCTGGATTTACTCCTAGTAGGCGACGTCATTAGAGGTGGGAAGGACTGGTTGCAAGGAACAGGAAGAAAATTACTTACGCCCTTTTGAAACCACTATTCTCCTGGAGTGATTTAGGGAAAACATGGAAACCGAAATTTACATGGCCGGAAGGGAATTCGAGCCCGCGTCCTCACTAATTCCAAGTTAGAGTGTTACCGCTCAACCACGATGCTCGGTCCCACACTGCACCTCCTCACCCAAGCAATCATGTGGCAATTTTTTTTTTAATCTCTGTTCCTTCATTTCTATCATACATCCCCTCTTCTTCCATGCCAGTAAATACAGGACTTCGAAACATTTCCACACGTCTTCCCAATTTCTGCTGTCCAGTTGAATTTATTCTCAAATCATACGCCAAGATATTTGCACCTATGTCTTCAACAAGAAATTCCTTCTCCACCTTAAAATCGCACAATTTTTATTTTTGTATCTAATTTTTGACACAATTTCATGTTGACATATCCAAATAGATATATTGAAAAGTGTCACAAGGGAGTGTTTTTCTCAGTAGCAGCACAAGCGCACAATGTCGTCAAGGTTTAGATTGCTGGGTGAGATCATTCTCCCATCACCGTACGGAGAGGAAGAACAAAGAGGACAGCATGACAACGCTGATTTACGAAGGATGAATCTAGTGTCAAAAGAACCTACGGAACGTGGACAACTACGGGGAAAGAAACACGAGAAAACATGTTACTTTTTTTAAGTTGGCGCTTGAATGGTTTGATAATGTTTTCTCCAGCGACAGAGTCTTTGTGAAAACCTGAAACAATTCTTTTTTTAATTCAATGCCTAAATCATGTGATCGATTTCATAAAAGAATTTCCAGTTACTATAATTGCCTTAAACATCTCCTCGATACAGAATTATGGTGTTCTGTTCTTTTCCTTTCTATGTGTTCTTATATGAATTTATATGATTGTAATCTGTTTTTCGAAGTGGTGTATTTGCGTGGGCGAAAGAAGATGCGAAGTGAAATATTATGCTAAAGGCTACTGTACGAAAGAATACCAAACCGGACGGCCACTAGTTTTCCCGCTGATTCGATGGACAAATCAGCATCCACAAAAGAGGATATCAATAATCCTTCGATCATTTTGCATTTTGCTATTGGAACTTATCGTGGTTCTTCCAATGACTGAATTTCTACAGAATATTTTGTTTCCAATAAGGGAGAGTGCATAAACTACGTGGCTTCACCTGGGGGTGGGGTGTGGAAAGCTACGCTGGGGGAGGGGTTCCGAGCCAGTACACGTAACTTTCCATTCATAATATTTGTTACAGTTAAAATGAGGTTCAGAACACACAACACCATGTAGATATTTATTTCCGCCATTTCATTTTCTGCGTATGTAATTTACGATAGTCTGATTAGAGAAAAACAGTACAGAAAATCTACTGGAATCAAACCGAGCGTGGTGGGTGAACTGTTAACGTTCTGGCCTCGCATTCGAGAGGACGGCGGTTCGAATACCCGTCCGGGCATCCAGATTTGGGTTTTCCATGGTTTCACCGAATCACTCCAGGCGAATGCCGGGATACTTCCTTCAAAAAGGCCATGGCCGAATTCCTTCCCGTTCTTTGTCCCCAGTCCCATCCCGCCTCTAATGACCTTAGCCGTCAACGAGGCGTAAAGCTACAGTAAAAAAAAAAATTCTGTAATCAACAGCGAAAAAAGCGGAGGAAAAGGGGGGGGGGGTAGAGATAAAAGCCACGTCGGGCTACGTGGGAGGAGGGGGGTTGACAGGAGGCCAAAATGGAGCTACGTGGTTTATGGATGCCCTCTAAGTACAAACAACAAAGGACGGACAAAAAATTCATTCCCTGGGCCGGACACATATCTACGACCCCAGCAACGCTAGACCAGTTGCTAACCTGTTACTTGCTCGGTCGGCCCTTTTACGTTCGTGCTGGATTGAGTTAGAAAGATGAAAGAATGAGTCAATGAGGTGCGCTACAGTACACGAGGATGTCTCTTGCTAATTAGTTAATAATTTCAAGAGGATGTTATTGTTTTGATTATGAGGAAAGAAGTGACTAAGATTTTATACACAAATGTAAAAGATCACAATATCCCTCGAAAACAAAGGTTGTGCGTAAAATTTTAATTCGGTATAAGTTGCTGTAACAAATCATTCTTTTAATACCTCTTATTTCCCAAAGACATTTATTGGGAACGGAACACTCTCCAAAAACTTCCCACACTGTTGCTCCTAATGAGATGTGTTCACTTTGTGATGCAAAGCCTAAAACTTTATAATTCTTTTCTGGAGGTTGACAAATATTTAAAAGGCGTTACTTACATTACATAAAGTTTGTTTGATTTGACTTATGAAATCGGTTTAGAGTACATGAGACTCTCTGTGTAGTAATTTAAGGGCAGAATTGGTAGCAAATGGTCACACGTATGAGGCTGGTTTACCAAATCTGTATGTTGACCAGGCCGGACGGCTATTTAACACTTTTTGTTACTATTACTTCGCGATTATTTGGGTGGCGCAGGGTGCGTTACAGATATCCTAATGTGTAATTGTTTATGCATGGGAAAGGACTTTAGATTCTCGTGGGGTCATATGTACTACTTCTAGTATGTAGTCTTTCAGTGACATTTTATTTTTGATAGATATCAGTTAGCAAAATGCTTTGGGTTTGATTAACTTAGCTATTAGAATCGAACGATCTGATTACCTCAATCGTGGGAAAAGAAGTATTTTTTTTTCTGATGAAGTAAAAGAAACAAGAACATTTTGTCTCATGGACGTTTGGGTCGTTAGAGCCGGCTGAGGATTGTGACCAAGGAACAGGATTGGGAAACTGATCATAGCCTTTTGAAGGAACCTTCCCGGTATTCACCTAACGTGTTTTCAGTTAATCATGGGAAACGGAAAACTGGTTGCCCGGCCCGAGGATCTAATGAGTTCTACCCCGAAAGCCGGGCCGAATATTGCCACGCAACCAACAGAGTCGCTACGATGTTACTATCTGCTAAATAACAGGAAATAACAATATCTCGGCAAATAACGGTTCGGCTGCAATCAGATTCTCTGTTTATTTGTTCATACTGTTTTATATGAATTTCATTCCTCTAAGGTCACGGAGTTTCTTTTCGACCAAAAGGAGAAGCAAATGTGTTTAAGGAAAGGAAAAAAGTTCGATCATGGAGTTTTAAAGTAACCACTCCGAAATTCGCTTCCAGTGAATTCGGTAAACTATGAAAAATCGAACGGGGATTTGAACCCCCATCTTTCCGAATGTCAACTAAGGGTAATATCGCCCTCCCACTTGGCCCGTGATACTAAAATTGCATACTCCATATGGCCATTTAAAATTTACATGTTCGATATAATATTCTGAACATCATCATCATCTAGGACAGCTTCCAGCCACTGGACGGGTCTGCTGGGAACAAAAGCCTCGCCAGCGCTTCCTGTCTAACCACCATCTCTCTTCTTCCACTGACGCCCAATTTCCTCCTCATTCCTCCACACATTTCTTAACACCTTTAATCCATCTGTCCCTCGGTCTTCCTCTAGGCCTCTTCCCTTTCAGCTCCACGTCCAGCATCTTCCTTGGTAGCCTCTCCTCTCCCATTCTCTTTACATACCCGTACCACTGTAGCCTAGATTTTTCAATTCTTTGTTGTAGCGGTTCTTCCTTTATCATCTCCCTGATTCTCTCATTCTGTCTCTTCTTGTTACTCCCACTCTACTCCTCTGAAATTTCATTTCCACCGATTGTACCCTCCCTTTGTTTCTCTCATTCATCACCCATGTTTCTGCTCCATATGTTAAAATTGCTACAAAATATGTTTTATATATTACCTCATTACTCTTTTGTGGGACATCCCTACTCCATACCAGGCTTCTAATACTTTTAAAAAATCCATCTGCACATCTTCCTCTTTCGTTTATTTCCATCCTGTTTCCTCCATTTTCTTCAATACAGCTTCCCAAATATTTGAAACATTCCACTCTATTTAGTTGCTCCCCTCTAAGTGATATGCCTATGTCCGTCCTGTTCTTCTTTCTTGTTGTTATCACCACTTCACTTTTTCTCGCAGAGAATTCATACCATAGGCTGCAACTACTCTCTCCCACACATCCAGCTGATCCTGCACCTCTTTCATCCTCTCCCCAAACTAATAGGTCGTCAGCAAATACCATAATTGTAACAATTTTAAGGGCTTGTAGGATAAATAATTAAATAAGAAACTAGGTCAAAAGAGATTTGAAAAATATAGAGTGGTAGCACTCATAGCTGTTTGAAAACCACGCAAGCTGAATATATTCGGGAGACCAACCATGAGGACGCAAGAAAATATCATTTAAGTAGTTCAAAAAATATTCACGAATGAAATTTTCTACGCTGGAGATGCTGATAGCGATGTCAGAGTTATGAAATTCAAAACTGAAATTCAGATGCACTAAACAATCCGTATAGATCAAAGACAAGAAGTAAAAAAAAAAAAGAAAACACGCAATCAATTTTTCTTATGTTTGCACGACTGAAAAAAGAAACAGTGATCAGGGGTACAGGTATACACCGAAAGAATTGAATCATAAAGGGAACAGTCGAAGCGGAGAAGAAACCACAAAAAATATTAAGTTTGAAGAGGAAAGACAGCAGCACTCGCAATTTAGAAACAAATATAAAATGCAAAACATACAAGGAAACAAAACTGCATTATAAGTGAACAAGTTACGGAGGAAATAGTTTCATGTGACTACGATAAGAAAATGGTGAGAGAAGCTCTAGTTAAAAATGAATATAAGATATAGCTTTAATGTATCTCTACTGGCTTTCCCATCGTGTGTACAGGATGCAGTCAAAACAGCGAAATAAAAATACGGCACAGAATAAAGTTAGTGGAGAAAGGGTCAGCATGTTAATAATTTTTTGATTTTAGCTGACACAAGTAAAAAATTGAAGAAGTAATAGGTACATTTGTGTAAAATATTTGAGGCAATCTTAGACAATATATAAACTAAAGCGAAACAAATATCACGAAAGAACAAAAATTTTCTTACTAACAACAAAGCGAATCTTAATAGTCTATTATAATAGATGAAGAAGGATATCACTATTTTAAATGGTAATAATGTCGGATTATGATTCGCAATGCAAAATCTTTTCCCAACTTTATAGTAAAAATTATTAATCCAAAATTTCGGAAAATGTATGATATTATCAACGAAGAACAGTGATGTATATACTAAAAGAGGCCATTAATGCAGAATGATGCTGAAAATCCAGTGAACAGATAAAGAACGCAATTAATACCTCCTGGAAATCATAAATGAAATAATTTAAATAAAGAATCTTACAAAAATGGCATACATGATGTTACGTATTTTTTGAGACATCTAAGAATGGTGACTTAATTAAGAGCGTCTGCATTCCAGTGGATGAACTGCAGACGAAGAAAAGAAACTGGAGCATGCGAAGTAGATAATTGAGGACTTAGATTGTGATGTGTAGGCTGGGATGAAGCTCGATGCATGACAGGTTGGAGGATTTAAAGAAACTAGTGAAGAGACTGAAGGCAAAATATTAAATTTAGTGTTCAGATAAAGGACAATGAGAGTGTCGCGTATTTTGCTTAATAATAACACACGAATTATAGACATATTTTTATTTGTTTATTAGAGTATGCACATATACAATGGTAAAGTCTGAATAAGAAGCAAAAGGCTATGGACCATTTCGCCATCAGATAATAATGGGAAAATTTAAAGACGGCTGCAAAAATTTTGTTTATCTATTCATTTTGTGGATAGCCTGTATTTGCAAAGAAAAAGTGTAATCTTCTGAAAAATTCCACTAGTCAACACTTGTAAAGAAGTGCAATAACAATTACCCTGCGGCTCATTATTACTTGCAAACTTTCTGGTCCAAGGGCGAAAAATGATTCCATTTCGGTGCAGTGAAATACTGTTCGAAACATATCACATCCGTTTTCTGTGCACTGCTCCTGACATAAGCAGGGTTACTCAGCTTGTTCACGTGTCTGAGGAAGGTGACAGCTTTAACAGCAGAAGTGACGGCATCCGCCCACTGCAAGAACCAGTAGTTCAGGAAGCTACCACGACTCAACAGTCAACACGCGACTGCCTGCTATTACGTTCAACTGCCAAAGCGTTTTTGTGACTGTTTGTCTATAAGCGAGCGAGACTGTATTTCACCATATCTGCTGGTTAATAATGTACTATCTGTAGATTTATTTTTCCTGAAAAGTTGTCGAGATCAATAAGATAAAATCATTCAAGCCTTTCAAGCATAAGGGTGCAGGAATTTTTTTACTAGAAAGGGTGTAAGGGATTGGAATAAATTGCCAAGAGAACTGATGGATAATTTACCGAAAAACACTGAAAGAATTTAAGGTAAAAATAAGTTTAGGGGAAAAGTGGGCTGGAGGAGGAAGGGAGAAGGATGAGTGTGTATGGAGATTGCCAACGGAGCGTGCGTTCCAACGCAATTTTATCAATTATTATTATTATTATTACAATTTATGGTGGTACCTTAAATTAAATTACGTCGACGCAGGGTTCTTATCTGGAAAGATTTGTAATTACACAATTAACAAAAACTAAATCTTAAACAGGTTAGTAAAATTTGTTAGAAGAAAATTGTCGTAATATATATATATATTCGAAAACTAAAGACTCCCACATACGGACGAGCCAACAGGCCAAATGGCCCAGCGCTGATCCAAAACTCGTCGTGTGTGGGGAAGCTCGGACGGACTGGCGTGGCCCTGCAGGATATTCGTCGAGTCCAAACGCCACGACGCGACACGCGAGCTACCCAGCTGAGGATCAGGTAGGCTATCCTCACCCCGACTGGAGTGGATAATCCGTGCAAAGAAAAGTGGGTACTAATATGCAAACACCTTTTACTTAAATTCTCAGCTTTCCGACTTCACATCAAAACGAAACTAACCCTATGTTACACGTGGCACCACAGGTTGTACATTAAGCGAAACCCAATCAAAATCTGACCAATAATTTTTGCTTTAATCCTGTTCATATTTTGCAGACAGACACAAATTTAAAAAGATACGGTTGATTCCTCCTCTGTAATGTGTTAATAGCACCCGAACTCAATATTTTTTAAAAAATATCTCAAATGTACAAATCTTCCCAGTTATCCGGTTATAGTTTTATCATATCTATAGAATACATCCAATAGTTAGATTAGAATGACTAATGAATTCGTAGAACCCCATCTGTACCTCGTTTCACCCTAGTCCTTCCATTTTTGTGCTCAGAGATTTTTTTGTTTGTTTTTTCGAAAAAGCAGTATTAATAGTGAGTTAGCGTAAAGCTAAAAGCTACTTTCAAAGCTCAAAAATATGAGTTTTGATCGGGGCTTTAAATAAAGATTGAGAAGTTTTTAATGACGCACAGATAGGTTCTTTTTGGATGGATTATGGATTAAAGTCACAGTGGCGTAAGTCAGACACATTAAAAAAACAAACCCTGAAACCACATATAGAAAAAATGATGTCTTAATCTCTTGGTAAAAAGTGTGAAGCAAGACAGATCTTCATTCAACTTCCAACAGGAAGAGTTTGAAACCAAACACCTGCTTTGTTTATCGGTAAAGGGGTGTAATTCAGACTTAAATCATTGTGTCTATAAACGCATCCTGCACGCTGACTGATTCCGCACTTCTGCATAGGATTTCTAATGAAATAATGGATTCATGATATATTAGGTAATCTCTGTTTATATTAGTTTTGATGATAAATACGCTGGTGTAAGTCACATAGTGGTTTAATCCACTCGTTTTTTTTTTTTTTTTTTTTTTAAATAAACACTAAATAATTTTTGTCAGCGTGCAATTAACCAATTTACAGATTTTATTGAATTCAAGAGTCAGTGTTAAATTTGATTCCAGATGACATGACTAAAGTGATAATTTTACAAAATTTATGTTCCAGAATTTATTACAATATCTTTTGTATCATGTTAATTTCTCGAAAAGGAGGAAAAGTGACTTAGACCACTGTATTTTTAGCCTTCCATATAGTTCTGAATACTTAGGTATTTTGTACTTTATACATTCTTACTAATTTTCGTAGTTTAAGACAATTGTTTTTAAGAATTCATGAATGAGAAATTTAATTTTTTCTCTGTAAAATAAAATTAAGTGCGAAAATTATTTTAAATGAGTGCCGATTTCTTTTAAAACTTTTCGTAGCCTGTATATCCAAGGGAAAGATTTTTTTTTAAAAAAAAAAAAGAAAAAATTGCCTTCGGTCTGTTCGTCCGTTTAGCCAGCTTCAATTTATGATGTACTATGTAATGTATCAAGTTTCTTTCATGTAA
Organism: Vandiemenella viatica; assembly: GCA_031002005.1. Lineage (NCBI taxonomy): Eukaryota > Metazoa > Arthropoda > Insecta > Orthoptera > Morabidae > Vandiemenella > Vandiemenella viatica. Next base: position 232,721,866 of record JARYHS010008074.1, read on the forward strand.
TTTGGGTGACGATTTTGAGGGTAATGCAACACTAAAATAAAATCACCACCACTAGGTTGTACTCTAACCGGCGACCATTAAAATGCGAGGCCAGTGTGCTAACACCTAGACTGCCAGGGCGCGACTGGCGAAAGTTGTAGGTACGAACTGGCCTGGCTCGGCGTGTTTGATGCTGTCGTGTGTGACCCCTACTTTGGACTGAGTCTAAATGGAATGGTGGCAAATGGCCTGGTGCCAGATGGATCGCTCGTGTGTGGGGACCTTAACATTGGTTTTATGAAATTAAGTTTTTTCAGTTTCTGTAATATTTATTTATCTAGAGATCACCATAATGTTTAAATATTATGGTTACAAAACAATGCGTACTTTTGTAGAGAAAGAAATCCTTTTCTGGCTTTAAAAGTCTACAAAGAATGAATTATCAATTTACAGTAATACGTGTTAAGGGCCAATCCTACGGCGCGTGGTATGGTAGTACACGCCTTCCATCTTTTACCTCCTAGCGGTGGGTCGAGGCACGCCGTACCTGCTGTATATGCGGCAAAGATGATAGGCGTCCCCTAACATGCGCCGAGGGACTCGCCACCCGTGGGAACGTGCCTTTAGACTTCGGTTCAAGATATAGCGAACTGCTGTATATGTGCTTTGTTGCTTAGAACCCTCATGTTTGTCGACGCATTCATCTTGATATACGGTAAATAAAATCTAAAACCTTGTGTTTTAAAAATATTTTATTGTAACTGAAAAGAAGTGGGACTGAGCGGTAGTGAGTGCGCTGAGGCGCGGTATGAGTACAGGCCTCCGCGGCCTCACTGCGGTTTTTAGGCGGTTTCTCCGCAGCCATCGAGGCGAATGTCAGCACGGTCCCCAATCTGCGTCTCAAAAACTACACTTTTCACAAACAAAAAATACACTTCTCACACTCAGAACATATTTACACGTTAGACAGATAGTTGGCAAGACTTCGCTTCCCCACCAGTACTAAGTACAGCCGGCCAGGGTAGTGCAGTGGCTACAGCTAGGTCACCGGTTCGAGTCCGGCCGTAAGTGTTGTGTCTGTGAATATCGTGTCCGTCCTGTAGTCTCTATTCTTAGAAGTTACAACATATACTGGAGAAATTTATTCAGGGGAAGAAATATGATATTCACACTGAGTTGGCTGACTGTATAGCCTTAGTTGCCGAATGGCATTAAAAAAAAAGTACTTACTACGACCTTGGCGTTAGCAAGGACATATGGCCGTAAAATAATAGCCACTTTGACCATACCTAAGATATGTAAAACTCTTCAAAAGTCGTGAAAAATGGTAAAGAAGAAGTATTATGATCGTATGCTTCATATATCAAATTCAAAATAACATTTTCATATTTCTGGTAACGTTTATTTTCATCTAGATCTCATTGTTAACAATTATATTAATTGCAATAAAAATGCTGATAGATCATTTCATGACCAAGATTTTGTTTTGGACCGCGTAAAATAAATCGATTTTTAAGTTTCAGTAAACGTAATTTACATAGTAATTTCGACATGGTGTGGTAGTCCGAACTTGGCAATAGTAATGGTATTGTAAAATGCATTTAGTTATTTTTAATTCTTTCATTTGACGCAAACTATAATTTTATATTAGTTTGCTACATGTGTGTCCCTTCAAGATTAACTGCTCATCATGAAGTGCTGGAATAACAGGGAAAGATGAAAATTTACACTCAGTAAAGGCAGAGACATCGACGAGGACCAGAGCCATACCCACGCAAGCTATTTTTTTTCTCGCTTATACTCGAGGTCATACTGGCCGGAAGAGGTTGGGACAAGGAACTTCAAGGAATTTGGCCATGGCCTTTATGAAGGAACCATTCTGGTATTCGCCTGAAGTGATTCAGGGAAACCATGGAAAACCCAAATCTGGATGCCCGGACGGGGATTCGAACCTGCGTCTTTCCGAATGCATTGAATGTAATAACTGCCAAAGTATGTTACATTCAATGCAGGGTAAGTGAAATAGAGCTCGTGGTAACATTGTTTGCACTCGACTAGGATACGGATTCGACTGGCGCATTCGCAGTTTGTGTGAGATGTATGGTGTTATAGATTCTGAAAACGAAAACGATGTATCGTTGCATTCATCCAATAGCCAAGAAACTTGAATGGTGAAGGACGCAAGGTGCTAATACTGTATGAACAATTCAGCACGGAAAAAATAATAATATCCTTCGCTATACTGGTAGCAATAAAGAACTGCTCAAAAAGACCACAATGAGCACAAATATTGCTCAAATAGGCATTGTTTAGAATCGTCGCAATCTCTGGTATCAGAAACTTCAATTGCTCTTAGACTGTTTGAACCGGAATGCGGAAAACAGTAACTAGAAGCTCATGGAAGACGGTAACTTTGCCTAACCCATCCATGTGCTTCACGTTCAATTAGCTGCATGCAACGTATATGGTCGCCTGTTTAACGTTGCAATTGCCTTGATTAGTCGTCAATACTCTAAGCGAATAATTAAGGAAAGTAAACACAAGCCAGAACGAAAATCGGAAACTAGTTACGGTTTGCGACCAGTACACGGTAAAACATGGTAATTATTTTCTAGCCTACAGAGAATACAGGTATATCAATTTGCAGCTTTTACAACGATTTCTTTAAAAATTGTTACTTTGCACAACTGTGCGATGTATTTCCGTTCTGTATATGCTTTAAATTACTCAAAAACTATTAAAATTATATAAAAACTTTGCTTTAACTCCCTTAATGTTGAAATTTCTAAACCTAATGAATGACAAAACTCTATAAAAGTTTATAAAAAAATATATATATACAATAAACAAAAACAGAAAAGTACGGATAACTTATTTTGGAAAGCAGTAACTTATTTTTGTAGTTTTAACGCTTTGTTTCCACAAATACAAGAAAACAATCAAAAACATATGTGAATACGTTCCTTCAGAAGACATTACTAATTACACTGTGACGTTTTGAGGAAAGTGATCTAAACTGTCCCCAAAAATTATAAACATTTTTTCTATGAAGAAGTAGTGAGACCAAAACAAATAGCGCCATTTTATGAGTACCCATTAAAGGATTTGGTAAATCAGTCTGGCGGTGGTAGAAGTTACAGTTACTACCAGCGTTGCCATGGCACAAACGCAAAGGATTCATTATTGCAGATGACTTCATCAACTCATTTCCAATGTGTAGTAATAGGTTCCTAATTCTCGCAGAAGACTTTCATCGTAACATGATTTACTGAATATGATGCTGATTTCTAGGAGTCGTGTGGTTAACTGGCTTCCGCAACCACGCCGTCCTCCGTAACCAATGAGGAGAATGCAGAACTGGGAGTGGTCGTGGATTGATGATTCTGCCCATGTGCTGTGCGGTTCCTTCAGCTGCTGAGCAGGATCTCTGCACATCCGGTCCCCAGCTGCGAGACTTGGAGGTCATCCTCTTGAAACTGCATCCACCAACAGATAGATGATCCAAACATTCCTGCCTTACGATGTTTTTATTGTAAGATACTAAACGGCTGGCATAAGATACTAAAAGGCTGGCATCTGGATAAAATATAAATTTTGTTTTCTAATTCTTTATAATTACCTTAATCAAAAGCAATTACCATTTTGATTCAGAAAAATTAGTTTCTTATATTTAATCCAGACACTGTACGAACTACCATCTTAATATCATCCTATAATTAATGTTTAATCATAATTTTGTTTTGTGATTCCACCGTAACTGTACCGAGCTAGGTGGTGACCAATTAACGCACTAGCCTCGCATTCGGGAGGACGCCAGGTTCGAATCCCCGTTTTGGCATCCAGATTTGGGTTTACCATGGTTTCCCAAAATCACTCCAGGCGAATGCTATATTCAAGAAGCAATGACCGAATTCCTACCCGTTCCTTGTCCGCAGTCCCATCCCGCCTCTGATGACCTCGGCGTAAGTAAAATGATAATAATAATAATAAAAAAAATAACAGTAACTGTCGACCGTATCTGTTTGTATTCTTCACTACAGTGACAAAATGCAGTCTGACGATAGAAGATTTAGCCCTCATTCTTTCAGAATTTTAGAAATTTATGACGCATACTGTTTTGGTGCATCAACATTAATTATGATGTGATCAACATTTATACTAGTGTTGCCCAAAATCGGTCTTGGTCTTGCATTTTTGCAAGACCAAGACCAAGACCAGGTGTATTGATGCAAGACCAATACCGGCCAAGTCTGGTCTTGTTCTTGCATTTGGGCAACACTAGTGTTGCCCAAAATCGGTCTTGGTCTTGCATTTTTGCAAGACCAAGACCAAGACCAGGTGTATTGATGCAAGACCAAGACCGGCCAAGTCTGGTCTTGTTCTTGCATTTGGGCAACACTAATTTATACCCACCTGCCTACTTTTGCACTTTACAAATTTTCATTTTAAATCATTTGGTGTTTCTGACAATTTCTTCCAATCCATGACTACCACACCTTATTTTTTCCCATTCTCTTAGACCTGATATCAAGTGGTCATAGTCTACATTTTCCCACCGAGCGTGGTAGGTGAGCGCTAACGCTCTGGCCTTCCATTCGGGACGATGCGTGTTCGAATCCAGATTTGAGTTTTCCATGGTATCCCAAATCACTCACGGCAAATTCCTCCCCGCCTCCAATGACTTCTACGTTGACGAGGCGTATCTTCCAAGCCCCATTACCAATACGTCTTGTACACTTCCAACACTTTCTTCACTCTCTTCTGGTCTTTCAGTGAGTTCCAACCCAGCACCTTCATCATGTCAGATAATGATCGTGTTCTGCCGTAATTTCTACAGGCAAATTTAGCTTTCCTCTGTTTCACCCTTTCCAAATCCTGTATTTCATACCAAAAGCGTGAGTACCGCAAAACATCATCATATTTTAGCAATTTTCTTATCTCTATTTTGAACCCAATTCCTTAATTTGTCTGGTACATTCTGACATCACCCTCTCCAATAAATGAAGGGCTCTGAATCCTCTTCTCACCAACACCTCAATGTGACTTGCTCAGTCGGGTTTACCATCAACTGTAATTCCAACATATTCACACTTCAAGGCTCCAACAAACAATTCCTTCTCCACCTTATAATAAAACATTTAATTTTTCATCTAGTTGACTTTCTTGGTATTTATCTTCATTCTAGTAACAGATCACTGAATATTCCAATCTCCGTTGAAGTTATTTTTTATTCAGAAAGTTACATGAAGCAAGTAATTTACTTATACTGCTTTTTTTGAGTCTGACTCCCTTCCTTTTTTGCATTGTGATTAACCTGGAAGTAGAATTCTCATTTCGTCATAAAAGAAATTATTTTCGTCACGAACGCAAAAAATTCCGAAGAGTTTCAATGACTTCTTCGTTGCAACTCCACATTTTAGTCTAAACTCTTTTAATTGTCAAACATATGGAAACCACAGAGGAAGTGGTGAGTGTTATAGGGGCGATTCAGGACAGTGCATTATAATTCTGGTATTGCAGCCAACGTATGAATAGAAATTTTTCCGTATTGATGAGTGACAAATCAGTACTTAAAATTATACATAATTTACAATTTTGATTCAATAATTTTTTAGCACAGTTATTTGCTGAACATAGTCCTCAAATCAGCATATAAATTTTATGACTACGAAGCCCCGTTTGCTAGTATTCCTTGATGACGTCAATTAATTCATATTTAAGAGGTTCTACAGCACATTCGACCAATCTTTGCGCGCTTTTTAGTCTGTTTCGCTATTAGTTCTCCCTAATTTAGAATTCCAAAATGCTATATGGGACATCCAATGCGTAAAAAAATTTTCACGTTTCACACAAACGCGTCGCTTGATGCATATATGTAGGCCGAAAAACACCGAACACGCAAAAGCGCAATCAACGGAAAGACAATTATAGAAGCATTTGGAAACAACTCTTGTAGTATATAATAAGGCAGACTAAAAGAAAGAACATTTTAAAAAAAATACGTTTTTGCTATGTTAGCCATCTAAAATTATCGTGCAGAGAGACAAGCGCGTTATATCCGACTCTGCTACGGCCTACGACAAAACACTTGCATTCGCTTTACTATCGGGTTGCCGCCCGATTTAAGAATATCGCGAAGATTCCACACTTTTCGGTCATGGTTTTGGAAAAGAACATTTCAAAAATACAAGACGAGACATCTACTTTGACCATTTTATTTCTGAAAAATACCGGTACACCCTCACCAGCAATTAACAGAGGATCTAAATCTACAACGGTCGAGACGTCTCTTTTTTTTTGCATTTGGAAAGGAGACAGTAACTGCTCATCCTGTCTGATTCTCAAGCCGTAACACATGTTCAGTGGTTATGCTGTCAACAGTTACACCCTTACCTGAATCACGATACCAAGTCGTTCTCATCATGCAATATCAGTTCAGATTTGAGCATTAATTAATAAAAATATACACACCGAACTAGAATTAACGGTGCTTTTTTAATATTTGAATCAAAACATTGACTAAAGTATGATATTTTAGGAGAAGCAACAACAGTTACGTCATAAATGAAAGCAAGAGAGTAAGCACTTCTAACTCTAAGTACTGGATTTAGAGTTGTAATACCTACGCAACGATTTTAGTGGTTCACGAATTACGCATTTGAGAAGAGAAACCGTAATGTGATAAATCATAAAAGATTCCACAATATTTGTGAGTCTACAGAAGGAAACATGCACTTGTTGACAAAAAAATTGAAACACCCAGGACACATAGTCGGATATTAATATCACTTCGTACACTTACACGCCACTGGCGGGTATGTAAATGATTGGATTGCAGTTCTCTCTGTCAGGAAGAACGGAAACCAGAATGCATTACCCTGGAAGGGTGTACAAGGGCCGAGAGTGGTGGGTAAGCAATAACGCTCCGGCCTCGCGTTTGGGAGGACGCGGGTTCGAATCCCTGTCCGAGCATTCTTTCCAGACAGTAGCCGGATGTTGGATTGCATGGGATCGCGAGGGCATGCGTACTCGTCGTCATAATTCCTGTCGACAACTTCTGGCTACCATAGTGAAGGATCTCCGTATTATACATCAAGCACGTTGTACCACTGCACACCTGGGCCTGCCATTCGAGAACAAGTAGTCGACTCCCTACAACATGCTGTATTATCCCGCATCATTGGGGCAGATCTGCAGCAACCGGACTAGGAAATTGCCGTACTATGCATAGGCTGCTTTTAGCACTAAAACACAAACGGCAAAATTTTGAGTGGCGCCGTGACCAGGAAGCATGAACTGCTTATGACTGGCGTCGTATTATGTTCAGCAATGAATCGCGGCTCTGCGCTACGTTGGATGATCATCGTCGGCGAGTATGGTGGAGAGGTCCCCTTCTTCCAATGTTTTGGACAGGCTCAGCGGTATTACTGCTGGCGTCATTGTGTGGGGAGCCATGGGGAATGACTTCATGTGAAAGCTGGTAGTGATCGAGGAAACTCTGACAGCACAACGGCACGTCACGGGCATCCTGCGTCCGCATGTTCATGCAACATTACCGTGGTGACACTTTTCAACAGGACAATGCTCGTCCACAAACGGCACGTGTCTCTATGAACTATCTGAATGGGGCTTTTGTGGCTGTGCAATTTCCAGACAGTAGAGGAACTCCCATTGCCAGCAAGATCCCCATATCTGTCCCCGATAAAACATGTGTGGGACCAGCTCTGACGTCAACTCTGGGTATCCAGTATATTAAGGGCCAGTTTGTCTCAGGAGAGCAGAGCATGCATCCAGGTCAGATGGGTGCAGCGTCATACCACATATTGCCAAGCTCTCTGTAAATTTGACTGGATAATCACTGAAATAATACCCTCTCAACCGGTCAAGTTTCATTTCCTTTTCTCCTCCTCTTCTGGATCCTTCACTTTTTTTTGTCAGACAGTGTATTTGTGTGGTAGAAAACAGATGTGAAGAGTCTAGTTAATGGAGAAACAGATTAACAGAACCAAAAGTGCTGTAATCGGCAATTAAAATCCAATATACCTTTTTTCAATCAGGAGAAATAATTCCAGCAAAACTGGAACTGCAAACGATACGGATATCGCCATCCATATCCACACGTCAGTCAGTCACGGGTACCAATGGAAGATTACGTCATAGCCCTGGAAACACGCTGGAAGTTCAGTCGCGTACACTTCCCAGTGGATCTGTATCGCATTTAAATGTGGACTTCTTCCTTACATGATAGAGGTGAAGGCAGGGCGAATTATCAGTGTAATACATGGTCTGACTGTAAGATACGTTCCAGTGATATCGAGTTTTTTTTCTTCAGTGTCTCTTATGATTGAAGATCAAGTGAATGCAATGTGAATACTTTCCTTGCAATAAGTATAAATGTTGCAGAGTATTCAAAATATTCAAAATAAGTGTGGAAGTACAAGAAACAGAAAATTTTCTTGCCTGTTGACTATTTATTGCTTAAGATAAAGCATAACCGTGATGGCAAAACTAAAAGTTGCCTAAAAGCGGCTTATAATTTTCTTAGACCTGTTTTTATTTGTGAATTCCATCAGACAGTTTTAAAACTTTACTGTGTGTTGTTAATATAATTTTAATTTGCTTCAACACTTGGTACCGTATTCTGACAGTACGCTTTCGGCAATAGCTTATCCTCTAGCTTCTAAAAGCGAGGGGGCGATATGTAGAGTGCAGTAGTAAACTGTTTATTGTCTGGTATGCAGCATCGTTGTCGCACCACTGGAACTAATGCCATTGTGTTGAACAAAAATGTATTACTATTTCGCATGATAAAGTGGAGAGTGTCACTGCACCGTTCTACTGATGGATATTCCTTTTACGCCTCCTCCCCCCCCCCTCCTCTCCTCCTGAGTGCCTCCTTAATTTACGTTCTTAATTACATATTTTTATAACTTGCTACTTACTTTGAATTCCATCTTCAGATTAAACCTTATTCTTAGTTCAATTATCTGTGAATGAGCAGCTAGGTTTTAAACCTTGAGTCATAACTCTCGCAATGGAATTTAAGTACCACAGTTCTATATTTCTCTCCTGTTATCTTATAGCTATTAAGAATTCATTGTTTATCGTAACCTTATTCTTCCTTCCACTTAATGTGCAAGATTTAAGCCAAGTTAGGCGTTTTAATCACATTACTATTCTTAGGTGTTCGCAAGGAACAAATTTTTTGAATCAAACAATATCCTCCATAGGCGTTTTTTGCCTGTACTTTAAATATTTGACAATCAGAAATAAAAAAGATAAGATAGGCAGATCAAAACGATATCTGTGTCTTCCTTTCCTATCCTTAGTAGAAAGAAGTACTATTTTGAAGACACGTCACTTTCTGAGTCTTGTTAAAATAAATTTAATTTTTGTGATAGCTCTGCGTATGGATGACATTAAATTTTTAGAAAAGTTTAAAGGTTTAACTACTCCCTTTGCTAGCCAAAAAATTACCAGTAAAGAGAAGTTTAATGGATTAAATCTGCCAATACAATAATTGGAAAAAGAATCATTTAACAATTTTCTTCACGTATCACAAATGCTCTTCACTGTTGAAGCACCTCATCATGGTTGCGTAACACGATGAGCATTTATTTTTTAAATCTATCATATTTTGTTTGAAAGAAAATGTATTTGATTGACGTAAAAGTGTAACTAAACTGAGTTTCGTTTTATAATTAAATACAAGATATATGCAAGTCAACCTGGTTTAAATTCCGTATGAGTGGAAAATTTAATATAAAAAATGTTTTTTCTAATGTCGTATAATGTTACGTGAAAACGGAATAACTATGCGCTGATCTCTTTTGTTATTCTGAAAATGTGGCGGTTTTTTAAATAAAGAAGTTGAACAGAAAATTTTATGCATTACGATTACTAATTCAAATTATGTCTTTGTGTCTGAAGATTGGTGTTATGGCCATCGTGCTTGGACTAGCTTTTCCATCGGTAGCAAAAAACTTTTTCAGGCTGACAATGCGAGAGGAAACAATGTATAATTGGTCAGATTCATTTACATGGAAATCACTTCGGGAAGGATTTCATTGTAAACTCTTGTAAAAGTTTCGAAGCAGCATAATCAGAACACCAACTAAAGTCTGTCGTATTTCTCTGAAGTCAGGCTGCGCTCAGAGAATTTAGAAATTCTTCACGTAATCGCTGGTATCATTTTAAACAGTCATTATAAAAGTATATCACACCACATTTCAGGTAATTTTGAATAAAATGTGTATCTGCCTTCTTCATTTTTGAATTAAATTTGATCATGTGCAGTTCTCTTCATGTGTTAATTTGGAAATCGTACCAACCATATATGAAATCAGACTTTAAACCGAAAATACTCGTACCGATGATTTGACTTCCTTATTTGTAGACAACAAACAATTAAAACTATAGTGAGAAATCCAATTAGGTCATGACGCTCGAAAATAAATTGAATGACTGATGACGATACGCAGTCACAATGAACACATTGGCAGCAAGAAAAAATATAGCAGCTTCTGGAGCCATATACGAGTATAAATGTCGGTGGTAAGGCCTTGACAAATCAGCCTCCGCAGGCGTGAATCATATGACAAAAAACACCTCTTATAAATTTCTGATCTCAACGGGATTTGAACTCAGATCCAAAGCCAGAACTTTTGAAAGCAAGTGCCTTAACTGCGGAGCTATAACTCCGCTCTGTTAGAGAGAGTTACACATGCTATGTGTCTGTCTCCCACCGTTCAGTTAGTTTCTCAAAATTCCATATCAAAATATATTATTTACACAGAAAAAAGTATCCAATGACCATCTTAATGGCAAATAGTATCTCCTTGTCAAATTTCATAAATATTGTATTAGCCATTTAGCCCTGCAAACGTAGCAAACAGAGAGACATTTATATAATATTAGTAGTGATAACAATGGCACAAACTTTTATTTTAACACATTTCTTTAATTTAAATGTCTTCCTCTGTTTTAAGTTATACTCAGTTATTATTATTGTTATTTTTATTTCTGCTGCCTTCAGTCTTTATTGCCATTGAGCCAGCTGCAGTTGTTTAGATTTTATAACATATTAAAACTAGTGTAAGCCCGCGACAGTGTTTCGCGTATGATCACGGTCTGCAATGTTTCCAAAGATGCAGTTACGATGAATACGCACAAAAAATAAAACTCAAAGCAAACGGGGAAGGTTACTGAACAAAAAAAATAATTGAAAAACATCCCCTTTACAACGCTTAAATGTTATACAAAACCACAGTTTTTATTCAATTTCGATGGAACTGTGCACACATATAATTTAAAATAAAGAGAAAAATACTGTCAAAAATTGATTTGCAAGCGCCCAACCCTTCTCCCTGTTTCCAACCACTCAATTTTTGTCAGTGTTTTTTATTCAAAGCTATAATCAACACCGTTTGACCGATCACCACGAAAGTTGGCACATACATGAATTTTTCCATAGACAAGGATTAGGACCAAAAAAATCCAAATACCACATCCTCACCTCCATTATAGCCCATATTTTTCATAAAAAGCCACATTTTTTACCCGATTTCGATTATACTTTGCACACGTATACTTTAAAACAGAGAGAAATACTATCCTCATTAGTTTTACAAAAACCAAACTACTCTCTCACTTTACTCTCCCTTAATTTTCTCCAACGAGCACATACAAATAAAGATAATTATGGCACCGAGTGTTCCAGATATATAACGGGACTTGGATTACCGAGCTTTGCTCAGCATTTTTCGATTTCTGTTTAATATACAAGATTTCATCAAAATCGTTAGAGACGTTTGAGAGAAATTAATTTCACCTATATATACGAGTTGATCGTATAATAGTATTAGATAGATTAGATACACGGTGTCCATGAAAGGAGTCCCTGATTTCAAAAGGCAAAATCTCGAAAACAAAGATCGACAGAAGAATGCAACAAACGGTATTTTTACCGTGATAGCTGTAAGAATTTCTTACAGAAGTTTAAACAAAAGTTATAAAAGCTGTCAATAGATGGCGCTGTACACTGTACAGCTCGTATCAGAATGCACAAATAAACTCGCATTCTGCAAGCTGTCTCTGCAATGGATGAATCACATCACAATGCTTTCAAAACTTCCGCCACTTTAAGTACAGAGGTGATGCAAACGTAGAACGAAATTTGTCATTACATCCAGCAATGTCTCAGCGGAAATGGATTCAGTAGCCACAAAGATCAATGATTCAAGGTCTTCCAGCTTGGTTAGATGATTTCGGTAACGACTTCATTCAACGCTGGAACTGATTGCTCTCGGCTTCGAAGCACTGTTTATAGACACGTATGTATTGCGATTACCACGCCATCCGTTATATATATATACATATATTTCCAACAATCTACTTACTTTGTTCGCTGTCTTTTGTTAGTTGATGAAATTGTGACATGTCCTTTTCTATTTCTTTAACTTTTATTACTTAAGTTACTTTATGCCATGAATATTTTGAGAGTGTGTGCTGTTTTCTTTGTTGAATAGGACTTCGTTTGAAGAGCAGTTTGCATCGCGCAGTGCTAGGAACTGAGTTGGTGCTTTCTCCTGCTGATACGTAATAAAGTGCACGCATGCCAGAGCTCCGAGCAGCGGAACTTTCATTGCACGCGCTACTTTCGTTCATTACGTCGCTTCCTGAGGGCACTTCGGCGCAATTGACGGTTATATACATTTCCTATGAAAATTGAAAGAAAAAATATCCGCAGCCGCAAATACTGTAAGGAAGCACATATTTCAATTAGTGGACTATGCTATTAGTGTGCGCCAACCTATTAAATCTAATCTTAATATTAGTCTGATGACTTTAGTTTAGTCGTTAATTTATTGTTACCAGTTTGTTTGTCTCAGATTGTCAATACTTGCTGGTGGTGAGCTTAATTTATATTCAAATACTGTTCCAGCTAGTCACAGTGGCATTCAGCCAATCAAACCATGTAACGTTATGAAAACGAATGCCAGTTCGCTTTCTTAAAGATTTGCAGAGAGTGCATTTGCACCATATTAAACAGAGTGTGTAACGTTTGAAATCTACAAGTTAACTTTATTTGCAGCGATAAATGGTGAGCTATTGTATGTAATTGATTAAATTTGTATAATATTTGCAGTACAAGGAATTTAAATAAATTCTAATTATTTTTTACTTAGCGTCTAAAATTCAATTTAAATTAGTCCAAACAAAATTCTTAAAGGTCCTTAAGACATAAGAAAAAAATATATTTAAAATTTTTGCTACAGTGGAAGGAAGATATATGGGGTAGGTTAAACTCGGTATCATATGAAGTTGTTAACTTAACATCAGATTCCATAGTCTTATTTTTAATTGGTAATCTAATTCATATTCTTTTATAGGCTCCTCGAATTAACTTCAGTTAGAGAGCAGAATTTATTACTTTTACAGGTGAAATACTATGAAATGTGTTATTTAAATTAGCTATAACCTGCATCCTATTTTTGAAATAACTACCAATAGTGATATAAAGAAGCCGAAGAGTTACTGAAATTTAACAGTAGCTAGTACAGCCTGGCAATAGGCACCCATTCCTCCATATACGCAAATAGCGTGGGATATCTTGTTAATACCACGTATCTGAGTTTAAGTTGAGTTGCAGATTAGTATTTACATAATTGCGAAGAATTGTATTTCAACTATAAAAATCGTTAATGTCGAACTGAGCTATATTATCAACTCTAAACCAACATAATAAATATAAACCAAACAGTGAAATGATGACTTCGGTTTCGAGATTACCTTATTAACCAGTCTAATTATACTAAGTAATTAATTAAATTTGTCAGCTGAAATTAGTTACGATGTGTCACTAATTTGTCAGTGTTTACAGCAAACCTTACACTGTACTCTGTCGCATTTAGAGAAAGTCAAAATTACTTCTCTTAAATTGTTTGTACGTTGAATGTTGGACTTCTCGATGATGTAATGTTCACTCAGGTAATGCTGTTTTTGCTGCTGTTCCTTACTATCAACTATTCTTTTAGCAATACGTTACATTATCAAGTCACATATGTTATCAAGTACATATATATGAATTCAAACGCTTCTGAATGAAACTAAATGAAAATAAGGTGATGAATTGGTTAGACAAATAATGTCTGAAAGAGCAGAAAATTTTTGATTAACTATACGCTATGTAGGAACTTAAATATGGGGCAGTAACAGACCATACAACACAATCGTTGACCAAGCTTGGTGGGTGAGCGGTAACGCTCTGGCCTCGCATTCTGGAGGACGCAGGTTCGAATCCGCAATTGGTTATCCAAAGTTAGGTTTTCCATGGATTCCATAAAACACGTCAGATAAATGTCGGGAAGGTTTCTTTAAAAGGCCATGGTCCAATTCCTTCCTGTTCCTTGCTCCCAGTCCTTTCCCGCCTCTAATGACCTCGACGTCGACGAGGCATAAAGCCACAAAAAGAAGACAATCTTTTGGTACCAACAAAATTAAGCTGCTATTCATTTGTGAGAAATAGGGGTTGGGCTCCAAGTTTCAGCTGTGTACCACATTAATATACTGTACCAGGTTTCCATGAACTACGCCTCGAAGTAGTCGCCGCTTGAGAAGTCTCTCTCTCGGAATGTAGATTACATGTGTTGATTGCCAGTCTACACAAGCTGTGTGATCAAGTATTTTATTTAAGCTGTTTAAAATAGGTGTTAGCTAGAAAGGAGAAAAGTTCTTGATAGTCTGACTTCAATTCATCTAAAAACAAGGTTATTCTTCCTTATAAGTTCATTGAAGCCCTGAAATATCACAGGAACCTTAACAGAAATAACGAAGTTGCTTTCCAACATTAAACTTGGACATTGAGAAACATGTAGATGAGAGAGGAAGCCACGTCCGGGTAATATCACGAGAGAAAAATGAATCAAATACTTTTCTTGTCCTGGAGGGACATCTACTGCACCATATAGCATACACAATGCCTAACAAGAGTGAGACTGATAACAGGCCCTCAAAAATTCCGGCATTAATTATGATTAATATATTTTGTAAGTGAAAAATAGTCGCACCAGTCATAGCAGCGGGAATACGAAATGTATATGTATTCCTGTTACAGGAATTTTTAAATTCGTTGCAGCTGATATGCTCAATGTTACCTCTGGATACCAGTGTGCATTTAACATGCGTCAAAGTAACATTAGTGGCGTTGATCAGTTTTTAGAGAAGTAGCCAAACTGCGATAGGTACGCTGGTTGTTCAAACTAATTATTTGCAATGTGAGCCTTCACAAGGAATGATAGGGAACTCACGCGGTTCGGCAAAGCTGTGTGGGTTTCAGTTTCGCTGTCACTTGTTTGATACGTGCTGTCACACATGTCCTCCACCCAGAGAGTACAGCTGTGTCCACCAAAGCGTAAAGTACAATGAAGACTGGTTCACTGCGTCCCTTGCCTTCCCTAAGTTAACAGTTTACCTCACGCCTTTTCGCTGACGATTGAGAGGTGGTTGTCTATGGCGTGAAAATGTATAAAAGTTTCTTCTTCTTTTAGGTTTAAGTCGATGAGTGATGGCAATCATTCCTACTACTGTAATTTTTTATGCAATAAAACCATACACCAGCGTATTTAAACGAAAATAATTTTATGTAGAGTATGTGGGATAAGATGGGAGGGTGCGATAGAATTGGGGCCGAAGCTCAAAGAAACATCCACTATGTTTTAATGTCATCAGATACATTTTGTTCTATACAATAAGTAAGTAAACATTTGCTTTCTCTTCATTACTACTTGCTTGTCTTCTGGTAAGGAAAGAACATTAGATAGACTAGATCCAAAAAAGTCATTTAAACAAATAAAGCAAATATACACTGACAGAATACAGCCTTTACTGTCACCATCTATACTCGCAATTTTCTGAAGGATGGGTCACTTGTCAGGTATTGTGGCTATTCTGCTTATTTGACGAGTCGTTTTATATTTGTCCACATTGTGGGACGACCGGACACCAAAGGGTATACCAAATCTCGCTCCTTATGGTACACCATCTTGACGTTTAGGTGGGTAAGAGAAAGAAAATCACGTGATTATTAGTTATTTAGTTTTGTTATTGCTGAATTTTACATAAACAGCTAAATGCTAAGAATTTCCGTTCTAAATTTTTCGATTTTCTTCAAGAAATTTCTTTACAACCATTACTATGCATTCGCCATCCCATCACTCCCATTTCAGTTTAATAATATGATCGTTATGGCAGATCGGTAGGAAAGAAAACGACACAGAAATTTTCAAAGAGTAAAGTAACTGTTTTTCCTATTTAGTTGAGAAAGACAGCTATTAGTAATAAGCAGAATGCCTCGTATGATTAAACAACTTCGATTAAACAGTAGTTTTTAATTGTTAGTTACTGTGTAACATCTTTCGAAATTCAAAGAAAAAATTGAAGGCTTTAGAACGGTGGATGAAAGGGTGATATCAACGATACCTGCCGTTCCTTTACGGAAGAAAACGTTTGAGCAAAAGAAATGTGCGCGGAGAAACTGAAAGATGAGTACCAATGTATGATTATGTACGTCGAAAAAGGTAGCTGGCCGCCACTGGTTTTATTGTGAATCCGATAAAAAAAAAGCTCTATGAATGTTAATACATTCATAATCTAATACAATATGAATTTAATGTTAAATTTGACATTCGCCTTACTTAGGCGTTACTGTGCCACAAATACTACTTCAGAATTAGTTGAAAATGCAACAGAAAGTTAAAAACTTGGAAAAATCTGCTTAACATGTTATTTTAAACAAAGGCCGGGCAATTGTTTTGGCTTGGGGCTACTTTGTTGACGCGGAGATTAGTGGAGGATCACACCTTTTAAAACGGTTGCATCAATTAGTTAACTTTGCATTTCAGAAAGATATCAATAAACATAAATAAAACAGTGGCAGTTTTAACCCATTTGTTTAACGTTACAATTTCATATCAGCTATAACTGCAAGCACATTCAGTTTAATGAGACAAATGTACCCTATAACATTTTACAATTTTTTTTTTTTTTTTTTTTTTTTTTTTTTTTTTTTTTTTGAAAATCAGAAATGAGATTGCTTTTTGAGAACCTTTTTTTGCACATGGCTTTACGCTTTACGCTTTATGCTTCATTGACGTCGAGGTCATTAGAAGCGGGAGGGAATTCGGCCATGGCATTTTGAAGAATTCATCCCCGCAATCACCTGGAGTGATTTGGGGAATCCATGGAAAATCCAAATCTGGATGTCCGGACGGGGATTCGAACCTACGTCTTCCCGAATGCGAGGCCAAAGCGTTACCGCTCACCCAACAGGGTAAGTTTGAGAATATTATCACAGCCTGCAAGTTAACGTCTATCGAAAAGCATGTATATTTATTCTTGTTGATCTTCAAGCAAGAATTATTTTGCTCACAAGTATGTGTAGACGCAAATGTAGATATTATTTTCCCAGTTTCACAACTAGAAATATTTTAGCAGACATAGATTTTCAAAAGACAACTAATGTAACTAAACATTTCTTTCATTGTATTATCTCACTTTATATCAATAAGCTCAAACTGCAGCTGTTTGGGTGCTGTGTCAGTATCAGAAATATTGAGATATGAGAGCAAATTGAATTTTGGCTCAATCTTCTTGTTACCTCGTCTTTAAAACTCTGTAAATGATCTCTAATCTAAGTGGAAACATTCAGGCACTTTCAGTATTCTTAAAAAAGGAAAATTACAAAATTATCTTCAAGTGTTCGCCTTGCAAATAGACCTAGTGGAGACTTCATTACATACCTAGTTTTGCTTTGAATTATTTTACGTACTTCCACATTTCATGTGCAAACAATCCCTTTTCAGCAATGCCACATCAAGTTCACTAATTTTCTCAAATACTGTACATCAGCTGCAAACATCATCTCATATCTCCACTCCTCATATCCTGTTTTTGTAACAAAATCATGAAATATCTCCTTCATGTCCAGATATAAGAGGATTTCATTCAAAAATGCACTGATTACTTTTATCTCTTTTCTCAGGCTCAACGATTTCACACTGTCGTGGTAAGTTACGACTTCTTTCTGTGCCTCCACATCCTCAAGAATAGATTGAAACTGTCGATGGTGGAATGTCGTCGTTCTGATTGTATTCACCAAACTAACAACAGTATCTACTATATGTTTTAAGTCCAGTGCTGCTTTGCAAAAGCTTTCTTGATTCAAGATTCAATGAAAAGACGAGATATCACTGTTTGGGTCTAGTGTTTGTAATTTGCTTTTTTAAAAGCTTAATCAAACCTAGGTTTTATCCAATGAAAGTTCTGAGTCCATCTATTGTTATGCTTGCAATTTTGATCCTGGACAAGCCACTTTTCTGCACACAATTCACAGTGCACTCAAGCAAGTCCTCACCAGTGGTTTTATCTTTCATTGAATCTAGGCCAAGTTTCCTAATTCCTCTGTGATGACGAACATTTAATTAATTCCACGGGTAAAGACGAGTAGTTGTGCAGTCTTCGTTACCTCTGCTCTCATCCAGTGCCGAAGAAAACCAAATAAAATCTTTGCTTGAAGTCTTTAGTTTTTCTGTGAATTCGTCACTAATCGAATAAATGCGAAGCACTATGGTATTTATTGATAGTGAGATGCTTTAAAATTTGCTTCTAATATCATGACACAATACGCTTGCACACTCTACCAAACACTGCTTGATAAACTTTCCTTCCGAAAGAGGCGCAGTTAAGATATTTAGCGGAAGGAAATATTGGTTCAAGGCGGATTGTTCTCACTTTCTTGGGTTGGGGAGCACAAAACAACTCTCCGTAGACCGCTATTTGCCGACCCCTGTTTTAAACAGAACAGACATAAAACAGAAGTGAGCCAGAATTTAGTTTAGCATATGTTATGATCTCGAGGTTTGAGTAAATTGCTTGCTGTTAAAATTCCACACCCCCCCAGAGGAAATATAAAAATAGTGCTAAAAAAGTTTGAGCGTTTAGATGTTTGGCACAGCTTAATGGAATTTCATTAAATGTATTTAATTCTGATTCTTGCAGTTATGAGCTTCATTAAGATAACCAGAAATTTTCAGAAGATCGATGAAGAAAAAAGAATAAGGAATTGACTGAAATTGGTGAAATACAGTTGATTAATGAAAGCTTGCGTAATACAAACCTTAAATGTCAGAAATAACATAACTATTTTTATTTATCGCTTCATTATTACATTTCAGGTTTACAAAGTTTGAATGGAACATAGGTCGAGGACTTGCATTTTCAAAAAAATAATGTATGTGAACGGTTGACTGTTGTAATAAAAAAGAAATTTTTGGTGTCTAACTGGCAACCAGCGGTTCGAACCTTGATCACATGGGAATTTTTATAGGCGTTTAAGTTCATCTTACCTTAGAAAATTTGCTAATTGTCTCGTGTGTGAAGCATGTGCAATAATAACCCGTTACTTGGATTCCTCGTTTAACTTTTCAGCCATGATACATGAGGTATGTTCGCCAACTTAAAGCTTTATAATCGGATGTTTGAGACCACACGAACCTATGTGATTTTATTCATATTTTGGTCATTGAATTATTGACAGGAAACTGTACCGAAAACATTAACTAAAGAAATTTCTGTTCTGTATATCTAGAAGGCTTCGTAGGTATAGTTTAGTAAGGAAGACAGTTGCATAGTATTTCGTAGTTTCGAAGTTTCGCTGTAGAAAGTGTTATGCCATGAGAAAAAATAACGGATGCGTTGTATGTTTCTCTCTAATTCAAACAAATAGAGGTCATTCTATTCAATTTTAACCGACAATAGGCAAATATTGAAAGTCAACGGATGTGAACAGCTTTGACCGTTGTGAAAGTCCACCGGGGTGAAACTAGCGACGTAATTCTCCTTAATATGCTACCAAGAGTGACTCCACACCAACAGAAGAGAAACCAGACGGTGATTTCTCAGTTCTCTTGCACAACGTCTTTATTGGAGCGGAAATTTAGTATATTTCCAGTTGCGCACTACATTCGGGATTTGATCTCTCTTAGTATTTCCAGAACGTATTTTTCGTATTGCCTTAATTCTGTTATAAATTTATTGAATTTCTATTTTTTTTGGTTTGAGCCCATACCAATCCTCTTTGAAAAAACTCTGCTATGTATTAAAACAATTTGTTTTGTAATGTTTTCTTATTTAAGTTCTGCTAGTGTCTATTCTGAAGAAGAATACAAATGTATAATCTATATGACTTTTAATAATATGTAATTTATGTCCCCGATATATGTGTATATGACTTTCGCGGAAGTGAATGAATTTATAAAATCTGTATGTAGACCATCCAAAGTAGTTTTCACACAGGGATACCATTTACAGAATGAAACTCATTACTCGTTCTGGAATTAGATTAACGCTCAAGTTTAGATTTTCACTTTCATTCACTTTTATGTTCTGTATCTATAGTTTACTGTTGTAGTTGAATCTGGAACACACCATAAGTTTTTTTTAATCATATTCTCAGCTAAATATACAACAGATTTTTAATTTCTAGCAATCTTTAGATTTTATTTATTAAGAATTCTTTACGTTTAAATAATCAGCAAAATGTT
Organism: Vandiemenella viatica; assembly: GCA_031002005.1. Lineage (NCBI taxonomy): Eukaryota > Metazoa > Arthropoda > Insecta > Orthoptera > Morabidae > Vandiemenella > Vandiemenella viatica. Next base: position 232,742,445 of record JARYHS010008074.1, read on the forward strand.
TTATTGTATTAAATGTTTATTAAGGTACTTAATATTTATAAACACGACTGTGGAAATTCCATTATTTTCTTCCTGTTTAAAGACAGCGTCTGCTAACTGAAACTATTTAGAGAAATTTACCCATTACATATGTCCAACTTGGGGAACTTTCATGCCTTATATCTGTTTTTAGAGCCTTAGTATATTATTAGGAGAATTTCCAATAATGTGTGTTGCGAGAGTCTGCTCGGCAGTACAGAATAGTAAAAGATGAACAAACATTTGGCATAGAGGTTTACACAGAATTATTGTTTCTTTCAGGCAGCCGGTAACTGTTTGAATCAGTCACGTAAGGCCCACAGTGATAGAAAGGAAAACTAGTTCTAAGGGCTTCAAAGAGGCAGAATGAAATTTCTGCGGCATCTGCATCAGAAAATAATTTATATTTTGCAATTTTTGAATAAATTTGGTAAGTGGACAGCTTTATTATTGCTATTGTTTTTAGGATTTAATCACTGGGTTTGTGTTTTTTCACCGATCCTTTTAGGTGGCTGCAATAAATACACTCCATAATGTAACAATGTTGGAATACTTTCAGATTGAACAGATCCTCCTAAAGCATCGGATTTGTCGTAAATGGTACAGGAATCGTAACTCAACGTTTGCTGTCTTGTCTGTTGTAGGACTCAATAAACAAAAACACTTACTGTAAATGACAACACTTTCAGAACGAGAGCTAGAAGGGTGAGGTATTTGGTTACAGGCCTAAATTTGAAATACAATTTTACAGAATTTAATTATAGCTTTCTTGTTACGGCATCCTACAATTTTCATTATTGACCTGCGCACCTACTGTTTTTTGAGGCAGTTACCGTCCAATCAAAATATTACCAACTACTGTCAGAATCCATATTTGATCGTGCTGTATTATTTGCATTAAATGTTAATCTGGTTACAAATCATTCCGCAGTTGTGAATGTTATTTTTTATTCACCAGACATGTTTCACCGTTGTGGTGTGCGGTTATCAGTGGCTGTAAATGTATATTTTTACATGTGTATTACTACAGTTATTATATACAGTAAAATTCATATATATACATACGCACCCTATGATCACCACAATAGTTGTTTGTAGACAAAATCTTTATTTATAAAATTTACTGTAGTAAATGCGTCCAACATCACCTTTGTCTGAAAGAATAACAATAAATAAACTGAGAAAGCTTTCAACATGGGATCCTAATACAATTAGTTCATTTATGTTGTACTTCAAGACCGTTACTAATGACAGTGTGTTGAATTCAACGAAATGTTATCGAAAAATTTATTGTACATAGGCTTCAGTCAGCTTGAAACTGTATGACAAGTGGGTTATCGGAAAATCAAATTAGCCTTCCGTGTATTATATATATACAACAATTACGCAAGGTTGAGATATGAATGCGGAAATATCAAGAAAATTTACCCTTACGATGCTGGTAAACATGTTACGGTATCAAGTATTTTCGATTCTCTACCCTGTAATAATTTTGGTTACCGAAAAAAAAATAATGATTAAGAAATCTCACAAGCCTAAAAAAAATTACCCTCGTCTGTGAATTTACGAAATTCACTTCTGCTGTTATAGTTTAAGAAAGTTATGTTTAGTGAACTTGAATTTAAAAAAAGAGAAGGGTTGTAAGTTATTGAACTAGAAGGCTAATAAATAATCATTAACATTCATGATGGTTTCGGTAGTTTATTTCACAAGTGCAACGTGTTAATCCTACTTCTGTCAGATTATTGAGATTATTTCTCCCAAAACACAGCAACTGAATAAAAAATGAACAGTGGAATAACGTTTTTATTTTGTTAGGCCATTTACCCATCCCCAGTATTATTATTAAAACATGCACTTCATAGGTTATTTGATACAAGTATGTCGTATGTACCAGTGTCTTATTGATAGTGCTCTACAGACTGCCGTGCACATTATAGTGTGTGTGCCTTAAGTACATCGTTAGATCACAATAGATTTTCTGCAGTACCGTTTTAAGGAATTCCAATCAAATACTGCTGGAAACTTATAATAAACATCTTTATTTTAAAGAATATGAATGATTATTTTTTTCAAAATATTGTAGAACTGAGAATTCTGTAAATTCCAATAACGAATTGAGACTGGCTCCCTCTCAATATTTTTTTTTTTTAAAAAAAAAAAGATTCTATTCTGATACTCCGCCGCTCAGTGTGCATTACTGTAATATTTTTGTTTATATATATGTGTTTGTGTAATTTATCACAGTAAGCATAGTATGTACACACTAAGAACCACATCAAACAAATACTACATTAAATAAAAAACTCTGACCCTACCTGTCGTAACCGAATTTGTGAACCTTCCAGTGTATGGTAAGTACACTAGCTCCCACGTCACTGGGGTTATCTTGTACTACGTCCTTTGAGAACGAGGAATGTAGGTTTGTGGGTTTGACTACACCCAACTCTTCCGGTTGCATGTCTGTCACAAACTGCTGTAATCAGCTCAGAATACACGAACAAACGGATGAATGAAGTACGGTACACTTTAAACATTAAATTCAGTAACTGTAGACATGACTACAAGGTACCTATAACTGTTGTCATGTTTTCGTCGAAGAACTATTTGATTGCCTGCCGCAGTTCTATTGCAGTTGTCAATCTACAGTATTACGTTGCTGTCAATATCTTTCAGTTTCAATCGGCAATTAGATTCGGTTCTTTCAGGCAGTTGTTGGTTCGTTGTTTTAATCATTAAATATTTTAATCATTTTAATTTTCCCTACACACGATGAATACAATAAAGGCAATGCTAATTACTAAATACAATAAATAATTTTTGTTAGAGCTAATAATTGATCTGCTGCCGTCAATAAGAACTATTAGAGAACTGTAGTCATTTCTACGTATGCTGAAGATCACCAACCAAAAAAAGTGAATAAACTGTCAACTGTCATAACAGACACTCAACGTCATATTTTCACTGGTTTACCGTATTCGCTTCAAAATCAAATATATTTTTACAGAAGAACTAGTGCTTTTGTGTCAGGCTATCCTGTTTTATTGGTATGGGGATTCGAACCCGCGTCCCACTGATCGCGAGGCCAGAGCGTTACCGCTCATCCACCACGCTAGCTAAAAGCCCTATACGCAATTACTACTAATGTGACGTACTAACGCCACAGTTGTCTCACTCAACATTACCTCCCCTCCGCCGATATTGCTACAAATCCAAGCATGGCCAGCGACAGTCTCCTTCGACGACACATTAGCCAAGCCCGCACAAATCTCATTATTCGCCATATAAAATGCCTTTCGCCAATTGCATTAAGGCAAATTGAATATTTAATATTGGCATCACGGCCTTTCTCAGAATCTTGCGTATTTTATAAAATTATGTAAAGAAGACAATGATCGCCCAGGATTCTACGAAAAATTAATCTAATACATTGTCATTAAGATAGTAAAATATGCCATAGAATGTGGTACAAAACGTCACATTATAACCTGGACGGTCCCCAATCTCTGCCTCATAAACTACACATTACACAAACAAAAAATGCACTCATCACACGCTAAACATAGTTACAATTTTCAGAAACAAATGGCAACGCTTCACTTCCCACATTAGTACTTAGTACAACCTGGCAGTAGGGACAAAATACTGCGCGTCAGAAAGAGCATGCCGCCGTAAAACCATAGCTCCAGACTGGACTGTGTCAACTATCAGTAAAAATCATCGAAAACAGCCGACACCAAAATTTTTGGAAAAGTGGCGAAAAAGAAGACGTTAACTAGGATCAAAATTATAACTGTACTATTAAATTAGGAAAAACTACTTGTTATTTATCAGAAGAGTTATGGCATTAAACAACTATAACAGAAAATACTTTTCATGAAATACATTTAAATAAAACTAAAGCAACTATATCGTAATTAATCCCGAATGTACTCTGCCAAAACACGGTTATATTTAAATATTATTTCCATCAAATTTTATCGACACTTAGGTTGGTAAAACGCTTATGCGATATAAAGGTTGTAAATAGCATAACATGAGTCCCGCTATTGCATCAGCCAGCGGCAGGGAAGAGAAATTGGCATGTTTTGCACCCCACGGCTTGCAGTGAAATCATTATGTCGTAAACCGGTACAGGATAGTAGAGCAGATCATGGTAAATTCAAATTGACAACGTCGAGCGTCAGACAATGCCTGAAAGACAAGCCGGACGTGTGTGGCATTCCGCTTGGAATATGGTCGACCCTCGTTCGAGTAACAACTTCAATCAGCAAACCTGTAGCAGGAGTAACGTATTCTGCGCTGTAAGGATTTAGTTTGCCACACTATATCGTTTTAATTTCTGTTTATTTATCTCCATTACTAAATGTTTTTATTAGGATGTATATGTTTTTGACGGAAGCTCCAGAACAAAATAGTTTACGTGAGTCAAAACAGATTGCTGTTTATAAACAGACAGACACAGAGAAAAAAATTATCGAAACAGCTTCTAAGAGTTATGGTACTTGTTTGATTTGGAATCTCAAAATTTGAAAATTGATGTTTAGGGCACTAAAATAGTTTCTGTATTCAATCAGCAAGAAACAAGTAAAAATAATTGCACCATGAAAACGTGTTACATTAATTTTCATGCTGTAACAAGTTCATTAACTTAGTAATGACTACTCTAAATACGAAATTAATGGATAATGTACATATTTTAACACCTTTGGTCATGTTAAGCCATAGTATATGCCCTGTGGCAATATTCCTGTGGTGATTTTGAAGATAGTGCTATGATTTATTTCATATATTCTCTTTAAAATAATAATATCGTTTCTGCTCCAATAACTTCAGGATGAAAGAGAAATTTTACATTAATTGATCGTTTCCGTAAATAAATAAATATTTTTTGTAAGTTAAGTAACGAAGTATTGAGACGCTACTTCCTCGACTGTAACTTCCATCCATTAACTCAATGATGTGAACCATAATAATTTCTCCCATCTATCACACTGTCTCCATTTTATAAAGCATACCAATACCATCATTACTAAATGAGTTATGTAGACCAGTGTTCCTCAGACTTTCTACCTCCACGTAACGCTAAAAATCTCCAGACAATGCCGAACCGCCTTGAGAAATAACTTTGGCTTTTTTTTTTTGGCTCCACTGCTAGCGAAAATGGACAACAATGGGCAATATTCACCATTGCGCGTGTTATACTCATGAGATAGCCAGTCCGCCAGTACGTAAATCTTGTCGCGAAACCCCTACGATCAACTGTCGAACCCCTAGGGGTTCGCGTACCCCAATTTGAAAAACAATGAAGTAGACCAATGATTTTTTTCATCTCATAATACGCAAATCAATGTAAGTAGTAAACTGCATTTTTGCTGAAGAATCAACAGCAGCTTGTATGTATTGTACACAGTGATGATTTGTTGTAGAAATTAGTTTCGCATACTGACCGCTACCATCGTGTGATCTCAATTAATGTCCGTTCGTGGTATGCTTCTTATGCTCCGATGAAGCTTTATCGAAAGTGAAGATTTATGACTCATCAGCTCTATGATTTGCGCAGAACCGAATTAACGTTGCTGGAAGTCCTGCTACCTATCGTCAACTTTGACAGTATGACTGACAAGGTGTGTTTAACTTTGCCAAGCGAGGGGAGATAGGTTGAGTGTCGTGATCTCCGGAGTACTATCTGGACCCGTTTCAGATTACAGTCGTCTATCAGTTGGGTTTCACGCTGCAGTCTCTCGCTTGGATACTGCTGCTGCCGCCGCCACTGTACCGTATTGATCCGCCCACGGCTGCATTCTGGTATGACGTCACACTACGTCATTGATCACGTGACGTCATACCCGGGCTCGTCATATCGAGCGCTGCAGGGAGCGGTGGTGAGAGTTCCGGTAAGCCAATCAAAAAACGAGCGCGCTTCCGTAGCGCCATTTCTCGACTGGTGGTAGACGCTGCAGTTAAGGCGACTCCCGCAGTCAGCTGACACGGCACGGCACGCGCGTCGCGAGAGTGATCGCAAACAACACTAATCGCCTCCGGTTTCCGCCAAAAACTGTAAGCATTCATGAGCGCAGGAACACACTGCTATGTGTTTTTACCGTTCTTTAACCATTTAATGCTATTTTATAACTTTTAAATGCCTATATTGCCAACAACACAACAAAAGAAAATCCAAAGAACTGATACCACCAAAGAGTCTCTCACTTCATTGTCAGCGATATCCACTCACTAGTTCATACAAATCGTAACACTACTCCCGTCTTAGATTCATCCGTCCCGGATAGATGACGTAGTACGGCCCGAAACTTTGCCAGCCAGTCAATGTGATCAACCTTTTCTCGACCATATGATAATTTCTTGATTTTGTAAATTACATCATGTAACCTCTTCACAACAGTGTAAGGTCCTTCCCATATTACAATACACTTTGGGAACACTTCTTTTCTTTTCAGACTTTACCACCTTCAACAAATTCTCCCGATTCGGTATTTCTGCAGAATCGCTGTGTATGTCTTACCCTCCACCGGTCCAACACATAATGGCTTGCTTGGGCTTGAAACAGTTGATGCACATAAACCTTTCATGATGATGCTGGCCTGAATATTCTTTGGTAACCACCATAACCACTCGATGTTCTGTTTTCCCCATCCTCTTGGTCACGTATATTACCATCGCGTGTACGAGAAGTTTCTTCACGTCGGTCTTCCCACATGTAAGAACAGCCTGTTTAACATCACAGTCACTTATCGCAGCAGAGAAGTTGTCACAAATCAACTTGCTTGGTGTTTTCGATCACGTCCGGAATAGTTGTTCAGCACCTGCCTCAAGTCCTTGGAAAGATTCTTCACTTCGTTGAATGTGAATTGTTATATCGCCCATGTTGACCATATCCATATGGTCCTTCCAGAAGTGTTTGTCAAAAAACAGCGTAAGACACTCATAATCGTCTGCTTTTTCCTCGTAGATAGACTGAAAAATATCAGCAGACTTCACTCCCAGGTCCAAAATCAGCGCATTTGTCTTTTCCGTGTCGGACCAACCACTGTACTTTGCTGCTGTATCAAACTGCTTCTTATATGTTGAACCTTCTATTTCGCCATCAGAAACCGCTGGTTTTATTTTACCCATGTACTGGCCGACAATCGTACCATCATCCACTGTTCTTTGCTCCATTGCTTGCTTCAAAACATCAAACTCCACTATGGTATCACTTATCTCTTTTCATAGGCTGTATGTTTTCGCAACAACTTCGTCACGCAAACCAGATGTTTGCTCCGTATTTTCTTCTTGTATATCAGACGTTGTATCCGTAATGTTTTCTGGAAACTGTCTTTCTTCAATTCCTGTTTCGAATATTAAATCTTCAATCCCGGATTTCAATTCTTCCATGTCAGACTTCTTACTGATAAGTAACTGCATTACTTGTTTAAGACTTGGTTCATCAGTTTCCTTAATACCTACAACCTGTCCTATAAATAATCAGTCAAGTCGAACGATTCTGGATATTATCTCTTCTCTTTTATTGCATCTTCCAAACGAACTATCTTTCTGATTTATTTACAGCGACCGATAGCTCCCAATATGCAAGAACAGTCTTCACGTCGTCATTGCATAGTTACCGTAAAAGCTTCATCGTCGTTTAGACCGGCGCTTCCACTAATTCCCTTAGTAGTTTCACACACAAACAATGCCACTTCTGACACCATTGTTACGTGTTTTTTACCGTTCTTTATCAGTTTTCTGCTTTATTTCTACTATTTTTACAACTTTTAAATACATGAAATGCCCACAACACAGCAAAACCAACTCCACAGATCTTAATACCACCAAAGAGTCTTTGACACATTCATTGTGAGCGATAATCACCCACTAGTAACACTAACATGTTTTAGTTAACGTTTTCACAGATTAATCCTTAATACAGTTGAGGGTTGAATCTCACACGATGGAGTACTGTAGCTCTGGTCCTTGAGGGGATCAATGATAATGAGAAGTACTCAATGTTTAAATTCATTTGATATTATCAACATATTCCATGCAGATGTTCTGTTGTATCCCAAGTTATTTAAAGAAAGATTTGGAATTTTTGCAGGTACTGAGGACGAGGGTATAGTTCCTGGAGGTCCTATCTCAATTCAAGAAAGCTGCAAGAGATTCACTGGACGTTGGTAACTAGTGGTTGTGTAAGATTGGATTTTTTTTTCGTTGAACATGAATAACATCCTCTCGGGGACATAGCCGAGTGAGTCCATCGATAAAACTCGACGTTTCGGCGGTGATAGCTCTGCCGCCATTGTGACACTTGACAACGGCTAGTTACCAGAGAGGATTTTATTCGACTAGCGGTTGTTTCGAAGAAATTTAAGGGCTGAGGCATTCTAAAGAAACTGTAAGAAACACTGAATGTAGGCACCAAAAATGCTTTATGTGTTGAGAGGAATGGTAAACTCATCATTGGTAGAGCGGTAACGCTCTGGTCTCGCATTCGGGAGGACGCGGGTTCGAATGCCCATTTGGGCATCCAGATTTGGGTGTTCCATGGTATCCCAAAATCATTCCAGGCCAATACCGAAGTGCTTCCTTCAAAAGGCTATGGTCGAACTCCTTTCCGTTCCTTGTCCCCAGTCCACTGCGACCTCTTAGGCGTAAAGATATAAAAAAAAAAATCATGTTACAGGAGACGACCCGTGCCTGGAAGTGTGTGGTTGTACGCTGCAGGGATTCAAAGTTTGAGAACACTTCAGATATGGTGATAGGTTTGCGTTGCACATTTCATCCATAAACCCAACAAGAACATCACATTATGCAGTAAATTGGAAAATGCGTTAAAAAATTTGGTACCCTGCTTCTGCAGAGAATATTTGTTTGTGAATTTGAATCCTCCTATGATGTTACAAGATTGTTGTGCAATAATCCCGTCTTACATGCCAAGGTGTAATTGCTGATCATCATGATGGCCATGGCAGTGGTCTCAATCTACTAATGAACCAATCTAGATATTACGTCCAGATGGTGTAACATCCAGATTACGGTTTTCCATCGTTTGCCGAAATCACTCCAGGCGAATACCGAGACTATTCCTGCATAAAGACTATGGATAAATTCCTTCCCCTTCTCTGCCTCCCCCCAAACCTCTCCCGTCACTTAGGACCTTGGAGTCGACGAGACGTAAAGGCTAAGGAAAAAAAAATTCCATCAAACTGTGCTGGAGTTCTGTCCTCTTGTAGCCACATTACCTAACAACTGTAGCTGGACTACTTCCAACAGCGCGACAAGACATCTCTTACAAATCTGTGGTAGGTTGGTGATGTTAGTCTGTCTATGAAAGAATCATTTCGTATGTGTACTGGTACACGTCTTACTGCTATTAACAACGTTATTACACTGGAATATATTCAATTAGAATGCGATACATGGACTCTGGAATGATGTAGCTCATGCGAAGGACTCCTATTAAGAGCAATTCACCTATCCATGGCTATAAAACTATTAGGATACCAAAAATGAGCGAATTGTGACATCAAACAGTGACCAACCCAGATTTTCACTGACATGAAATCATGTTCAGTTTGGCGTACCGCACTACATAAATACATTGGTGTTGCATTATGTATATTATAAATTCGATATTGATCAGTTCTACGAAAACATTTTCTCTATTTCCTCCTATGTTTGCGTGATCTTGTTCGCTTGTTTACAAGTTACAAAGTTTGGTAATTCAATAACTGAATTAACCATACTCAAATTGCTTCAGAATATCCAGTGTAGCTACACGGTAATGGAGAGGGTTTTTGTATTTGTTCCTCATCTAAAGCTTTTATCTGTACACATTTTCCATGTATCTGATCATAAACAGTGTAATGCAAAGCATGATGCTACACCTAGTAAGTTTTGGAGTAGCTCTGATAACGAACTATTAAACGTATTTCTTAATTTTTTGGTAAAACTTCTTATGCAGAAATATCTGAAACACTGAAAAGTAATTCCATTGGGCTTCACTAATATTTCACTCTACACTAAGGCCATCTGTCATCTTCAGGTAACGGTAAATATATATTTAAACTTACTAGATGGCCAATATCAAAATGACAGTTGTTATCTCATTGAAGCGATGCTACGCAATATTGCAATGATGGATATGAAGAACAATACTTGATTGAAGACATTATGGAGACGTGGAGCAAACATAAGTATGAGTAAAATAACAACATACGGTGGCGGTGGCGTCAGAATGAAAAAAGAAAAATGCATTAAACTGTTACTAACCATATTTTAATTTAGGTGTCACTTACATGATCTGTTACTTCTATAAGCATCCAGAAGCACGCAGTATTTCTATAAGCCATTATAAGAATAATTCACCTTTCAGTAACAAAAGGCTGATCGTGGGCGAAAAGATTTCAGAAATTAACATTATTTTCATGATTATAATCAGATTAACTATCTAATTCAATTTACCGATATGCTAAGCTTTATACGTGATCTACTTACTTGGAAAAGGGAGGGGGGGGGGGGGACGGAAATTATGCTGAGAAACATCATGAAACAAAGAAGCTTCAATTAAAAAATTTGTTGCCATGCGACATAACAATGTTTTGTTTTTAAAATTTCTTTTAAAATATAAAAATCATCAACCATCAATGAAAGTTGATTTACAATCATTTTACTTCTAGCATTGAATTTCATTAAGTTCAGACATTTAATACTGGGTTTATACAGTGTGTATGCTGTTATAATTAACATTGTTTATTTTTGTAATAAAATTTCTAACTAACAGCGTTCTCTGCATCGCTGCTTACATATCAGCAATCGTGATGGTAGTAAGAGTGAAGCTATGGCTTAATGCGTAACTGCAGTCTTAGAATTCATGGCAGTATAACATCACGCAATACATTCTGATCAGATTACATACTAAGTGTGTACAGACAAATACTGAAGAACCAATTGTACTCAGTAGTAAACTTCTATACAGCTGCTCTATGGTTGAAATCGCCTGAAACAGTTTTTTAAATAGCAGAATCTAAATAATTTGTGATGCCATGAGAATACGAAGTTATGGTTGCAGTGTAACACTTTAATTCGTAGTATTCCGAGTAAATATACTATCTACCAAAACATAATTGCTTAACTTGTGTGGCTGCTATATGTCCTAAGCCGTTGTAAAACCACTTGGCAAGGAGATGGAACGATCCAATGAGATATCGGACTTCGATAAGGCGTTTTTATGGGTTATATTTCATTGAACTCTCTAATCGGGCGATTGCATGGAAAGTTAACAGGCTCAAATCAACAGATACATCCGTCCTGCACAGGTGGAAGATCGATGTAGGTTGTGTCAATACTGCACATTCTGGGCATCTTTAACATCATTGGATAATGGATATAAAAGCTGCATATTAGACAAATCGTTAGCAAATTTCATTGGTCAGTAACAATCTTCCTTGGACGTAGCTTCCACGATGGTAACTAAATGGACCATCTCACATAGATTGTCTCCCGAAGAAATGTTTTTCTTATAAATGTAAAACCTTGATTAAATGCTCGAATCTGTATGGGTAATAAAGAGCCAATTGCTGCAAGATTTATGTTACGGATGCCAACCAGTAATGTGGACTACAGCAGATACTTTCAGTGAACTACTGATGTATAGCCTACATTTTTCTGAAAACAATATGTTTCATACTTTTTCATAAATCACCAATCATCATAAGACAACGTAGTAGAAGCATTTTGTTTCTTATACCACTTACAATGAAGTGCACTAAGTGTTGTAAATTAGGCTGCTTTGTGTACAGGTTTCTCCTTCTTAAATTATGATCATATTTTCCCGATCAATCGTTCGAATCACATTCAGCTGTGCGTCAATTTTATAAACAGAAACAAATCCGAGCTAAGTTGCTGTAGCGCCTGCAAGGTACGCAACAGCGCGACTCTCGTGCTATTGTGTTTTCTTACACCAGGCACATTGACACATTGTTTCTCCAAGTACTAGTAAGCGCGTGAGTTCCATATATTCACGTCACATTGCATCTTGGGAAAATACCGATAGCCACATAAATTTCTTAACTATTACGATCATCATCGTATATGCGACAAGCTAAACGAAGTTAGAGATAGGTTTAGCTGTATCAAATGAAACGTTTATTTCTGACGTGTAATCCTTAATATAGCGTACCATAACAAGTGGTTTTAGTAATTTACTTGTTTTCATCTAGCAAACAGCAAGCTTGGTGTGTTCCGGAAACTGTTCATAACTGAGCGTCACTTCGTGAGAAAATAATTTTCTTTAAAACATTTAGCGACAATGCATAATAAGATAGTACTACAAGATTCCGACACTACTATATAATGACTGCGGGAATACACAAAAAAAATTCCGGAAGCAACATTCACTGTTTTTTTTTTTTTTTTTGGTAAGGCTTCACGCTACGACTTGTCGACGCGAAAAATTAGAGCGGGAAGGAATTCGGTCATGTCCTTTTGAAGGAACCATCCAGGCATTCAGCAGGAGTGATCTCGGTAACCCGCGTCCTCCGGAATTCGATGTCAGAGCGTTACTGCCACCCAACATTCTCGGTAACATTCACTGCATTTTGGAATACATGTTTAATACACTACCCTAGAAGGGGTACATTGAAAGAAGTTAAGTTTTAACATTTATGAGGAGGTATCCTTTTTTTTAGTTGCATTAAGTAAGGCTCTGTTTTGTGGGCAGTAACATTTATGAGGAGGTCCATTTTTTTTAGTTGTATTGTGTAAGGCTCTGTTTTGTGGGCAGTAAAAAAAATATCTTCCTGTGAAATTTCATTACAAACGATGTAAAGGCGGCGAGATTGTGAGGCTAAATGTTGACAATGCTCGCCATAAAGGCTAGCACAGGCAGGGCGTTAATCCTCCGAGGTCGTGTCTTAAGAAATTTAAGTAGGATGGTTTCCCTTTTCCTTCCCGAGTGATAGAAGTGTTAGTGGACGAATGTAATGTGTTAAATGTAGTGTGGTCTGTTGTTTGCGTTGAGAATGAATGAAATTTGAAGGAAGGGGGAGGATGGAACGCGGTGTTGCTCTATTCGGGCCTACCATTTCGAAAGACGCTTGATGCCACAAAGCTTGACATTTCGATATAATGGACAAATAACCATCAACAGTGTCACATACTATAATTCCTACGAAGAGATTTGGAGCTTAACCCACGACGTTGATGTATAATTTAGTGATAAGAAATTTTCCACCGTCACCTCTTCTACCCTACAGGCCAAGCCTAGCAGTGCACATGTCTTCCACCAGCAGAACTCGAACCAGCCACCATCGCCATCACGGTGCCGCAATCACCTGGACCAACGAAGCTGTTAACTGAATAATATAAAAATATATGTTAAAAAACTTGAGCTTTGTGCTTTGCGGCGACAATTTGTATGATGTACAAATCATCCAACTTTACCACAGTTTCATACCTCGAAGCAGGTTTGACGTGATGTTGCTACAGGTTTCCAAATACCGCGAAACTAATTTAAATTAACGTGGTGGTGGAAAATATAATCGAATTTTTCCTCAACGCCAGTTGGTTGAGCGACCTATGCTTGATCCTGCCATGCGAGAGGACGCAGGTTTGACCCCTGTGCAGCCCTTTAGAGTTCTGTTTTCCATGGCTCCCCGATATCAGGCCACGTGTTCTTCCTACCGTGACTCGGGACGTTGGTGTAATATATTACGCTGTATAGGACGTAGTGTGTCACACGTCAGACTCCACATTTTGAGGTACTTGGCAGTGAGGGTACTGGTGAGGTTAGCAGCTGTTTCGGTCAACAGACTATAAGCAAAGCGGTCATTTCTTGAACCGAGGATGTGTGCCTTTCTAAGAAAGTGTTTATGCAGGAAACTGAAATTTAAATAGTTATAATGGCATTTGAACTCTGCATTATCTGAATATTGTTCCAAATGTCGTAGCCTTTAATTTACCCTCTGTCTTCAGAAGAGACTTTTGTTTCGAAAGACAGGCGTTTTGATTTCAAGATTTTTTTTTATCAAGAAAAATAAGTAATCATTGAATTTTGTTTAGCCATATGAGTATTCGACAATTAATACCTACCTGGCATTCAGGAGGATGCGGTTCGAATCCTCGTCCGGGCATCCAGATTTGGGTTTTCCATGGTTTCCTCAAATCACCCCAGGTGAATGCCGGGATGCTTCCTTCAAAAGACCATGGCAGGATTCCCTCCCATTCCTTTCTCGCCTCTAATGACGTCGACAAGATGTAAAGCCATAAAAAAAAGTATTGTCCAATAGGAGAACAGTTTTCTTGTAAATTTGCATTCTGCAAAGGTACCTACCTTTAACGCCACAACGGAATATACCAAGGACCGTCATGTATATTTAAATGTTTGGGAGAACCCCGATTTACTAAGTTTAAGGGAGCTTTGTATTTGAAGTTAATATAAATGGTTGGAGGAATATAGTTTGAGCCGACGAGTGATTCTTGTCGCGTAATTTCTGATAAATTTGCACATTGGTATGTCTGGGGAGGGATTTTTTTTTTTTTTTTTTTTTTTTTTTTTTTTTTTTTTTAGAATTTTCGGCTTTAGTATTTTTTAAATATAGGATAACTGATTTATATATTAAAAGGTAAGTAATACATCATACAAGTAAATTATGTTTTGATGCTGGCATTATTATGTCGATGTGTTTTGTGAGCGCTTCCTGTTATCTTTGATCGGTTTAGTGTCTACGTTTTGTTTAAATACAGAAGACAACTGTGGTCTGTTGATAGTATACGTATCTTCAACGCGTAGCTATAAAAGGCTCTTTTTTCTACTCACAATAAATGTGTCAATTTATTTTCTGTAAAGAATAATACCTACATTACTCAATGCGTATATCGCAGTCTTAGGTCCGGATAGATATTGCGCACAAAACTGATCTAGGATAAAGGAATCAGAATTTCACTTTAAGCTCTTTAACGCAAACACTATTTATCTCATTTGTAGCTATAATTTGTTCCAACAGTGTTTCGATAATCCTGAACTATCTATGATACAATTTCGTAAGTTCACTTATTCGCCTCGATAGTTAGCGCCGGCATTCGCTCGCAAAATAACAGCGATCAGAGATGCTACTAAACACTCGAGGTTAGCTTCATAATTTGTAGCCATGAAATGATTTGATTTCATTCAGATACTTTTAAAAGCATTTCGTTTTTAAAAAGTTATAGTAAAAATTTACTGCTGAAAAAAGAAAAAACAAAATTTTACTTTACGATTCAATGATTTCCTTCCCATCGTTGTAATTTTTGATACGCCATTGCCACCATTACGACTGTGCGTATTTTTATCAGACATCGGACATGAGTTACATCACATTTCATATTGAGGCTATTAGAATTAAAAACATGGGTGATTATTTTAATAGAGTTTTCTTTACTTTTAGCGTTGGATCCATATTCATTGATATTGTGTCACTTACGTTATTTACTCCGCTGTCTCTAGATATTTAGCGAGAACGATTCTGCACGAGTTTAATAAATCCCTTCAAAATCAAGATATTATATTCAAACTTTTCAGATACACCCTTAGGCTGAAACACAGGACAACTTCAAGCATACACAAAACACAGCCATGGATTTAACTAGTTGCAGAAATATTTTAAAAGATTTATTGAAATCACTCCTTTACTTGCCTGTTAGTTTACTGCTATAGTGCACGAATGTATTCCGTTCATTACTGAAGCTGACACTTTGCCCTTATTACCGGGAGCTCTTGTCGGAGGATTGCGGCGTGGGCGATACTCCATAGGGCATGCTATGGCAACCTTTGCGGTAACGAACCAAAGGTCACCCGGCCCTGTGGATCCCCTTCACACTATGACCTACTGCCTGGCGCTTTCGGTGAAACAACATGTAGTGCTGAACTTGCTAACAGCTCGCCGAGTGGGCGGGCAAGTGCCCTCCGTCTATCTGCTAATATTTTCTTCTGTTTCAGCTCGTCAACTTGCATCAGGTAACTCTACTGCTTATATCTGAATGGTAAAGTTCTTACACAACAGCTTTCTTTTCTTATCCAGATATAAAGATGTTTTTAGGATTTCGTACGTTCTGAATGAAAGATGCATTTGTGCGTCTGTAACACCCTCACACGGTTATTAATCTACAACTACGCAGTATTGTATTTGTTACTATAATATAAAATTTGGAAAAAAAATTGTGGGGGTGAAAATAATTTTAGGTGGGTTTTTCCGGGAAGTAGAAAAGCAAATGAACGCTGGAAATCCACCGATTTCAAAACTTTGAAAATTTTTAATTACACATGTACGAACTATTTTTGGCAAAAAACTACAAAAAACTCAATTCCATCGTCTTCATTTTCGAAACTACAAATCAGTAAATTATTTTTAAAAAATTACAGCAGTGTGTAGTATCCTAAGATTACAGGAAAACCTCAGCGGTCGTACCGAAGTTTTCATTTTTCGAAAAAAATTAAATGAGAAGTTAATAAATTTGATTTTTCAGTAGATAATCTTTTTGACAAAAATGATATACCTCTTTTAGTAAAGAGTTTTGTGAATCGGACTATAGATATCTTTTGAAAAAAAGCTTTTGAATTTGTTTTTCATTAACCAACTACAATTGTTTTCAACCTCTTTTCTTGCGCTTCATTTGTAAATGCTTAAAAAGCAATTTTGAAAACTGAATAATGAACTAAATTTAAAAATATCTTCTTTCTGATTTTTAAAAAAGTTTTACACAAATAACCTGAATTTGGGTTAATACACAATCTCCGTAAGGAAACTTCAATCCGCTCTCTGCTGATTTTATCTGTTTTCATATTGCGACACAGCTTGTATCTCCTTCGATTTCCATTAATTACACAGGACTTAAAATTTATATTAAAAATTGACCGTTCCTGTTTAGTAATTTCGTTTCTTGCTGATATTTAACAGTTCTCCAGGCCTGCATTTTTAACTTACATCAAGAATATTGTACAGACAGACGAACATGACGAATTATAAGAGTTCCATTTTTTGCCACATTGCTTACGCAAACCTAAGAAAATCTCAAATACATCTAGCTCAAATTTCCCTCACAGAAGACGACCCAAAACAATCAATAACTCGCTTATAAGTAGATGATGCAGATGCTTTCTCTTGTACAAGACTTTGGGTTATGTATAAGTATCATTTTCTGATTGAAACTATACACATGTTGTAAATATTAAGCTTTGTCGTAATGTTTCATGGTGTCTCACCAAGGATACATTGATCAAATCGATGTAGGCTCCACGTCAGTGAGAGCTCTGTTGTAAGGTAGATTTTGTGCAGCTACGACAAATTCAAGGTCAGACCCTGCCCGCAGAGTATATTCGCTGGTCTACTTCGCTGCCGATCTGCTTGCAGACACTTCCTCGCATTGTGGTTCGAACAGAGGTGGGCTGTGTGATCCCGAACAAAAGCCGCGCCATTGTCTCCCGGGGAGAGTGAGTCCTGGAGCGGTCCGCGCTCTCGGCGCCTGAATACACCGCGGAGTGCTCAACTCGCGCGCCGGGCGGGCGGAGGCACAGCAGGCGCTCCAGCATCCGCGTCATCAATTATTCACCACGGCTAGCTCCAAGGCAGCCTCCTACTTTGCTGTAAGCCGTATTACCTGCTGCATGTGATGCGATCCCAAAAGGAGTACATAAGAATAAGAGGATTACACAAGAAAGTTTGTATTTAAAATGAATTAAAAACAGAATTGATTGAGCCAAAGCTAGACATCAGACTAAAAATATCTGGTAAAGAACTAATAACAGGCATTAAAAGAAAAAACATTCTGTTAAATTTTACCATATGTTCAATAATTATGTATGCTAACTTCAAAAACCACACTGCAAATGTTTTAGCACACACATTTTTTCGTATTTACGTTTATAACGCACGATCATTCAGATTATATTATATTATATTTTTATTACTAAGTCGTACAACAAAAAGTCTGAAAGTTTTCTCCTGCAAAATGAGAACAAGTATTTCTGTACCTTTTAGGTCACTCGGTACACTTAAAATAAAGTTATAGCAGTTCAGAACTAGTAGGCCTATTTATATAATAATGTGACGGAAATAACTGAATGGTTTGTGTACATCTTAAAGAGACGAGTAAGTTGCAGTAGGTTTATTCACTCCCAGCATCGTTGCTCTTGGTATCCAAGCTGTCCCACCACTCGACGATATTAGTTTTTCAATGTTTCTTAGCTGGATAAAATACTATGAAAATCTAGGTAAAGATACAAACACGAGTTCTATTTGGCATCAAATAAGATGCTTGAAAAACAGGAAAACTTTCACCACAAGTATGAAACTAGATAACTCATGCTTAGAGGCTATAGAAAAACAATTGCACCTGATAGTGTCAACCATAAAAAATTTAAATATTCTCTGAACCCAGAACAACAATCCGAACAAGAAATTTGCGTTCCATTCACAGTTAGAGAAGTTCAATAAAATATTAAACAATCCTCAGACACGACACCAGGCAAAGATGGAATACATTACTCGATGTTATATAACTTGCCTACCACTGCCCATCAGCTTTTAACAAAAAATTTCAATGAAATATGGAAGAGACACCCAACCCCTATAGAGTGGAGAACACAGACTATTATACCTATACAGAAATCAAAGAAGACCCCAATAATCCAGGGTCTTACAGACCTCTCTCCCTGATGTAGTGTGTGTCCAAAACATTAGAGAGTATGAAAAAAACATGCTAGAATGGTGGAGAGAAAGCTATAATCTATTACCGACATCGCAATTTGGAAAGGAAAAAGTACTCTCGATAAGATAAGCATTAATAACTACAGATTTAAAAATTGCATTTACACGGAAACAATACCTTGGAGCAATATTTTTAGATATCTCATCAGCTTATGAGAATGCTGTAATTAACATACTGATCCAAAAAAATTTCAACTTGGGAATTCCACATCAATTTATAGCTGGGGTTCGTTCGCTCATATCGGAAAGGGTCATCTCAAATTCAGATGAACTGGGAGGCCCCCGTAGGGTCTACATTGGACTCCCACAAGGCGCGATTTTAAGCCCCCTCCTATATATAATATACACTCACGACTTAGGTAAGATCTTTTCTCCCAGAATATTAACCTTTCAATTTGCGGATGATATCGTAATATGCACTATGAGCCCAGCAATAGAAGATGTTTTCAAACAGTTGAACTAAGCGATATGGGCGTTCAACACGAGGGCCTTTGTTAGGGTTCTTATGGTGGTTTAAGAACTGCATTAATTAATTAAAAAAATCCTCCAAACAGGTTAGGTTTGAAAATGTCTGTTTTATTGTGATCCAAACAACAAGTCAGCGATATTCACTAGTATAGGTACTATACAGAGATGCACAACTCTCTGTAACACTGAATACTGCCAACTAAACTGACTTATTAACTGAATGCATGAATGAATGAATGAAACTCTCTGTCCAGGCGATCTGTTTATATAGTCTTTATCGAAATTACGAGAATTCTTCAAAGGCATCCGCCCGATATTTCTCGATCATTAACAATCACTCAAACAATCTAACATATTAAAAACAATCGGAATTAATACAAAATTAATTAACAACATTACAAAATGATCAGAAATGGTAATTATAGATACTTAAATACAAAATTATTTACAGAAATTCTTTCAAACGGTAGAAAATTGTCCTGTAGACATCGTAACTTACATTAATACATGGAATTACAAACATTTAAGAAATTCTCTTGCATCATTCGGTTCTTAAACATATTAAATGGCCTTTGAATAATTTTCTTACCTAAAACAAAGTCTATATACACTGATTTACAAGAAATTACAAAACAAACATATCAAATCACTTTCAACCAAACATTAGCTCACTACAAATACTTCATACAGTACAATGATATTTAAAATTCAGGTATTAGGGCTGTTACACCTTCCTTAAGGGATTAGACATATCTAATGATAAATCATCAGTAGTGATTCCCGAAGCACCCAGAATACAACAAGAACCTTATTCAATCTTAGTGAATAAACAGAGCCTTTTTCTGGGAATGAGACTAGACTCCCGGCTTACGTGGAGAGAACATATTCAATATATAATAGCCAAATCGGACAAGCGACTTAACATTCTAAGAGCAGTGGCGGAATCAATATGGGGATCCAACTCCAACTTACTTCTACTTCTACACAAATCAATGATCAGATCCTTAATAGATTACGGTAGCATCTTCTACACAAACGGCACAAAATTGGTGGGATTATTCGGAAACTATGACTTAAATCTATTTTGGAGAATGTAGAGCACTCGTATTCTCCCCATTCACACTGGGCACTCATTCTAGTAATATGTCTAGATGATGATATTTTGCGAGGATATTTCTCGTCGGGTAGTATATGGTACTCAGGTATTAACTTTGTTCCAAGAAATTTTTATTGGGTTCCATAGATTTATATTTGAATGTTTCCATCCTTGAAAAAGAACTAAAATGTAATGAACTTGACTGTATGGTCGATAAGACCGAAAGCCATTAAATGAATAAATAAAAATAAAGTTATGTTCCCTGTAAAGTCCTGAATATCGATTCATTTGTTGGTCCATTTACATCTGATCTCTTTCACTTCTCCTTCGCTCCACTTCTTCTTCCTTAAATTTCACTGTATTCCTGCCTTCGTACTGGATATTTAATCTTTTTTTCTTCTTTTATACTTTTATTTTCCAAATTTCTTCATCTTTTTTATTACCTCCTCTTTCTTCCTTAAATCTCATTTCATTCCTGCAATCGTACTCGATATATAACCCTCTATTCTTCTTTTTACTTTTTACTTCAAAATTTCTTCCCATCTTCTATTAAATCTTATTCTTATCAAGAAACATCTCACTTTTTGATGATCTTCATTCTCATCTTCTTTTTGACAACCACAGTCTCTCTTCTCTTGAAATTCTTCGTGATTTTCTTCATAACTTTCGCTACACTCACCCGTATCTTCATTTTCCAAGATATCCGACGTTGGTGCAATCATGATTTCTTCTTCGCCATTTCCAAACCATTGGTTCATTTCCGCTAATCCCTGACCTTCGTCATGTAAATTCTTTTTCTCTTCAACATTCAACTGCATTTTATAATCTTCTTTATCTTCGTCTTCTTTGTTATAATTATTCTTTCCTTCTTCATCACATTCTACTTTTTTATCCTCTTCTTGTTCTTGTTTATCATATTGCCAATGAATATAGACAAGTTCACCTTCCTTTTCACATTTATCGTTTTCTTTGACTTCAGAAATCATGCCTCTGATTACTGGTGTCCTTTGATGTAAAAATTACTGTTGCTTCTGATTTATTCTAAATCAGAAATTACTTATAACGAATGCAATTTTTCTCGGCGTTGTTTATTTATAAACGTTTCTCTGTAAACAAACCGAGTAATATTATTATTGATACACAATATTTCGGCCACATAAATCCCGTCGCCATCTTCAGTTGTAAGCCTTGAAGCTTACCTTGAGCACGTTGTTTAAAAACTGGCCTGGCAACGACAGACGTTGTTACGTTGCCTAGCAGCATCTCAGACTTCATTAAACGCCCCCGGAACAAAAAAGCAGAGCGTTGATGATGAGCAGCCTCAATAACAGGTATCCACTTAGATGGAAACCACAATCCCGGTTAACCAAATCAGACGCAAGGCGAATTTCTGTAATGACGCTGTTCCAGAAGCCTCTCCCATGTGCCAGCGCCTTAGTTGATTCGAAATCAAATCCATGTCCGCCACCGCGGATTTGTCCTTTGCCCCAGGCGAACATCTCGGGCGTATTCCAAACAACGTTGTTTAACACACCGTACTGTCTGGCCGATGTACTTCTTCCCGCATTCACACGGGATGCAATAAACTCCCGGTGTACGAAGGGCAAGGTCATCTTTTGGAGAGTGCAAAATGTTCTTTAATTTATAAACGAAATTACTTATCTCTTTCTTCATATTAACAAGCCTTTGCTCCAATCTGAGTTTTATTGTTTTATTTCTCGTTTTGTTTCTTCATGCCCTTGTTCAATTTTTGTCATTATGTTCATTAGCATTTGGATTATGGAATCGTCTTCTTTCACGCGTGTTATTATCTTTAGTCCATCAGCTGGCTCAGATTCCCTGAAAGTATTAGCAGAATCCCTGAAAGTATTAGTTTTATCTTTGACTTCGTTCGCATGCAAGTCATCAGTGTTATTTAATGGTTTCGAATTAGGCAAACCATTGTTTATTTTATTTTCTTCTGCGATCACACTCGAATCTTCAAGCACATCTAAACGTTTCAAGTTCATGAAAAAATAATTTCGACACCAATAAATAGTAAGAATCGACTGTTCGTTTGTTTGCAAATATTAGTTCAAGAAATGTAATTATGCATTAAGCAGATATTTTTCAATGATGCTAGTTAATATAAGCACCACGTCAAAATGCACATGACATACAAAACCACATATAATAATTTGTGAAGCAAATTTAATATTCCGAAAGAACTTATTCTTCAACTTCACTATCTAGTCTCTGCTAATTTCTGTTTATCACACCGTCATATGTCGATACTAACCATTCAATACTAACCATTCACTAACTTGATTCAGTTTAATTTTAAATACGATTCATGTTTTGTTCTGAATGAATCTCACCTAATGCGGAGATTTCTGATTATAATTCTCTTTACGGTCACCAATTTGTAAGAATATATCTGGTCGTGTCACAGATTTGTAAGAAATATGTGGTTTACCTTGATCAGCTTCCACAGTTTTTCGAAAATCTCACTGGAGTTGTTTCATTGTTATTTTTATTATAATTCTTTCACAAACTGATTCAAGAAACATTAAACTTTACTTTAATAACATTTCAACTTGATTTCACATTAAATTTGTAACGGGTTAATGGCATTTACCCATTACTTTGGAAGCTAGTTTGAGAAGTTTTAAATATTGGCGGTTTGCGTGGTTGTCTGGTGACTTCAGCATCCGCCAGGTCCGTGGGTTTAGGGAGGTAGGACCCACTTGTGAGGCATGTGTTGAAGCTGGTCGTCGTCTAGTGACGTCAGCATCTGCCGGGTCCGTGAACTCGGGGGTGTAAACCCCAAATTCGGAAGCATGGTGCGCTTGGGAGAAAGACGCACCTAGGCTTCTGGGCCGGCAGTCTGCCGTTGGCCGTGGAGTAAGTGAGTCCGTCGTGAAAGTGAAGTCAGTCGAGTCGACGAGAACGCGTGTTCGCGCTCAGTCATTATGATAAAGAATATATTTTGTAGAAGGTGATTTCTTTGGTGATATGAAGGAACTTTATTAATGGAGAAAGTATTTGCAGAATTATATATGAATTGGTTACGTGGTGAGCCATAGGCATGGTCTGAGAACTAGTAAGGGTGTTGTATGAATGAAAAGAGTGCGTGTTATTCAGTCTAAATTTATCGGAGGCATTACCTGTAATCTTAAAGGATCGAAGTACCGATAGCGAACTTTCATAAAGGTTGGGAGTTGGAGCGAGACTATCTTATTAACTATTAAATGCATGTGTTTCAAATAAGAAGGTGCATTTTTATTTCATTTACCGACTTAACATCGGTTGGCGGCCGTCAGAGAAAGAACCAGAATCTAGTGAGTGCGCAGAAGCTTTAAAGGTTCACAGTAAGTATTGTAACCGAACCTCCAGCATAACCGCGACAAATTCAAATTACTTCTGCCACTCTTCACGACGTACCATTAACAAAGTCTCTCACTTCTAATGTAGCTCCATTGTTCCAAAGATTCTCCTCGTTTCTTCCTTTTTCACGTGTATTGCCAACCTTAACACTTTATAAGAAGTTATATTAAAAATTAAACATATATCATTGCAGGCAAGCCCGTTGCCTCACAAAGCTCACACTGATATGCGGACTCATACTGTCATTTTTTTTTTTTTTTTTTTTTTGTAAATTTAACTCTATTTTGTAATCACTGAAATAACACCACACACACCCTCCTAACATGTGAAATTTCATTTTGTTTCCTCCTTTTCTGGGTGCTTCACATATTTTGTCAGACAGTGTCCTTTCTGTCATAATCTCTAAGTAATATTTCTTGTTGTATTCGTAGTAGAGCTCATACATCTGCTGACGGCGTGTTATTTAAACAAAAATAATTTCGAACGGGTGTTTATGAAGAGTCCCTCACTGGATATAATCTTCATCTAACGTTAGTATTGGTTCACTCTTCATGGCTTTAAAACAACCAGTTTTAAATTCGTCTTTTAATAATTTTATTGATAACTATTCTCTTTCAGCTTCCTTGATTTCATCTATTCCCTGTATTACCAGATGGTAAGATTTTTTTCGTTCAAAAGATATTCTTCTTTTTGTTTCACAATAAAGGTTGTTTTAGAATTCATATTTTTCACTTGAAATTGTTGTGAACCTGTATAAGGTTAATTAATTTATCTGTTTCGTATACAATGAAGAGATCGAGCGTGGTGGGTGAGTGATTAACGTTCTGGCCTCGCAATCTGGAGGACATCGGTTTGAATCACCGTTCGGGCATCCAGATTTGGGTTTTCCATGGTTTCCCCAAATCACTCCAGGCGAATGCCGGGATGCTTTCTTTAAAATGCCATGGCCGAATTCCTTTCCGATCCTTGTCCCCTGTATCATCCCGCCTGTAATCACATCGACGTCGACAGGGCGAAAACTAATTAAAAAAATAATACAGAGAGAGAGAGTACAGTAAATTTTTATACGAATGATCAATGCATATAAATAATAATCACTGACAAACTTGGCAGTACAGTAAAACTGTCTCACACGTAATAAATAATAGGAGTAGTTAATTACGCATAGCAGCATTGAAACTCTTAAAATAGTCACACCTATAGTTTCAGAGGTTGATTTAAGTCATTGTTTTTTATACAATTAGATAGTATCTCACTGACAGCTGTACTTTCACTTCCGTTGTCAGGCAGGATGTCAGTATTTTCCTTGCAGTTGCATATCTTGCTCTCGTCGCAAGTCTTTTCTGGCATCCCCGCTGTCAATAACTCTGCATATTGCCTCCTTCTCGCGTGATGTTTCACTTCCGCATTGTGTGGCAGCCTTCCTCTTGCACAGACACAGATACTCGAATCTTGTGCTACATCAATATTTTTTTTATCTGAATTACTTTATTTGTTTCTTCTTCCTTTTTTTTTTTAGTGAATCGATTCGTTTGCCGTTCCTCCGTTCTTAATTTATTTGTTTGTCTCACTTAATTTCCCTTACACATTTAAACATTTTTCACTCCCAATTCAAATTTTTAATTGGTTTAATAGAGAAAGAAACTCTAATCCACAACTACTGAACTTAACTTCCTAAAAGCTTTGTACAAAACAAATTACTAATACTTTTACGAAAAAATCTTTCTTTTGGTGGGATTATAATTTTATAACAACTGCCCTTCTTTTTAATATTCTTTTTCGAAGATATGAAAATCAAAATTATGATTTACTTTTTTAGTAATTATTTTTAAAACCAAAATAAACACTAAGTGCGCACTGTCTTCCGACGCGCCATAAATCCATTTGTTGGCTCCAAATACCACCATGCTTGGGTGTTTATAGTTCATTTACTACAATGAACAGTAATGATAACGTTACTTGGATTACTTTTCGCGTTGAGGTATGAATAATATTGGATGGTTTGAGTTACATTTATTTGGATGTCTCTCTAGCTAAACTAATTACAGTGCAATATGGAGAACATGAAGCGATGTTTAGAAGATAAACTAGACATTTAAATCGGACATAAGTCGCTGGTTGTTTGGATATATATGAAGTTAATGACGACAAAATTTGGACTTAAGATTCAGAAGCGATATGTACTATATAAATATTGTATTTGACTCAAGAATTCTATAAATGTTACTTTTCTCCTGAACACCATTGGCTTTTTGATTCACCATGTTTGAGTATAGTGAACCTGCACCCAAAATTGAAGGGAGAAATGCGTACAATTATAAAAAGGCACAGATTTCGAATTTCAAGCGATATTTCAGAGAACGTTTCAGCAAATGGATGGAAGGCACAAGTACAGTAGAGTCAAGGTGGGATGAATTCTCGGAGATAATAAGAAAGGGGAATAAAAATTTATTGCAAAACGGAAAATAAAGAGAAGTAGAGAACCTATGTACTATAATGGGCAGGTGAGGAGGAGGTTAAAGATGTTGGTAAGGAGAGAACATAACAGAGTAAAGAGACGGGTAGTAAGGAATATTTAAAACAACCAAACAAGGACTTAATAAGATAAGAAAGTGGCAAATGATGGGTTTATGAATAGTATTGGCAGCCCAGGAGGACCGTTGACTGATACATCCAGAAATTTCTATGGCTATGTTAGAAAACTGAGGGGAAGGCAGGGATTTGAGACGCTTGTAGACAAGGATGGATAGAGTCAAAAATTATAGGCCAGTCAGTTTGACATCAGTGGAAGGTAAATTAATGGAGAGACTGATATGCAACCACATCAGAAAGTTTTGTAACTTAATTCCTTTACATTCTCTCGTACATCCACTCATCATTGTCTCCAACAAGAGCAGAATTTTGAAACCTTTTCCTACTACCTGTCCAATGTGACCTGCCCAGTTAATAGCAAGATATTGACATTTCAAGTCTTCAACAAGCAATTCTTTCCCCACCTTCTAATCATAATCAATGTTTAGTTTTTTATTTGTGTATCTAATAAGCTGACTCTCCGTTGCCTTAATCTTAATCCCATGTTTACCAACCCAACTAGATATCCTGTCCAGATCACCCTGCAACTGTTTACAGCCCTTTACCGTTTTGATCCTTTTTTATACGATTATGTCATTTGCAAACAAACTAATTTCTGATAGTAAACAATCAACACAATTATTCATTAGAATAATGAATAGCAATGTTCCCTATACGCTACCCTGTGGCACTCCCATTTTTACTTCCACTTCTTTTAATACTGCATTTCCTACCCTAACTTTCTGTTTTCTACCTTTTAAAAACTCTTCTAACCAGCAAATCACTTTCTCATCCACTCCGATAGTTTTTACCATATTTACTACCATTTTTATAACAACAGAGGAAAGATAACTAATTATTTTTATATTCCTACTGAAACTCATAATATTATTATTATTGCATTTGATGATTTACGTTCGCAAGGATCGGCATCGTGATTAAAATCTCGGGTACAGTTAGTAATGAATATAGACGTGAAGAACAGAAGGAAGAAAAGACCGGTAAAACATGCTAGATTGAAGAATAAAGAACGGATACTTATCATAATAATTTAAAACCGAAACCATTCTATTATTATTATTAACAGTGTGTAACATAATTTTTACTAGCATGAGATTTTTATTAATACCTACTTAATGTCCATAATTGTACTATGAATTGCATGATCAACTAATCAACATTAATAAATCTTTTTAAGAAGCAGGATTTAATAATCTATATAAATATATCAATTTTTTCACAATACGAACGTATTTTGTCGAAGTACAAATCTATTTATAAATATATCAGTGATTTCTTCAAGATTCAAATCATCCGTTATTTCTGTTTACGTGCACTACCATGTGATCATTCAATCTTTGCTGAGCCATATATAAGGAGAGATGGTTAATGTTTCTGGGTAGGCACCATGAAAATTTGTATAATACTTCTTTTGTAATGTCTAAGTACAAAATCGAAGACCTGGCTGATGGGATTGGGAGCATAGCCGAACTATTAAATTTTGAAATTTTCTTTTCTTTAAAAACTGTATTTCATAAATATCGGAAAAATATAATTGAGGTATACAGAATAATATTTACACCTGTAAAAAAATATTTTTGAAAAGACATGTCTTTTGGTAGGAATTTTTACCTGCCAGGTGATCGGGAATGTTATACCAGAACGCGAGTGAGCAGTATATCGACAGCCGGCTCAGCCAGCCGCTTATTCGCGCTCAGGTATAACATTCCCGATTCAAATGGCAGGTAAGAAGTCACACCAAAATGACCTGTCTTTTCAGAAATATTTTTTCCTAGGTTTAAATATTATTCTGTGCAAACCTCAGCATGCCTCAAATATATATGTCTCGATATTTATGAAATACATTTTGAAAGAAAAGTAAATTTTGAAAAGTTAATAATTCGGTATGCCCCCATTTCCGTTAGTCAGGTCTTCGATTTTGTTCTGAGACATTACAAAAGAAGTTCTAAACAAATTTCAAGGTGCATCAAATACCTACCAAAAATGTTTACCAGCTCTGCGACTATAGTAGCCTACTCCTTAATTAAGTTTTTATTCTCCATAATGCTGAAAATGATCGTGTTCGGCGGTAGGTGTCGATAATGGAGTGGTTAAAACTTTTTTTTAACAATATGATGACTTCATGTTCAGGTATCAAATCTTTAGTACATATTCGCAACGACAAATTATAAAAGAAACAATGTCTTCCACATTATTCAGTCTAACATTTGTTGTTCATGCTATATCTAAAAGCAAGTTACGACGAAGAACCAACGATCCACGTCAAAGTCATCTCTTTCACGTAACTGCTGCTTGTATAATTTTGCCACTAAGAAGGTGTTCTATGTTACTGAAATGTGTCAAAGCATTTTTAATTAGAGTGTGAAATCTTCTGCAATGTTACGTATAGCAACGGTCCAGAAATTATATCAGGAATTTGATAGTAAAAAGAGATTCAAAACAGTGAAGACTCTTTAAAAACAGTTTTGCTTTCGCACCGGCATCATGTTTCTGATTTCTTGTGTCGTTTAAAAAACATAGTAGTGAACTGTAATTGTTTAGAGTAGTTTTCAAGGAAGATAAGCGAACTTTAAGGCTAAAACGATCGCAGGTATAGGTTTTGAGCATCACCAGCTGCCTGTGGTGATTCAAAACAAGCTTGGCATTTCTGCGAACCACATACGAAGACAATAAGCTCTCGTATTAATACAGAAAAATCTTTTGTTGCAGGTACTTGTTTCATTATTGAGCAACGAGGTTTAACGAGGTGAGCGATGCAATGCACATGATTTGCCCTTGCTTCGATTGCTATAAAATGCAATTGAAGGCTGGTATGCGCTCAGCTAACAGAAGCAGCGCCATCTGTACTCGGTTTTCCATGGTTTCCCGAAAATCTCTCCAGGCGAATGCCGGGATGCTTCCTTCAAAAGGCCATGGCCGAATTCCTTCCCGTTCCTTGTCCCCAGTCCCATCCCGCCTCTAATGACCTTAGCCGTTGACGAGGCGTAAAGCAATAAATAAAAAAAGCCATATGTACACAAAATCAAACACATCTCTATACATATGTCGAATCTTTTAAGTACGTCACTGAAAATTTGATTCATATTCACGGATGTTATTGGTACCGTTTTATAGAGGCTGATAAATGTTTCATGTCTATATTAAGCTTAAAGTCAACGCAACGAAAACAGAAAATGACTTGTTCATTATTGGAAATGTCCTAGTTGCATCAACCATAATTTAGTAATAGACTGCATTTTGTACTGCTTTGAATTTTTTTTATGTAGTACTTCGTCACTCAAAATTGCATATAGCTCTTTAGTGTTATCGTGTGACAACGGCCTTTATCCGTCGCGCTGGAGCCACCAATTCGGGAATATCCTGTGATCGCAGCTTCAACAATGGAATGTAATTTGAATGGTAACCTTTACGGTACCTTATAGCTAGAACTTCGGTCATTAAAATACGAACAGTTGAAATCATTTCTAAGAGGGTGGGTCTAGCTGTTTTTATATCTTGAAGTTCACTTTTAGATAACATGCTTTTTACCGGCTTGACTGACCGAATGAGACAGAGCCACGGCCGCGAAAGTGCTGGTGCGGCGGATGGGTGAGATGCCGCGGATGGCGGGCTAGTACTAGCGCGCAGGGTGAGTTTACTCGCTTGCTTCTGTGCATACTCATCACAAATCCAACAAACATTTACTTATGATACACTAGATAGTGTTACATATGACATAACGTAGTATTTATGTTGGACGCGCAGTCGGACACGCTCGCATCGTAAGGGGGCATCCATAAATTACGTGAGGTGTTTTTCCAGATTTCAGGACACCCAATCCCCCCTCTGGTGAGATCCGGTCCGGGAGACCTCCCCCTACAAGTCGCCCCTCGCCACTTTTTGTAGACCTTTTTCTTTTTTTTAGCCCAACAAAAACCTCATGTGAGATTTCCGAGACCCCCCTCCCCCTTGGTGAGATTTGGTGAGATTTTGCCGGACCCCCTCCCTCCCCCCATTTAACATCACGTAACTTATGGATGCTCCCTAAGCAAGCGTGATCTCGTCGAGACGTCTTGCCTTGCCACGCGGAGTTGGAGGTAGGTAACACTGGTTTCGCTCAAAGTCAATTACTGATTGGTTTCCATGTCTATGCTCATGGGTGCTCCGCATCCACTGTATATCTCTCGTGGGTGCTGTAGCCGTCGAGCACCCACAGAGCCGGCGCCCCTGGTTGTTAAGTATTTTAAAAGACTTCCATGTTACACGAGAGATCTATTATTAATGAATGCCTTGAAAACAAAAACACGACAGATGACAACAATGAAACTCTTTACAGAAACCTCGAGAGTGTTAACAATTACTGAAAAGTAAACGTAACAATTCTATATTGTTAATAAGCTGTTTAACGTTCTGAAATTATAAACGATAGTTAAAACTGTCCCAGATTGAATTACGGTATTAACAGGAATTTATAAAAGCTGTAATTTGAAGACAGCGAACTATTTTAAGACTGAAAAATGCAGTGAAAATCTAGTGTTATTATATACTAGTAGTAGCCATGACTTCGCTCTTGTGAGCCATAAAAACTCTACATTGTTTTTGTCTTACCATTAATAATTTACTAAAAATTGGCACCAATTTTGTAATGGAGTAACATCAGGGATAAATGTCAATAAAATGGAGTTTGGGAATAGAACAAAAGTCACCTGTATCACTACATTTTTTACCGGTAATTTATTAACCATGGATGCGAACGACGTAATGATTCACTATCATCAATGATAAAGTTTAATAAAAAAAAAAAAAACTGTAAACAGAATAACAATGAAAATCCAGCAATTAAGGAAAGAACAATAAAGTTGGATGTAGATTCAGGCTGTTCCAGGGAACGTACAAGATCAAATCCATATTCCATCAAGTCCAAATTACAAGTTACGATGCGGTAGTCAAACTTGAATGTCTCTACGCTGGAGAGACAGAAAAGGAGTAATAGAAATACAAAATAAGGAACGCAAATTTATGAGGAAAATCTTGGGAACTAAGAAAGTAACAAGAAATGAGTTGAAACCAAGTAAAGAGCTTATAATATGTGTAAACATCTCAGCCACTATGATGAAGTCTGGTCTTTTATGGACTCGTAAGAAGAATAGAACCTGAACAGATAGGAGAAGAGAAAGACACAAGAGCCATAGCTGAAGGAAGATCACCAAGATCTTAAGAAATGAGATGTTAGGGAAGAAGGAATGTAAAAAGTGACCAGAAGGAGAACTGCAGAGGCGACGGAACTATCTGCAAAGAAACCAAGAAAAACAGTACTTGTGTTGTCAACATGTGCGGTTTCTTTAAAATCCACCAGGTTTTGTTTGTGTAAAGCGCGTGCAGACAAAAGAATTTCAAAATTTTACTGTTTTTGCATCTATGTCATCATCAGTGAACATTAAAGTTACTATTTTTTAAATAAATTTTATATAGATGAATCGATTTTCTACATTTTTATTGTATAGTACAGATTTAAATAATTAAAAAATCAGTTAAAAGCAAGTGAAAATTCATTAAATAGTTATACATAACTCTAAGTGGAAAGAATTCATATTTATAGAATGCTAAGATGTAGACAGAATACCTCCCAATAAAAGTGATATCAAAACAAATCATCCCACCCTTAGTAAAAGTGGGTACTTGACAGTAGCCTAACGATGCCAAATAAAAAGCGATAGAACGTATTCACAGAAATTGACGGTAAAATTGTGATCTTACGAAAAACTGATAAGAGACAAAAGAATTCAATTCCATACTGTGCTGGCAACGGTTGCAAGTAGAATTTAGTCTTTCAAACCAATTCCTTTGTTTTCTTGGTTACCTAGATGGCTACATTAACACCGATGAGAATGAGTGAAGTGCGGTCACGGACATAACGTATAACAAAATGGGAAGGTACTGAAACAGATCAAACTTTTCGATTTTCATTGGAACGTATTAAAATTTGTATCTGTTGCAAAAAAACATTTAGAAAATTCTATAGTAGCAAACTGTGGGAAATTCAGATTGACAGTGCACCTCGTAATCATTATATATTATAAAAGTAAGTGTACAATGTGCATGCCGCTAAAACTAAAAAACGAATCCCGGTTCAATCAAGGGAATTATATGTGTGGTATCCTTCCATCCCTTATCCATGAAGAAGGTTTACGGTTTTACCTGAAGGGCGTGATTTTGAAGATAGAAGGGCTGGAAGTTTCGGGCAGCGAGAAAACGAAACAGTCGAAGAGCGCGAGACACGTTTATTTTCTCAGCGAACGTGAATGAGCACCGTGAGAAGCAGAGAAACCGAAGAACAATGAAATGAACGAATTAAAGAATCAAGAATTGCGACGCAATCTTATAATAGAAGACTGTGAACGCAGGCCGCCCATGAAAATATCACCCCACGAGAAGAGCGGTCGAGGACAAGTAAACTGTACAGCCTGACTAATGAAGCATTCCACTACGACGCGACAAAACAATATAATACAAACAACCACGAAAAATGTATAACATCTACCAATTTTGCAAGGCGAAAAAATTAATTGGAGAAACATCAAGATTCTGTTGCATGAATGCAAAAATTCGAATACCCCACTGGAAGCACGTCTACAGGAATTTCTACATTACATGACCGGAAAACTCGAGAATCGAAACACATAGTATTAATCCTTAAAATACCCCTGACTTCTGCTGAACTGCCCTTACAATTTTAAATACTGCAATTTAAATCAAAATAGGCTATAGTTTTACAATTAACAAAGCACGAGGACAAAATTTAAAACATTGCGGCATCAACCCCAAAGACTCCTGCTTCTCTCACGGTCAACCATACGTAGCTTGCTATCGAGTAAGAAATTCTAAAAATTTGTACATATATACCCCGAATAACAAAATGAAAAATGTTGTTTATAAACAAGTATTGCAAAAGTTTATGTTTTCAATAAAAAATTACCTCTTACATTTTAAAGTTTATCCTTTTATTCCAACTGCCACACAATCTCATATCAACACCCTGAGCGAATCCGGGTACCTCAACTAGTTAATAATATAAAAAATCCAAAAACCAATAATAATAACACATGATACCCAAAGAACGTGTTACATCGACTGGGCAGCGTTATGTTTTACGGGTGTTGGAGTCGGTCGGGCCACCATTTTAATTCCGGTTCGCTTCCTTGAAATATACCGCAGCACTGAACACGCTTAATCGTCGTGTTTGCCTGTCAGATGACTGACAGTAGGCGAAGAAACGAAATTTTCCCCTGGCAGCAGATTACGCCCAACCAAAGGTGTCAAAAGAATCAGTAAGTACTTCATGTTTTTTATGCTAGGTGCTTATTCTGAAGGCATTTGAGTGATCTTCCAAAAAGGTACCTTCGGTAATGAGATTGCGTTTCTGACTCGTGGTTACGTCATCATGGACATCAAGGAGAAAGGGGGAGGGGAGTTATTTCTGAAACTTGTGAAATCCAAGTTTGATTTGGAAATCAAGAGTTCCGTACCTACAACATTTGACAGAACGTTAGTTAATCTACCACTCACCAGAAACGCTTCTATATAGATTTCGTTCCATGTACCACTTACGTAGGCCGATATCATTTTTGTTTTAATGTATATCTGAATATGAATTTATATTGTAGGTTATGACAGGAATCAAATCTTTTGTCCCAAATAACATTTTAAATGAATATTTTGCAGAATTCTGTAGGTGTCGAAGTAATTTTAAACCAAGAAGTTTTTTACACAGTTTCGTAAGAAATATGAAAAACCTGTAAACGTGTAATAAATGTAGGTGTGTGCCTGTAAGCCCTCTCGTGTCCCGTGTCTACACCATCTTAACAGAATGCAAAGCTTGTTCGATTGGCGTTATCTCGGAAACCCATTCTGAGCGGTCGCTATATTCGGTCAATCTCGCGCTGCGATCTATGACGTATGGTGACGTCACCTCGTAACGTCATGGTACCATCCAGCAGCCTTTAGAGCTTAAGGCAAGGCGCACACTTAAAGCACAGTTTATGTCAATGAAAGAAAAATAACAGCGGCCTGCCGTGTAAGATAATATGTGTACTAGTAACAGTAGTGTATCTCATAAAACAATTGTGTGACCATACTTCATAGTGTGTGACGTACTTTAGAATGTTTTAAACTACATTAAAAAAACGTAAACTATAACGAAGACATGAAACAGGTTATTAATAATTTAAACCTAGTTTCCATTTATTCGCTATGTATAATCTAACATATGACATATTTTTGTACAGTCAGCATCAAATCCGCGAAATAGCAGAAATGTTTCTCGACATAAAATACCGAAATAGTTGTTTGCCAAGTAATTAAACTCTACTGCAGTTAACAGGATAGGAACACGCAATCTAATTCTGGTGTTGTCTCTTTAATTTCTTATTTATGGCTTATTTACTTCAGTTTCCGAGAAGTAAAGTCAAGCTATTCGAGTAACGAATTGTTACCAGGTGCAGCACACGTTTTTAAATTTACAAATTTACAGTGTGAAATAGTGAGACACATGGTGAGAGGTTTGATCTACATTGTAGTACTCAAATTATTCAATTTGAAATCTCCAAGTGAATTAGTTTTATGTTAAAAAAGTATTTGTTAGTAAAATTTCACTCATAAAAATGAGAAATACACTCCACTTAACAGACAACTGGAGAGATTTGAGAAAATATCTAAAGGCATCGATATTGTTAAATATAATGACTTTTGTGTTGTACATAATATACGCCGACAGCACTTCGCATGCAATTAATTTTGCTATATAATAGAGAGAACAGTTTCCCATTAATCAAACAGACATTTTTGGTGTAGGTTATAAATTAATACACAAAGATACTCTCTCTTAAATTTTTGGAAAGTGTGTTTGGAACAATGTTGTGAGGGCAATGGTAATTACCTGAGATAAAGTTTAAGAGAATTGGTAACACTAGTAGCGATACAATTGTCGTGAAGGCTTTAAAATGTATCCAGTAAAAAAATCATTTTTTAAATGTGTTAATCTCCTTCACATTTGTCGAATATTTCAAATTTCATCAAAGTTCTTGTGGATAACTCAATCAACTTATCAGAACAAGCAAACGTTTTCTTGATATTGGTGTCAATTCTTAATAATTGTTCCAGCATGTACATTGTTACTGTACAGTACATAAAACTGCTTGTGACAAAGGTATTTTGCACAAAAATAATAATCTTCCTTCCTCCCCTACTGTGAATTCCAGTCACCGGTGCGAGATACGAAGGAAATTATTTTATTTGGCGTAATACAGCAGTAGCTATTCTATCGCAGGCGTTATTGAGAGAGGTACATACTTCATTGCCATCATCATGAAGGAGGATAATAGCATGTTATTTTGTTTCTGATTCTCTAGTCTAGCTGATGGTAGTAAGGATCATCTCTCAATTGTAAGCTCGTATATATTACTGTGATGTTCAGGTAACTCTGAACCTTATGATATTTTTGATAGGCTAGATTTCGAATACCACTGTCAGATTTCTTTAATATGGTTTAGGTACCCGGACCATCTA
Organism: Vandiemenella viatica; assembly: GCA_031002005.1. Taxonomy (NCBI): domain Eukaryota; kingdom Metazoa; phylum Arthropoda; class Insecta; order Orthoptera; family Morabidae; genus Vandiemenella; species Vandiemenella viatica. Next base: position 232,778,271 of record JARYHS010008074.1, read on the forward strand.
AATTAAATGGAAACATATTTGAGTTATGCTTGTGTGATCAGATTTTTTCCTTCTGATGTTAATTTTCTGTATTGTATTTTACACTGTTTTAAAAAATCTTTCTGTTAAATTTTGTGACAGGCAGGGGTCAAGGACAATTAATAAGGTAAGCTCCTTCAGTGGGTGGAATGAAATAATCCAAGTAGCTGGGCGCTAAAAAGTTCAACAATCTATTTGCATTTGGCTACGCTTCGTGAATGGCGGTTTTGAATAAACATATGGTATGCGGTTAAAAGTAGCGATCGAACAATACAAAGTTTACAATGATATGTCTAAGATCATGGGATATCCCGCTAATAACATGTGCGGCTTCCTGCAGATCAGCTTAAATTTTCCGCCTCGATGACTCATAAACTCAGTTAGTAGGAAGTGCTATGCAGAAATTTGCAGCTATGCTAGTTATGATAGGTGCTGAACGTGATGCTCCTTGGGGTTCATGTCTGCCTATCTACGTAGCCAGTAAAATTATTCAGAATAGTCTTCAAAACATTGTGTACATAACGGAGCCGGTAACATAACGCATGGTCATCCAGCAACGACCGATTATTAGACAGGAACGTGAAGATGCGGGTTGGTTACCAGGCAACTGAGCATAACAATGTCCAATGCCTTTGATTGACCAGAGTAACAAATCCATACTACAAGCCTCGAACCTTTATGCACAATATCTGTTGCCATGTTAGCCTGATGCCGTTTACACCACACCAAAATTAGGCGGTCGGTACCAACTGGAAACGTAAGTCATCGACCAAGAAACCCTCTTTCAATCATCCTCACGAGAGCGCAATCAAATGTAAACTAGAGTCAGTATTGTGCTGAAGTATCCTACTAACTCCAAATGTAGATACCTGTCTCTAGTCTTTCCCTCACACATCATTGACTGTGGCAGACGGTTCACTGTGTCGGTCTAACGCATCTCTCATCCGTCGCAGGTCTAAATTATTCAGCAGATGTGACTGGTTACTGTGCAGTCCGGAGTTGGAGGTAATACCGTCTATTAGGTACTCTCCTTCACCCTGACATTGTGTAGCGCCGAATCCTAAATTCGGGAACCAATTACGAAATGCTGTGCTCTTTGCGTTGGGTTCCAAATGCCATTCCTTTCCAAATTCAGTTAACTCTCGTCGGGGACTCAATGTGACGTTAGTAAACGTTTCACATTCCAACTGACAACACCGACAACCATCAGCCTACTTAAATCCCTTTGACGCAGTGCATGCCGGTACTGTCCCATGAGATGTGACATGTCAGTGTAGGCGCGATTTCGAACAATTTGAGTCATTTATTACGCGGGAAAGTCAACATGATGTAGCATTCTACACGGAATCTTAAAACGCCGTACTATTAGTAACATGTTAATTTGACACTCCATAGCGCGCGACGCGTTGTAAACATGGCGCTTTTAAGACTGTGAAAAATCTGCGAAAACATATTCGGTGTTTCTACAGATTGTTCAGAGTCTCTACCATACCAGCAGAACTGTTAAAAAAAATAAAGTCTTTAAAAGAAATAATTATTTAAAAAAAATTGAATAGTTAATTTCTTAAATAAGGATACAAACATTTTTTTTATATAATTTGGACCATTTAAATTTTAAAAATATTTTTGAATTTAATAATGCGACTGTTTGCCTAGAATTTTATTTCGCAATGATTGGTATTAATTTTTTTATTTATTTGCAAATCACTTAACATTGAATTTAAAATTCTGTACTGCTATTAAAATCTTTTGAATAAACCAGTTGGACTTTGTAAGACTAGATAATACAGAGACCGATGTACTTAGCCTATAACGAAATTGACATCGATACGTCAAATTCGATGTCTTCTGTCAACAGAAAATACTGCCATTCCTCCACCCTCACCAAAAATCCTTGGTGACCTTGGTCAGCACCACCTAATATCATTACTGACATATGTTCAATACGTTTCGGTCAATTTATCTATATTATAAGAATAGTCTCAGAGAACCAAGTAACCGTTGCCACCAATCGCAAAAAACATCGTGTTTTGTTACAGCAATAATTTAGTCGCTAAGATTTAGGCAAATTATACTGACATTTTTCTAATATATCAAAACATATAAACAAATATTACTGCTTAATATACTGGGGAATTATTAATATATCAAGACAACAGTACGTAAATTTTGAAAAATACGATACCCCCTTCTTCCCTGGCCTTAAATAAATAATTTCAACTAATCATTCTGTAATAATACTGACTTCTTATTTTACATTATCACTCATTTATCACTGTAATTTACACTTAACGCGTAATTGGTTTAGTAGTCCGCTTATTTGCCACTGGATGCAAAATAATGATGCCGCCGTCCGAAGTCGGTGGGTGTAATGTGAATGATAGATGGCGTGGTAAGTCATGTTATTATCATTCATAATGGCACTTATCCATTATGGTTAGCCACAAACACCTCGGAGGAGTTCTTGCCAACATCTATGCAATTAAATTTTCTTACCATTTTTATGACGGCAAAACTGGCTGTCGGGATTGCTTAAATATGTTCGTGCGTTCAGAATTTGTGTCCAGATATAATTATTCGCAGACATGTCTGGACAGACTTCCGAGGGTCAACAGTACAGTCCGGCCTAAAATGTATATGGTTGAAAATAAGCGTTTGGACAATACCGTTGCGTACAATGATATTGTTTATAAAGTTGTATGTAAGCGTGCTAAATGGAAGAATAATAGTTGTAGCTGTTAGTTTAGCTGAAAAATCTCAATTCCATTTTTAAAATTACATAAAAATTAATTCCTGTCATGTTTGATTTTTCCCTCTACACCCGTAAGTCGCTGGAATCCACCCAGCGAGTATATATTAACTTTACGTTATCATCAGTCGAAAAAAGAAGCGAAAGAAAAATGTAGCATATAAATTTTAAAAAAATATCAAAGTATCTCCTCCCTGCTATTAAATGATGAACTGCTACGAACTTACAGAGAATATACATTGTAGAGAGAATGCTACTACTTTGTAAATGTCATTCATTATAGCTAACTCTGCCAGCAGCAGACTAAATTAAGATATATTTTAAATGTCCTGGTGAATGAAAGAAACCTTCACAGACTGAAATTCATCTGCATCTAGTGAAAATTTGAAATCATTTCAGTAACAACATTCATGTGATAAGAAATCTGAAAAAATAATTTACTCATAAAGAAACACTCTTCTACGATTGTTCTGTCGGACCTAGTTCAAAATTTAAATAAACGCCACTAATTTCTAATTACAAATTAAATGTACGCCTGTATGAGGACAACTAAAAGAAAAGATCATGAATGCTTCTAGTGCCCCATGGACAAACTTCAGTCAGAGATATTTTCTTGCGGCTTCTTTCTGTTTTGATCATTTGTGGGTGCATGAGCATTGATTATGTTGTATCTTTTGTTACCTGATTTGAAAGAGAGTATGGAGATGCGTTATGATTTGTGGACATCAAATGCTGTGCCCAACATTGTTCTCTTTTTACTGCGGGTTTGCCCTTATAAATCCTATAATTTTCCGTATTGAAATGACTCTTGTTTGTAAATCCCGTCTAATGTATTGCGTGGATCTTGACTTGAAATTGTTGTGGTGTGTTTGTGAGGTGTTTAAGTTTACCCAGTTTTACAAGGGTATTTGCATTGAGCGTGCCGATGTAATGCTTACGTAGAGGTTTTGAGAAGCTCCGATCCTTCTCTTCATGATGTTCCTGGTCCCCCAGAATCCGATGACCAGGAGAATCCAGCACATTTACTGGGGCCTGGGGGTGGTAGGTTATTTCCTTGTCGTTCCATCATGATTATTTGAAGTTGAGGGTGACTGTGCTATACCTCATGTGAAGAAGCATACGGGTGTTACAACTGGATTGTAGAGTTCCAGAGGATAGCCAGATGGAAGGCTTTAGTGCTGTGTTGGTCCACGGGTGGTATTTTATTTCCCATCTACCCTACATATCTACAGAGGGTTCGCCTATCCGCCACCTGGGGAAGCGATAGATGGGGACAGCAAAATCCCTCACCGGTCCATATATATAAGACGTTATTTGTGATAGTGGGTGTAAGGTCAATGTTTGAAAGTAAAACCGTATATCCTTATCAAGAAGGTTCTTCTCGCTAGCGCTGTTTCCTTTTTTGAGGTCTTTCTCCAACGTTTCGAAATGCAGAATTCTCTTACCTCTTATGCTACATCTGGTCATATTTTTGAATTTATCTGACGTTTAATGTTGTCATCTCTGTTACATATCACTACTATCGTCTTATTACTGTGCATATTTAGCCCAAATTTAGCTCATATTCTTTCTACTTTTTTTCCTAAATACAAACTCTTTATTGACTCATCTTTGCCTTTGGCACGCATCTGCCATAAACCTATCTTATGTCGAAATACTCTACAAGAACGCAATAAGCGGTTGCACTGGGAAAGCTTGGTATTTCCTCTGTATCCTGCTGTCTATCCCATATACTCTGTCCACATTTACCTGAATAATCGTCTGCATTGGGACTATCTTCAGTGCTGATTCTTTCAGTTTGCACTTAGTTTCCGATTTTTGATTTAATTTTTTTCCAAGCATCTCCATGAATGTCCTTCGGTAATATCCATTTCATACATAAATATTTAATCACCTTCAAAAATTTATTTCTAATTTGCGTCAGATTAAATGTAACCCTCATCAACTATCAGAATTTGAAAGAAAGGATTTACTGTATTCCTTCCAGTACTTAATAACTTAAGATAGTAGTGTAGAGTAAAAAAAAAAAAAAAAAAAAAAAAAACAGTTTTCAGAATATTGTGCGATTTAGTTTTCATGCTCAGTCCAAGAAGTTATGCGAGACGATCTTAGCGAGTTAAAAGATAGTAAACGTCCGCACTGGGTTCAAATGTACGCATAAGCTGAAACAGTAAAACATTGAGATCATACTTATCTTTTAATCTATCTGTTATATATACGACCTGTTTTAGAAACGTCAATGTAAATACGGTTCAGAAATTTCCCCATTTAAGTAGCACTAAAAATATGAGAAGTTTTAACTTCTTTATGTAAGGATATAAAAAAATATCTTGCTCCATATTAGCGGTGCTCATTTAACGAGGCTCGCGAAAGTTACGATATTCGGGCTCCGGGAGCGCTCCTTAACGCTAAGATTGATCGCTCTATTTAATGGGAGTCAGGCAAGAACTACGTCGTTATAAGGCCATGAGGCATAGAGGGAAGAAATTTCAATTAACGCCCAATAGCCCATAAATTTTCCGATTGTTCCTAAACCCTCTAATAAATGAAGTGTGATTCATAGTTATGACCATAAAACACGCTCAGTCGTTTCTCGTTTCAACTCCGGGACCGCTCACTGATGAAACTTGTACTGAGCTGTGTTACCATTGTTGAAAGAAAAAAACCTGTCTAGCGGTGTAAATCTCTGACTGGTTTTAACAATTATTTCGGTCCACATCCTGCAACTTTCATAAACTTCGTACCTTTGAAATTGTTCGTCTGTGACCTAAAATTACAGATATTGTGATACCGTAAACAATTTAAACCAATAACGCTCACAGCATTAATTTCTTATAAGCTAAACCATTTTCATTTAACAGTCTACTTTGACTTTTTTGATCGAAATGTATGTGAGATCTTCTGAAACTCAGTTTTATTTCATCTGTAATGTATTCAAATAACGGAATTCCATGAAAATTCAAGGATAAAATCCGGGTATTACGATTAAAATTTCACTTCCTTTCACCTTTAGGCAGAAAAAGTAAAACAACGCTTCTAGTTTGACTGGCACAATTAATTAACAAATTCGTCTCATGGCAAAAGCTTACGCAACGACTCAAACTGCCTACGTCGTCCAATAAGTAGGTAATCTGACGCGAAAACGAAATCGCACAACCTTGCAAAAGTTGCATATAATTCTTTAGTTCTTTGTAGTATATTGTTAAAAATTAGACAAACCTGGTACAAAAATTTATTTTGATGTAGATGATAAAAGCACATGAAGTATTCGTTTAATCTGAAATGGAAGAGAATGAAATTCATGGTGGGATTAAATATTTATGTAATAAATAGATGTCGCCAAAGGATGAATTATGGTGGCAGCAGCGGCTTACAGCGCATTTTTTTTTTATTTAACTTATGGCTTTACGCCTCGTCGACGGCTAAGGTCATTAGAGGCGGGATGTAACTGGGTACAAGGAATGGGAAGGAATTTGGCCATGGCCTTTTTGAAGGAAGCATCCCGGCATTAGCCTGGAGTGATTTGGGGAAACCATGGAAAACCCAAATACAGCGCAGTTAAAAAAATGAGCATCGGAATCTTGAAACGGGAGAACAAGCGCAGAAAATTATTCCGATTCCGGAAAGGCAATGGAGACAATTGCTCAGGAAAATGTGGATTGGCACATGAACTGGCGATGGCTGACAAAATGTTAACAGTAGCTCTCATTCTGAGACCCGACAACAGTTTCTTTTCGTTGAATACCAAACTCTTTGACGGCAATTCAAAAGAGAGTGAAGAAAGGCCTCCGCGAAGAATCTGGCCCTCTTTGAAGCAGGGAGAGGAAAATGTCTGCAGAAAGTCTAGTATCTTTGAAGCCAATCCAGAACATTTTTTAAAAACACCTGTAAGTAAGGATTAGATCTGATCCTAAACCTCGCCCAGAATCAAAGGAACAGTGAATACAGTAGGAGCTTGTTCTATACATATGGTGTCGGTAAAGAGGGATTCTGGAGGTGTACTGCCTCCAGATTTCCAGAACAATTAATGAAATCATCACGGGGGAATATGCTAACCATTTAAAGCTATTGGGTCAGCTGTCAAGCAAAAGACGCGAGGTAAATTGTTATAAACGATATTTGTTTTGTTGGGACAATGTTCGCGGTCACAAGTCTGTAATTAGCTTGGCTGCAAATTCTGACTGTATAAATACCTCAATTTTGTTGCTTTATTAATCTTACAAAAAACACAAAATCGAAAATTTTCATCGTAACTCTTACAGATTTTGCAAGTCTAGACTTAATTTCATTTCAGTTAAAATTGTTACATCCCCAACAAGAAACACTTAAGGTATTTCTGCAGATAGGAATTTTTCTAGCCAGTTTATTAAAATACAGCATGCATAATGGCTAAATAACCTGATGTATCTTAAAAAAAAGATTGAATCAAAGATCCATGACACGTAGAAACCACTCTGTTTCAAAAAGAGGAGTGAAAACATATTGTAGGGTACAGACTTGGGTCAGAAGTATATCTCATAACTTTTTGTCACTGAAAAAATGAGACTTGGATTTTTATTACAAGAATTGTATTTGGTGAGATTACAGGTATGTTTACTGTTTATGACTCACAGGATAACTACAGCAGAAAAAAATGTAAGTGATATATATTTAAGTGGAGGACAATGAATTTAAATACAGAATGAGAACTTCAAAAACAAAAACCATTTTCCTGCTTACCTAAGTCATACTTAAATATTTGTAGTTATTAATAAGAAAAGTAACAGCATTTAATTGTTTGGCTTAACCACCAGCCATTGCCGAATTTGTAGCTGTTTTGACGAAATTCTTTGCTACATTTCGGATTTCGTTCTGGATTTTTCGAATGCTTACCATTGTGTTACGCGAAGTGTGTCTGCGAACTCATTACCGTATACTAAGTTACTATATCACTGTGTATTGGAAAACCTTCGGTGACAGCCCAAAGTAACGGGTAAGCCAAACGATTTAATAAAGTGAAGTTGATTGTATTTTATACACTTGTTAAATCTGGAAAACATGCTTCCTTTCACTTCAAAATAATTTGAGGAAATCAAAGGCCTGATTTGGTGGAAGTAAAAATCGCATGGTGATAGATTTAATGTGCAATCAACGGAGCACGTACTCGACTTAATGATTCTTCATTAAAGAGTTATGTAAAACCTATTTCGACATATACATGGAATTTAGGGACTCCGCAATTGTAATCAATATAGAAGTGTAAAATCCAAAAAAGTTGAAAGTTCCTGGAGCAGAAAGTAATTGCGTATCTGTTTAAAAGTGAACAGCTTGAACTAGAAAACGTGTCCAAATTATAAATCAAACCATAAAACTATTAATAGTATTATTTTCCCGCCATCTCCTTAAGGGAATGTACCAGCAGGAAACGACTAAATTCGGCTGTGGCAGATAATCCACTCCCGTGCACTCCACTAATCTGCGCACACGCATTTGATACATTCTGCCATTAAAAGTTAAATCAAACAGTATTCGATGTAACTTATAAATAAGTCCTTAATTGGATGATATCGAAAATGTATAAATTATTATTTCCAATTTAAACAGCAATTTGGAAACAGTTATTGCAGAGGCTATTTCCCTGGCGAACGATTTCTTTGTACAGGACGTGCAGTGAATTCCCAAATATGCAGACCTTTATGATAATATAAGCTGCACAATAAAATCACACTAATAATACACAATAAAGCACTACAGTGTTAAACGGCTTTATACATGGGGAAGTACTCACAAATAAATATCTTATCCGCATTTTTCCGATAGTTGACCATCCATTACAAAAGAAGCTGTGTCTTGAGAGCATGGACCGTTGTAACCAAGGTGAGTGCCCCTACTATTAAATTGATATAAGGGATACGAAACGATCAGACTACTCATTTTAAAAAGCCGTACAATTTCAGGCTTTCAGTAGGCATATGAGTTATAATATTTGAAACTTCATATATATTATTTTCAAGAATATATCGCCCGGAACAATAATTTGAATATAGCAATTTCACTTTTCCTGAACAACAATTGGCCTAACTATACTCATATATACATCGACGGCTCTAAACCCGTGGAAGGAATGGGGTACCCATATTACTCCTCACACACTAATGAGTTAGGAAAAACTTCTCTACCGACACAGACATCCATTTACACTGCGGACACTCTAGCTGTTCGCGCAGCCATCAAATATGGGATAGATAAGCATATTACAAACATCTTAGTGCTTTCTGACTCTAAGAGTGTTCTTTATCAAATGCAGCATTCTGTATGGAATAACAAGATGCATCAGTACTTTTACGATATTATAAGACGCCATCCCTGCCCAGAAGCCTATTCAGACGTTACACCAGTTCATTTCCTCCGGAGTAAAGGCCTTACGAGAATAATATATCATGAGATCGTCGATGAGCTGGTGAAACGGAGCATCCGTGAAGGACATTTTGCTGGTACTCAGATACTTTGAAGGGATTTTCTCTCGTTGGTTAGTAGAAAGGTATACCTTAAGTGGAACGAATATTGGTGTCAGACACAGCTATATAGAGGACATGATTATGCAGCAATACAACCAACTACACCTAGGAGACTGGGGCTTACTGAACACCATATAGCAAGTAGGCACTTACCCTACGCCGCCTTCGTATAATAGACACTCCAATTTGCACATTCAATCGAGAGATTTCCGACATCAATCATATCATGTTCTTCCTTTCACAGTACGAGCTGCAACGTATTCTCTTTTACAGGGGACTAGCTCTCAGTCAGATTTCTGATGAATGTCACTTCTCTCCTGCCGTTTCAAAATGTACTGGTTTAAGGTAATCATCTGTTTCCTCCAAGACACTGACATGAGGATTTGAAGTTTCGGCTCCACTTGAAGCCCACGGCGGGTCACAGGGAAGGAAGAACAGGGAGCAACATATGATGCTGCTGAATTCTCTGGCTAAATGGTCCCATCCCGAAGGCAATTTATTGAAATTAGAATAAAAAAGAGATATCACGAATTATTGGATTTTAGTTGGAGCTCACTCCAGTAATACTTTGGCTAGTGGAAATTACTGCTAGCATTTCCTTGTTTCTTTTTTTACTACCGTAAGCAAAGTTATAATCGTGAAACAAACACCAATAAGCCAAAACAACATGACCACTGCCCGTCCGGCAAAGAAAGAATATAAGCGGAGCTGCGACGAATGGAGAGTCATTCTAGTGACGATACGTGTGGCAAATGGTTAAATCCATTGACATAAATGACTTTAAGAAAGCGTAAATTCTAATGGCCCAGTTTCTGTGAACGAGCATCTCGGAAACGGCGAGGCTGTTCACGTGTTTCAGTGATGAACATCTGTGCCAGTGGTTGAAGGAACCACGAGTAGGCGACGGTTAGTGGACGTCGACGGTTAGTGGCCGTCGACGCCTCATTACAGAACGTGGAGATGGTAGACTTGCCCATCGTAATGTAGGGTAGGCGACAATCTGTGTCTGGTATGAAGACAGATTTCAATGCTTGTGCAGGAAGCAGTGTTTCGGAGCACATCGTTCAACAGACATAGTTGATCATGGGACTCTGCAGTAGACGGCCTCTACGAATTCCCATATTGGCCCAACGATATCGTCAATTACGATTGCAGTTGGCACATGATTATCGAGACTATACCGAGAAGATCAATGGAAACGTGTCATCTGGTTGGTTGAATCAAGTTTCTTGCTACATCAAGTGGATGGTCGTGTCAGAAAACGCCGTCTTCCAGGCGAACGGCTTCTCGAAACATGCACCGTGATACTAACGAATACCGGTGAGGTGGTATCATGCTACGGGAGACATACGAGTATACCTGGGCTTCCATGGAGCGTTTGGTAGTCATCGTAAGGCACTATGACAAGTGTGGACCACGTGAAAATTATAACGGACCTCCTGATTCCCTTCATCTTTCAAGATTTCCATGATGGAGATGGCATCTTCCAGCAGGATAACTGTCAGTGTTACAACGCTAGAATGTTACAGTGGTTTGAGAAGCTTGATAGCGAACACACGTTGATGTCTTGGACACAAAATTCGCCTGACCTCAACCCAATAGAACACATCTGGGACGCTATCGGGCGCCAGCTCCACGCCCACAACCCTCCAACACGTAATCAAAGGGAACTGTATGACCTGTATGACCGGGTGCCAGATACTTCAGGAAACCTACCAATTACTTGTCGAACTCATACCACGCAGAATAGCTGCTCTATTTTGTTCCAAAAATAGACAGACAAACTACTAATCAGGCAATGTTTTGATTCATCTGCGTACATCAAAGTGGCATTCGGGACACGTTTAGAAATTGTATCTCATCTAGTAGGCAAAGCTAATCCAAATTCACATTCCAAATTACAACGTTATTCCCAATACTGATACATCTGAATACAATATCGAATCACAAGACTATTAGATATATCAGTACAGCACATCATATGACGTTAACTAGTTGTTCTCCGAATTGTGAGGTATTTCAAAGTTACAGGTTACCTGATTGCCAAGTGCTTTGTAGTTCAAATAAAGTAGTCGGCCTTAGATACTTTCAATGTAAAAGTAGCTTCTAAATTATTAAATTCTAAAACTCTATGAATAATTGTTAATTAATATTTTAATTAAGACTAATTCAACGTGTTACCGTGCTTGCAGTAATACATGATACTTCTTTTCGAAGCGACTACGGCATTTAAAAACTATTTACTACGTAACGAAATTACAGCCCCCCTTTAAATAGTATTTAAAGAAAATCCGCTTCGCTCTCGCAGTGCTCTATGTACAGCAAAACTTCTCCAAAACCGCAGAGAAACCGACAGCTGTTCCACAGATCTAAACAATGGTTGAGCGCCAGCGCAATCAGCTATTATTAAATCAGCTAAGGGTGCGCTTATGTTGGAGCTGCGATAAACGATGAGAGCGACGATAAACGCAGCGACAAGAGCGCCGATCAATTTCTTTCTTCGTGTAGTGTTTATGTTGGAGCTTCGATAATAGCGTAGAATCTTGTTTATATTGCAGACAATTGTCAACCCGCCAGACATGTAGAAGAAATCTAGCTTATTTCTTTCGTATAGGAGTTGTATTGCAACAGTTTTAGAAGTTTTAAGAGAAATAATTATGAAAAATACTTCAACTACTTCATATGACGATTCCGGAGGAACAGGATTTCGTAAAAAAAATAGCCGAAGATTGTTACAATATTTCTAATTTTCCGAATTGCGTGGGCGCTGTCGACGAAAAATACTTCAGAGTTACTTGTCCTGCCCACTCTGATTTCATGTTCCACAATTACAAGATTTTTTCTATTGTTCTGCAAGTATTGGTAAATACTAATTATAAATTTATATACATTGAAGCTGGAGGTAATGGTAAACAGAGTGACGGTGGAAAAGTTAGATCTGCAGTTCTGTATGTATCTTTAATGGATGGAAGACAGAATATTCTAAATCGTTCTGCCAAATTCTGAAATCACTGAACCTCGTGTTTTTATAGGTGACGAGGCTTACCCATTTTTAAATAATTTATTACATCCTTATGGACAATATTTAGATGCAATCAGATGACACCTCAATGCTAGGTCAACGTGAACATGAGGAAACGTCAAATGTGCCTTATTTATTCTTAATGGGGAATTTTAGCCACAACAATAGATACTTTTGTAGTCGTTACTGACAATATTAATAAGACCATTTGTTTGCTCCATAATATTATTGACTGAAAAGGTATTGAATTTCGAAGAAACTAACACTTAAAATCCTAAGAATTTGACACCAATATTGAAAGGCCAAACCAATCTGCAAAAAATACCGGTATCTTATATAAAATCTACTTTTGTTACAATTAGAAATAAATTAATACGAATTTCTACATATTATACATTTAATTTGATATTTATAATTTATATTACTTTTAATAGAAAAATATTTTTTGAGTAAATTATGTACAATTTCTCTTTGGCTGTATTAATATTTTATTTTTTTACTTTAATCTTCAGTTTGTAGTGTTCACACATTAAAATGAGTTTAAATTACGGAAATCGCACTAATTAAAAACGTTTAGAATTGTTTGTTTTATTATATTTAGTGGCCATTTCATCCTACAATTTGTCTAGAACGAATCTGTTATGGTGATTTTTTTATTCACAGTACCACAAAAGGGACCTACTAAAAACTTCACTGACCAAACGGTCGCAGCCACCCTCGATAATAGCGAAGAAAATGCACGCAGCGATTAGCGCCGCTCTCATCGCTGCTCTGCTACTATGCGTTGCTCTGCGCGCTGCTCCAGTATAAACACCTCCATTGTTAACAATGTTTCACTTTTCTTCGCTTCGCTAGTATCGCCGCTCTCATCGTTTATCGCAGCTACAACATAAACACACCCTAAGACAGTTTCTTCAATCCTCTTCCACCTCTAATGACCTCCATGGCAACTATTACTATTACTCCGCGATTCACTAAAAGTGTGTGGCGGAGGCGTTAAGCCATAAGAAAGAAAAAGAGCACCTAATACTACTTATTAAGTAACAATTCATTATAGACGATTACATAAACTACACTCTTCTTCCACTCGTAAGTACTTAACATCATATTTAAAGCAAGCTCTCTCAAGGTAATAACCCTCCAGTGTGGCCCTCTGCGCTGGGGCGCCGCACACTGGAGGGAGGCCGCGAACGAGCACAGGTCCTGGCGACTGGTTGTTGGTGGTTCTCCGTAGCCCTCCAGGCGAATAACAGGATGGTACCCAATCTCCAACTCATAAACTACAAATTTCACAAACAAAAAAATACACTTATCTCACACAAAACATAGTTAAACGTTTCAACCTGGCAGCAGGTAGAAAGTGCTTGATCTCAGCAAGGACATGCAGCCGTAAAACGAAAGCTCCAAATTTTGAACATTCCGACGATGAGTGAAGATTATCAAAGGCAGCCAACGCCACAATACTGGGAAAAGGTGGTGAAGAAGACTGCCTCATCTTACACAAACTTCTGTAGACATGTTTTTCTCTTTATCTGCTCATAACTAATCAAAAAAATTACAGACATGCGCACTTCTTATCCGCGTCGTATATTTTTCGTGAAGACGCAATGATAAAATTGTAACAATGTTTTGTATTAATATGCAATTTAATTATCTCTTTAATACAATTGTTACATATAGTAGGATAACAGTTACAGAGTAAATAAATTATAAGTTTATAGCATGTATCAGAGGTCTGTGGTAGCTAAAGAAACACATGTACAATTCATTTCATTTTAGTCTTGAAGCTGTCGCAGCTCTCGCTTCCGTTCAGCCCTGGACTTTTTAGGTTTCTTGGGTTCCTTTTAACGCACGATTTCTTCTAATTTGCGTTTCATATAATTCCGAGGAAAATTAAGACTCATATGAGCCAACATCTTATTATTTTTTTTGCAATTTTCAATTTAACAATGATCTTTACTTATAATCCGACGAATATTTTTATTATTTCACTTTGGATCGTAGTAACGCTTCAATCAACGCCGTAACTGAACGTGCTAATTTATTACTTTACACAACGGTAATATGAAACATGCACTCACACTAGTCCCATGACGTCACAGACAAAGCAAATGATGAACTCGAACAGTCATGATCTACCCGTTGTGGGTTCTCGTAGTTATTAGCGATTCAAATCTAACGGTATTTTGTAACAGAAGAAAGTTTGCCCGACTATCACTAAACTAGCGAATAGACATTTTCACGTCAAAACAATTGGTAAGTTATATAGAGGACAAAAAGGTAATTGTTGTGTTACAGCTCAAGAGCATTACACTTCATTACGTTATGATTCTCTGACATAGGTAATGATGCTTAGTAATATTACTCTTGACACTTTTGACATGAGAGTTACAGATATATACGTACTATCTCTACTTCTCTGTCCATATGTACTGTACATTCGAAGTCTCTTCTGTTGAGGTACGTGAATGGCAACGTGGAATAATTAGATCAAATAATAAATTTTTACTACCAGAAAAGAATCACCGCATATTACTGCAAACTTTGCATTTATGACAAAATATTTAGTACTTTTGCTGTTTAACCTAGATAAAAAAAAAAAAAAAAAAAAAAAAAAAAAAAAAAAAAAAAAAAAAAAACGAACAGAAGAAACTAAATTTGGTTGACCATTTCGCGGATTGATGGTACCATTGATCTCGCAACATGTGAAAATACATCAAATGAATTCGCAAGATGTTTAGACTTTAATAAGTTAGTGTGAACTGGAATAATTTCTATTTAAAATCATCCAACTTTCAGTTTCCCGTAGCACTTTGTTCGAGTTCTAAACTCTGTCTTCTCCGATAAATTTTTCTCTTGGAGAGCAGTTGTCTCTCCCTTACTCATCCACCGTTTGTACGGTAGTGTAGACAAAGTATGGCGTGTCTATAAAGATTTTCACTCTGCCTTCTTTGGCGGCCGCGTAGCTCATGCGAGTATGAGTACGGCGTGGACGATCGGAGTGCAATCCGTTATGAAGCGGAGGGTTTTTGTTCAAATCTGATCGGCTCCCCAGGTCCACTCAGCCTGTTATCTAATGAGTAGAGTGGAGGAAAATCCACGGGAAGGAATGAATAGCCGGAGCGTGGCGCTGACCACCTCACATCCCTTCTAGAGCCGAATACAACGGGAATGTGGAGCTCTACCTCCGTCAATCCTGCGGGAAGCGGCCGGAGCCGTTGTAACCCCGTGACCTTTTCATTTATCCTGATTCCATTCTGTATTTTTCTAATCTTCATGAATTTTTAGATCGCAATAAACAAAATAAAATAAATCCATTATACACTATACAGAATCGAACTTCACGCCTTGCATTCACCGAAACCATAATACTTCAAAAATATTAATTACCAAACCGTGAATTTTCTGAATTTTTGACAAGAATCAATTCAATTTAACACTAATTCCGTACATCTTTCATTGTTCACAGTTCAAGAATTCAAGTGGAGTCTGAAGTGTTCTCATGGTGGCAAAGTGAACGGCAAATGCAGTGATCTACATTGGTAATGTTATACATTAACAAATTTTAGTAGAGTGGTGGCAGGGCACTTATAATTGTTACCAAGTAGCTTCTCTTTTGGTAAAGCCTTGTTGTCTTTGCAGGAAACTATGTGACTATAAAGTGAAAGGGGTACTCCATGAATACTGCTTTCAAGGGAATTCACTGTCTTCATTTTTAATTTTATACGTTTCTCTCCCTTTCCACAACAGGTCCGATCCGGCCCACTTTTCACTCTATGAATAACATGATGAATGTTAGTTGGAGCTACCTTCAACTTATTGAGTTAAATTAAAACTTGTACCCTATCCAACAACTAAAACATTTGCTGAAAACGGTGTGATTTAACTGAGAGCAACGACTATCGGAAAAGGAATATGCAAATAGTAGAAATGAATTTTATCAGTACCTACACTCAGATTTGCCACGACATGCGAAATTCTCGTATAACGATCGTTAGAGAATTCTGAGAAACATTATTGAAGAGGGAAATGCAGGACATGTTTTCGTTGATACTGACTAGGTCATAATGCTGTGTTACTTAATTTGCCGTCTCTTTCCTTGAAGCCTTTAACATTTATCAACAGTTTTGTAGAGCACTGCAAATGCAGCAATCGCAGCATGACTGTTGAACACGCAGCCTAAGATCCGTTCTCCGTTGTTAATGTCTGCACCATAAAGCCGGCGGTCGTACCACCTCAGATATAAGCATGAAACGTTTTCATTCCCTTTCCTGATACCAAGTTACCTGAATTTACTACAAACCTTCTGTTTACTACGCTCTTAAGTTACTGTATTTTTTATTGGTCATTTAAATCTAAACTTACTTTTTGTTTCGACAGAGAAAACCAAGTCCACATCTTTAAGATCTCACCTATCCTGTACTGAGTAAAAATGTCGACTCATTACATTATTTGAATAAAAAATATGTGCAACGTACGTTGCGGAAATGTTTGACTGCTGGGGAATGATCAAAGATATATACGGCTCGTCCTTACTTATTACGAGTGAAACCAGCGATAAATAATGTGGAGGTGCCTGGACTCCAAACAATACAATGAGAGAGGATACCATTCATCCGCGCTGAGAGCTACATAGCTTGAGGTACAGCCCACCAGACAGCTTTTCTTAGCAAGGCTGGTGAGGCGGGAGAAGGATATTTTTTTTAACTGCTTTACGTCTCTCAACAGCGAGGTCTTTAGAGACGGGAAAGGATGGGGGCAAGGAATGGGAAGGAATTCGGCCATGGCCTTTTTAAGGAAGCATCCCGGAATTTGCCTGGATTGATTTAGGAAACCATGGAAAACCCAAATCTGGATGTCCAGATGGGGATTCGAACCGCCGTCCTCCCGAATGCGAGGCCAGAATGCTATCCGTTACACCATCACACTCGGTGCGAGCGAAGGAGCTATGTATCGCGAAATAAATTGCAGTGGTTATGGAGAAGTGTTATGTGGATAGGCGGGAAGCCAAGTTTGGCTGATGAAGCATAAGATAGGAGGAAATTATCCGAGCGGCAATTCAAAGATACCGATAGGAACAAGATAGCAAATACCTGTAGCCCGTGAGATTTCTTCTCTGTTTCTGGTTTTGGTGTATGGACCTGGATGGGAACGAGGTCAGCAGTGAACAGGGGAGAGGGGTATGTCAGGCGCTGGTGTGCAGGGAGTGGAAGTACTTGTGGTCGTAGAGAGTTTGCGGGCCACATTCACGGAAAGGCGGGAAGGATGTACCTGCCGTAGCCAGTGCCTCGCAGTTCACCGTGCCAGGGTGAATGTTACAAGTGCTTCGAGCGTTATTTCCACATAGTGTCGTGTTATTGTGAGCAAATGGTGGTTTTGAACGCCATAAAAGCAGCGGTGCAGTTTATCAAGAAACCAGTAATTTTTAAAGTTACTCCTATGTTTTGCTGAATTTCGATGCAACCTGAAATTCTTTGACCTGTAGAGGATAGAGTATTTCTCAGTGGCTCCACTGAAATAAAATTAAATCTAATCTTAGCTGAGTGGCGCTAGACTATTAATAGTTGTTGTTTTCTGATTATAGTGATTGGACAAGACAATTTCTTGACATACGAGATGCTGGTATCTGTCTCAGAGACAACACTCTAATTTGTTTATGTATTTCTTTAGGAATAATCATAATTTTTCGTTTGTTTTTAAGCCTTGTATGAATATGATCAAGATAAATAAAAGTTAAATTGTGAAATCTTAACCATTACATTTTTCAATGTAGAAATATGAACAAGTCCCATCATAAAAGATAATAATTAACTCCAATAATTTTAATAATTAATTATCAATCACCCCAACGTATTTTCTCTTTTTTTACTGGTCATTTCAATATAAACTTACTTTTTGATTTGTATTGACACAAACAATCAAGTTCACAGATGAAATTATTCTTCCGCAAATGAAAAGTTATCTTAAATAACACTAAATAAGGTTCTAAATGCAATTTGGAACTCTTTGAGGAGAGTGAAGTTATTGGGGCAAGTTTCCAAACAAAAGTCGGCTCTCCCATTCGAATAACACTATGTGATAAGTGCTGCTTATGAGGTCTAAATAATTATTTAGGAAGATTCGTTCAAATAAATTACCTCATTTACCGTTGAAAGATAAAATCAGAATATTTTTAAATTGTCTCAATGCCATTGACGTAAAGTTTTTTACAGTAATCTTTGTTCATTTTTTGATTTAAATTACCAAAGGGTAAATATAAATCTAATATAATCGATATATGCCATGGAATTGAAGATCTATACATAACACCAACTAAGAATTCATCACCTTTCCTAAAAAGATCTGACATAGTTGAATAAAATGACGTGAAGGTGATTTGAATAGGTAATTTTATTTAACTAAGTAAAATGCGTGCTGCATTTTTTGACACATTAAAAATGTATTTGTTCCCCCAGTGTATTTTTATGAATTGAACTGTATTCATATGCAGTTTTTTTCTTTTAACTTTAAATTATTTCTTTATATTTAATCAAAAATACAATTGCAATATATGATACTAAATAATCCAGTGTATAACTGCAATTCATGATTCTAAATATTTCAGCTTCATTCGTTGATTATATAATTAGTGTTGTTTGTACCGGAATATATAACAGCGCCGCACCCAATTACTCTTAAATATGCTGCTTTAAATTTTTTGTGCCACATTGTTTTAAATATGGAGCCTGACATCTTATTTTTATCGTAAACATTGTTTGTTAGTCCGAAATGAAGTCCTCACCAAATGTTTTACGCTCTGCAAAAATTGATTTGAGAAGCAAATATAATAAAAAATTAGGTAATATTAATTCTCTGCGTTACATTTCGGCGCATAAATTTATTACAGCTAATTGGATTTGTGGAAAACTCATGAAATAGCATAAACGTCTTCATTAAAATCTTCTTCGTCCAGCCAGCACAGCAGCCACTTCCAATCAGTATTACAGTACTACTCGCTACAAATAGCAACAAAATCTATTGTATCATTAAGAACTATATTAAGGAAAGTGACATACATATTTAATGCACCTATATATCTGTATATTTTTAAATACTATTAATGTTATTAACTTGTAATTTCACCATGCTGACTTTATGGTCTATTCAAGACCTAAGGTCAAATAAACAATTTAAAAACCCATCTCATAAAAAATTAATGTGATGTACAACAGTAATAATAAATAACTCTGTTATGTCGTAGCAAAATTTCTGCCGGAAACACAGTTCGCCTTGTAGAAGCCACCTAAATTCAACGGATTATCCGACCGGGCAAAGCGGGCCTACAGTTCAAGCTGAAATCTTTAACCACCGGTCTTCCTAGCGTTGTTCATATGCACAAAACAAGTTTTGTCAGATGTGAACGATGGATTACGCAAATTTGAAAGTCTCATTAAAGACTGTGATTCAAACCGTGGGTGTTCACATCTACAAATCCCTTGCTACGGAATCATCAGACATGTATGCAAACAAAATTAGTTTGCTGCAACTATAAAAACGTTAGTGCCGTTATAAGTGTTAATTGATTCTGTTAACTTACCCCGCAAAAAAAAATCTCCGTTAGTTGCAGCTTTTCCCATTCACATTACGTGGTAATATTCTAGAACTAAGAACTAATTTCTGGGACGTTTAACATTACTTATTTTAAAAATAAAAATTAAGTCGAAGTATTATGTAATCTGTTGATGCCCAATGCAGGATAAATGGGTTGTCAAGTAGAAAAAATCTGAAACAGTTTGCCTAGATTTGTTTAATTTCTTCGAGATCGAAAATGAGTTAAATTGGCAGTGAATTTAAACTGAGTTTTTGTTGAGGAAAACGTAATATTCATATAATTTTTTGCAAATAGTGTGGAATCATTTACTGAACAGCAAGCTAGTGGCTGAAATGATAATTACTGTTCTCAAACGTATTTGACACACAGAAGTGGGTTCTCTCCAGAACTATCATCCTACTCCGAATATAGAGAAAGCTCTTGAGAATGGGAAGGTATACCGTCAACGAAACAAAATGTCTGTATGCGACTACACAAAAAGTGTCTCACTCTCAAAGCGACCTGACGTCTCTTGCCTCACTGGTTTCTAGTTTAACTAAAAGCGTAAGGAAAAGAAAATACGTTAAGAGTCACCCCAGATCAACTACGTTATATGCGTCAGTAAAGCAATATGAATTTATTATGTAACAGAAATTGAAGGACGAAAACTGCTATCGATTTCATATAATTTTACTGAAGGGATTGTAATAATTTTCTAATAAATTGTGTCCAAACGAGAATGCTATGTTTATGACATTTAAGAATACAGAATAGCGTCCATTCAGGTAGACATGAAAAACATAACTGCGGAACGCTAAGATTTGACCGGAGCGTACAGTACATAGCTGGATGAAAGCATTTAAATAGGTTTTTTTTCACTTCTTTATGAATCAAGCCATAGTTAGTTTCTAATGTATAAAGAATTTATCATTAGACTCTATTGACGAAATGAATTTGTTAACATTTTGAGAGTTATTTATTTAACTGGTTTCACTGTTTAACTGGTTAATTTATTAACGTAGAAAGTATTTCATTTTTTGCAAAATAGTTTTCATGCTTCCAATTTATTTTTTAGTATATATGTTCCCTGAAACTCTGTAACAGTATTCAGCATTTGCATTGAGACTGCTTGTTCTATATAGTTCCCTTTCTATCACACTGCTAATCTGTGAGAATTTTTTGTCCGCAAAAGATATTAGATTTACATTAACTATTCATTTATACTCACAGTTTTCCAGGTTTCAACTTGATTTCTGTGAAAACATCTAAATCAAGAATATTTTTCGCTCACGTAATTCCCTTTTTATACATCATAATTCTGATAAAATGTTAAAAATTTAAATGAAATTTGGTAGTAAATTCTAACATATATAAATAAAATAGTAGTTAATGTGAATGAGGGTGTGTTTTGGTACAATTTCTAATGTAAATTTCTCCTGAACGCTTTAACTTTTTGAAAAAAAAAAATTATACAATTTTCGTAAAATTTTAATCATTTCTCTAGCTTGCATAATGAGTTTGCAGTTGGTGTTGCGTTGCAAGTTTTGCCTCTTTGTTCCAATTGCCTTCCCCCCCTTATTTTTTTACAAAAATGAATGTATTTTTTCCGAATGAATTTTTAAAGGATGCTTGGTTTATTGAATTCAACCTCGATACGCATAGATAATGACAAATTTAAACTGGTGTCAGGTCTCTTGGGGCACAATGTATTGTGCGGAATGTATTGATGGAAAAGTCCTCAGAACCTAGATCAAAATTTGATAAAATTGTTTAAAGGGAATAGTTTTCTTCCACTAGAGCGAAGAACAAGTAAACACATTCAAAGGCGAAAAGGATAGCATGGATAACAAAAAGTGTCTTAAAACTTGATGTTGGCTGCAAACCAAGAAGCAAGGCAATTTCTCTAGTGTCAATTGTTTGTAGTAGCGTAGTAAAGAGATCGTTCTTTACTGTAGTAGCCAATTGAATGCATGCACACGTTGATAAGAAAAGCTCTTGGTAGTTCATTAATTACATTCATTTCAAAACAATGAGGAAAAGCGCTGTTTCGTCTAGGAAATAATGCACAGTCTAGACTTAATTAAAAAATTAGTTTAATATTCTGAAAACAAAAGTTATTGATCAATGGAATGTTATAGTATATACAGTAAGCAGTTTTATAGAATGGAAAAATTGGTTCCGTGGAGTGCAAATGTTGTATTTGAAAGAAACGGAGTGTAGTTCTGGCAATTACATACTGATGAACATAAAATGAACTTTAATATTTCGAGTGAGTTGTTTTTAATTCATTTGTAAATCAATATCTCAAAGCGGATATTCTTTATTGCATCACAATTTAAATTTCGAAAAAGGGGATCTTAAATTATACTTAAAAGTCGGAAAGGTTCACGCTAGAAATTCTGTAAGGTACTCACCTGCAAAAGTACTTGTGCGCAGCAGGACACGTGCTAAACTTAACAGTTTGTTATAGTTATTAGAAGTAAACTGCCTGACGATCAGACTCTGTTTAGTGTTAACATTTGATGAAAATTAAAAATAGTTTAATAAAAATAAGTATTGAAGTTTTTAATAGAATGAAAAATGATGTTTTGGTGTGGTCAGCTGCCCGCAATCTGTTACGTTTTCTGCGCGTTTCCACAGCCACGCCCCTGCAAGTTATGCTCCCCAATCACGGCGCAGTCCTGCTGTACTGCGGGCTGCCGACATTGTAGGGCTCTCCTAGCTTTAAGAACGTCGGCCTCTCCTAACAGATTGCACCGTATATCAGTTATATTTAGACCGCTGTCATCTTGGTCACGTAGTTTGTCTTCGATAATCTTCCAAATACCATTGAGGAATTTAATTATTTCATTCAGACAGTTGTTATAAGAAAAGGGATTTTTTTCGTGTTATATATAAGAAGAGACATTACGCTAATATAACTGATAAAAGTTATCAGTATAGGGATAAAAACGATACAAGTAAATACAAGTACTTACTCGATACATTCCTTCCGATACCAAGTACTTTTTGTATCGATACTTTAAAAATAAGTATCAAGTAGTATCGGTAAAAAGTACTCATATCGGTGTGTGTACCAATATCACGAATATCATGATTTCATTTAACACGTTAATTGATCCATTAAACGCTTATCTACACTGTAAAGAATATTTTTTTGGTTGTCATTATTGCATTTTTTCAACACATTCTTTTTCTAAGTTTGTGTTGTTGGCAAAGTTGTTTGTCTATGCCCGGCCGAAAGAAAAAGGAAAAAAAAAAACATGTCTCTCCCGTCCCGTCAGTCGCCATTTTATGTCGTGGTCGTCATAGACTCATTGTTTTGTTTTCGTTCTGCGTTCGTAATTCTATCATAGGACTATCGTCGTTGTTTTGTGTTTGCATTAGGTATATTTGCTGATTGAGAATGGACCTCCAAAGTCTAATGTGTGGCAATATTTCAAGAAAAATTATGACAAAAACGCAAGCTGCAAAAAATGTTTTAAAACAGTGTGGTTTGGTAGCAATACTTCTAATTTGGATAAGTATTTAAAAAGCCACCCCGATATTGCACCTGGTAATAGAAACGACAAGATTTCAATGTAAGTACGAGATTTATTAATCTACAAAATTATTATTTGGTATGTTTGGATGTTGATTGTGAGTAGGGTTGTGTGGATATGTTAATTGATATTGTTTGATATAATCATATTGTAAATATTGACTGGTATCGATTAAGTAAAAAAAAAATTAACTTAACTAACCAATATTTTATCTGCCTTGTGGAAACGAGATGGTTAAGTAAATAGATAGAACGTTTATTTTCAAGTTACAAAACGTGTACTGATTTTATGGAAGATAAAGTGTATTTCATTTATTTTCAGGAGAATGAAAAAGTCGAAATAAAGAAATAGTTCCCGATTCCTCTGTACCCTGTGAAAGGCTTTTTTTTCCCCAAAGCTGGCGCAACAATGAATACATCCAGAAATCGTCTAACAGCCAAACATTTAGAAAACAAATATTTTTGGGGAGCTCTACAAAAACCGACATTATCTCATAAAATTAGTTTTATTTTGTCCTAGTCGGTATTAGTACTGTAACGATCAGTAAGATGAAAATTTAATGAATATCTTTCGTCAAATAAATATTTATTTTTACATAAAAAAAGACTATCAATACTTATTACAGACTGTTTTTATTATTTATTCCAAATTTCACTACGAAAATCAATCGATACGAGTAAGTATCGATACTTTTCAATGGATACCGAATAGGTATCGATGCTTTGCGACCGATACTGTATCGAGTAAAAGTATCGATACCTCAGTGGTATCGTTTTATCCCTATATCAGTATACTGACTTAAACATGCTAAAAATTGTCGCATATGTTTTAAAACATCTGTGTTTTTAGTATCAGGTGGTATTCATTTTATTTCATCTGCTACATATACGCAATTTGCTGAAACAGCATGAGTATATTTGAAGGAACTTTGTAAACTAAAAGCAAAAAGATATTGTAATTGCCAGTGCAGAGACCTATTTCCGATGATGACTGCTATATCTTTCTACAGTATTCGTAGTAAAGTAGTTGAGATATATTATATAGCTTTATACCTATTTTCCAAGAAGATGCTTTTCGCAATTAATACTTTATGAAACCGTACGTTTCAATTTCTTGTTTAACGCATACGACGTCTCTTCTAAGTACTTAGAAAACAGAACTCCCTCGGGGGTATGCTATGTTACACGTAAAGATTCAACTTCTCATTCTTAGAACCGGTGGTCTAATCAAGCATAGATATATACCAAACTTTACAAAAATAATATTTAAAGGCAATGAAAGTATAGGAATGGATAGTGAATATTATAAAGATTGATGTCTGTTTAGTTCCAACCACTAGTTTGACGTAAGGCCTTTAGTCTTGACAATGGTTGTAGGAAAGTCGAATCACTGGAGCGAAACTCGGCCTCGACGTATCAATAATCCTGAATAAAATTGAAGGTGATTTTCCCCAGACACCTAGGCAAGAACAATAATAAAACACATTTCTCATTTTTACATAACTTACATGTACTGCAAGAACATACGTTTAGCAGTAAGACTGAAACACTTCCAATCATCCATAGGTTAGATCATCCCTATTGGTTCTTGGATTATCGAAACATTTAAAAACAATTTCTTTTTCTCTAAATTCTTACATCCGAAGTCAATTATGTACTGCAGGTATCTGGAGATCCTCCATATATCAAACAAGTGAGAAAGTCAAAATAAACTATAATATTAGCACCAGAAAAGGATATAACTGCGGCATGTATTTCATACCCTGTTTGCAAAAACAAAAATTTTCACTGTTATTTTGATTGGTTATCTCCCACATTAAACATGCTAATGCTATAAAAAGCACAGGCGAACAATATGCTAAGGTGCTGCTTTCCGTATTGAGTCTGAGGCAAACAATCATAGACATTTGCGTATTTTGTTGCGTATTTTCTGTACAGATTGCGGAAGAGCTCGCCCACACACCGCAGCAGACGACGATAGTCCTACTGTCAAAGGTCATTGAAGGTTAGCACCTAACCTTTGGAGAATTCATCCAGTACCATTAATCTTTGCCTGCAGTATTGCGTTGGTGTTATTGGTTTACTCCTGTCGGACGGAGCTTGCATAGAAATGATACGATTGTACGTGTTTTAATCTCCATTTAAATTATAAACTAAGCTGGTGGCTCTTATTTAACTACAAAATTCAATTAAAACATTTAAAGATTCTATTATTACCACCAGTAAATGTTGAATCATACCAAATATAATTAAAAGTGTGTACTAGTTTTTGATATCTACTTGCATAATATTTTTATTAATTCTCCTTTACATACGGTTATACAATGTATTCGATGCTAATACTAAAGTTAAACAGTAAATATACTAGATTAGAATTCAAATATTGGTTCCAATGGGAAACATTCCGAAATTTTGCTCAGACTAATTGGGTCAAGTGTTTTTGTTTATTCTTTCATGCAGCTATTTGTTTAGTATCCAACCTTTGGTATCTGCATATGATCTATCATGCAGAAAATATTACGTGGAAACCAGAATGAAAGTAAAAAGTAGAATGGTCAAGTCATCCTCAGGTCAACAGTGTGATTAAGTAACAGTAAGGCAGAATTAATAATTTCGGATCTAGTGCTTATGATCACATATTTTACTGCTGCCACTGAAAGTAGGTCGTTAATGCTCAGCAAATAGTTCACAGTATATTTTTAAATTGTAAATCACTTAACTGTTTAAGCGACTACATTCAACCTAGTCAGACGGTATTCAGCCACACAGCAAATGAGGTGCTTGTGAAGAAGCCAATTAAAGGACAGTAATATCAAAGTATATGTCAGTTTAATTTCACTTTTAGTGATTCACAAACACTTTACACGAGGAAATGTACTGGCTACTGTTGCTTGCCTGTTATTTACACGTTTTCAGAAATTAACAAGATTGGCGACCTCTAAAATATTTATACACGCAAAATCAGTTGCTTCAAATAAAATATGAGAGCGTAATATAAGAAATGTATACTGCCTGACAAAAAAGTGAATCACGCAGAAGGGGAGGAAGGAACAAAATTTAACTTCGAGGGTTGAGAGGGTATGTGATATTATTTCAGTGATAACGAATCGAGTAACATTTATAAAGAAATTGGCGACACTGGCGCAATTAACGGTACGTCGTTTCTTTCCTCTTGCCTGGATGCATACACTGTTGTAACCGGTGCTTGATATCCTGGACGACACTGGGACGGAGTTGTTGCTGTTTGTATACATTTTCTACCGGAGTCAGATCAGGGATCAGGGGATCTCGCTGGTCACGCGGATACCTCAACATCACGCAGACAGTTCACAGAGGCACGCGCCGTGTGTGGACGAGCATTGTCTTGTTGAAAATGAGGACCACAATCCTGTCGCATGAGAGAAAACACGTGAAGACCCAGGATGTTCGTGACGTAGAGTTATTCCTTCAATCACTATCAGCTGTGCCCTGAAGTTATACGCGATGGTCCCCGACACCATCTTGCCAAGATTTGAAGGTTGGGACATCTCCCAATGTCGGCATCATACTAGCGAATGATGGTCATCCGAGATAGTGCAGAATCGCTAAACACAATAAATGGCGTTGCATCGTGTTCTGCAAGAAATCGCGGTTTTGCACTACCTCGGATAATCATCATCAGCAAGTATAGCGGTGAACTGGGAGGAGGTCCCATTTTTCCAATATTTTGGAGAGGCAAAACGAGATTGCTCCTGGTGTCATGATGTGGGTATCCACCGGTATCATTTCATATCGCGGCTGGTAGTGGTTACGGACATGTTGCGTCCTCATGAGACATTATTGTGGTAGCATTTTTTAATAGGACAGCGCTCGTCCGCATACGGGACGCGTGTCTATATGAACTGTCTTCTGTGATCTTGAAGTACTCCCGTACCTAACAAACAAGACGCGCAGATGTAGAAAGTGTGGCCGAACAGCTCGGGCGTCAACTCCATCCCGGAGTCAATTTTTCAGGATATCAAGGACCAGTTACAACAGTTGGTGGCAAGTTTGCTTCAGGAGAGGAAACAGACAGAATTAGTGCATACATCCAGGTCACTGGAAAGGGGGCTGTAACGTCGTATTGATAAGTGAGTTCATACTGCCAAGTCTTTTCTATGTTCGACTCGATTTTGTAGTCACTGAAATAACATCAAATACCCTCTCAACCCGTGAAGTTTCATTTTGTTCCCTCCTCTACTTGTGGGTGCTTCACGTTCTTTAATATATTTTTTTTTCATGCAGTGTATTTTCATAAATCCTAGACTTGAACTTCACCTTTGACAAAGCTCGATTTATGTATGTAAACTGTGAAATTAATGCTTGGTCTATAAAATGTACGTCCCGGAGGGATGGAACTGGCAGTAGTATTTCTGACACGCTTGTTAAGTATTCCTGCTTGGGAAGGACCTATCGAACTCTCGCTTTTAATACTGAATTCGAGAGGTATTGCTGTAGACAGTGAATTAGTGAAAGACTCTGCTTCCTCAGCCCTCGACCACCGGAAGGAGCCGCGAGGAAGCGTTGGTGTGGCGGCTATCGAGCAGGCACCGCGACTGCGCCATATCGACCGCGCGGCGGCGCGCGGCGGCGGCGTCTCGCAGTGCGGGCTCGGCGACGGAGACGGCGGCAGCGGCAGCGGCACAGCGACCGGCAGGGCACACCGCCCTCCAGCATGCCGCCCCGAGGGCCCGCCGGCCCCGGCGCGCACGGGGGGCTCTCCTCGTCCGCCTTCATCAAGCCCTTCGTCGTGCTGGCGCTGCCCGGCATGTACCTCTTCTACAAGTACAGCCAGTACCGCAGGCAGCAGCAGGAGCAGAACCGCCGCAAGGTCACCGAACGCGAGCTCCAGCATCTCAACCACAAGATCGTGAGTACCACAGCCAGCTCACGTTCACTCATGTATCTATGCTAATACAACCCCGGGATACACAATAAGCTTCTTGTCAAATGAATAACATCGATGTTTACAGCTAATACATGTGGTGACTTCAACATGCGTTGTGTACATGCTATCATTGAAACATTTCAAATAATATCTTACCTTTTTTCTTTTAAAAAAGTCATACATCTACTTTTCTTTTCTACTTCGAAATGTTTTCTACTAGGGCCTATATTATTTTGCTATCACCACATAAACAAAATTGTCTGTTGCTGATTGTTAACAATCCTTCCTCGTTTTTGAACCAAATTTCGTATCTTGATAACCTGGTTGATCCAGAGGATTCCTAGTTATTCTCGTCATTTATTTTACCCTCTTCCCCATTGCAGGTATTTAACTGAAACAATGAGGTGTACAAAGTATAGTGATATTCAATGAATCAGCGAAAGGTAGATATAATATTAATAATTTTATATTTCAATTGTTTATTGAAACAGGTGAATAAAATTATATTTTTTAGCTCTTATTAGTTTCAAGCCGAACAATGGCTAAATATATGATTCATAGATATACCTTTCGATGTTCCTTTGTAACAACAATGGAACATGGAAACACAGATTTTTAAATAAGCCACGTAGAATACTAAACAAATTTGTAGTATATTCAAGAAATAAAACAGGTAAACAATATATACATTCTTCTGAATATATTATAGTTGTAGCCTTAAAACGTATCCTCCTACCATCGCGTGTGATTCTACTGAAAGTATTATTAAATTTCATTGGTAGTGAACATGATAGTTTTTTGTCTTATCGAGAAATTTCTAGGAATCCGATTTGAGCAGATGTTCCCCATTTCCGTAGGTAGGAGAAAATTTCAAGCATGCTGCCCCGTATGATAACGGTTACCGCTGCATTGTAAAAATGACACCGAGTGCTGGCGTTATTATAACCGGTTCAGAATAAATCACAAATCAGTCAACAAAGCAGCGTAATTCTTCGCCCCCTCTTTATTGTTACGGAATTAGAGAATTTGGTAATTTGCTATATAACTTCTGGGTATTCATTTATGTTAAAATTTTAAAAAAAGAGCCTACACGACTGATAAAATACGTGCGATCACCAATCACGATCAGTGTAAGAAGACATAAACGGAACAAGATTATGATATTTTCTGCTTTCAAGTCAATTACTAACCACAGCTATAAGCGACGTCAGGTGGAATAACGATTTGTTAATGATAATGAGTTTCAACTTGAACGTCCTTTTTTTGATGTAAGAGGAAGTCAGCATATAAGGCAATGAGGACGTTACTGACCGGAAACGGTTGTGGCTGTTACGTATAGACATTTCTTACTTCACATTTTCCCTCGTTTATACATTTACGGCATTATAGACGGTTATGCAGTACTTGCGGATAAAAGAAGTAGCTTACACGCGCAATCGGTCAGTGTGTGTGATTAGACTAAGCTTAACTATCCTCCATTATGCGTCTGACATAGCAAGATAACTGGATGCGAAATTAGTACTTCCATCACTAAAAGCTGTAGGGAAATTTTTCCATATTAAATGTTAGTATTTCAAGTTTAATTTACGAAACTACAATTTAAGGTAATAATAAAAAGTGTAAGACCGGAGAGTTTCTCGGCGTATAATTTGAATGAAGTTTTCACGGATGTAGTTCTAGATTATGTTGTGGAAACATGATATTTCCACGGAGCTCCGCCGTCTTCCTCAATACAGATAATTTCAAACGTGAGGAATGCGGTGGAGCTAGCCATCGAATTATGCATTTTTTACTGCACAATCAGGCAGTATGAAGACGTCACTGTAACAATAAAATGTTCCAATCGAAGGGTGAAACGAATATAATTTTTATTAACTCACCAGAATATACACTGAGGATCCATAGAAACTGGTACACCTGCCTAATATCGTGTAGGGCCCCCGCGAGCATGCAGAAGAGTCGCAAAACGACGTGGTATGGACTCGACTAATGTCTGAAGTAGTGCTGGAGGTAATTGACACCATGCATCCTGCAGGGCTGTCCATAAATTCGTAAGAGAACGATGGGGTGCAGATCTCTTCCGAACGGCACGTTGCAAGGCATCCCAGATATGCTCAATGATGTTCGTGTCTGGGGAGTTTGGTGGCCAGCGGAGGTGTTTAAAAACAGAAGAGTGTTCCTGGAGCCACTCTGTAGCAATTCTTGACCTGTAGGGTGTCGCATTCTCCTGCTGGAATTGCCCAACTCCGTCAGAATGCACAATGGAAAAGAATGGATGCAGGTGATTAGCCAGGATGCGTTCGTACGTGTCACCTGTCAGCGTTGTATCTAGACGTATCAGGGGTCCCATGTCACTCAAACTGCACACGACCCACACCATTACAGAGCCTCCACCAGCTTGAACAATCCCTTGCTGACAGGCAGGGTCCATGATTCCATGAGGTTGTTTCCATACCCGTACACGTCCATCCGCTCGATGCAATTGGAAACGAGATTCGTCAGACCAGACAACATGTTTCCAATCATCAACAGTCCAATGTCGGCGTTGACGGGCCCAGGTGAGGCGTAAGGCTTTGTGTCGTGCACTCAGCAAGGGTTCACGATTGGGCCTTCGGCTCCGAAAGCCCATATCCATGCTGTTTCGTTGAATGGTTCATACGCTGACACTTTATGACGGCCCAGCATTGAAATCCGCAGCAATTTGCGGAAGGGTTGCACTTCTGTCACGTTGAACGATTCTCTTCAGTTGTCGTTGGTTCCGTTCTTGCAGGATCTTTTTCTAGCCGCACCGATGTCGGAGTTTTGATGTTTTACCGGATTCCCGATATGCTCCTAGCATGTGATGTACGTATATGGCGTATAAAAACATATTATTTATTTGTCTTATGATAATAGGATTTATGAACATAACTCAAAATTTAGATTGAAAAATTAAGTATCAGTTTTTACATGAAAACATAAATTTGCAAAGTCCGATGAAGTCCGATGATACGTGATAGAAATGAAGGTTGAACAACGATCTGTCTTGATATTAAATGTTAAAATTAACTCAAGAAATTCTGAATTAAAGATGTTTTACGATATGAATCATTGTTTCGTTCAAAGGATAAGAAGTGTGCTTTCGTGATGAAATACCACATAGGTTTTTCTTTCAGTTCGTTAGTAATTATTTATTAACTATGAAAGATTAGAGCTTTATTGGTTATTTCACCTGTATGCGATGACGGTTACTGGGATAGTTGTATAATTTTTGTTGTTAGTGTACGTTATTTTACATGTCTGATGAATTGTAAAATAGTAATAATAATCAAGTTAGGATGGCGTAAATTGCATTTATTGTAACCCTTAGACAGCATATTACAAAGAAACGCCATAGAAAAGGATTGGTCGAAACAATTTGCACAACTAAAAGATCATCGTAGCGGAAAGCTACGGAAGTCGTGAGGCCGCATACGTTAAAAGATCGGAGCACTCGGCTGATATAACATTCGTCACAGGAAGTGAATTTTTTACTTTAATGGAGTCACGTTCCACGGTGTGGGTACTATGACTATTGGTCAAGTGGCACAAAAATTCTATGAGAGTCTCAAGAATATTATCTGTAGTGTTCTAACAGGCGATATTTATAGTAAGGAACTATAAGAATAAAAATCAGGTACTTATATTTCGCTGCACGGAGAAATCAGCGAAAAGACAGTCGATCATTTACTTGGTTCGCAAATATTTGAAACGTCGAAGTTGAGAATCATATCGACAAAGGGGAAGTAAAAACTGACGAGTTTGATCAGTTAATGGCACAAAAATTCTCGCTACGTGTAGTATCAGATCCTGCGATAGTTATTTTTTTGAAAGAAATAATTTATAAATAATTTAATTAAATTCAATCTCTTAATTCATTTTCAACTTATTTTAATAATAATTTAGTATGGCATTATTGGCCGGGGTATCCCCGAAGAGTTCGGCTGCTGTTTGATAATGTTTCGATAGACCGCGCATGCGCCCCTGTTGCGGCTAATCTAACTCGGTGATCCTACCGTGTGTAGGGGACCTACAATTCAAAGTGAAATCCGAACCACCAAAGCTTTCTGATGTAGTTTATACTACACTGTATACTGTGCCAAAGGTGATGCTCTGGTTAAGGGTCTTCGAAAATCGCCACGGAGACAGGGATTCCAACCGAGGACCTTCCGGTCTACCAGTAAGACGCCTTAAACAATGTGCCGTCATATTGCTCAGCTTACCTTTACTGAGTAAATGTTAGTGATTTGATAATTAGGATACGTATGGCTTTGAAATTATTTGAATACCTCTTGCACACATAAAATTTATTCAAGTATTTCCTCAGAAGCTACCGGAGTTGTTCATGCGCGCCTAAGATACCTATAATCGCGGCAGTATTTGGGATTGAGGGCAGCGTTTTCGGCGTAATTATCGTAATAACTTTATGCTAAATGCAGTCATGTCATATTTTTTTTTTTACTTTGTCCTCATTTTAAGAAAATTAGAGGGTTTTGAATCTTTTTCAAATTCACAACCTCTTATTTATTTGAGTTTTTGAGATTCAGACTCGTCCAGTGTAAGTTGTAACAACTACATACTACTCTTCAAAACAGTACTTGGTTCACTTGGACTGTACTGGAGAATTAGTCTTTGATATACGGTCCCGTCTATTCACATGTCGATACCGGAAAGTCTAAAATCGTGCGTTTACTTTGCGCGTAACGTCCGGCTGCCATGTACTTTGGCGTTTACCGGATCAAACTTTCACCTTTCTGCTTTAAAGAAAGATCAAATAGTTATATTTATTTTCAACCGAATTACTGGCGGTTGTAAATACTACGACAGAAACTGTCACTCATTTGGAAGCGATTTCCTCTCCACCCTTGGCACTGATTTTTTTTTTTTTTTTTAGTTTTAAGTCTAGGTAATTTTTGAAACCAAATAATAATAATATACACTGCCATATTAAAATTATTAAAACTGTACCATGAAAATGTTTAGATGGAGCAATGCATCGTGTGAAAATGTTGTGAGAACTAACCGAGTCTTAAAGCGAAATGATAAGGCACAGTGCAGTGGCCGCTGCATTTCGCTAGTGAATGTAAAATTTAGAATTTCAGGTCCCACTGTGTCACGGTTGTATTGACAGTACTTCATGGACTGTATTAGCTAGCGCAAGAGACAATGGCGTGACCAGCCATGTCTGCTAAATAATGAGACGGATGAGCAGAGGCTTCCATGTCAACAGAGGAATTGACTGCCACACTTAGCAAGGAACACTATATGTACCTTTCTGTGCTGTTCTTGGAGTGACAATTAGCGTTGATGGGATATGACAGCAGAAGATCGGACCAGGTTTTCTTCATGACAATTCGGCATCGTAGTCAGTGTTTTGAATATAGACGCCACTGCATGGACTGGTTCCCAAAAGATAAGAGCGAAGTTGCTTTGATCCATGAGTTACGTTTTCTGCCAGTTAGTAAGCGGCAGTTATTTGAATCGCTTGTAATTTCTTTTGCTTCTAGCTTTACGCCTCTTCGACACCGAAGTCATTAGAAGTGGGGAAGGTCTGGGGGCAGGAACGGAAATGAATTCGACCATCGCATTTATAAGGGAACTATCCAGTCATTGTCTGGAGTTATTTCGGGAAACCATAGGAAACCAAAATCTTTATGGCCGGAAAGGAATTCGAACCCGTATCCTCCCAAATGCGACGCCAGAGCGTTTTCGCTCACCCACCAAGCTCGGTCGCTTTTGATACTAACACCAAGAGGCCATGGATCCAATTTGTCAAAAAATCATTGTACATGTTGGTGATGACTCCATGATGGCATGGATTGGTATTCCCTGATAAAACTCAATAGGTCGTTTTGCTCAGGTGACCTAGACCTAAGATGCCCATCCCGTTGGGTCAAATAGCCGCGCCAACGTGATGGAGTCCTGTGCCTGGCACGGGGCTAGCTGGCTTGAGTCTTGGTGGTGGAACAAATTTTTATCATCCGGACTTGGCCGGCAAGACAGGATATGTGACAGTACATGATTCCTAATCACCTGATTGTGTACCATAGTCGTGGGTTAATCCGAAACCTCACCGCTATGATGAGGCAAGGACAGCGTGTGAAGTGAGGTCATATGACACTGAATATGAAGATTCGTCTATCTGATGGGGACGTTAAATTTGGCACTCTCTTGGTATTTTTCGGAAATATGCTCTTGAACAGACTGGCACATTTTTTCACCTTCTCCCTTCCTTCATCTTTCATTTATTCAAACAACACACCAAACTGAACATAAGTACATCACAGTCATCCATACGGATCGGTAACACACACACACTTCCATCACTGAAGACACCAAGTGGAAACAACACAGGTTTAATTTCATAAGAACGATGCACTTGGAGCAGTAAAAGACAGTCACCAAGCCTGGCTCGCTGGATGGTGAGTATCGTCATAAAAGGCAGGTATACCACTAAAGATGGAAAGTTCGAGGATGATAATATAGGCTGTCATATGGCAAGGATTGCGCGCAGTTTTTGAACAACATTTGGGACTATTCTATCTCATGATTTGGCCAGTCAATTAGCCAGGTATCAACTTCATGGAACGCATTTGTGATATTATCTACAGAGTGTTTCATGCAGAAGGTACAGTGATTACCACAACCATGCAAAAATTGGCGGGTATCGTGACAGAATGGCTGAAAATCCCCCTGGGGACTTTCGCCGACAAATTCTGTCCTGGCCACATCGAGTTCCTCCACTTCGTCGAGTAGTATCGCGTGACTTTTGGCATGCCAGTGTATAGATGGATTATTAAATATTACTTTTTTAACGATTACTATTTCTTCATTGATGGAAAATTAAGAACTGTAGTTATTATTGTTAGCAACTTGCTTGAAACTCTTCATAGATGCTCATAGTCCGTTGTTCCCGCATACATCATAAAAAACATCGTCGATATGTCTTTTTCTCTGAAAGAATTTGGGTGCTGCGATATCATGGTAAAGATTATCAATGGCTGCAGAAGGTTCTCCTAGCGTTTTGGAGGAAATTCCTAAAATAATCTAAACTCGCCAGGTCGTTATACGTCAAATAATAGTACTATAACTTCCTGTCGGCTCAAACAATATCTGATGTTGAAATACATTCTTCCTTTCTTCTGACTTAACGTACAGTACATAACTCAGTAATTTTAACGATTAATGGGAAACTACAGCCTAGACTTCAACAGGAACCACAGGCATTCTGATGTGTTTCATATTATAAATGACTAGCTTCACTCATTGTAGATAGGACTATAAAATCTTTAATAACGCTGGACATTCGACAAATGATCTCCACAACTCCTATCACCATTTAAACGAAACCACGAACTGATTAAAATAATGTGGATCAAAAGCTAATGAAGGCAAACAGCAAATCAATAAATGACGTAACTAACTGGTATAATACATTAAGGAGTCTGTATTATTATTTCCGGCAAAGAGTGGTTGGAAAGCTAAGGTTTGAGGTTGAGTTACATTATTTTTTACTTATGTCTTTACGCCACGTCAACGTCGAGGTCATTAGAGGCGGAATGTGGCTGGGAAAAAGGAACGGGAAGGAATTCGGCCATGGGCTTTTGAAGGAAGCATCCCCGCATTCGTCTGGAGTGATCTGCAGAAACCATATCTGGATAACCGGACGGGGATTCGAAGGTTGGGTTACAATTCTTTGTGAGGTCTGTCTAATGGAACATACCTGGTGTCACAGAGTTTATGCGGTTACTCTGAGATGTTTTTTTATTTGTCAATGTAATGCATATTTAAGCCGGAAACTGTTTAATATTCCAACTCCCATTCGAGGGCAGAGATCACCAACGAACAATAAT
This sequence comes from Vandiemenella viatica, assembly GCA_031002005.1. NCBI lineage: Eukaryota > Metazoa > Arthropoda > Insecta > Orthoptera > Morabidae > Vandiemenella > Vandiemenella viatica. Next base: position 232,814,445 of record JARYHS010008074.1, read on the forward strand.
AGCGCTTCGCATTATACCCGAAAATCACTGGTTCGAGTCGAGGGGTGTGTAGATTTTTCATCACCGGATCTACTTTAGGAGGTTTGAATTGGTGCTCGTACAGCATTCCTAATCACTAGATAGGGAGGCAAGACGGTGGTTAATTTCCTCTGTGCTGTTTTTATGAAAGGTGTATTCCTGAGACGGAAAATTCGTGTAGATTAATACAGGAATCACAAAAAAAAAAAATCGTTATAGCTGGTACGATGGTGCAGGAATACGAACTGGCTAGGTGATCCCTGCAAGAGCTCGCAACCTAGTATTCCCGTTGAGCACATCAGTTTTTTAAGCCTTCGTGGTTGCAGTGACGTCTTTTTATAATGGTTGCATTATCGTCTATGGAAGGTAATGGGTTAGGATGGAAGATTTTCTAGCAACGACACTGTTCCACTTAGACTATATCAAAATGGATATTTTAAACTAATTACGCACGTTTTCCTTTTCTGTGCCCTACAAAATTTCGTCTCTGGCAGTCGTAAATCCACTATCTGTAATTTTTTGACACAGGGTCAATTATAAAAATTCGATGAAATAGCAAGCTGCCACCAAATTCCAACTAATGTATTTTTATTTTTTATCTGCTTAACGTCTCTCTAACACCGAGGTCTTTAGATACAGGAAAGGATGGGGGGGGGGTTGGGGGGGGGGCAAGGAATGGGAAGGAATTCGGCCATGTCCTTTTGAAGGAAGCATCCCGGCATTTGCCTGGAGTGATTTGGGAAACCACGGAAAACCCAAATCTGCCAACTAATGTAAAATTCGCTGTTAGCTATTTTAGACACGTTGCTCATCAACTGTGGTGGCAACCCTTCTTGAAATTTACATTTCTGCTCAAAATTATTCAATATACGGAGTTTAGGATCTGCTAAATATCAGTAATATCGGGACTAATTTTGAATTTGTTGTTAGTTTCTACTCAGTAACGTTCTCGTTCCATCAAGTTCGCATTGCTATTGGTGGAAACTGGGTACATTCGTAAAATGTGAGCGGCTACCGAAAGCAACAAGACAGTCATTTTAAACGTGACGTGCATATAATTTAGCTCCCGTGAGGAATTTGATCAATTTTAAATTGATATGTGAGAAAATCATCGGCAAGTCGTTTTCAGAGACCTAATTCCAAACAGTTGTTTCAGGCGCCTTAATGCGAAACGGTATCTGGAAGAATTAACGTGAAGTCGTTCCTAGGGGATTCAATGCTGTAGAACTGCAATTCTAGACTGGAACGATTATTCTTTTTTCGTTTTGAATGAAACGAGCAAAGTTAAGGTAACTGCGATAACCAACAAAGAATTCAAAATGTTACCATTTTGGTTAGTTAAGTTAAAAATCTCACTTGTAACACTGATGTTTTATCATCTAATTGTATTTTCGACCAAAAATTACATCGCTACATAGTGTAACCAGGATAAAATCAGGTAAATACGCAAAAATTCACTTTTTCCTCCTCTTTGGCTGTGGTATCTGCTGCAACACCCTGATGAAAGCACATGCTACAGCATTCTTGACTGACGTATTTCGAAATGACAGCAAACAAATATTGCTACCAGCAATATTCATCTCGGAATGACTGTGAAAATAAGATAAGAGAAATCAGGGTCAGAACCGATTTATTTCTATACTCATTTTTTCTACGAGCGATTAATGAATGGAATAGAAAGGATTTGCCGGGCGAGTAAACTTAAAATTCGAGAGGAGTAGCTTTCGATAAAGCTCTCCGGCCATCCTAATCTGGGTTTTCCATGGTTTTCCCGGATCACTCCACGCGAATGCTGGGATGGTTGCTCACAATACCCCATGGGCGCCTCCTGCTATATCCCGTATACAGCTTCCAAACTAGTACCCTTTCAGATAGGTGCATTGCACCCTCCGCCACACACTTTTAGTGAATCGCGGAATAATAGTAATAATAATAATTAGATGATTCCAGAACCGATAGTGTAAGAAATTTTTATCATCGAGAATTCTCCGGCTGAGCAGGAGAGATGGAGGTACGCAGCACGTATCCACTAAATTCTGCATCGGAGCACCTAATATGGCACTGTTGAAGGTGATTAATGTCTTTCGTAAGAGCAGGACTGATTGGACGTGCACAGTTCGTCTCTCGTTTCCTTCTTTCATCTCCATATAATCACAGTCCACAGTCACCATCACGACAAATATCGTTGGGCCCCCTTTTATCAGGCGAAGTGCTGCAACCCGATGTGCCGTTGACTCGTCCAGCTGCCGTAAGTCCCCTAAGAAATATAAGCGGTGCTTCTACTACAATCGTCCGTGATGCAGGACGTTGTGCATGAATTTACCTCTCAGTCATGTCCCAGATATAGTCGCTTAGATTCAGGTCTGGCTGTATTGCTGATCAAATCATTCGTTGTTCCTCAAATCAATTGTGAACGTCTTTGGCGCGGTGAATTGGCGCATTGTCGTCGTAGAAGATTCCGTCGTTGCTTGGGAGCATGAAGTCCATGAGTGGCTCCAAATGGTTACCATGTGTCTGAACATCTGAAAATAAGCATTTCCAGACAATGATTGGTATAGTTTGACCAGAGCTCCCAGTTCATATTATGTAAACGCAGCCTGTACTAGCCACTACACGTTTGCACTGTGCCTTTCTGGCAACCTGGGTCCATTTACTCATGGGCTCTGCGCCACACTTGAATTATACCATCAGATCTTACCACGTCGACTTTTGACAGTCATCTAGGATCCAACACGTGTTCACGAGCCCAGAACAGCCGTTGCAGTCAATGGCGTTTTGTTAAGAGAGTTCCTTATGTCGGTCTTCTGTTGGCACATCCTAACAACGCCAAATTTCGAATACCTCGACAGGGACGTCGCATCGCCCAGTGCATTGACCGTTGCGGAAGAATTTTTTTTTCTTTTTCTTTTAATTTATGGTTTCACGCCTTGTCGAGTTCACTAGAGGCGGGATAGGACTGGGGACGAGGAACGGGAAGAAATTCGGCCATGGCCTTTTAAAGCAAGCATTCCTGAATTCGCCTGGAGTGTTTTGGGGAACCATGGAAAACCCAAATCTGGTTGCCCGGACAGGGATTCGAACCTGCGTCCTCCCGAATGCGAGGCCAGAGCGTTAACCGCTCACCCACCACGCTCGGCCATTGCGGAAGGTAATACCACTTGACACTGTGGAAAGTTGAATACATGAGCAATTTACGAAAGGGAATGCCCCATGCGTGTAGTACCAACTTACATTCCGCGTTCAAAGTCTGTTAATGTTGTGCAACGATAATCAAATCAGAATACTTCTAGACATGAAAGCCCCAACACTGCACAATATATTTATAAGTTTCTTCCGCGTTGAACCCGCCATCTGGATATTTACATGCCCACATTCCATGAATTTTGGCACTTCAGCGTATTTTATAACAACATTCAGAACTCATGGGTATTTCTTTAGCAAATTTTACGAACAAATCGACACTTAGCAGTCATACCGAAAATTATAAATTTCAAAGACAGATGGAGGACCATCCTACCTGCGACATTTCGGTCTGTCGCATATACTGTATACACAAGAATCAGACTATGCGAAAGGAGGAGAAAATCGTTAAGGCAACGATACATTTCTCCACAGTTAATGCAGTTTTAATGCGTGAGCAACAGCGGTAAATTTAGTACCAAAAAGAGCAGATAGCCGCAGAAAAGTTATACAACGTTCCATACGCTATCCTCTGTTTGTCATATCTTGACAGAACAATAAAGGATGTTGTGGTGTAGGATTCCTGGTTTCCAACTACGTCGAGAAATTTGACTGAACAGATTTCCACAATGCGTTTAGCGGTATTGTATGTGCAGGTAAATGACACGCAAGTATATTGTGTTATTCCTGACAGATGATAGAACAGAGAGTCTCAAATCAAATGCCAATCCACTGAGACTTTATTACGAAAGATGCAAAGTCGGACACCAGTTTAGGCTCTCCAACTCAAAGGAAGAACCTCCGTCACCTGTGACGTATGTCCTCACTCAATTTTGTAAAGAGTCGACGATTGTGATTTAACTCCTGCCTTCAGAATACATTTTCTTGATTAAAAATTAAGTTGCACCATCTATCATAAATTTTTCAACATCGAGCTTCGAACCATATAATTCCAAGTCAAGCGCTGTCCTAAGATCTGCACGTTAGAGACCTCGGCCAGGAGCTCTTGAAGCTGCCAAATTTCTCAAAAAAATCTTATTCCGTTTTTCGTAGTGCAAAACAGATTCTGAAATCGATTTCTTGATTCGTGAATATTGCAGATTCAAGCGGCCAAGAATTTGGATGTTACCTTAGTTCATGAATTGTAAAAAATGTTTCAGGAAGTCTAGGCAGTGACGTTCACGAAGCGTGGTCTGATGGGGGAGCATAGAATGTACACGAGCCGACTACATACGATGAATAAGTCATATTGGAAATCTGTATGGGCGATCGCGTGCGCTGCTGGTGTGGGGTGCGCAATACTCTTCGTGCAGACCCAGTCCATCGGTTACGACCTCCGACTCAGCTGCATAATTCAGCAGGAGCGCAGGCGGCAGTAAAACGGCTCAATAAGGCACCAGCTCCTCATAATATGGAGGAGCGTGATGCACTTCAATACAGTAATTACCATCACCTGAGCCACGAACCGAAACCCACTACGAGAAACTTCTGAGAAAGTGACGCCAATTCACTTCAATTTGTGTGCTATGTTCTTGTATAAATCGATAAAAGGAATAAGCGGCATCTATGCTCAAGTTAAGTTGGAGGTAGTATGAAGATCTGAACAGAGGATAAGGGCAACGGCGATTTCTTTGCCGTAGCTAAAAACCTCTCTGTAATAAGCAATGATATCGCATTTGTTTGAAGCAGTCACTGAATGTTATCAGTGATAAAACCTTATACACGTTGTACCGAGCGAAGTTAGGATTTCTATGGTTTCGTCGGAACACTCCAGGCGAATGGTGGGATGGTTCAGCAATGGCAGAATTCAGTTCCGTTCCGTTTTTTGCCGCCACTACTTTCCGCCTTTAACGACCTCGATGTCGAAGGGAAGTAAAGCCAAAAACAAATAATACATGTTAGTAGAGTGTACATTTTTATTTCATTTTCAGGTGAGACCTTCTTACACATGGTAATTGCAATCTAATTCGGTTGCATTCTTGGACAAATACGAGAGAAACAGGCATCCGTTAACAGTCGACCTTCAAACTCGTGTGACATAACCGCATCAACTACGCGCACAGGATAAACGTCGGAACAATTGATACGATACGAAAAAACATTAGAAGTTGACACTGAATTACCATAAGTAGGCCTATTAAGGGCGTTTAACACTGTTGTAAACAGAATACACCCTCCTCCACAATCTTACGACAGTAATATTAGTCTTAAAATATGATAACTGTTTATCAGACAATTTTAGCTGGGAGCCATTCATATACAGACATACTTTCCGTAAGAATATTTTAACCTAATTTAAAGTATGTAAAATTTGGAATTTTATATGCTTTCAAACAGTAAGTAGTAGACACTCTTGAATTAAAAACATGGATTCAGAGATCGGTGATCCTACCTACTGTAGTGCCCTGTCTTCCACCACACGAAATGAGAGTGCAATATGTGTTGTAACTTGTTACGAAACAATGCGCGTAAATCAGTAACATGCGAGCAAACATTATCCTACTAACTAACTAGTCTTTCATTTACTGCTGGACTCCATACTAGGGATATGATTTACCTTTCTGTCTTCAGTAAATGGTCAGAGGAAATATTGTTGAGAAATATGTTAACAACGGTAGGAAGAACAAATAATTGTGAGAAACACATTATCTGAATTTCCAGTTTCGCGGTCAGGTGACGTAATTGTTAACAACACGTCATCTGACTGTTGGCTGCAAAGAAGGACTGGTAGATTTGTCTCTGGAAATTACTGCAGAACAAAATCGGAAACTGATATGGTCAAAGAGCTGAAATGGGATTCAGTGGAAGACAGGAGGATGGTGAAGAGAGTCATGGGACTGTACGGGGTGTACGTTGGTAAGAGGCGTGGAAAGATATTAGTGAAAGAATTAGGAGAGGTGCGTGGAAGGGAAAAGATGACCTGACCACAAACTGACACTCGATTTTAGGAATAAGGGTGTGGGAAGGTTTTCTTTCATAAAAAGTGGTCGCTGATTGGAACAAATTTCCAAGCAAAATGATGAATAATTTATCAAAAACCCTAAAAGAAGAAATTAGTAAAACGCAAAAGTATGTTCGAAAACGAAAGGGAAAAAATAAGTGTATAAGGAGATTTTCACCGTAACGATCGTACAATCGCAATTCACATTAAATTTAAAAAATGTTGGAATATGTGGTATTATGGTTGTGACATTGACGAGCCCCTGATTGGTGATTAGGCTGATCCCTTGGTGCGATTGGTTGGTTGTGTAGTCCTGTCACAAAATCTCTGCTGGTGAGTACTGTTGCTCCGCAAACGACGGAGACTACAACGATCCTTTTATATTTGAATCACTATTGCTGCCCAGCGATTGAATTTCATCTTTTGGTTCTTGTGATTGAATATTAGATGGGACAAAGAAACTGTTAGCAGTTGACTGTTTGATCTATATTTATTTCGTTAGGCCTCTAAAGACCTGAATGTCGACACGCCTTAGCACTCAAATAACAAAATTTCGCACGCTGGTCGTTGTAATTGAAGGTTATGCAATAACGCACAGAACATTTTACGCCGGTTCGAAAGTTATTGGCACAGACTTTCTATGTCGTTTGTGAGCCGGATACATGTCAGTGTGATATTATATAAATTAATAAACTTTTTGAACTCAAGCAGTGTATTTGTTTTTAATTATGGCTTTACGCATCGTCGACGCCGAGGTCATTAGAGGCGCGATGCGATTGGGGACAAGGGAAGGTGAGGAATTTGGCCTTGGTTTTTTGAAGGAAGCATACCAGCATTTACCTGGAGTGATTTTGGGAGACCATGGAAAACCCAAATCTTGATGCTCGCACGGGGATTCGAATCGGCGTCCTCCCGAATGCGAGGCCAGAGAGTTAACCACTCACCCACCGCTCGGTCACGCAGTGTTGGATTGTCTCAGTTATTATTGGAACTCCGCCAGAGTATCTCTAAACAGTTTGTTACATGCAGTATTGACCTATGGCTCTGAAATATGAATGTGACCGAAAAGAGACTTAACTATACTGCAGGTGAAATAGGTGAGATTTCGAGTGGGATAGAAAAAAACATCATGAAGAAGGATAGGATAAAAAACAAAAACATCATTGAAAGCTTAAATGTTGACTTATTAGAAGAAATGAAGAGGAAAACAAGTATGGTGCGGGGAAGTCATAAGCACAGAGGAGAGATGACCAAAAGATCCTAAAAAAATAAAGGACGAAAATACCACGGACAAGATTGCTGGATATGGCGTCGACATAGGGACCAAAGTGTAAGAGGAGACTTCGAGAGACCGTCAAGCGTGTCGGACTATCCACAGAAGTTAAAACATCAAGAAATTATGATGATCATTAGAAGCCTAAAGTATATTTCGAAAAACTGAAATGATGCTCTTTTAATCTGGATACAGGCAATTTTTCCGAAGTTATTGAACAATAGATTTTATAAATAAAAACTCCTTCTACCTAATTGTGAGAGCTGGAGCGATGTTGCTGATTACTGATGGTTTTGTTTGTATGTTCCTGGATACTTACTACGCAATATTTTTTCCGAATGTAGCTTACCAAGAAAATTCGTACCTAACTTTAGAATACTGGGATAATCACCCTACGTAGCAGCCTTCCTTTCTTCTAGGTTGATACATCAGTCTATGTTTTAACGACAAATACATTTATTGGTAGAGTCATCTAATGAAACCTACAAAATATGGTTGAAAGTGAGGTTTCAATAAAACAACGCCGTTCTAACCGGTAAATCAAGAAAACGTTTACAATATCAGTCTAAGCCTATGTAATCAAGTGATAAAACATCATTAGAAACTTATATTTTCTAATATAAATGGACTCTCACTAAATTTGCTACAATTTGTTGACAGAGTCCAGTTCATGGTACGCAACATTTTCCGACTAGGCTTATTTCATCAAATTTTAACTGATAATTGTAGTTATTTCTTATGCACCTCGACCTTCCTTTTATAATATACCGAATTCAATCAACAGTGAAGCATTTACAATAAATTTTATAAACAAAAGCCTCATCTACAATTACGGCTACAAATAAATGTTTAAATGTTGTGGTGAATGCTATTTTTATTTCCCAGGAGCATTTAGCCCTTGTGGTGAGGAGCACCATCAGTGGAGATACAGCGATAATCCTACCTTCCCGTCTGGGAAGCACTTAATGCACTTTTACAGATCAGTTTTTTAAAGTTCCAGTCAAACATGTGTAAATTGGAATGCGTCACTCCACAAGAGCAAACCGCGTTTCGGGAGTAAAAAATTGCATTCATCACAACATTTGTTTGTAGATGGAACTTTTGTTTATAAAATTTATTGTATATTCTTCACTGTTGAGTGCACTCGGTACATTATGAAAGGAAGATCGATGTGTATAAGAAATAACTACAATTATCAGTTAAAATTTGACAAAATAAGTCTAGTCGGAAAATGTTGCGTACCATGAACTGGACTCTGTCAGCAAATTACAAAACCTTACGTTTGTTGGAGATTTGGTGACAGTCCATTGGTATAAGAAAATATAAGGTTCTGATGATGTTTTATCACTTGATTACATAGGCTTACACTGCTATTGAAAACGTTCTCTTGATTTTCCGGTTACAACGGCGTTGATTGATTGAAACTTCACTTTCAACCATATTTTGTAGGTTCCATTAGATGCCTCTACCTGTAAATTTATTTGTCATTAAAACATAGACTGATATATTAACTTAGAAGAAAGGAAGGCTGATAAGTAGACAGATTATCCCAGTATTATAAAGATCGGTACGAATTTCTTGGTGGGTTACGTTCGGAAAAAATATTGGGTAGCAAGAATCCAGGAACATACAAACAAAACCATTAGTAATCAGCAAGCACGATCCAGCTCTTACAATTAGGTTCATATTGAAAACAAAGACTTTTATGTACTGCATAACAATCCTCGTTGATTAAAAGCGCTGCAGAATCACGGCTTACAAAGGCAGAGCTAAGCACGCGATCATTAAAAGTTTGTACAAATGGCGCAGTGATGAGCGCCTTGTATATGCTGCACATTAGCAACAAACATCTACATAACCATAGACGAGTTATGGTCTGTCATTCGTGTTAATATCGACGTAATATACAGCACATATATTGCGAAATATTTAACGCCTGCTGTTTTAGAAACATCTCCTAGTATCTTAATTCCACTTTACAACCAGAATAATAGATGAAGCGACACTACAAACATCGTGTTATAATTTATATACTATCGAATATCATTTCATCCTACCTCGACCACTGCTTTAGAAGTACGTTTCTGTTGAGGCATAAACTCTGTATATTATCATATATATTATTTCTATAAGGTATTTTTTTGTCACAAGCCTATATCTTCCTTCATACTTAACCGAAATCAATGAATGAGGTGTCATTTTAAAGCTTATGGTCTCCACTTTGGTTAAATCGTATTTTAAGCAAGAAAGTTTTCGGAATTCGACCCTTAAAGGGCAAAAATGTAAATTTTTCTAAAATGCTGTTTTCTGTGTTACGAGTCAGTTATCTCCCTGGATACCTATCTGAAACCGTTTTATGAAGAATCGTTTTAAAGATTAAGATCTCCGCTTTAGTGACGTCATATATTAAGCTAGAAAGTTTTCGGAATTCGACCCTTAAAGGGCAAAAGTATCAATATTTTTGCAATGCGTTTTTGTGTCACGAGCGATTTATCTCCCTTAATATCTAACCGATATAGATAAATGAGGTATCATATTAAAGAATAAGGTCTCCGCCATGGTAACATTATATTTTAAGAAAGGAATTTTTCGTAATTCGACCCTTATAGGGTAAAAATGTCACTTTTTCTAAAATGCGTTTTTTGTATCTCGAGCCATTTATCTCCCTGGATATCTAACCAAAATAGATAAATGAGGTAGGATTATGATGAGTAATGTCTCAGCTTTGTGACATCATATTTTAAGAAAGAATGTGTTTGGAATTCAACCCTTAAAGGGAAAAAGTATAAATTTTTCTATAACGCATTTTTGTGTCACGAGCGATTTATCACCCTTAATATCTAACCGATGTAGATAAATGAGGTATCATATTAAAGAATAAGGTCTCCGCCATGGTAACGTTATATTTTAAGAAAGGAATTTTTCGTAATTCGACCCTTATAGGGCAAAAATGTCACTTTCTCTAAAATGCGTTTTTTGTATCTCGAGCCATTTATCTCCCTGGATATCTATCCAAAATCGATAAATCAAGTACGATTGTGAGGAATAATGTCTCAGCTTTGCTGACATCATATTTTAAGAAAGAAGTGTTTGGAATTCAACTATTAAAGGGAAAAAGTATAAATTGTTCTACAACGTATTTTTGTGTCACGAGCCTTATATTTCCCTTGATATCTAATCGATATAGATAAATGACATAACGTATTAAAGACTAAGGTTTCCGCCGTGGTAACATTATATTCTAAGAAAGGAATTTTTCGTAATTCGACCCATAAAGCGCAAAAATGTCAATATTTCTAAAATACGTTTCTTGTGTTTCGAGCCATTTATCTCCCTGGATTTCTAACCAAAATCGATAAATGAAGTAGGACTATGAAGAGTAATGACTGAACTTGGTGACATTATATTCAACCTCACTATTCATCGCATTTTATTCGCGAAATTTTCGCACGGGTCGTCTAGTAATACTTATTACACTAAAATAGGGGAATATCTGTATGCAATTTGGTGAGGTGTTTGTGTAATTTATTTGTCGATGTTGCATTTTTGGAAATGAAAATTGGAGACAATCCCAATTTTTTTCTAAAAGATTATCGAAACTTCTTAAAGTGCATTTTAAGAAGGTTTATAATGTTAATATTCGATCCAAGACCTGGTTTACTACTTCGGTTCCAAAATGTTGGTGCTTTAAATCCATGCTAAAACTGATCGGTCCTTGGTATATTTACCATTGCTAACTGTGCGAACGTTATTGATTCATCATCATATCAGGCTATAGTGTGTTCGATAATACAGAACAATTTTACTTGTGAACTTTTCATCCTAAGTTGACAGTCTACTGTAGGACAAATAGCATAGATAGGTAACCTATTACTTTATGGATAAAGGATTTTCTAACTGGTCGGTCGCAGTATGTCGTCGTTGAAGGAGAAAGTTCTTCTAGTCTAGATGTTACATCGGGGGTACCTCAAAGAAGTGTAATAGGACCACTTCTTTTCTTAATTTTTATAAACGATCTCGGAGACAAAGTGAAAAACCTTTTTAGATTGTTTGCTGATGATGCGGTTATTTATAGGGAAGTAAGGAATTTGACCGATTGCTTAGAAATTCAGCGTGATCTGGATATTATTTTGGCATGGTGCGCTGAGTGGCAACTTACGCTAAATTGTAAAAAGTGCAAGACAATGAGCATAACTAACAAAAAGAATCCAATTGTTCAGAAATACGAGTTAAACAATTCAGTTATTGATATGGTAGATTCTATGAAATATTTGGGAGTAACAGTACAAAGGAACATGAATTGGGACTTACACATTAATTCGTTGGTAGGTAGAGCTAATTCTAGGCTGCGATTCATAGGTCGAATATTGAAGAATTGTAATGAACAAACAAAGGAGATAGCGTACAAATCTCTTGTGCGTCCACATTTGTACTATTGTTGTGCCATTTGGGATCCGTTTCGTAAGGTGTTGATCGAAAGTATAGAGAAAGTACAGAGAAGAGCCACTCGATTCGTGACCGCTTGCTACAGTCCTTATGAAAGCGTCACAGAACTGATTAGTAGACTAGGCTGGGAGTCTCTGGTAGATACACGACGCACGATTCGTTTAAACTTATTGGTAAACATGCGTACTCCCACTTTCACTCACGAGTGTAGTGAAATCCTTCGTCCACCAACCTGTTTGAGCCGGAATGACAGGATAGATAAGATTTGAGAAATAAGGTTTTCCCTCGTACCATTAGGGATTGGAATGCACAACAAAGAGATTAGCTTTAGTGCTGAGCACCCTCTGCCACCCACAATTTTGTGAATTGCAGAGTATATATGTAGATGTAGATCATCTACTCTGAAGAAAGTAGATAAGAATTCAAACCCTGTTATGCATACGTATTCCAGCAAAGAGGACAGTTGCTTTCATTACGCATATTAAACAAGTATACTTTTAATTAATAAGTTACGTCAGCTTTTTATAGTCCGACGCTTAAACGGCGCGAGCTACCAGTAGCAGTTTTCGAGGCTTTGTGCTGTTAATATTTGGCTTGTTACTAGCTACAACACCAGCGTCCAATCAGTTCTGCGGTCAGCGACCGACCGGCGCGCGCGTGGTGCCATCTGTCGTCGGCACGAGATAAACCGACACAGCCAGAAGGAAATTTGAAATTCAAAGCACATTGTCCTCATATATATTCCGCAACCCAACGACCGAATTTGTTTGGTGTGGCTTTAGCATCCGGGAAACTTTTTGGGCCGATTACCCAACAGCTGTCGCAAATAGCTCTGGAAAACTCACTAACGGTTAACATTTTCCTTCGAGATTTAATACGTTTTATAGGCATTAGTAAAAATGAAAATGTCCAGCCTTGTTTATGAGAATTCGTTTTAAATTTCCTGTGAAAAGGGGCATATTTACCATACAGACCCGATTATGTACCGCACTTCTGAACTGCAGGCGAATGGCGGGGTGGTTCCTTCAAAAGGCCGTGGCTGAATTCCTTCCAGTTCCTTCTCCTCCTCTAATGATCTCAAGATCGACGAGGCGTAAAGCCATAAAAATAGTTTCCATCAATAAACATGCAAAAATTTGGTTTGAAGATTAGTAACTTCTAAATACCCAGTGATGCCACCACTTGGCTTTGAATATCTGTAGATTGCCGCTAAAATTTCCGTAGATTTGGTACAAAAATCCGGAGACTCGCTAACTGAAAGACTGAAACAATAATTACTGAAGAGAGAGTCAAAATTAAGAATACTTTTTATTTCCAGGTCTTTAAAATTACAAAAATAATATTCTACATTGAAAGTAAGAAATATCTCTGAACATATTTTATAGATCGTCAATTTCATCAGTGTTGCTGCTATGCCTAGTAGTTTTTTTTTTTTTTTCCATAGTGACCATACTTTTTCTTTGTTGACATTCAATTTAGCATATCTTCTGTAACAAGAAATATTAAAAACTGCTGCCCATTTGATTCTCGGATAATGGTTAAGCCTTCTCGGATGGCACTGCTTTGTAAGCCGTGCCAACGAGCATATCAACGTGCATAAAGAGTGCGGCTATAGTTGTGTGTTACGGTCTTTTATGATCTATAAAAATTGTAACCAAACAAAATATGAGCTTTATTTCAATCGTTGTTTCACACGAGCGGTTGCAAGGAAACGATTCACGGTTATTGACAATTCTGTAATGCATTAACACCATACGATCAAAGTTTAACGAAACACCAATATAAGGAAAAATCAACAAATGATAAAAAGTGTCAAAAATCCGTAGATATTTTAACAAAATCCGAAAATCCTAAATTTTCACAAAAATCCGTAGATCTACGGATAAATCTGTAGATATGCAGCACTGTAAATACTACGTTTACGAAGTGAGGAATGGATAAATCCTATGCCGTAAGTAGGAGTGAACAATTATTCCATTTATATCATTTAGTTAAGATTATTTTAAATATTTTTTATCTGATTAACACAAATTCTATAAATTATTATATATTGGAAAGAAGTTATAATCGGTTCAAAATCTGTTCAAATCAGTGGTTTTTGAATTTGAGAGAAATTTCTGTGTCTATTCCAAAAAAAATAAAAAAAATCAGATATTCCCTCTGGAACTATGTACATTAATGAATTTTATATTTTACAGCCAACGTAAAAAAATAGAAGGCCACCACAGATATAGACCTTAATTACGTACTAAACTACCAGTATTAAATTGAAATTAAAAAAAGTATTCTTGTCATATGACTCGGTTTAATTATGGCAAAGTAAATAGATTGTTCATGTGGAACATCATAACTCACTAAGCACCTTACACACGTATCGTTCGTCCGATCTCCCGATATTGCTTTCCCGGTGAATCACTGCTGTAACAGCGATTCTGGAGCGTTTTTGTCCGCGGTCTGTGTGTCTCCATGCGCTTATGTTTCCCGCACGCCGCAGCCTCATTGCGTGACGTCAAGACGCCATTGATCCACGCGCCACGTGTGCGTGGTACTACGGCACGGCACGGTGGCAAACAAAAACACATCCCCAAACTATTTGCTGTTGAGAGTACCATGCGCATTTTCAATATTTTTAGAATACAAAGGTTTCGCCTGTTTGCATGAAATTCTAAGATAATCCATTTCATTTTAAAGGTAAAGGAACAAATCATAATTTTCTCACTGTGGGGGAGAAGGGTGGCGGGGAGGAGGGGGGGAGGGAAGTGCTATATTTTATTTGTTTGTTAGGAGCTGCTATAAAATATTAGAAGAGGATCATCAATCTGTCATTGAAGCAGACGTGGTTATTAATGCTGTAAATTCATGATATTTCATTCACTTAAAACAGGCCACATGATTCGTTTTAAAATTGACTGAGAAAAATCTGCATTAACGGACGTTGTTCCAACGAATAGAAAGAGACAGAAAAATACCTTAAAAGTGCTGAAGAAAACGAAGGTGAATAAGTGACCTGATATTCATATTACTACTATGCTAATTTGATATAGTATTATGTGTATACTTTTAACAATTTCCAGGTGCAGTGTTAATATTATTATCGTAAGCCAGACAGAAAATATAATATAATTAGATAACAGCATGGAGGGATTCAAAGCATTATCTCGCAGCCGGCCCAGCTTCATGGAAGGTGCTCAGGCTTCCGGGGAAGGCTTCTATTCTGCTTGCACAATTCATTAGAGGTCTGAATAATTCCGCAATCGCAAAGAGTATTATCACGGAGCTCCCAGCAGTGTCACATTACATATGTTGTGCGAAATGATTGTCTGGAGTGATTTCTGGAAAGGAACCTGTTGATCCGAGATCATGGTGATCTAGACTGACCAAACCCTGGAGCGCAATATATCGGTATTTAACTCGTTGACACTAGTGCGGGCTGTTGTGTTCAAACTCTTCTTCACTTTACTGACAGGTCAAAGCTACTTCCATACAGACTTGTCTCCTTGATGTTAGGAGAGCTTGGAGATTACCGTGACGAGTCAATCCTCTCCTGAAGCAGTATTGATACGGTGGAGGGATGTTTGAAAGTACTTGCAGCCAGAACACTGAGGTTGACGGAGGACGCCACTGACTACATTCATAGCGGTAGTAAGCTGGGTGTCGGCTGCCCAGACAGTTAGAGCAACAGTATTCCGCTGAATAGAATGCCAGGGCAAGGACCGCTCCTGGGTGAACATGGGCACCTGCGAACCATTGTTTGCAAGCCAGTTCCTGTATAACGTTCATCCTGCAGTGTTAGCTAAATGATGACGCGAACACTCGATCCAAGATGACCATCAGATGTTATTTTTGTCTTTGTTCTCAACTCTTACGGTATTTCCGCACGTTAGCCTTTAACGAATAATGGCAATGTGTTTTGATATGTGGAAACAGAAGATAATGGAAATTGCTGTGTTACAGTGTTGATTTTTTTTTTTTGGGTGTTGTTTTGGGAACACATTTTTATTTAACTTTTGGGGGGAAAATAGGTATGGACGCCGTAAGCGTCCTTATGTTAGTCTGTACAATTTTTACAATTGCTATGCATGATATGAGGCTGCGAGAAAAAAATGTTTTAGTTCATCGTCAACTTATGTTGCGTTGTACCATTGCTAATTTTTGTCTGCTGTGGTGCAATGGATCAATTCACACTTGCCTGAACGATCAGATACAATTATCTGTTGTTGTAAAATTTTGTTCGCTTTAAATGCTATACCTGACTCAATCATTTCTTTCAAACATGACATACGGCATTAAAAAGTATTTAGATGAATGTATAACTCAAGAATCTATTGAACCACGAAGCAATAAAAACTCGGTTTTATATGTTCAAAAGATTAATTCTAATATTTTGATGATCTGTCTGAGCTTCATTCAGAAAATTGTAATTCAGTTAATGACAACACTGTTGTATCTATTCTAGAAGAATATACAAACTGAAATCTTGTTATAGGCAAGGAAATAAAATCATTTAAAATTATTTTTACTATTGCAATAAGTCCCCTGATGCACAATTGGAACTGATTTTATCATTAGTTGCAATACAAAGTTATTGTAAAAGTAGTAAAGTTTTTTTAAGCCACTATCTGTTTACAGGTGGTAGATGTGGAATATTTTACTAAAATGAAATTTTTAAATTTTTCCAAGGCATGTTGCTTTAAGATACAATCCGGCAAGCTTGCCACTTCTACTTGGAGAGTAATGCGCTCTTGATTACTCATTCTCGAGCACGCAACACGCTATGACTCACAGACACCCGCCCACTGAGCGCGATTTTGTGGTTCGCACTACTTTCTGGGATTATATCGTCAGCAAGTAAAAAGGAGAATAAAATTATACAGCAATGTTCCTTTAAACCTTATTCTTGTCACTGTGACTTCAAATACACAGTGAATACCAACTACTAAAAGAAAGAGCCCTTGTGTTCAGTGTTCAGATAATCACTGTGACAGTGAAATGTAACAGATTTTCATATAGAGAATTTCTACGTGTTTCTCGCTAGATGGCTGTGTAAGAGCTTTTGAATAAATGTATACATACTGTAATTTAATAAAACTGAATTTCTTCGACATTAATCTCCGTTTGAAAGTAAAACTAGTCACTGAACTATCATTGTAAAGTGTTACTATCGCCTGCTGAGGTTTCCGTATTCAGATTCTGTATTAAACTGAATTCATTGAAAATTTGGTAAAAAAACTTTACGTTAAATAATTCAGAAACTTTTATGGGTGTTGTGGACGGAAGAACAAACGAAACATAGGAATTTTACTCAGAAGGAAAAAAACAAAATAAAATTCATTTTTAATCGATTTCGTACAAAGAACATCATATATTTACAAAAAATTAATTTTAATATCAGTGTGAAGCAGAAATTTATTATTAAAAATAATATTTTTAAATAACTTTGTTGTTTTCGAATGAAATCATATAAGAACAGCACAGAGTAATATGCAACTCGTACGGAAAGACTAAGAATTATAAGCAAACTATGAGTAGATAGTAACTAAGTCAAGAAAATATTTTTAACGATACATACAAATCAGTATTTAATGATTTTCATTTGTGACCTGGAGCACTGAAAATGATTTCACGTTCTATCGTTTCCGGAAGTGATTGCATGCGAATGCCAGGATGGCTCCTTCAAAAGGCCATTCCCAGTTCTTCCCAGTTTCTTGACCCCAGTCCTTTTCGGCTATAATAAACGCGACGTCGACAAGCCGTAGTAAAAAGACGAAAGACGTAATCTACGTAAAAACTTTTTATTTAGTTGTAAGTGTAAGAAAGCAAAATAAAAATATTTAAAACGAAAACATGGAATTTACAAAACTAAAAGTATTTTCTGTTAATGAAAAAAATAGATATAGAAACATCCTTTCAACCCAGAAAAACCGATTGAATGATTTATACCCGCACTGCTCAGGGTGTTACAATGATTTAATACGCACTCAAATGGAAACGTATGGACCAGTTATTCATTTCTCACTTGATAACATTAAAGATGTAACTGAAAAAGTCAGTAAATAGTACCTCTGACTGCAATCTTGAACAAAGGTTTTTAAAACAAACAAATATAGAATTTCTACAGTTCGAATAAATTTCTCAAAGTAAAAACCTTTCTCCCTAGTGTATGTTTATAACTCATGGCTTCCCCGCTAAATTATACCACATGAATGTTTTACAGTTCTCTTCCTTCCAGTCGCAGCTACTTTCCATCATCTGCTAATTTCCGGTGTTCACAATTTGGACTTTAAATTGTTTTCAGGTAAGGGTTAGCCAGTCACGTACAGCATCAGTCACCGTTACTGCATGCCACAGTGACTTGTGGTTACGTTATGAGTGTATCGGACGTCCTTAATAGTACGCAGCTTTACCTCTGGACGGAGTGCAGCTGTTTCTGAAGCTCGTGTTGCACCGACGTGTGTGTTGTGGAGATGCCGGCACAGCAGCATGGCGCATCGTTGTCAGTCGTTGTATTTCCACTCTGCTCTCGGTCATACCGTACGTGGTTGATACACTGTTTAAGCGCTAATAGGACCCGCTCTTTCGCTTATTGTTTGGAAACATTATTTAGCTATATCGACAGCTAGCAGAGTGCCCGGCGACCCCCATACAGTGGGGTTGATTTAGCCTTATACTAGTATTTTTATTCACCCAATGAGAAACATGTGTAACAAGTTCAATAAATTCGCGCCAGTCAGTTAAGGAACTAAAGTTAATATAGGTTCACCCGCACCCTACACAGAAAGGGGTGGGTTGGAATTGATTTATCCTAAACTATTCTTATTCGTGCGAAAATTTCCATGTGTACTACTGTACGCTTCTTTTATTTGGTACCAGCCATGTCCTGTACAAAACTAAACGTTGGGATGGGTTGGATGCTTTGATAAAGAAGGTTACTTTTTACTTTGGTCCAGGCTTCATTTCAACCTAATTACGACATCTGCTAATGTTGCTGCTCAAAAATCGAAACATGTATCGCAAGCACAATAATACATACCGCATACATCTGGAATGTGTATTTTTTTCCGGCATCACGCAGAAAATACAGATTTTGAATTGATTTTCAGAATTTGAAAGTTTTGGGTCATAATTAAAATTTGAAGTTGGTCTTCAGACGTTACGACACATTTTTTTTATGAATAATCTATCATTACCTGTAAACTGTTAAATCGATTGATTGAGTTTTCGCACTATCAAACGTTAGGTGTGTCTCACTATGCTGCCTCACCTGCCGCTGGAGCTGAAAATGTTCTCATTATGTTACTTCATTTAGCGATGGAGCCCAAATTCAAATATATTCCATACCAGTATAGATGAATATCAGATATTCAGAATTATTTTCAAATTTGCTTTTATTGATAGCACGAAAGTCTCACTTTCAAGTAGTTATGCATAGCAGAGACAATTGCATAGTTTCTGTCAGTAGTCAGAGATTGTATTATTTTCGTTTAATGAGATAACTTCGATGGCAACGATGTTCTCTGACATTTATTTCATCATTATTAATTTACTTATTTTCCTCTTTTCGTAATTTTCTCTTCGCATTCAGTTCAAAAATATAAAAGGTTTAAATAATGGAAAACCTAAATTAAAAAAAAAAAATGATTAAAAGGAAAAGGCGATAGTATGACTATTATTTTTTACGTTGTATGACGTATGCAACACCTAGTTGGTATTAGATCTTTGTTGTGTTATGCTATACCTTCAGAATTTTATTTACTGCTTCAGCGTTATGTAACGTTGAAACATAAGACATACCAAACGATTCAGTTCTCATCCTAAGCTTTAAAACTGTAAAAACTCAATCGAAATCAACTCAGTAGTTTTTAAGTTTTTCTGGAACCAACAAATAAAGTTTTCGCTTCATATATGTAGATAGATTCAGCATTTTCCAGAAAGAAGTATTTGATTTCAGAGTGTTATGTTTCACAAACAAAACACATTAAAAACCTATTTTTTTTTAAAAAAATCAGTTCTTCAGGGAATAACATTTTCTATGTTCTCTCCATGGTCTGCAGGAACGACATTAATACGTCAGCCCAGTTAGTCTCAACTCCCATGCAGTATTTGCTCGGTGAATTTGGCATCCCGTTCCCTCGATATGCTGCGCTATTTTTCTTCTGAGGTACATAAAATATTTAATTGTTTATTTTTGTTCTGCCTTTACCTAGAGATGTAGAAGGAGTGGATGAATTTGATTTGTCGCATTTATGTTATCCGTGCAGCACATGGAAAACGCATAGAATGTTGTAAGGTGGTTACAAAAACTTGATTCCATGTTAAATTTACTTGTAAAAAAAAAAAAAAAATTTTGTAAAATATAACGTTTTTATGTCGGATACTTCGTTTTGGGACACCCTGCACATTAAAAACCATCCATCCACTCACAAGTTACGTAGTTATAAATATTTATTTCAAAATACTTGAAAAATTACGTAAATTTTTTTGAAACAATTTACTAGCAGAAAACGAAAATAATAATTGGAATAGGTAGAAATAAATTTCATCACTGCTTTATTAACCCCTTTACAAAATAATCGTTTTCTCAGATCACACAAAAGAAATTGCTCTAGAGATGCTATTAATATCGCTTTTTGTCTTTATCAGAGTTTCAGCAGAAAGTATGAAGAATGAAACGGCAATGTATGCCTACTACCAGAAATTTCCATTTCCGTGGTTACCAGTACAGATAACTGTTACGTTATCTGTTACAAATTTATTTTCATTGTCCCTTTCAAAATAATCGTTCAGTCAATTGATTCGTAGCTGAAGAATTTTTCTAAAGACATAAATGCACTGCCATAAAATGCGGCTGAAACACATTGACAAAAGGGCTGAGGGAAACCAGTGAAAATAATTGATTTTGCTTTAAGCACTTACATAACATATTTGCAGTAAAATATGTACAAATTCAGTTCGCGGTTTCGTAATTTAGATTACAAAATTATTAATTAAAAATGGATTTGAAGATTGAATAACTAATGTTCGATGCATTTTTTATTAAATATGGCGAGTAAGCAACGTTTCTGGACTACTTCTTATTAAAATTGAAGAATGCACTGATTGGCATATTTCTGAATCGCACGCTGTAGGACGTACTATTGGAATGGATTAATATTTTTTACTGCGAAATCAGTACAGCAGATGAGACTTTCTATAAGAAAGAAAATGTGATCACAATCGAGAAACTTGCAATCGATGAAGAGTGTGTATTAATACCGATAAACATTGACGATACAACTGCAATCACTATTCCTTCCATATCCAGTGTTATGTTCTAAGTATATCTGTGGTTATATGTGAATGTGAATCAAGATTACCAACCACAATATGACGGCATCTGTCTCATTCATCATTGAAAAACGGTGGAGTTAGTTGTGCATTATTTTCTTTCTTAGTTCGGTTTGAATCCCTAAAGAATAGGTACGGCAGAGAAGAGGTATGTCTAATGGCTCTGCGCTCTCGGATCTACAAGCATAAATACGAAACAATAGTTCCTTTTATTTTTATGAAATAATTACTGGTAATAGTTGTATGCATATTCTGCTACACGTTTTATGGTTTTAAGTATGACAATGAGCATAACTAACAAAAAGAATCCGATTGTTCAGAAATACGAGTTAAACAATACAGTTATTGATATGGTCGATTCTATTAAATATTTGGGAGTAACAGTACAAAGGAACATGAAATGGGACATACACATTAATTCTTTAGTAGGTAGAGCAAATTCTAGGCTGCGATTCATAGGTAGAATCTTGAAAAATTGTAATGAACAAACAAAGGAGATAGCGTACAAATCTTTTGTGCGTCCACATTTGGATTATTGTTGTGCCATTTGGGACCCGTTTCGTAAGGGATTGATCGAAAGTATACAGAAAGTACAGAGAAGAGCCGCTCGATTCGTGACCGCTTGCTACAGTCCTTATGAAAGCGTCACAGAACTGATTAGTAGATTAGGTTGGGAGTCTCTGGTAGATAGACGACACACGTTTCGTTTAAACTTATTGGAAAACATGCGTACTCCAACTTTCACTCATGAGTGTAGTGAAATACTTCTTCCACCAACCTATTTGAGTCGGAAGGACAGGAAAGATAAAATTAGAGTAATAAGGTGCCGGACTGATTCTTATATGAATTCTTTTTTCCCTCGTACAATTAGGGATTGAAATGCACAGCAAAGAGATTAGCTCTGGTGCTGAGCACCCTCTGCCACCCACAATTTTGTGAATTGCAGAGTATATATGTAGATGTAGAAATTAAACGTGAGAGCTCCTTTCAGATCTTTTATTGGTGTTAGTACTATGTTATCCTGCATTTCGTTTTACTTTGTACGCAGATAGTAAAATATAGTTCAGAAAGTGAATACTAGAAGTCGCAGAAGCAGCAGGACTTATCTCAGGCTGCATTCCCTGCATTTCTGGAGGTCACTTTCCTTCTCGGTAAAATACAGAAATGGCCTCTCTGGTCTTCCACTTAACTTGTGGGCGTAATTGTTCCGCAAGGCAGAGTTCAATTTATTCACATACTGTGGAATTTCATATCCATTCATAGTATTTAAAGGAGGATGAATGCCACATGCTTTATTGCTTTCCAAAGTCCTTTATTGTGCAACCGTTCCTTAACGGGAGTAAGGTTTTTGTTCGGTTTTATCCAACGAATAGAGGGATCCGATATGTTTTAGTTGGTAGAAGAATTTCTTACCGTTTTTTTTTTTTTTTTTTTTTTTTTTAAATTTATCCACCTTCCACATGTTATTTATGATTATTCTTCCGCCACTAATGTTCAGAGTGGTTTGACTTCTCTAAAGCTACGTAATAGCTAAAATAAGTACATAGTTTTCGATGATATTAGTGCGACTTGCTGAGAACAAATTCACACAAAGTGATTGTAAGACAATGTCCATTGCATTTCGGTATATTTTCGGGTCTGTACTACTCCATACGATGAAACGAATTCTACTTGCTTTCTGAGCATACTTGTTTAATTGCAGTTGTACCAATAGCAGTTTAAACTATTAAGGGATAATCTCTTTCATAATCTTGCGTGTAATGATCTCTAGATTTTGATACATGGTTCAATCACTGAAGCCTGTATACACTGAGAAACTGAAGCAGTAAATCAAATAATCTAATTTATGAAATACGTAATACGAGTATTTATTGAATGCACAATATTTGAAGTTGTTGCTGTCTTCTGAGGATTCGAACATATCCAAAACAGTCTCTACTTACCCGCGATTATTCTTTGACGACCTGCTCTTATGCATTTCCCGTGAAATCTTCTAAGGAACCACTGTTTTAAATACAAATCCATCCATCGCAGGGCAAATATGCAATTTAAATAACATTAAATTTATATCGACGCAAAGAGTGTTACACAGTTTTTCCCTATAAGTAAAAACAAAAAATTTTAGTTGGTTTTAAAAATGAAAGGACAGTCTTAGAAATACGAATGCATTAAACGGTTTCGATTGATGTTGTAAAATTATTTATACATCTGCGTATTTTTCTAGTCTAATTAGAGCTTCATTGATTGTTTATTTATGATTTTTTGAAAATTTAAACTCGTTTTCTACCTGATAAAATTCCTATCTTTATCTGAAATAAAACTATGTTAAAATATTTCTGTTATCCCAATCTGTATCCACTATCACGTCTATAGAAACAACACCATTTTGCATAAGAATACTACAAACATTAAACACAAACAAATCTTGGTGACAAATGAAACCGATATTATTAAATTTAATCTGTGAGGCGTTCAAGTCACCATAACGCCACTGAAATTTATAAACAGATCTATGACGTTTCCAGCTATGTTTAATTTAGCCTTCTCCGTATTTGTGATGGATCCTAATTACCAAATTTTCACTAAACAAACTAGGTAGAATCTAAAATCAGAAGGAACCAACAGAACAAAATGGATGCAACTGCAAAGGAGAGAGGTTTCATGCAAAAGTTCTTGATAATGGCATGAAATAATGTCTAAGTAATAATGAAAATACTTTTATTGTGTTAATCAGCAATTTTATTTCAATACGCATATAATTTCAAGATATACAACCACATAAATGATTCTAACAAATTAGGCATAACTTTTACCCTTGGCATGCATTATGTTTAAGTACCTTCTAGGTTACAAATCCAAAAATAAAATGGGTAAGACGGAAAAAAACTTTTTATATTTAGCTTTAAATTTATTGAGATCTTTTATATAGGTAAAAAAAGAAACATCAGAAAATTTGCTATGGGCACTATACACTCCCTGACCAAAAAAAAAAAGTACGCGGAAGGGAAGGAGGAAGAAACGATAAATATTTTCGGATTGAGAGGTGTCATTGATTAAAAAATAGAGTCAAATTTACAGAAAACTTATCAGTATGAGCCTACTTATCAGTATGAGCCTACTTATCAGTATGACGTTGCACCCAATCTGGTCTGGATGGATGCACTGATTCGGTTGCGAAGGATGTCATAAAGCCACTGTATCTCCTCGAGAGGCAAGCTGGCCCGCATGTGCTGTAACTGGTTCTTGGTATCCTGGATATGGGATTAGGACAGAGTTGGTCTCACACAAGTTCTATTGGGGATAGATCGGGATAGCCTGCTGGTCACAATAGTACCTTAACATCACGCGCACAGTTGATAGAGACGCGTGCCGAGTGTGGACGAGCATTGTTCTGTTAAGAGCTGCCAGTCCATAGGTAACAACAAACTTGTTTGCATGTTGGCAAAAACAACGATACTGTCGCATGTGAGGAAACATTCGAGGTCGTGGGAACTAAATAATTGGATGATAAACGATATAATATGGTTTGGAGTTCTAGATATTAAACGTTAACTGTTGGAAAATAACAATTTTTAGAAAAATATCCTACTTAGTACTAAACGCTACCGGTTCATTTAATCATCTAAAGATATTCACAACAAATAAATGAGAACACTCTAAAAAATCACAGTCAGTTATCAAAGGAACTTGTGATTAGAATATTATTTTACAATGCTAACAAAACCCAAGAGGAAAATCCATAAAATCCTATATATAACTGTAAATTCTTATGACAGACCAACAGTATTAATCAACAACGGTATCAAATAGTTTAATAGTGTGACTTTCCAATTTTTTTTTTAAAATAAAGGGAATAATTCATGTACAATTTTAATGTAAAACCATTTGTGGATAAATTGAAGTAAAGCATTGTGTAACTGCAGTCGTATTTGAAATAAATAAGATTTAGTAATATTGCAACATTAATTCGTAAATAAACGACATTTTAACGATTCGAATCAATTTTTTTAAATTCTTATAACAATTGGGTTACATATATGTCTGGAAACAAAAAAGTTTAGATTCAGTATTAAATAATTTGGCTGCTGAAAAAGACTGAATCGTTATTTGCTCTTTTCGTCAGTAAGAAACACGTTTAACTCTTTGAGGAGCAGATGATAACAAGAACGTTGGATTGTTGCTAGATGGAGTAAAGTTTTCTTTGAAGTTCGCGTGAGGTCTTTAAGAGCTGCCAGTCCATAGGTAACAACAAACTTGTTTGCATGTTGGCAAAAAACAAGCTGCCCCAACTTCTGATACGCCTGCCTTCAGGCAGTCGAAATGTTGTTGGAGCAACTGATTAGTTGTAAACATTAGATTGCTAAACATTTATCGTCATGAATAGGAGGTTTATTAACACAGAAACAGTGCGCCAATATCTTTTCTCAATCACATTAAACATATTTAACAATTGTGACCTAGTAACTGCTTAATTAAACTACCAAGTAAACTTTTTCTGCTGTTGATATGTGTAAACCGGATGTACTTATATTAGAAGGAATACTTCATTTATTAACAATCCTGATGGTACATCACGTTAAAATGCAAATAGGAAGAAAGTGAAGAAGACAGAATGAAGAATGAGTCTCACAATTAACTGATATTCTATCAGTTTCAATGTAATTTTCAGATAAAAACTTGAATCTTCTTATTCTGTATATAAATTATACTGAAACACAGTAATTTCAAATTAATTGTGATTGCTTAGTTTTTATTCTTTTCACCTAACTGAACTTGATTTTAAATCACGTTTAACAATTTTCGCTATGGTTAATAATCATCATCAACATCATTAGTTATTTCCGCTTTTGCGGGTCATCCTTCGCTATGGTTAATAATAAAGAACAGAATTAGGGAAGATCTGGGTTTAATGGGATTTTGGTCTTCCATGGTTTCCAGAAATCCCTCTAGCCTACTGCCTCTTGGTTCCTTTATTAGGACCAACGCTTCTTGCCCTTCTTTTATAACTCTCAAATCCCACATCCAATGATCTTTCGGTCAGTAAGAAATAAAAGCCTATATGAAAGAATTTTTTCTTGGTGTTTTCTCATAAGATGAAACTCGGGATGAAAATAGAACATGAATGCCTTATGATAACTGATGAAGTAGCCAGTTTTCGTGAAGATAGTTTTCTGTTCTCTTGAAATTCATGTCTGGGTTAATAACAAAATGCGACGTCCACAAAAAGAGGAGATAGGACGCGTTGTAAATGATAGCCCATTTGTTTCCGAAGTTTGTGATCCTGTAATGAATGTTAATATTTCATCTGCGACGGGACAGCGTTATTTGATTTATGAAGCTCTGACGCTCTATACCTCATTCGGTGTAAGAACAAAGGAACAGTACGATCTATTTTATGATCTACGGTACGGCGTTATGGATGAAATGAGTGTTTTTAGTCCGCAAAACTTTACTGTTGTTCCTGCTGGAAACCTCTAAACCAGTTCTATTTGGTCTCTCCGAAAGAAAATTTTACTCTTTCTGAGTTGTAGCTCTTTTCTCTAATATTATATCACAAATGACTGAACAGCTTTTTACTTCTCGTGTGCTACAAATTTCGCATGCCTTTTTATTTAGTCGTATAAGAGTTTGTATGTTGTACCTATATTTATCTAATCTAAGAATGTATCACTAAACGGTTTTATAATGACCCTCCATATTTTCACCTCTAACTCTTTTCACAATTTTTTGATCGTTAATAATTGTATCTGTTCCAAAGAACTAATACCTAATGAGTTTCTATGCAAGTCCTATGTAAATAATTAACTGGCCTTTTATATAATTTGGACTTTCCATTTATTTGTTTATATTCGATTATTATTGCTTGAAGCGCCATCACCATGCTCTTAAGATTTCATAAAGGAAGAAGTGCACGAGACGCTGTTGGTTTGCTGAGAACAATAGGTGAGAGATACAGTGAAAGAGGAAGAGATTGTTACACGCTTTTCATAGACCTGGAAAAGGCTTCTGATAGAATGAAATGTTGTTTGTCACGCATATTATTTAACATATATTTTGAGTAAATTATACAAAGGTGTTTAAGAGGTAAAGGAGGTGCTTGGGTGGATGTAGGATTAGCTGTATAAGCTGATGACATGGTTTTTCTGGCTGAAAGTGTCAAGATAATCAGAAGAATGTTAGAGGGTTTAGACAAAGGGTGTAAGGAATTCGGAATAAGAATCAAAAGGAAGAAAACTTAATGTGTGATGGTGGGAAGGAGTAAGAAAGAAATGATGATAAAACTTCAAGGAGAAGTGATTGAACAACTGGAGACCTTCAGATATCTCGGGAGTATTGTGATAAGTGATATGAGTTGCAAGAAGGAGGTGAAAACTAGAATCGCAATGGCAAAGGAAGCTTCCGATGGAAAGAAAAATTTATTGTGCGGAAGGTTGGATAAAAAGCTGAGGAAAAAACTAGCTAAATGTTTTGTAGGGACTGTAGGACTATTTGGGGTGCAAACATGGACGCTACGGAAAGACGTAAAGAGGTTGGAAGCTTTCGAAATTTTAATATGGAGGAGGATGGAGAAAATAAGTTGGAAAGACAAAGTAAGGAATGATGAGGTGCTGGAACGAGTAGGAGAGCAAAGATCACTCTTAAAAACAATAAGGAACAGAAAAAGGAACTGGATTGGTCATGTGTTGAGTAATGAGTGCCTGCTCAAAAGCGCCCTGGAGGGGATTGTGAATGGAGGGAAAGAAGATGTCGACGAAGAAAGAAAATACTTGATGACATCATGATAACTGAGAAATATATGAAGACAAAAAGACTGGCGGAACAAAGGAAGGCATGGAAGGCTGTCGCTCTGAATGATTATTGTTTGGAACAATAGTTTACATTTCCTGGAGTATTAACGTAAAATGTACAGCATCAACAAAGATTATAATTTTCTAACTCAACTTTAGTCTGACAGTATCACAACGCCCTTTTGTTTTATCTGAAGTAATACTATTTCGTACGTAATTATGCCTTTTTGTTTCTCTTACAACCCTTCATTAAAGTCACCACATCCTGGCAGCATTTTATAGGAATAGTATATTCTTTTCTATGCGCAGTGCTGTAAATTCCTTTGGGTATACATTTTATTGCTTCTAATAATGTTGAAGTTGTTGGCGCTGGAATTAAATAATATATCTGTAAGCGGACAGGTAAAAGAAACACACAGAAAATATTCCATATTTTCTAATATTGGCAAATGGCTGTCAGGCTAAAATTTAACAGTAAGATCTTTAATATGACATTGACACTGACACTAGCTATTATAGAAGCGTTAGGTACCTCACATTTCACACAGTCTCTCTAAAATCAGTTGCTCCCAGTTTCTGCAATCAATTAACAGATGTTCAGAAACAGTTATTCATGTTTAGGAGAAATACGATGTATAAAAGCCTACGCACCAGACTGATTACCTGTTAATCTTTATTTTTTTTTTTTTTAAAAATAGTAATTTTCAGTCATCATAAGAAATGATATACTAATTCTATTTAGCACCCATATATTATATTTTAAAACTGAAATTCATTTTCTCGTTTAGTGAATAGACTGAAATCAAAAGATAAAGCTATACACACCCTAAGAAGTAAAGACATTTTTGAACCTTTTCTCGTGTTCTAGACGGGATTTTAGCAGTAAATGCATGCATCCAAATGAATAGCTATATAACTATTAATTATCACTATTGTCAGGGGCTTCACTTATTAAGACATGCTCACAGCAACCAAAGACCTCCCATTTACTCAAAATATTTGGAATATCATAATTTTTTTTGTGAACCCCTTTTTCATGTTTTGGTCAACATTTGTTTCTGAGTGTAGCAGATACTATCATACAAGTATAAAGAAATCGTCAGTTTTCACAAGCGGTTCATATCCTGAATCCATAATGCAGTAGTCACTCCAACATGGACTATGCCGCTCCCCCTCCATTTTCCCTGCAAAATTGAATATCTTGAATCTCGCGACCGTCGTACCCTTCGCAGCACCTGAAGCTTCACCGCTCCACTCCCTTTGCTGCAGCTTACTCAAACTCTAAACTATTTTCTATCAGGAAGACCTGTCTCTTCACTTTATTCACTACCGAACTTGTACACCACAACTTCGCAAACAAACTTACGTGTATCCTCCTCTCATAATAACCCTGTCAACTTTATAAGAACAATTTTCACTTATCTCACATCGTATTGCAACCAACTACTCTTCGCTACTGTACTTATCTGCTGAAATAGCCTGAATACAATAACAATAGTGCCGCTGTATCTATCAATAGCAAGGGTCACTGAAGTGCAAGAAAACAATGCAGTCCTATAGTCAGATCTCACTCACCTTTTCATCTCGTCATTATTAATAATTCTATTGGTTCTTGTTACTGTTATTAACTCTGTGAAACTGTTAATTTTTCCAAGTCTTCTGTTATAATATTTTGTATTTGTTTCAATTGTTCGTATTTATAAAATTTGTGAATATTGCTACCATCCAAAAATTGGCTATTTATCATGTTTGCTAGAATTTCTCAAAAATATTGGGAGCCTAAGGCGTCAACAGCCGAAAAATGTAATATTTCTGCCCTCCTACGGTTCACCCGTACCTCTCAGCTTGGTGAAAGACATATCGCCTTCTGTATTGGTTCATGCCTAAGTTGGAGATGGTTCTTGTGGTGAGAACACACTAGGCTGCTATACTTGATAGATAATTCTACTGGAAGTAGTGCTGCTTCTTGGTCAGTCATTAACTGGCTGACTTACTTTGCATACGTCTCAAACCTAATCACCGAACGTGCTGATAGCTTTGCTCAATGTTGCTATGTTGACTTTGATCTTTGTTCACCGTTGTGAATGCTGCACTTGGTCTTGTTTACATGCGTGTGTGCGTCACGTGAACTAGTGTTTCGGCGGATATAATCACATAAGCCTTTTGTTAAAGTATTATATACGTATATATAATGTAATTTGCTTACGGGATTAATGCTGCGTTGAAATACTCCTACTTCTTCTTCTTCACGACGTTTCGACCAGGGCTTAGGTCTTCATCAGGCGACGTCTACCGAATCTGCTACAGACTGTGATCTGTGACCAGGTTTGACCAGCACGACAGTCTCCAGCAGATCACAGTCTGTAGCAGATTCGGAAGAAGCCCCCTGATGAAGACCTAACCAAGCCCTGGTCGAACGTCGGGAAGAAGAAGTAGGAGTATTTCAACGCAGCATTAATCCCGTAAGCAAATTACATTATATTAATATGATGCTTGCGTAAACAACAAAATCTTTTATAAACATATATTCAATATCCAACGTTTGTTCAAAGTATTTCGATGGTATTGACACAATGCACAATAACCGCCTTTTTATTTAATTGGAGTTTATGACTATAGTTAATAAGCAATCGGAAAGAAATTAGCTATTGCCTTTATGCATTCTTTCGGAGTGATTTTGGAAAACCACACAAAACCGAAATCGGGATGCTCGAAATAAAGTTTTTCCAGATGGCAGGTTCGGACATTAACGCTCACCCACCAATCTCAGTATCAAATTGATTCGTGATTCAACTGAACCTTTCAGGAATTATTGTGCAGACTGACTACAAAAATTCAAGACGGCCATCAAACATACAATTCGTATATACTTCCTAGATATTGTGATTCGGTTTTGTATCGTTCCGCGTTGGATTTGGAATATTGGGTGATGCGTAGAAATGATGATGCCGTCCGAATTACTCCCCCCTTGTGTTGGGGGAACCCCCAGTCGCGTGCCGATAGTATCGCGTGAGCTCTTGTCGGAGGTTTGAGACTGGCGATAATGAGCGACCGTGACCCGCCTTCAGTCGATCGCTCGATTCACGTCTCGACTGACGATCGAAACACAATGGCCATCACGCTCGTCTCAAGGAGGCTAGATTAAATCACTTCATTGTCAAACAACAATCGCATCACGAGTTTCAGACGTTGATGCCTCTGAAATATAGCATCAAGGCTGCCTGCATCATCGCAAACATTTCGCCTTTATCTCGCATATCAGTAGGTTTAAGTTTCTCAGCCTACGATGTAGACTATAGGTACCCCATCTTTTTCAGCCTGCTGCTCCCTTCC
Organism: Vandiemenella viatica; assembly: GCA_031002005.1. Classification (NCBI taxonomy): domain Eukaryota; kingdom Metazoa; phylum Arthropoda; class Insecta; order Orthoptera; family Morabidae; genus Vandiemenella; species Vandiemenella viatica. Next base: position 232,845,748 of record JARYHS010008074.1, read on the forward strand.
CGAAAAAGAAAAAAAATACTCATCACTCCCTTCCCGAACAAAAAAATTACTTACCTCCTCCTTTTCAGAAAAAATAACAAACCGATTCACCTTCTTGTAATAAATAATGCAACCGATAGTGTTCCAACATTTTTGGATCGTGACCGATGTTTTAGAACAGTGATTCAGTGGCGCCTCTCTTAGGTAAAATTGAGAAATTTCATAAATATAGAGGAAAAAGGATATATTTCTAAAATTACTTTTTTTTTAAGTTATAAATAATATAAGTGTATTGTTCACAGTTTGCTTAACAAATACATATATAATATTAATTTTATAGCTGAGATAGGTGTAATGACATTAATTTTTAGATATTTGGAGACTTATTTGTCATCAGCAATCTTAAATCGCCACGTTCTGCTACTGAAAATTTGTTTCGTTTTTTTAGCGAATAAATTTCTGACAAGTCTAAATCCCCTTGTGGCTATATAAGGTCATATGAATACAGTTAAAAATTTCTTTTATGCAGCGCTTAAAGCTGAATATGATATTGGAAAGCAGGAGCGATGGTTGGTACTCAACGCCCCCTAAATTAGCCTTGGAGCAGAAACTCTCGTTACGATCTCTTCAACCCAGTCGTTGGCAACCACTGGTGTAAATGTTATGTTTAGGCACCACTGTAACAAAGAAGCAGTATCAAATCATGTTTATCAATATATTATGCGTAGTAAAAGTACTTTGCAACTTTCGAGTAATTTCTGTCAAATTTCATAACTGTCATTTCAACAAGAGATTATTTTCACTATCTCACTGTTATAAAAGTTGATTTTAAATTTTTTGTTCGGCATCTTTTGTTTAATTACTCTAACGAAATTAGGCATATAATATGCACCAATACTAAAACCAGATCACGGTTTGACAATAATTCCATGAACAAATTTCCTACATGCAACTCTATTTTTTGTTAGAGCTGACTGTTGTGACGTTTAGAGGGTTATTTGAAGTGTCCCATATCCGAATTATTTTGATCAGCTTCCATTAAAAAATTACTCCAAAACATCGACGCTGGGAGCAGCTACTGTGTAGTGAGTACGAACGTAAACTGTGTTGTGCCTGAAAACTGCACAACAGTGATTAATACGATAATTATGTATAATATTCTTCTTAGCTGTACAGAACAATGCGATATGCAGATTTATTAAGCACTTTAAATGTAAATCATTTGATAACCGAGATAGGTATTATAAATTTACTTTCGTCACCGTAGAGTCGTTTCTGGGGTTTCCAGCACTAGCGGCGAAAATGGAAGTGTATCTTTCCAGCAGAGCATTACAGCCTTGAAGCGAATATGTTAATGTCAAAGTTATGTTTTCGCTTCTATAAACCACTACTACCTATGCAAAATGTCATACTGCATCAAGTATTAAAACAGCGATATCATTCTTTTTCTTTCAGTGGTTCTGGAAATGGATATAATTTTTTCCTGAATTTTATTTCTGTGCTGATTTATAACTGAACGTTTGTCAGGATGCTTTTGGCTGAGCTAGTGGGCGTGTGCGGACGTGTTTAATGAGCTGGCGAGCTGACCTGATGGAATTCCAGTTCTGCTCGAAAGTTTCTCTTCAGTTCTTCAGGCAGCTCCGCTAGAACCATACCGTTGTGTTCTTTGAGGCTAATTTCCGACACCACTGTGTATTGCGACCATAGACCGAAGGTTAGAAATGGATTCAAGTTCTAATTATATGAAGAAATTCGAAACTTGCAATGGAACCAATTTGTTGGCCTCGAAGATTGAGTAATACGGTTGATAACGTGCCGCAAAGTGTATTCCAACTGTCGTCGATTATCTAAGCGCCTATAAGGTAGTTAGTGGTTAGTTATTTGCAGGAAGATGGTCGTCCCGGACAGTATGTGAATGGCAGGGTGGCAGGCTTGTGACAGAACAGAATAATTTCATAAGAAAATCATAGTTTTGTGCCATGAAATTAAACAAAAAATGATATATTTACTCCTATAGCAAGGAAATGTAAGTTGCCATGGCAATAAGAAATCAAGAGATAGCTAGAGGTTAGCGACGTAAAGGCTGAACGGTTGCTTTGTTACCAGTTCACTGCTTAAGAACTTTGCATTCTTCGGATATTTTAAGACCGATGTAGTTCCTAGAAGAATAAGAATTGGGAACAATAAATGTTAATCTGTTAAAAGCGTAGAACTGAGTTATTTATAATTATAACATCAGGCGCGCGACATGGCGACCGTGACAGGACTTGAATTTGTGTGATGTTAAGCTAGAATGCTGTATGTATGTATATTTACATTAATAGATATATCAAGACAATACCATGACAGGACTTGCATTTGTGTGGTGTTAAGCTAGAATGCTGTATGTATATATGTTTTCATTAAGACAATACATGTTTTTTTTAGTTCATTTCATTATGTTGTTAGTATTAAGAAGAGACTGTTTTGTAAAATGTTTTGTAAAAAATTCTACTAGGAACAGAGGAAAGAGTATCGCTGGATGCAAGGTTATTTTCTTAAGTTTACCAATGTCTTTTAAGCAAAGACATGGTGAACTTGAGGAGGCATGTGACAGAACAGAATAATTTCATAAGAAAATCATAGTTTTGTGCCATGAAATTAAACAAAAAAATGATATATTTACTCCTATAGCAAGGAAATGTAAGTTGCCATGGCAATAAGAAATCAAGAGATAGCTAGAGGTTAGCGACGTAAAGGCCGAACGGTTGCTTTGTTACCAGTTCACTGCTTAAGAACTTTGCATTCTTCGGATACTTTAAGACCGATGTAGTTCCTAGAAGAATAAGAATTGGGAACAATAAATGTTAATCTGTTAAAAGCGTAGAACTGAGTTATTTATAATTATATAACATCAGTCGCGCGATACTGCGACAGGCTCCTAACAGGTGGCTACTACAACTGTACCGACAGTACTCTGTGAGGCCCAACGGTAAAGGACACTGCTTCATAGCGTGTAATTTGCAGGCCGCCTCCGACTGAACTGTCAGCAGTAAAGTGCTGACTGCAAGATCAGCGAAGTTCTACATGTCCCGCGTTCAGCGGGTCAGTGATCATCGATTGCCAATACCTGACGACCAAATATTTCCTTGATTCCTCAAATATTAATGGTATTCAAAGTGACCTCTCACAAGTCTACACTCAATAACACTCAAAACCGATGGACTTATAATATTTTGAGGTCTTCAAATGCGAAACTCCAAAATTAATCCGTTAAACTGGAATGTTTGTAAAAGATATTCAAAATAATAAGAAATAGTGCAAAACATTGTAAACCAGATGATACTGTGAATTAAAATTATTTTATGATGCCCGCAGAACATTTTCGTTGGCATCTATTGAGATAGAAATTTACTGACAATGTTTTTAAGATATCTACTGAAAATGTTTCGTTCATCTATGATTTCTCGCCAAGAGTTCCTGTAACTTGCTAGACTATACGGCATCGAGCGTGATGGTGTAACGGTTAGCGTTCTGGCCTCGCATTCGGGAGGACGGTGGTTCGAATCCCCGTCCGGGCATCCATATTTGGGTTTTCCATGGTCTTCCAAATCACTCCAGACAAATTCCGGGACGCTTCCTTCAAAAGGCCATGGCCGAATTCCATTCCATTCCTTGCCTCCCATACTTTCCCGTCTCTAAAGACCTCGTTGTTAAGAGACGTTTAGCAGTTAAAAAAAAAAGACTAGACGGCGGTTTTATTTATATTGGTACATTACCTTATGATATCGACATGTCTATTAAATCCTGTGTCTGTTTTATTTGAATAAACATTTTTAACAGTTTTCGTTGTTAAAATATAATGCTCTAGTCAAGATAACTTCAGGTCAGATTCAGTCTAGATAAAACAGCTGTAATTTAATTATGTCCTCAGTTGGTTTGTAATTGCTTGGTAGGACATTAGACAAAATGAAGGCGACCAGCTCGATATGCTCTCGTATTTTATCCGCATGTTCCTAGATGAAAATTAAAGGCAAGTGTACGAAAAACGCTGTTTCACATACAACTAGTGACGATTTAATACGACTGTTACGTTTCTGATTGGTTTGTCCCACCCTCTTCCCCCGACCCCGTAGCTTGCCAACTGGATCTGATCACAAAAATAAGACGAACAGTTTCTGTCCTCCATGTGGGCTGTTGTATTTGTGTTTGACTGGGATTGCTGTTGTTAAGTTTTGTTTTGCGTTGTTGATATGAGCATAAGCAAGGAGGAGAGCGGAAACCGGTGCCATCCGTTCAGGATTACTCTTATACATTAAGCCGCTGACACTTAATACTTACCGAAGAAATGTTTGGTACTTACATCAGGGTTTTGTTAAGCAGTAGGATGATTAGGAATTATACACGACCTAATCACCTAACCTGGCGGTGAAGTTTTGATTAGCAAAAATTCATCCCACCATCGGAGCTCAACCATCTAGTCACGTGGAAGGCGCCGGACATCATCGGAACAACACAAAGACCCGAATGAACTGCTCCAATCGGTGAGAAAACTGGCACTCACTTATAACTAACAATTTGAACATTACCATAGCTCGCAAATGCAAAAGCAGAATTAGCCAGGCATCAACAGTCCAGATGCCGAAAAAGTTTGAAAACCTCAGGTAATGGAAAATTTGAGGAGTGATAGTTGAACTAATTTTTTAATAGAATTTAAAGTATTGCTGGAGAGTCACACTGGGGAGTGGCACTATTACATCTTGGTTCCGAATGAATTGAGAACCAATAACGATCAGTTGATAGTTCTCTCAGAAGTTGTGAGTTAGTCGGCCAAGTTGAGGTTTTCAGCTACTTTCAAATCAAGGCTGTATCTGAAGAGAATATCCTGGACACAAGTTTATATTTTGTATCTAAAGCTATTTTTTCTTCGGGCTTTACATATCTTCGACGTCAAGATCATTAAAAGCAGGAGAAGAATGAGAACAAGGAAAGGGAAGAAAATTGGCCATAGAATTCTGAAAGAACCATCCCGGCATTTGTCGTGAGTGTTTTCGGGAAACCAATGAAAAAAGGATGGGCATTATTAGATCCTGCATCCACCAGAATTTCAGTCAGAATTTTACCGCTCACCATAAAGGTACAGTGTGTGTGTGTGTCTGTTGGGGGGTTGGTGTGGATTTTTACTGTTTCATATAATATTGTCTTCGAGACGAAGTGAGGAAGTAGCACGGACGGAAATTAAGAAACAATAGTATCAGAAAATTATCAACTCACTACCTCAACAAGTCAGTTACTAATGAGTAGTTTAACTGATATTCGGAAATCGGTAGTACTGTGTGGTGGGGATAGTGCATGTACCAGCTTATTCCATTACTCTACAATAGTACAGAAGAGAAGGAATATTCACAGATGACAGTGGATATTTGCGTTTTTTTAACATTTAAAAATGGTATATCGTCATTAGATTTAAATCAGGATAAACTGAATTCTTCTAATTAATACTTCCTCCCTAATTTTATCTTCATAATGAGTGATAAATGTCACTAAACTGAGGATATAAAATTTATTTTTGCATGAAGGGTGATATAGTTTTGGTAATCACTGACTTTTCCAGTAGGATTCATTCTAAGCGCCAGCTGATTTTGTGATTAAAAGTTTCAATTGCCTGTCAGCGTTATCTTTGATTACTCTTCCAGTGGTAGTGCTGCTCTGGCCAAACACCATTAAAACACCGATGACGTCCGTAACGTCAGAAAATGCGATCTAAGTTATTTCTAGATGACACTTTAGGTATTACATTATATTTTATGAGCTTTATTTAATTAGTGTGGATAATTAACTCACGATAATCACTAGATCAACTCCCGAAAATTAGTTGGACAAGGAAGCCATATCATCACGAACACACTTAACCTGCTGCTCATTTATATTGTAAAGTAAAAATGCTGTTAATTAATTTAGCTCCAGCAAAATGATGGGAACTATCGTTATCACGAAATGAAAATCGTTGTTCCAAAAGAACTACTCGATTTACTTTTTCCCTGAATCTGCAGGTAAAAATCTTAACAGCACTTTTTGCAATAATTACAGCACAAATTACAAATATATTAGCTTACAGTCTCCATACTACACAGTTTGAGATCCGCACCCGTGCCTTACGACAATATGACGCCAACACTCTTTCTGTACTCTCAGTTGTTTACGATTAACGCTAAAGATCCTTAATACCAGCTAACGCTACTAATATTATACTACCCCCTAATGCTATACATATTACGGCTTGTACAGTAGAAATCCTATGATATAAAAATGAATTTAAATACACAAATACAATTATTTATCAACACAAATCATTGATTAAAGAAAAATAATAACAAATATAAAAATGATTGTTAGAATGGGATATTGTCGCAATGTCCTGTGGATGAATAACTTTGGATTAATTTTTGCGAGAACGACTCCAGACTAAAAGAACCCATACAATAATTATTTCCAGTAGAGTGTGAAACTGTATTTCTAATGCCTCAAGCACTACTTGCAGATATTCGAACAATTGAATAAGCACTTTTTGCTTGCTAAATATTATTGTCAATCATACTTTTGCATTTAAAACAGCGGTGCAGGTGTTCAGTGGCTAGATGTCTGGTTAGAAATTCCAAGGTCCCCGGTTCCATTTTAAACTGCGTGTCCATCAAACACAATACTAATTACGATTACTAATTTCTTTTTAAGTCATCAGTTCGATCCAGAAATTCCCCATTTTTTAAAAAAATAATTATTTATTTTTATTTTTTCCGGTAATAGATAATGTCTTTCGCCTCTATTGTGAGCAAAATCCTAGAGAAGTAAATAAAGTGTCACCAGTTGTTTGTGAAACCTTTGTTATGCATGACGAGTAGTTATTTTCTTTGTGAAACGTGGAATTTCCAAAAACCGTAAAAGATCGGCCAGTGTAGAGGGCGCGAAATTTGAAGTTGATCCCTATTGTACCTTCCCATCCAGCAAGGTGACTCTTCAGCGCGTCTGACCACACTGATGGACTACCTCCTCGAGAAGGCAGGGAAAAAAGGTTGTGGGTTCAAATATAGTACATAGAGCATGAATTCGTACCAGCTTTACAACCAAATGAATGACCAGCATACACACATACATCATACATTTACACCATTTCGGGAATTTATCAGACCCGCCAGTGTGGCTGGCAGAATCGAGTCTTGGTCCCCGCATGGTGACGTCCTGACTACGGTTTTTCGCAATCACGAAGGCGGATGCCGAGAAAGTCTAAGTGTAATTACACGTTACAAATGACAACACAGCTTTCATCCCTGGGAGGCGTCGGGCTCAATGACAAGCCGGTATGATCCCAAACATGTTGCATCTTGAAAAAATACCGACCCTGCGATTGAGGGATAAAACCTACTGATAATTTGAACAGAACAGACCCTATAAGGAACAAGACCCTTTGCACTATATTCACGTGACCATGTTTTATTGATCACCATTCTCGACATTTTCGCGAAAATGGATACATTTTAGTTGACTGTTAGCCCAGATGACATACAAGTACTAAAATTAAATAATATTTTCAAAACTAAAGTGACCATGACCACAAGAAAATAACAATTCACGATTTTTTGTTTTGTTTTTCGTGTTTTTGTAGTGTTTTCGTTGTTGTGTTTTTTTTTTAATTTTTTTGTTGTTTCATATATATATATTTTTTTTTGTTTCTTGAAACGGTAGTATATCGATAACGAAGGAAAAATCCGCCTGTAATTCACTAAATTGTACCTGTGTTAGTATTCTCTGTAAACAGTCATCATAATATAGGTATGGTATTTTTAATTATTTTAGTTTAATTGAAATGAAGCAATCAAGCTCTGCTGTCAATTTCCTTATCTGATTTGGTTGAAGCATTGCCAAAAATATTGTGATAAAATACTGGTGAAATACGAGAACAATAGAGTTATGGTGTCACAGTTCAGTTTGATGAGTCATGATCAGAGGTCGACCGTAGCAATAACTATGCGAGTCCGGTGCGACAATTAGTACTCTAGAGCAGCGGTTCCCAATTTCCTTTTGGCCACGGAACCCTAACGGATCATACATTTCTTGGCGGATCCCCATTTTTATAAGCGTAAGCTGAAAAACCAGTCTCGCAGCAGTAAGTCGTCACAAATGGAGGCAGAACCATGATAGCCTTCTCACGGCTCGGTTGTGGTTCTTTTCAACCAACATTTTATTTAATTCTCGGACGGAACCCTTGTGACTCATCCACGGAACCCCAGTGTTCCGCGAACCATCATTTAGGAACCACTGCTCTAGAGATCTAGAAAATACCTACAAACGTTCGAACGTTTTTTTTTTTTTTTTTTTTTTGAAAAAAAAAATTATGTGTGGGACATGTCAGATTGGACCTACAGCAGTATCAGTTATTACAATCATTTTGATAATCTTCCACCCCAATGTTTGGACGAATTCTAATGCCCATCAGTAGCCATGGATTGGAAAAAGAAAGGGGCTTTAATTTAATTACGAATGGAGGCACCCAAAAAGTATCCGGAAACGTCCATCACTTACCACGAAATCCAAAATAAAATTTGGGGTTCTTTACCGCCACAAATAATTAATTCCAAAATCGGAAGCATTACGAAAAGAAACGTTACAATTTTTACTGGAGTCGAGTTCTGCGGTAAAGTACGTCTGTGGAAGATTAAATACCACTTGTGTTTAAATTAGAATTAGAATTAGTTTATAACAAATGGCAGCAGTGAGTAAGGACAGCTGAAAACGCTCCAGCTGGAACCTGGAGCGTAATAAAATCACCTGCAAATCACTGCCACATAACGTATGGGTTTTAATGCTCAACTGTAATCCTGACAGACACTGGAAAACTGTTGTTAAAAATTCAGTGATTGGGACGAGAGGCAAAAGCATACTATTTTTCGAGACTAGCAACACAAGTAACTCAGTCTGCAACGCACGACCCTACAACGTTACTTGTGATAATTTTTATTTTATTTACTTCGTTGTAATGTGTTAACCATTATCTTTTTGTCATCATCATTGCAGTCATATGTTGACTCACGCTTGCCCTTTTTTTGTATCTAGTTGAACTCAGAGATACTAATGTTCTCTGACTTTTACTTTGTATATGTTTGCTTTTAAAAAGTGAACTATACATTGTGTTGCGTTATGTTTTACATTACATCTACATCTACATCTACATATATACTCTGCAATTCACAAAATTGTGGGTGGCAGAGGGTGCTCAGCACCAAAGCTAATCTCTTTGCTGTGCATTCCAATCCCTAATGGTACGAGGGAAAAAAGAATTCATATAAGAATCAGTCCGGCACCTTATTTATCTAATTTTATCTTTCCTGTCATTCCGACTCAAATAGGTTGGTGGAAGGAGTATTTCGCTACACTCATGAGTGAAAGTTGGAGTACGCATGTTTTCCAATAAGTTTAAACGAAACGTGTGTCGTCTATCTACCAGAGACTCCCAACCTAATCTACTAATCAGTTCTGTGACGCTTTCATAAGGACTGTAGCAAGCGGTCACGAATCGAGCAGCTCTTCTCTGTACTTTCTCTATACTTTCGATCAATCCCTTACGAAACGGGTCCCAAATGGCACAACAATAATCCAAATGTGGACGCACAAGAGATTTGTACGCTATCTCCTTTGTTTGTTCATTACAATTTTTCAAGATTCTACCTATGAATCGCAGCCTAGAATTTGCTCTACCTACTAAAGAATTAATGTGTATGTCCCATTTCATGTTCCTTTGTACTGTTACTCCCAAATATTTAATAGAATCGACCATATCAATAACTGTATTGTTCAACTCGTATTTCTGAACAATCGGATTCTTTTTGTTAGTTATGCTCATTGTCTTGCACTTTTTACAGTTAAGAGTAAGTTGCCACTCAGCGCACAAAGCCAATTTCTAAGCAATCGGCCAAAGTTCTTACTTCCCTATAAATAACCGCATCATCAGCAAACAATCTAAAAAGGCTTTTCACTTTGTCTCCGAGATCGTTTATAAAAATTAAGAAAAGAAGTGGTCCTATTACACTTCCTTGAGGTACACCCGATGTAACATCTAGATTAGAAGAACTTTCTCCTTCAACGACAACATACTGCGACCGACCAGATAGAAAATCCTTTATCCATTCACAAAGCTGATCCGATATACCGTACGCTCGAAGCTTCGCTAAAAGGCGGTTGTGTGGCACAGAGTCAAAGGCTTTCTGGAAATCTAAAAAAATTGCATCTACTTGTGAACCTGTATCGATAACTTTCATTACGTCGTGTGTAAATAGGGCCAGCTGTGTTTCACATGATCTTTTCTTCCGAAATCCATGTTGATTTGTTGTAAGCAAATTATTATAATCTAGAAAATTCATAATGTTCGAGCATATAATATGCTCCATAACTCCATTACATGTTTTCTATGGCCATTACATGAACTGCTGCTATTGGCAAAGACTCCCTTGTTTGAACTTCAATGCGTAGATTATTTGGAGGATCCTACTCTTCAGATACACGGCTAAAGCAAAAGTAAACACGCAGTACCCCGTTAAGTCAACATCGCCAGTGCTTGCTCAATAACCTAAGTGCCATCAGATAGGAATAAAGCTAACCTGCTCGCCATCGCTTCAATAACCGCAGCTCGTATACCAAGGGAGTTCCGTAGTCACAAGCTGAGTTTGACTGTAATTATTTGCCATTCCCGCAGTACCATCAGTAGGCACTAATATTTTCAAAATGAAATTACAAATGAACCTTATATTTTATGGGGCAGCTGTAAATGTGTACTGTATGCTCCTTCGAGGCGTCACAAAGCGATTATATCGTCCCCGTATTTAGACTTTTTTGCTTTACGCCTCGTCAACGTCGACATTATTAGAGATGGGAGGTGGCTGGGAACTAGGAACTGGGAGGAATTCGGTCATGGCCTTTTGAACGAAGCATCCCGGCATTCGTCTGGAGTGATTTGGGTAAACCATGTAAAACCCGCACAGGGATTCGAACCGGCATCCTCCCGAATGCGAGGCCAGAGCGTTAACCGCTCAACCAACAAGACTGCAAGAGAAACTTGCTGCCAATGACAGCTATTGTACTATGCAAGATTTAATTTGGCTCACTGAAGTGTATCGGGTACTGGTCACAGAAGATCAGCAGGGAAGATTAAGGGGTCAAGCCTGATCTTAGTAAATTTGTTTTAAATGCCGTGATGATGTCAATTTAATGACTTTTGTTTTGAGGAAGACAAGGTATGTCATTCCATAATATTAAAGAAATAATTAACTATAACTGTCAGAAATTGGATTCCTACATATTAATTTTATCCGTGCATACTAATTTTATATTCATTCAGTATGGGTTGAGTTGGTTTTCAACTTCAGTGAGAGAAATGATTTCGGTTTTATGATTCTCATGACCTTTTTCTTTTTAATGTCTTTCGTCTTCTTTGGTCATACAACCAGCTCAAGTGTGATTAATAACCATCTAGTGATTTCAGTTTTCTAGAGTATATATTTTCCAACTAATTAGAGACACCACAGAACGGACGTGATATTAGCACCGAGCGTGTTGGGTGAGCGGCAACGCTCTGGCCTCACATTCGGGAGGACGCTGGTTCAAATAATCCCCGTCCGTGCATCCAGATTTGGGTTTTCCTTGGTTTCCCCAAATCACTCAAGGCGAATGCCGGAATGCTTCCTTCAAAAGGCCATAGCCAAATTCCTTCCCGTTCCTTGTCACCAGTCCTTTCCCGCCTCTAATGATGTCGTCGTCGACGAAGCGTAAAGTCATAAGCAAAAAAATGACATTAACACACAAACCTACACACCCACGCCCTCGTTTGGACGGGACCCGGTGACCTGCGGCGCGTGGTGCCAGCACTCTAGCTGGGCCGCATTGTCTTGTCATTCACATGTTGTGTTGTGTTTGCCAGTAATCTGGCCACTGCGTAGGCAGTAGGTTGAGTTTCTTGCGTGGGCGGACCGCATCCTCTCGTCGGAACAGACGTTTCCTTCCGTGACTCATCATTTTCACGATTTTGATAGATAGCTTCAGCAGGCAGAATCCTTTTACACAGAGAATCAAAAAAAAAATCGTGATAAGATTTGTGTGTTATTCTTTTTAAATCTTAAAGTGAGTAGCTAAGAAAGATTATTGGTATTAAATTCGAGGAAAAGAATGTTCATCATTTGTTCAGAAGCATAATGTTTCTTTCTTTTATTCTAGAAACTTTAAGTTTCATCATCGAGAAGATATACTGAGAAATTTGTGGAATTAATTATGTTAGAAAGATTCAAGTATGTTTACCTTCTTTCAAATAAATGATAAATTGTAATATTTGTTGCTGATGAAATAAGTGCGAAGATAAAGCTTCATGAAATATACTAAAACTAATCACGTTATTTTGCAGTCAGCAGCCTTATTCGGAGACAACATCGTACATTGAATCTCTTCCACCGCTATAACACTTTCTTTGGTTATGCCTTTAGGCCCGAAGACGTTGAGACCATTAGGGGCGGGAAACGGTGGGGGGAGGGGGGCAATGAACGGGAAGCAATGCGGCAACGGCCTTTTGTAGAAAGTATCTCGGCATCGCCTGGAGTGATTTGGGGAAACAATGTGAAACGCAAATCTGGATGTCCGGATATGGTTCGAACTCACGTCCTCCCGAATGCGAGGCCACCACACTCAGTCACAACAACACTACATCAAAGTGACATACGATAGTAAATAGAAAATTTTCTGATGGCGTTACAGCAAGAAAGAATTACGTGTTCATATTTTGCTAAGCAATCGTCTCTGAATAAAGCATTTTTTAACCAAAAGCGCTAATAACTGCGATTTACCAACTACGTATTCACCTTTAGAATAAAAAAATCTAAATTTCGTTATGCTATTAATGTACTGAAATACCATCCTAATTGCGTGGAGGACACTCAATTTTTAGTTTTTATTGCAAGGATTACAGTTCTTCGAGGTTCTACAGTCAATTTAATTTCAGTTCCGTCGTCAAGCTATAGGAACTAATGATAAGCTCGTACAGGTTAATAGCTATCGCACGTAAAAGATCATATTGACTTGAAATACTTTTAGATACCATCCCATACATTAATCCAGTGAAGGAACTGTAGCATATAGACACTAAATTCGGATAGAATATAATTATTTATGATGCAATACCTCACATGCAGGGTTAGTTCATTTTGATTTCAACGTACATCATCATTATTAGTATCACCAAGCTCAGAATTTAAATTTTCATTAATTAAAGAACTTTTTGCATCAGAATGAAATGGTGGAGAGAGCTCGCACACCCTAGGAGCAATAAAAATCTAAACCTAAATAGTGACAAAAATTCTTCAGCAAAAAAGGAAAGTTTACATGAGTAATTTTGTGTAGTAACATGGGCTTTAGGGCGCATTGACGTCGATATCATTATCGCGATTGTGTTAGAACACAGCACCAACTCAACATGCTGATCGTCAAATGACGCAGTGTTTATCAGAGAGGAGAGCAGTGAGTTTTACAAACGAGGCCTCATTACTATTCTACGTCACGAGTCGCGTTGGCTGATACGCTGTGCTTGCAGGCAACGCACGCGTGTCAGCCTTTTTATCTTTACTTCTCGCAGAGCGGGCGCTACCGTTAGCGAAACATTACGTTGTTTGTAGAAACACCTCTTTTTCCTTGAAGACTCATTATACAAACAAATATTGCCTGAAGTACAAAGGAGTTGCTGGATCAGAACTTTAAAAGTGATAAAACGTGCATATTTGGACAGTAATGCAACAACCTAGTACATTTCCTATCGAATAAAGCAAGAATCTTTTTATACCTACATCAAAAATTTTAGACGTATTCACAACATAAAATATCCCTTAGTGTTATCTTTTAATTCAACAAAGCAATTTCAACTATTTTTAAAAGGCTTCTGGAAGACATCTATAGACATGACTTTTCACTAAAACATAATTTTACACCAATTCGTGTATTGGTGTTGATTTCATCGCAAAGTAACAGGCATTTGTAGCATCGACATATAAATGAGTACCTCACTAATTAATTATTTTTTTAATTTAATTTAATTGCAATGGAGCACAGGCTCCGGTGGCAATTTCCCTACACACCCATCTTCCCCCTATCCTGCACCTACCTACATTTGCCCTCTACAAATTTTATCTTTAAATTCTTTCAAAGTTTTCGGTAAATTATTCATCATTTCTCTTGGTAACTCATTCCAATCCCTGACACCTTTACCTAAAAAAGAGAATCTTCCTACACCCTTGTGCCTGAAATCGAGTGCAAGCTTGTGGTCATGGTCATCTTTTCCCTTCCATGCACTACTTTTCATACATATTGCAATATCTTTCCATGCCTCATCGCCAGTATATGCCCTGTACACTCCCATTACCCTCCTCATCCTCCTCCTGTCTTGCAATGAATCCCATTCCAGCTCCTTTATCATATCCGTCACTGATTGCATTCTGCAATAATTTCCAGAAACAAATCTAGCAGCCCTTTTTTGCACCCTCTCCAACTCCTGTATTTGATACGTAAAATGAGGGTCCCATACTACACTACCATATTCGAGCAATGGTCTGACCAAAGTTTTGTAACCCAATTCCTTGACTTCTCTCGTACATCCCCTCATCACTCTCTCCAACAAGTGCAGAACTTTGAAACCTTTTCCTACCACCTGTCCTATGTGTCCTGCCCAGTTAAGTTGTTATCAAAAGTAATTCCAAGATATTTACATTTCAAGTCTTCAACAAGCAATTCTTTCCCCACCTTATATTCATAATTAACCTTTTGTTTTTTATTTGTGTATCTAATAAGCTGACTCTTCTTTGCATTTATCTTCATTCCATGTTTACCAACCCAATTAGATATTCTGTCCAGATCACCCTGCAACTGTTTACAATCCTCTATCGTTATGATTCTTTTATACAGCGTTATGTCATCTGCAAACAATCTAATTTCAGATAGTAAACAATCAACACAATTATTCATTGGAATAATGAATAGCAATGGTCCCAATACGCTACCCTGTGGCACACCCATTTTTACTTCAACTTCTTTTGATACTACATTTCCTACCCTAACTTTCTGTTTTCTACCTTTTAAAAATTCTTCTACCCAGCAAATGACTTTCTTATCCACTCCAATGGTTTTTACCTTATTTACTACCATTTTATGGCTTACTCTGTCAAACGCCTTAGACAGATCTAGTGCTACAATTTGGCCTCCCTTGTCCATTTCATCTGAAATATCTTGCATATATCCCACCAACTGAGATTCGCATGAATATCCTTGCCTGAAACCATGTTGCCTGCTTGAAAACCACTTACGTTCCTCACATATATTTCTGATGTGGTTGCATATCAATCTTTCCATTAATTTACCTACCACTGATGTCAAACTGATTGGCCTGTAATTCTCAACTCTAGTTCTCACCCCTCCCTTATGTACCGGTACTACTATTGCACTTTTCCAGTCCTGTGGTAAGCAGCAAGTGTCTAGACTCAATTTAAATAATATTTCAAGATAAGGTACAATGTCACATCCGGCTATCTTTAAGATATCTGTAGTAATATTATCTTCACCAGCCCCTTTAATTTTTTTCAGCTTTCTTTTTTCCTTCATTATTTCCTCAGGATGGATATCAAATTTTTTACTATCGTCATTTCTAACTGTGTTGTTAAGCTCGTTCTCCGAATTAGACCCTCCTGTTTCTGATTGTCCCTAATGCTTTCACTGAACCAGTTACTTAAAATCTCTGCCTTTTTCAAGTCGTCAGTAACTTCTTCTTCATCCTTATCTATAAGTGTCTCTACACCCTCCCATCCCCTCAGTTTCCTGATATAGCCATAGAAATTTCTAGATGCGTCAGTCAATGGTCCTCCTGCACTGACAATACTCTTCATAAACCCATCTTTAGCCATTTTCTTTGCTGTTATTAAGTCCTTGTTTAGTTGTTTTAAATATTCCCTAGTACCCTGCTGTCTCTTAACTCTGTTATGTTCTTTTCTTACCAACCTCTGGGAAAGTAGTCACTATTGCAGCTAAGCGTCTACTGTAGGCAAAAAAATATTATATCTTGAAAAAACAAACGTAAGAATGCAAAATTTTAGCGTTTTTATACTCTGATTTGAATATTGGTGCCAAAACGCTCGCAGCTGTCATGTCATCTCTAGTGACGTCACATTTCTGGCCGCGCCGGTGTAAGCTAAAGGATGGTTTGATTATTTCCTGGTTAAAATAGTTTCTACAATTTACAAGTGGTGTGTACTACCTCAGAGCGTAAACACATTTAAAACGCCAAATATGTTTGTTTATATTCCACACAACCAAGATAAGAGGAAAAAGTAGCTAAAGCTTGTACGTCACGACACAACGTATTTGTCTACAAAGTCTTCAATGTATTTTTGTTAAGACCACTTCGACGTAAATTTAGACTTAATATTCTATACTCTTTAATAAGTTATGTACCTTAGTATTTTGTTCTGTGAAAAACTTAAATTTTATCGTTAAATAAATTACGACTTCGGATGTTAAAACGCCGTTTGTTGTAAATGTGTGGAAATTTTTTATTGGTTCAGTTGCTAACTGATAGTCAAAATTACATGGAGTATCATATAGTTCGGTATCACAAGTACGCATGAAACCAGGCTGTATTCCAACAAACCCATGTTGCGATTTTGATAGTAATTTATTTCTGTTTTCTTACTTTTTGCACATAATTTTCTGTGTTGTTTTTGAAATCTCTTTGTCGATGTTGTAAATCTGTTTTCCCTCACTAAAATATTTGAAACACTTTATATTCAGAGGATGACGTCGACGTTTATTTTATTTTTTAGCACACAAGCTTAAACGAATGTCAAAAAATATTTCGACCAGTGTAAGAAGATAGTTTGAAATTTTTTTGGAAAATATGAACAAAATAAATTTCTAGCAATAAAACAACGTGTAAAACCACTAATACAGAAACGAAAAGCTGTATAGTTGTACAATGAGGACGTTACTGTCAGAAGTATAACGTCGAACAAATGTATGCAGACTTTTAACTTTTTCCAGCCGCATCCATCAAAACTTGAAGGGGAACGCTTAACAACTACACAAGCTTCTGCACAGCAATAACCATATAAAAAACTTTTTAAGAAATTTTTTTAAAAATTGTTATTCAAAATGAGGACCCACTGACTAAAACCACAAATTACAGATTTGTATTAAGTAAAATGCTTCACTAATACGCACGCTTCTAAAATTCCTTGTATTCTAACGTTTCTTCGTAATGTGATTATACGACTAACAGAATAGATTCAGGCCTACTTACTTGGACGTTTTAACGTTCCGGAATTCTGCTGAAGAGCAATGGCGTTTGGACGCAAAAAACATTCCCAGCTTCGTCACCTCAATGTTGGACCAATTAGAGTTGTTTGCTTTGGTAAATCTTATTTCCATTTCGAATATAAGTAGTTTAATTGATTTATAACTATCGCTGAAACCTTAAAGAACTTAAAAACTCAAATATACGACACACACATTGTCAATACACTGTAAAGCACGGGAGCTAAACTGGCGCTAGCTGATCAGTGACGCCATGCACTCTGATTGGTGTTTCGTATCACATGACTAACAGCTGTCTTTTCACGTTTTTATTTCATTAAAAATAATATGCTTTGAACGCTTATACAACAAATAAATTAATTTTCGGTATCCATACAACATACCCTATCATTGTAAATTTAGTTTTCATAGTTTCCTTTGTAGTGTGGTTACGAAGCGATAAGATGAATTATTTTAAAATTTCTAGTAATGGCTGAAATTATATACAATGTTTTGTACTCACATTTTGAAATAAATGTTAATACTTCTGTGAACATTTTTTCTTTCTGCTGCAATAATAGTTTCCCATAGCGCTCGTTTGGCTGTGATATCCGTTGGTGTTCCTCGAAATTATTTCTCTCGCAGCCTTCCTGCCCTCTCTAGTTCAATAATCTCTAACCATGCAAACAGAACTGGGGGTGTACGTTTATTCTGATTCTGGTGGTAAATCTCCGGCTCTGGCATTTAAGAAAACATGCTGTCAAACTCCGGTTAGAAGATTTAAATTTTTGATTAAATCCTCTCAGGATCTGAGGCTGTCAGAAAAGCACTTTAAAATCGATGACCAGGTATCCTGTCTATATGTGAAGATTCATTCGATAAGAGTCAATGATCATACTTTTTTAGAGCATTAGGTTACAACCCAACGATAAATTTGAAGAACTGCAGCAGAAACATATCGCGCGCGTGGTTATAATTATAAATAACTCAGTTCTTACACTTTCAACAGATTTACATTTATTGTTCACAACTCATATTCCTCTAGGAACTACATCGGACTTATAGTATTCGAAGAATGCACGGTTCTTCAGCAATGAAATGGTTTCAAAGCAACCGTTCGGCCTTTACGTCGCTAACCTACCAGCTAACTCTTGATTCTTTATCGCCATGGCAACTTACATTTCCTTGTTACAGGAGCAAATATATCGATTTTTGTTTAATTTCATGGCACAAAAATATGGTTTTCTTATGAAATGTTTCTGTTCTGTCACATAGTGACGGAAAGTCTGAATTTTGAAATATTAACATTTGTTTCAGAAGTGTGAGAAAGATGGTAAGATAACCTCAAGGAAGTGTAATAGGACCACTTCTTTTCTTAATTTTTATAAACGATCTCCGAAACAAAGTGAAAAGCAATTTTAAATTTTTTGCCGATGATGCGCTTATTTAAAGGGAAATAAGGAATTTGGCCGATTGCTGAGAAATTCAGCGTGATCTGAATGTTATTTTGGCATGGTGCGCGGAGTGGCAACTCACACTAAATTGCAAAAAGTGCAAGACAATGAGCATAACTAACAAGAAGATTCCAATTGTTCAGAAATACGAGGTAAACAGTTCAGTTATTGATATGGTCGATTATATGATATATTTGGGAGTAACCGTACAAAGGAACATGAAATGGGACTTACATATTAATTCGTTAGTAGGCAGAGCTATTCTGGGCTGCGATTCATAGATCGAGTCTTGGAAAATTGTAATGAACAAACAAAGGAGATAGCGTACAAATCTCTTGTGCGTCCACATTTGGACTACTGTTGTGCCATCTGGGATCCGTTTCGTAAGGGGTTGATCGACAGTATAGAGAAAGTACAGAGAAGAGCCGCACGATTCATGACCACTTGCTTCAGTCCTTATGAAAACGTCACAGAACTGATTAGTAGACTAGGCTGGGAGTCTCTGGTAGATAGACGACACACGTTTCATATAAACTTATTGGTAAACATGTGTACTCCCACTTTCACTTACGAGTGCAGTGAAATACTTCGTCCACCAACCTAATTGAGACGGAATGACAGGAAAGATAAAATTAGAGAAATAAGGTGCCGCACTAATTCTTACATGAATTCTTTTTTCCCTCGTACCATAAGGGATTGGAATGCACAACAAAGAGATTAGCTTTAGTGCTGAGCACCCTCTGTCACCCACAATTTTGTGAATTGCAGAGTGTGTATATAGATGTAGATGATAAAATGGGATTGGTTAAGAAAAACTGAAGGCAACTCCACACGGATTATAATCTTTATTTCTGATATATTATGCCGTTTGCAGAGCAGTTGGTGAATCTGTTACTTGTGGAATCACATTCAAATAAAACACACAATTAAATTTGCCATCTACTGAGCCATAGACAATTTCTGACAGCGATAGTGGAAGCATGCCGACACTAGCGATAAAGACCACTCGTGGCATATATGAAGCAGATAATCAGATGCGGCTCCTGCAGTGGACTGAAAAGGGAAGTGGAGAGAAGACTGGAAAACAGCGGAAAACGAACCTTTATGCTCGTAACTGAAGGAAAAGAGTTAGTTCCGTAGGCATGTTTAATGACCGTTAACACGAGTGAAAAAATAAGAAGTTAATTTTTACATTAGTTTTGAGAAACCCAAATTAGATATTTCATAGTGACTCACTGATATACCGACTAATAGCTAATCCTCAGTCCTTGTCTGTACTGTTGTTTTCACCTGCCTAACTGGTCGCTTGGCTGTCGCATTGCGGCGTGGTCCACACAGCCTCCAGGACTCGATACTCCGCCCCCCCCCTCCCCACGCCCCTTCAACACGCCGCCAATCACAGCTGCACCACTGCACCGTCACAACTGCAACAGCGACAAAATGTAGTCAAGCAACATTTTACCTGTGTCAAGTTGTTCGTGTAGTAACTTACGGTCGCCGTGTTAGCTTCTTAATGGTGTCTGATATAACAACGAAGAGAAGCGGAACGAATTCTCGTATGTCTATCGGACCTCTCCAACTCATAATGTTATTTTATGTCTATTACAAGCTTTCATACAGGACGCTTCTTTGATGGTTACGTCCTCTATTTCATGTAGCAGAAAGTGATGTGTCTGAAGATATTCATCATACATCAGTAAGCAAATACTGTTTTGGTCGTACCGTCATGTTCGATGTTGTCTTTCTGACTGGCGTTGGTGTAACTTGTAAAATGATACGGGTACATCTACACATGTAATAAGGCTGTAAATGCCATAAGATCTGTACATTTAAGATTTTATAATTGAGTTTCTGGGAGTAGTAGCAAGCGAGAGTGAAGGAATTAACTGTTTTCAAATTATGTCTATCTATCTGTCTGTCTATTTGAATGCAAGTTGGGATGAAATGGTTTCATACAAAAATTACTGATCAAATTTTGACAGATACCGGGTTAATGTACAGCCTGTGGTTCCACCGATAAAGAAAGAGCATACTTCCTTTTGATGTAACTTGGAATAGCTGAGAGTTCAAGATAAAAGAGTTCATCAGCTAGTAACAATTTTTATTTTTTCTTATTGTTTTACGACTCTTTGACGTCGAGGTAATTAGAGGAGGAAAAGACGGGGGGAGGGGGGGTGGAGCAACTGGAAGGAATTTGACCCTCGCCTTTTGAAAGAACCATCTCGGCATTCGACTGGAGTCATTTCGAGAAACCACGGAAAACTCAAATCTGAGTGGCTGGAAGGGGATTCTATCAAGCGTCCTGTCGAATACGAGGCCAGAGCGTTACGACTCAACCACCACGCTGGGTAAATTTTTTTTAGCTGAACGCGATTTATACAAAATCTACCATTCTGATTTTGATGGAATTTCGTATAATGTATATCCCGTGTTCCTACGGGTAAAAGAGGGTATTTTTCATTTTGAAGTAACGCCGAAAAGCTAAGAAATATATAAACATAATGAGACTGTAACCGAAAAGACGTCTGCAGGTCTAAGGTGTTTTTTAAAAACTGCTTTTAATGTACTGTTCACAAGCTACATCCGACGTAGTCCAAAATTGTTAAACACTATGAACGTCATCGCATTTCCGAAAATGCATTCTGCCTAAGTTCTCATGATGGCGTGTGAGCTATGCGGCATCAGCTTCGCCACATTAACTTGAAGCAGAGCTAAGTTGGACAGTTTAATCAACTCCATTACTCTCCCTCCCTAACTTCACAGTTCTCCAGAAACGAGCTGAAGCAGAGCTGTCTCTGCAATATCTTCGTCCGTAACTGAGGAAAATTAATTACAGTACCAGAACAGAAAAATAGTTGGTTTTCTGTTCTCAGCTGAAAGATAGTTTTACTATTGCTCCGTCAGTGCTTGAAAATAAAACACACATGTTCTCAGCAAATAAAGAACAAATTTCTGGATTGTAAGAAAAAGACCTCCTCCTAGATTGGCAAACATTTAGTTTCATCAAAATATTCCAGTCAGCAAGTTGAAAAAGAACATAAACGCTTTTTTGTGATATTGAGAAAGCTAGTTCACAACTATTTTGCCACTGTTAACAGGGATAAAGACACAAAAATTAGAAAAACCGAAAAATGATTTCTCAGACTTGCGCGGCCGTCTTTAAAATGATTACTAGTAATCATAAACCAAATAATATTTATTAAGTAAGAAGAAAGTCTCTTGGCGGAGAGTGAAGATAAAGCGAATGAAATAAAGACTGAATGTATGATTCAGGTGATGATGATACAATGCGATACTACTGCACTCACTGTTCGTCATCGATTATCGCAGAACGATCGTTCTGGTGGTGGTTTTCGTATTGTTTCCCGTAATCTTTTACTAAGATGCACTAATGATTTAGCCTATTCACTCAGTATTAAAATAATTTAAAATTAAAATGTTACGCCATAGGGAAAGTAGTAACAGAACACAGCATTCCGTGTATTGACTAATCAGTGTGGGCATATACACTATATAAATTTCATGTTGAATGTTTGAATTTATTTACAAGCGATATATTTAATAAGTACTTGAAGAGTCAAGTTTACAGGTATCACACCATACAGATCTACTGCATGTCATTTAATTTAAAAATAACTACAGTTTGTAATTGCGGATCACTGTGTTTCAAATTATAACTGTAGCTGTCATTTATATGGCCAGTTCTGCTACTATCTAACGCACTATAAAATTTAAACATCCGATATGAATATAAAATAATGTCTACCTGAGAAACAAGAATAACGCTTATGATTATTATATACCCACATTTCTCCTGTACAAATACAGATTTTATGTTAATATATAATCTTTTTGGGTAACCGCTGAGTCTATATTCTTGAAATAGTGATCACTTCTGTAAAGTGGAATATATAAGTTAATGGTACGACAGTAAAACTATCATTCATATCTTTGAATCTACTGTATATAGCTATTTCTTGCAATAGACAATAAATACTTAAGTTTTGATGTCTTTTGAAATGAGAATCGTTGCGAGGAAATTCTTAAAAATAAACTTTGTAGAAAGTTGTTTAAGAGCTGCGGAATAAGTCTTGTTATTCCGTAAATAACCAGAAGCTTCATTGCAAGCGTGAATAACTAAAGAAGTGGTGGAGCAAGCAGCTGGCTCAACAGCTCCGAGGAGGATTGTAAAGCCGTATTTGAAAGGGAAGTGACGATCAATCTTGACAGACAGAAATACTTGCAACAAAAGCAGCGTCCCTCCTTCCCCACACAATACAGCTTGTAATTGTCTGCTCAATACAACTGGAGTTCTTGGAACTGCAATTCTTTTCTTTTCTCGTCATTATACCAGTTTCTAAGGAATATTTTCTATCAAATATCGTATTTTCTTCACTTTTATTAGTACCAAATTGCCAGTTATTGTGTAGAGTGTCTTGTGCACATATTTCTCCTTCCTTCGCTTATTAGGTTTAGCTGTTTAACAATTATTCTACTGCATATAAACAACTACACAAAGAAGAACAAACTACGACATTTTTCACCGCAGAGGATAATTATATATTATTTTATTCACACTACGTGTCTTTCAGTGAACTTAGCGTTATTTAAATTCATTCGAAATTCACAACACTCTTCACATGTCAATCACAACCTATTATTTTTTGGAGGGAATCATGATACATTAAAATATGAATCGGAATTTTGTTCGTTTGATTCGCGTAGTGATCTGAGCAAGGCGGCTTGGCGGGAAATCAGAGGGGGGGGGGGGGCAAGGAGATGAGATAGCCATGTTCACAGCGCACGCAAACACATCCGCGTTTTCATCGTTGCTATGAGTAAACACGAGGTAACACCGACCGTAGCGCAACGCGTTATAATTCGTTTTCTCGTCAACGAATGTGTGAAATTGAGTGAAATTTGAAACAGACTCCAAGCACAGTTCGGAGATGCTGTTCAAAGTAAAACCGAAGTGTTCGACTGGGCCAAGAAGTTTCTCGAAATGGTCGGTATAAAGCGGAGTGTCAAAACTATAAACGGCGTCCGGTGACCAGCGTCAACGACACCAATATTATGGCCGTGAGTGAGCTTCTAAAATACGACCACTGCATTACTTATTACAATTTCCGAGATTGCATCAAGGCTGGGTATAAGCGTAGGAAGTGTCCATACGATTCATGCCAGACGTACTTGGATACAGAAAAGTTTGGTATCGACAAGGTGTGTTCCACATCTTCTGAATGAGGCATAAAAGAATGCGCCGAAAGACGTCTGTCAGCGACTACTGAGTGGCTTTGAAGAAGAAAGAGACTCTTTTTTGACCGTGTCGTGACCTGCGATGAAATATGGGTCCATCACTATGTCTTATAAAACAAGAGGAGGAGTGTGGAGTGGAGGAAAGTTGAAGAGGAAGCATCGATCAAGGCCAACACACGAATGTCTGCTGAGATAGTTATGGTAACTGTGTTTTGGAACTCAAAAGGTGATTTGTTGATTGAATGCGGCATACTACTGCCAGCTTCTTGATGATGTCTTTTTTTTTATCTGCTTAACGTCTCTCTAACAGCGAAGTCTTTAGAGACAGGAAGGGATGGGGGAGGCAAGGAATGGGAAGGAATTCACCATGGCCTTTTGAAGGAAGCATCCCGGCATTTGCCTGGAGTGATTTGGGAAACCATGGAAAACCCAAATCTGGATGCCCGGACGGGGATTCGAACCGCCGTCCTCCCGAATGCGAGGCCAGAACGCTAGCCGTTACACTACCACTCTCGGTTTGATGATGTCAAGGCTGCTTATAGAACCAAACGACGCTGACAACCAATTCGTGATGTCCTCCTTCTGCACGACAATGCACAGCCGCGTACACCAGTTCTAACTCGTAATAAACTCATTTAAATACACTGTCAATCTCTTGAACACCCTCCTTACCGTCCAGATTTGTCTCCATGCGACTCCAATATGTTTGGTCCACTGAAGGAGGCATTAGGAGGGGAACGATTTGAAGACTACGCGGCGGTAGAACAGTAGGTGCGTAGTTGGCAATGACGAGGTCAGGAAACTTCCCATCCGATGGAGAAAATTTGTTTCTGTTGAAGGAAACTATGTAGAAAAATAAGTTTCTTGATTTGTATTTTTATTTACAAGCAATAAAGCTGTGTGAAAAAAATCCGGTTTATCTCTGAATGTCCTTAACATAACCAGTGATTTATCAAGTAAAGGCTAGTTTAATCCCTCCGCTAGCTCTATCGGCTCAGGGAAATAATTCCACGTCAGTCAAAATTTCACTAAGTAAATATTGTTCTTTTCAGATCTCGTATTTCTCCAGTAAGTTTCATTTTTACTAGTTTCTGTAACGTTTTATTCTATTTCGTTTAAACTAACCGAGCCTTTCCGTCATTCTTTCATTTCTAGCACTAATTCTTATCATTTTGCTTGCAAGAAGCTGTAGTGTAATTAATTTCCAACAAAAGTCATATACTCTGACTGAAACAGAATTAGAAATTTTCTCGTGAAGGCTAAATCAAGGTTGATCTGTGGTACTCCGCTCGGGTCATAACATATCGGTGCGATCTGATTTAACTTTATTTTGTAACTGTCGTAAGTTTATCACAGAGAAAGGAAAGTTAATGATGGTAAATATTTTACGGTAGGAAATATTCAGGACCATCATGTGTTCCCAATATAGTCCCGCAATAGGAGGCATTTTAAAAGAAAAAAAGAAGAGAAATGCGTACGAGAAAAAACGGGATTGGCTGTAAGAAGCAGTGGGAACAGCTGAAAAATTTGGATCCATAACGAAATAATTGCGTAAAATAAGTACAGAAAGAACCTTCTACAAACAAAGTGTTTGAGGAAATTACGATCAACCAAAAAACGACACTTGGTTCTGAGAAAACAAAACAAAAATTAAAGGAGCAGTCATTTTTAGAAGGATATGCTAAAAATAATTGCAAATAGTTCCACCTAGCGTATGTTGGAACTGAATTTCGTTATGGTAAATTATATTGTGAAGGCTTGCATACAATAATAACAAATGTTTTTAATATTGTTGTAAGTTGACATAGCGTTATTTTTTACATTTATATAGATATCAGAAAAAGTGTTTTCCTTAAGACATTCTCGAGACGGCAAACGTGATTTAATTATGAGGAGGTAAAAGAGATCTTTTGATAGAGCGCGTGTGCAGTACAAGGATGCTGATGTCGTTAAGTGAACCAAGCGACACGCATCAAGCAGCGGCTGCCCGCGAGCCTCATCTCGTATGTATGGCGACAAACCACGGCCAATTACAGGCCGACAGGTGGCCAGCACCGCTCTGCCCGAGTGCAGGGACAGAGCTCCCGCTGTTACATCGAGTACGCGTCATACACAATGCGTGTGGCTAAAAGGTGTTTTGAATACTCTATCATAACTGCTAAGACAAAACAAGTGTAGCGTACCGTGACTTGAAATAATAAATAGATCATAGTATCGGCAATCACAAATAGGATAACTAGTTTCGTAACAAGTGAACATGACAGATGTAAATCCTTAGATGTTGTTCCTTGTGATAAGACAAAACGTTAGTGTTAATTCATAATTTCTCATCGTTATTATGGCTGTAACAAATGGATACATATATATCTTCCTTCTCATTAAGTATAAACTCCTTATGGATAAACGTTAAATTAATTTCTCGCCTACTGACACCTACGATACTATCTAATTTCACCTATATTTGCTTCATTTACATAGGATTGTGGAGAAAAAGTCTGAAAATTTCTCAATAAATAACAAACAGAACACTAGTGTACTACAATATCTTTTTTTTTTTTTTTTAAATTCTGGTGTACTCATATTCCACATTTTACACGTTATTGTTGACTTCACACTTTGTTCTGGATTATCGATTTTTTCAAGACTGTTTTCCCCCTCCCCTCCCTTTCCCTATAATATCCCCAAAATTGAAACGTTCTTTTATAGTACATCTAAGGCATTCTAGGTTTTACATATAGATCTTCAACGATGGAATTGACAGAATCACGTTGAAAATTTTAAAAGCGAAGTTCTGCTGGTATAAACACAGAACGTTTGTTCAATATCAAGCACTGATAGCATTTTTGGGAAAAAATTCACATGCTAATCCAAAATCTTGTTGATTTCCTCTCAATAAGTCTATATTGGAGGGTCTATAATTAATTACAAACATCGTTTCATTTTTCGATTCTGTTAACAGAATTTTCTTCAGATAATCTTCAAAACATGTATATATTAGTAGTGAAAGTCGACATAAAGCGCAGGTGTTATGTAGGCGCATGTTACGTCACCAGCATACCTTCATCCCTTCCAATTGACTGTTGTAAAAAATATGTCTGGAACAGGTGTGATGACATGATGCTTCTTATGGAGATATCTGTGCCACAAATTGGGATAAAATTGGCTATTCTGCACCAACAAGCGATGATAGGAAATATGGATTGCATATCAACGGCTGATCCCAAGTTCGTAGGACGGAGCAACTCAATCATCGCACGTGCTGGACTTTCTATACCCATACAGTTTAAAATCACGCATGTGTTTATGGAAACAAAAAGGTTTTATAAAGAAATTTTACTGCAACTTCTTCGCCAGTGAGTCAGGAGAAAGGCGATATCGCCCTCCTACACGGCATTTTGGAGGACGGGGTTTGAAATACCAGTTTCCCTCTCCTTAAGTTAGCTAGTCTGAAAAGGGCTTCCGAGACTATCCAGCAGCTCACAAAATAATAATAATAATAATAATTTTTAAAAAATATCCAGGTTAGTTTTGTTATAATTTTACAAGTACATATATAACTCAATGTTACTTATAGTAATAGGTTAGAAACATGGAAGTTAAAATTAATAACTTCTTGTTTATTACAGCAACAAGAAATAACTAATTACCATTCACTATTTTTCAATGCAAATTGTGTGTGAATTCACTATATTTAAGGAAACTTAGAGAAATACTGAGAGAAAATTTTGGACTAAACATAGATCAATTCAAAAGAACATCATCAAGGGTGGTAGAAACAATAACTTTAACGGTAGATTAAATATCTAATTAGCATCAGTTGTAGTAGAAGAAGTAGTAACTGACTATCTTACAAAGAATGTATCGAATTCCGATTTTAATTATTTTTCCATATATTATAGCGGACTAAAATTTAAGGTTCATATTTTTTTTCTATACGCGGAAAAAAGTACTTATTCATGCAATAGATCACCACATTTGGAGGTACAAACTAAGAATTTGTTTCAAATACGGTAAGGTGGGGCTTTTTGGCCATTTCAAAATTGTAAACTTAAACTATCTAAACAATGAATGTTATCAGATTTAATATAATATAGAAATGTAACTCTGAATGTTGTACAACTAATAAATCCACGAACAAACTTAATAACATATGTATTTATTAGAAAAAATAATAATTTAGCAAAACACTGCATGAGAATGAAATTTCAAAAAGTGTGGAGCTGTTTGGACCGCGCATGGGGTTATTTGTATCTCATAATTTGATGCTTCATAGTTCATGTATTAGGGTTATAAAGTCTTTAATAGTCAGCAAAAAAGTTTTAAACACATTTAGATTGCAACTTTACTGCCTGGATTCATTACATGCTTATATTCTACTCTCATCCTTTTCTCTTTGAAAATAATGAATGGGCCAATAAATACTCCACTGGCACTGCAACAGACAACTGCTGTTAAGTTTCTCCCTTGTTCTATATTTGTCAGTTATGTAACTTCTCCCTTGCCCATTTCACTAACTACTTTCAAGGGCCTGTTGTTTATTGGAAACCCACTTCATCAATATTGAATGTTTAATCCGACGTAAACATCCTTCAAGATGTAGAAACTGTCCACAACCTCTTTGTTGAGCTTTCAAAAGATCTTCAGCTTTTCTCAAGGAAATGGATCCTCTATGCTTTTCCGTAAAAAAAAAGAAAACCAATCTTTTCCATACATCTTTGTTTCATCACTCCATGGAGTGATGAAACTGGAGTGATGATACTATTCATCTCAAACTCATAGGCGAAGGACCAAAACCACGTCTCGAAAGACTTTAAAGCCTTTACACCAGATCGGTTTCTTGCTCTGGAAGCAAAATTGTGGAATGACCAATAGGCTTCCTAATTGTTTGGATCTGTGCATTGTTGGTATCATTCGTGAAGCCTCCGTTTTCACGAGTTCCTTGAACTCTTCTCTACAGAAACGTACAGTAGAATTCCAATTTTCCGAACTCCGACTATCCGAATCGCCTTTTTGATTAAGACGGAAGCTTTTACATGGTGGTTGAATCGTGGAGCTTGGTTAAAACGTGCGTGGTACTAGTTGAAAGGCATACAAACTGATGAAGAGAAGGAAAACGAAAAAAACTAAAAAGAAGCTCAAGAAAAGGAAAAGGGAGAGAGGAGAAGATGGGGATGATGCGCCACTTGAATAATTGAGAAACATTCTTTTTAAAATACCTGCATGTTGAGAAGTTAGTGTTGAAGATATAGGAGAGTGGGTGGTGTGTGATTCGTCAGACCCTGGATATGAAATTCTAAACGATGATGAACTTATTGAAAGTGTGAGAGAAAAAGTGCCGAGGAAGAAGGTGACCTTAATGTCAATGTTGAAGCAGACACGGGACCATCAGCTAGTTAAGCATTTGCCGGCCTCGAAACTGCGTTGAAATGAATGGAGCATCAGCCCGAGTGAGACCACATGCAACTTCTCACTGTCTAGTGGATGCGCGACTTGGCTGCCCGAAAACGGATGCATACAGTCAAACAGCTTTCTTTGACCGAGATGTTCAGCAAGCAATGTCTTTTATCTACAGTACGGTATTGATGTACAACACTTGTAAGTACACTTAACATGTAAAAGAGTTGCCTTTGCATTTAAAAATAGTTTTTTCTCCCATTTTCAACGTAAATACAATAATTAATTAAAATAGACCCTTTTTCGGAAAAAATCCAATTATCCGAATTTTTTATTATCCGAATGGGGTCCGGTCCCAACTGATTCGGGTAATTGGAGTTCTACTATATATGGAACGTTGAAATACGACACTGCCACTCTCGCACTTAAATGACCACTGAGTACTTTTTGCTTGAGTCATTCTTTCCTCGACCACTAAAAATACGTTTGTTTCTATGTTTCCTTAATATCTGAAAAAATAAAAAAAAAAACCTGTTGAGCAGTTCTTGCAGGCCATAACACATAAGAAATATAGACAAATTACCTATCGCTCTTCACATAAGATCTTAGATTTCATGCATTGGAAACTGCATCAGTATAATTTCTACTCAGGTTGCACTTACCGCAGCTGTTTCAAATATACTCCGTGTGAGACTCGATGAAGATATTTAATCAACTCTTCTTGTGATTTCTTCTACACCCCCACATACAGGCTACAACACTGCAAATGACTTCCAAAAGATGCGAAAAGAACAATTTACTTATTTTGATCCGATTTCGACGAAGCAAACTGCAAAATGATCCTAATAAAAATTAAAAAATTAACAATAAACAATCGAAGCCCTGTTACATATTTATGTAATAGTGCAGATTGGATTTCTTTATTGTTACAGCCGGGAGAAGATGGGGAGGGGAGGGGGACACGGAACGGGAAGGAATCCCTATAATTTCATTTTGAAACAACTACTTCACCTGGATTGGTTTCTGAAAACCATGGGAAACCGAAACTGGATGGCCAAACGAGGATTTTCATCGGTGTCCTCCCGAATGCACGGGCTGAGAGTGATCGCATCGATTCAAAATTTAAAGACAACTGCCCACACAAAACTGTTACACGCGCGTATACCATAGACTTCAGTCTGCTCCCCCAGACTGCAATAGTCTTGGTATGTCTGGAAGTAGATTAAAATCTAAATCTGAAGTTATTTTCGTCTGAGACCTTTTCCACCCAGTCTTCCTACTCTCCAGACTTGGTTTCCTCTGATTTCTTCGTGTCCCTAAAATTAAAATCAGCGGCGAGAGGACAACTTTGTGGCACAAGTAAACAGAAAAAAACTTCTCAGCCTTTGATGAACATTTCAAAATAAGCTTAATAGGCAGCACTGGGAAAAGTGTGTTAGTAGGGGCAGGAATGCTTTCCAATGGAACCAATGATCTGTAAGTTAAATAGTAAAAAGTAAGAAAACTATTTTCTGACCGTATTTTCTCTTAAAACTGTCTTTTTCACTTTTCAAAAATTTCTGATTTTATCGTGTTTTCTTCTCAATAAATTTATAAATAATGCGTTGATTGAAGCTCTGAAGCATTTGTACTACTTCAGCAATATTTGCGTGCATATTATTGCACGAGTGAAACGGGTCATTATTCACATAAGAACGAAGTTTTACTCAGCGATGGTAATTCTTGGGTAACTAGCCGAGTAACCAAGGTGTTTCTGCAATTGAATCCTCAAATGCCATCTTCTGGTGAAGCTACTTACTCACAAGAATCAAAAATCGAGAATAAGAATGTCAGATTTATC
The DNA here is from genome assembly GCA_031002005.1 of Vandiemenella viatica. NCBI lineage: Eukaryota > Metazoa > Arthropoda > Insecta > Orthoptera > Morabidae > Vandiemenella > Vandiemenella viatica. The sequence continues at coordinate 232,877,008 of JARYHS010008074.1, forward strand.
AAATGAGTTGCTATTCCACCATTTCGTGCACTTCCAAACAAGTTTTCCGTTTCTCTTCAACGATTTGCTTACAATACGCTGCTTATACTTGAACGATAGTTTGGATCACAGATTTAACTCCCTTCTCAGCAGTGTTTTTCCTGCCGCTGGCGTGAGCACACACAAGCTCGTCGCCGTAAACACGATTACGACGGTTTGCTAATTGCGGGGTATGAAGCTTAATCACTTCATTACGCTCCAAACTACCTGACACGTCAAAGTCAACTTGGAATTCACGACGCCGATCCAAAGCGTTGCTCTGTGTAACAATCCTGTCTTTAATATCACCACAGTACATCTTGGAAGTGAACTTGTGCTTTCTTCCTTCCTTGATAATCATTGCATGCATCTGTCAAACAATTTCATGGTGTACCACACAGAATGATATCTAATATCACGGTTTCAAAGTAAGTTCAGCGACTGACGACCATTATCAGTATTAAAACATTGTTGGCCCAGTTTGAATAACATTTTTTTTACACAGAATTTTTTTATCACAATGATCTATAAAAATTTTACATGGCGTTATTCGGGGGCAATCCAACTGCATTCCTCTGTACTTGAGCTTAATTACAATACAACGCGATTTTAAAGGTGACGATCGAGTTTTATTGCAATCGCATATTTAACATATAGCAGCATTGGCAGGGCGTACAACACATTTGACGCAGAAATAAAAGCTGGTTAATTTAAAAGTAAGACGTTGCTCGTCGTTAGAATTAAAAGATAGTTCAATTGTCTTTCCCTTCGTGTGGATCTTTAAGTTGTACGTACAGGTTGCATTTGAAGGACCAAAATCTTGGATGACAGAATTCTTTCTGGTCATTCTACTTGTTTCAGATTCAATGAGTTAGAGTAATTTGAGAGTTCTTCCAACTAAGGGTTATTTTATGGTCTCGTCTGCAGCATCACAATTCATTAAAATTGTGGAGGGGAAGCGGTAACTAGCTTATCCGCCTGGATTCCAGGTCTCTTCCTACCTAAGAAAAACGGATTTCCCAGGGGAGTGACAACCCAAACAAGAGCCGGTTGGCTGCTACCAGGACCCGGAAGCTAGTTATATTACTTCTGCCGAACTCTGAACCCATATTCTGACATACAGCGTGCGGAGGCAACAGCACATGTCTGAGACGTCCCTATCTCTATTATGCTATGCTAATCCAAATCACTGTGGCCGTGCATGTTACGGCGCCACTACACCAGACTCGGAACGTACAAGAGACCCAGGTTCAAATTCCGTGCTCCTCGTACCATCCTGATTAAGTTTTTAGGCGGTTCATAGGATCATACTGGCAAGAGCTGGAACTGTCTAGAATTTCTGTCTAATAAATTATACATTTCACCAACAAATAACAATTACAAATTACAATTATCGTACAGAACAGGGATTACATGTTTCACACTTCAGCACAAAGACAATTATCAAAAATCGATCTCCAATACGGGATCCTTCAGAAAGGACAGCTTTGAAAGCACATAAAATTTTATTCAGATATCTTACAGAATCTAATAAATTGTTATTTTGTAGAAAAACACCTCAACTTTTACTCACGTAGTGCCGTAGTCTAAAATTCAGTCAACTCAAACGGCATCTACAGTTACAGTTAATACTTTCTGTTGTCCTGAACGTGATCGCTGTGTTTTTTGGTTTCACTACTTCGAAATTTGCTCATCTCACCGTTGGGTGAATATGAAGCAACCACTTAAAAGCTCAAAGTAATTTGTGATTTACTCGTTGTCCGTTTACGGGGTCGATGGATTGGCCATGAATGACTAAATAATACACATCTAGTTTTGCAGGCTCTGAATCTCTGTATATTTTTATGTCTTTTCCTTAAAGACCTGGACTCCCAAATTTCGGTGAGCTTGGAATTGAATCTACGCCATAGTTGCTGCAGATGGCTGAGTTTGGTGAGAAAATGATTTTCAGTAGGATGTCTGGCGCATCGCCAACGGCGGTTATTCGAAGCAAAATGACATGTTGAGGCCAAAGACTTTAACGTCTATTTTTGAACACTTTGTAATAGCGTATCTGATTTTATTGTGACTGTTGGATAAAAATGGTTTCTCGTTACAACAGTACGAATTTGGCGTAAACCTGGTCTTATTTACTTTGTTATAATATAATTTCCTTTTTTTTTTCTTATTGCTTTACGCCTCGTCAACGACGAAGGTCATTAGAGGCGGGATGGGACTGGGGACAAGGAACGGGAAGCAAATCGGCCATGGCTTTTTGAAGGAAGCATCCCGGCATTCGCCTGGAGCGATTTGGGGAAACCATGGAAAACCCCAATCTGGATGCCCGGACGGAGATTCGAACCCGCGTCCTCCCGAATGCGAGGCCAGAAAGTTAACCGTTCACCCACGACGCTCGGTAATATAATTTCATTGCAGTCACGAGCGTTTTATATTATTAAAGAAGGTGATTTATGTGAAACGAACATTTGTTGCAAGATGAGGTGTTCCATAATACCTGAGTACACCTTCTTACCTGACTGTCGCCTTCGGTGATAAAAGATTCTCAGGGTAAAAGTAAGTAAGAAACAAACAAAAAAGTACGTTCTGACAGTAGCACACAAATTCAAAATGGCAACATTGCCATGGTGTCGTGAATGATGGTTTACCTATTAGTCTTGTAATTATTAGGCACGATAATCATTAGTTGGCTAATATTTATTTCTGTTTTGTGAGGATAACGACGAGAAACCAGTAAGTTCATACCGGCTTGCTACATACATTGTACCTTGTACCATGGATCAAGAGAAGGTAAAAGAAATGATTTTTTGTGTGTATTAATTTATTATAAAGAAAGATTTCAAATTTTGTTATTTAAATAAGCAGGAACTCAAGATTATTCTAATATGGTGTTTTAGTCTCTTCTTGTTCCTCCTCCGCTTAATATTTCGGAAAGAAAATGAAACACAAATATTTCCTGATTTCTTCCTTGTAAGCAAGAACTAAAGGATTGTGACAGCTGAATAAGTATAAAAGGAAAAATTAGGAAAGATCATATTTTGTCTTCTCTTTTCGAATTACAGATAAATACATTATTTTTACAGATCACTTAAGGACACAGTTACGCCTAATGTTTAATTGTAGTACCGTATTTTTATAGTATGAGGAATGAGATTTACAAAGGGACTCTCTTCTTAAGATGACAATTGGCGGCAATTTGCTAACTCCGTCATTAATACATTTCTTCGAGTGCTACTTAAATACATTTTATTCTTTGTCAGTACTTTGCTTCCATATAAAATATAACATACCGGTTTTGTACTTGATGATTGTTATTCAGGTCCCGTTGCTGATTGTTAACACTTTGGCTGCACAGAATATTGGCCATATATCCTAAAATATTGGAAACTAAGTATTTACTATCTATTCCACCAGCACTCCAGTACTGTAAATCAATCAATATTCGTGTTGATCCGGTCAGATGACCACATTTGAACAAAATTTGCGCTTCAGCGTACTGAATTTTAAATTCGCAATAATTCTAGTCTTAAAATTCGAAAAAAAAGTGTTCTGAACATTCCGTAGTGCACCTAATTATGAAGTTGAAGAGCGGTATTAATTAAATCAGCAAAAATATCTGTTTTCGCGAATTTATATTCAAAGGTACTCTGAAATTAATTTCCATTTAACAATACTCAGCATTAAATGTCAAAAAATTTATATTTTATGATGACTTTTAACAACTGCACAGGTTTTGAATTTCAATTTAACAGTACAGAATAATCAAGGAGGCCAGAGATTCTTATATAAATCAGTTGTATTGCTTCTTTGTCAACTGTTTTTGTTTATGGTCTGTTTATTCAAGGAAAAATAAAAATATGAAATTATAAAACGAACAAAAAATGCAGACCAGTGATTAGAAATGTTAATGCCAGGAAATGTTAACATAGTGAGTTTGTATTCATTTTTTTTTTGCATTTAATAGTTCGCCAGTCAAGGCGATAGGAGTGTATGCAACGCCAACACGAATGGTACGAACATCTCTCCTTAATTTGCGCAAAATAATGTAACAGCCAACTGCAAGGAGATCATTTCTTTGATCTGAATATGAAAATTTCTGAATCTCAACAAAAGGATTAGTTCATCTTTTTTATTATTATTCAAAACAATGAGCAATGCACGCATTTAGTACTCACACGACTTTTTCTTGCAATACGACGTTAATCTCTGCATAAAACTTCTTGAAATAACTCACAAATGTTGAACCGTATTTACGAGGAACACAGGTATAAACTTTTTCTATTCATACAAAAATTTACCGTGAAGGATATTTTCGCAGGTGCGCGAGATGTTAGGCGTCCCATCACAGCGGTGCTGAAAACAGAAGAACACAGTGAATATACTGTTCATAGTATTAAACGCTCCAGTTAAAACTTACTCAGAATATTACCTAAATGGGGGAAATAAGTCCTCCAAAGAAATTCTTTTCTACCCATATAATTTTTTTTTTTTTTTTCTTGTGCACAGATACCAACAACCGATTAATTGTTACGATACCGTATTGTGATATATACTAACTAATTAACCCCAATTCTCAGCTACGGCTGCCGTATTTATTTTTCTTATTGCTTGGCGCTGTATGTAGAAATATCCTCTGCTAGGAAGTAAGGCTCCGACCAGACCACAGATCAAAGATATTCATGAAAACTTTTCTTTGTGAACTGATTTGATGGAAATATCATCACCCATACGAACAGAATTCAACCAGGCAATAGAGTTACAGAAATGCTCTGTTAATTGATAATTGTGATGATCAATACTAGAGATTGTAATACATGCCTATTAAACTGCTGTTAGGGTCGATGAAGCGGTAAGCGGCTCTGACTTCTTCGTATATGGTCGGTAACACCTGATCCAGCAGCAGCAGCTCTGTGCGGGAGATATGAGGCAAAGTGGAGGCGCGATCCACACCATCCGGGCCCACAAACACCTGTGGGACAGATACAGTGAAGAATTCCTTCCATTTAAGAAAATAATCGGATTGGTAACCTCACCATAACGCTCTAGTGTTTCGTTTACCTGCAAAAAAAAAAAAAAAAAAAAAAACAACAACAACAACAATAGAGAGCCTGTTAAACAACGTCTACAACTATAACTACTACTCAGTATTTAACCACAACGGACATTCGTTTCGAAGGGTTTTTGAAGGATCGATACCGGCACTCGCTCGGAATGTTTTAGGGAAACAATGGAAACCGAAATTTGGAAGCCTGACGAGGATTTGACACGTGCCGAGCCCTCAAGGCTTGTTAAACGGGATATAAAGGAGCCAAGCAACAATTAAACAACAACCCACTTAAATCTTGAATTGATAAATTTGAAGAAGTAATAACGTATATCTTAGTATCCCGACTAGAAGTGCCAATTAACTCACAAGAAAGCTAAAATTGTCAGGAATATTGTTGATACATCGTTAGGAAATGTAAAAATTTCCGCTTGTCACACGATATTACTTTTTGAAAATTAGCAAATCACAAGTGCTGTGCTGTATGATATATCTTCCGGGATGTAGATGTGGTGTATTTGAACTTAGACGTGCTACATAAATTCAGTTTTATTCTGGAGTTTTCTAGTGCTGTATAGCCTGTCTTAGATTGGCTTCGGACTAGTTCACGAAACCAGCAAATTAAGAAGTACTAGAAATCGTAATACAGACTTGAAACAATAATAATGACTGTTCTGGATAATATGTTTTGACTGGAGCAATTGACGACACTTATTCAGCTAAGAGCTAACGTTATATACTTTGTAGGGGAGATCGTTGTTGATTTAAAATATCAAGAAACCAAGATAATCTTCAACGTGATATATCTGCCGTGTTCTGTCTGTGTTGTTACTATTGTTCGTATCTGAAGCTAGGAAATAAAAAGAGGGTTATAAATTCCAATACAGAGCGTGGTGGGTGAACGCTTAGGCCTTGCATGCAAGAGGGTGCGGTTTCAAATCATTATCCAACCATTCAGATTTCGGTTTTTCATTGTTTCCCGAAATAAATACAGGTGAATGCCCGAGTGGTTCTTTCAAAAATAACATGGCCAAATTCCTTCCCTTGACACCAGTCCTTGCCGCCCTTTAGTTACCTCAATTTTGACGAGGCATAAAGCCGTAAGAGAGAAAAAATGCAAGTACTTCGTTACGTAAGAAATGGACCACTTGTGGAGCAGTGAATGTTTGCCACGGAACAAGATGCTGAATCTGGATTTTCCAACTCCTGTGCGCATCTCCAAGCTGTCCTCTTCTATTTGTGTCTTGGACGGCTGTCGGGAGTTAATGTTGCCCGTGGCTCATGGCTTCCACATTTCAGTTCTTGGTTCGGCGACAGCAGACAACAACAGATATTACTTTCAGTAAAGTTTTATTGGACCTCTGCTTTGGGGAAGCTGTGGTGTGTCCAATCAATGAATTTGTATAGTTACTGGCCTGCTAAAATCTTTCTAAATTGGCGTCTACTTCGTGGGTGAAAGGATAGTGAAAAGAAAACCTTCACGAACATATGCTAATAAATCCAATATATTAATATGATGTTCCTGGTTAAACTCACCACCTTCACCAGAAGATGACGAAAGTGAGTTCGATCGCATAAATATCGTGTGTAAATACCGAGTTACCCGAGAACATTATATTAATTCTCAACGCTTAGAAAAACTTCGTTCTTATAAATCCATTATATTCCATGGGCATCCAATACCAGCTAATTCATCAACTAGCAACACTTAAATTTGTTAAGAGAAATAAGACTTTCCCGGCGTATTTTTCATATGAAATCTTCACGTGTTCTCCGTCGGATAATATTATCGAAAGACGAGTCACATACGTACAATGGACCTGACGATGGCGGCAGAGCAAGCCGCCGAAAGCTTGTCTTTCGATAATATTATCTGGCGGAGAACCCGCGAAGACTTCATATCTTAAATTTGTGTTATTATGCCTGAACGTCGAGTGTTGTTACCCTGGTGGTGACGAAGTCGAGGGTGGAGATGACGCCCGGCTGGTAGATGTGGGCGTGCAGCTCCTGCGGGTAGCCTGCGAGTGCCGCTACCAGCGTGAGCACGGTGCGCACCGTGGCGTGTGCGGGCCACCAGCAGGGGCAGCCCGACTGGTCTCGGCCGCCCACCGTCTCCGCAGCCTTCATCACGCCCTCGCGCACCGCCACTTCCAGCGCCTGAAACACCGTCACACAGCTGGCATTACAGAGGTCGCGGATTCAGGTTTTCTATAGTTTCCCGTGGTTCCGCGAATGCCGGGACGCTTTCTTCAAGAGCCCATAGGTGAATTCCTTCTCGCCCAATTATCTCCCAGTTATAATAACCCCGCTGTCGGAAAGCCGTAAGGTCCTAATCAACAAAAAATAAGACGCATCGACAATTTGGCCGTACTGTGGCAATACATCAACTCCCTGCACAGAAACGAGACATTTAATACCAACACTGTTTTATTACTTTTTTATATGGTGCTCTTAACTAAATTATGTATTCTCTATGTCCAGATAGAATGAAATTAATAACCGAAATACAGATCCGATTTGTTTTCACTTTTCAGCAGCTTTACGTCGAGGTCATTAGACCGGGAGAGAATTTGAAACTAGGAACTAGAAGGAATTTTACCATGGCCTATAATGATTTCCGGATAACATGGAAAATTCAAAGGAATGGGGGTAAATGGGGGGAGAGATTAGGCTTTTGTAAACCAAATATAGAGAATTTTTATCTTTTTGATTTGAAGTATACGTGTGCAAAATTTCATTAATATCTGGTAAAACTATGGGAACGTATAAAAAATTGGTATTGTACAAAATGAGGATGCCAGAGTCCTCTCGAATACCATATATAAGCGTCAGTCTCTACCCTTTAAAAATAACAATGCAATTGATATATAGTATCTACGAAAGAATTATCAATAAACTAACTGTAACAATATATTTTAATCAAATTTATTTGCTATGTGAAACAGCTAAAAAATGAAAAATCATTATATACCGTTCATTACCATGAAAAAAATTGTCTCCTTCTGCTTTTGTAATATATTGAACATAATAACTTGGTAGTTCAACATTTTGATCAGTTGTTTCATTAATGTTATTAAATGAAATGCCTTCTGTTAACAATTGTTTTGATTCAATTTTATTCACCAGACGCGTTTCTCCGTCGTGTAATATGGCGTCATCAGTTTATCCCCTACACCACAAGGGCAACTCGTCTCTGGTGGACAAACCTTATTAAAACCGGCACTTAATTTAAAAAACAAATATCCAACGTAGCTTGTAACTTCTGTTTGGTATTTTACAGTCTCCCTTTCAGTATCCAACTCAATGCTACCATATGGTAAGTGGTTATTACCAGCCTACAATGCACATAAATTGTTTTCAGTTTATTTAGACTTGGTAACGATTTATAATACTTCACAGGTGCTGCTTCAGAATAGAAGCTTTGTATTGACATTTAGCGCAGCTTGGGACTATATGGGTTATCGGAGACTACTCTGAATACTGGAGACTGATTTATGTTCAAAATCTAAACAAATCATCGCAAGTAATGTTTCTAAATTTAGGTAGTCTTATTCCAGATACCATAAATCGAATGATGGTTACATTTTTGCGACGAAATGTTTCTTCATTCTACTGTAATCCACAGGCAACGCCCTTTTCTCAATACTTAAAAAAATTTCACTGATGAACTGTTGTTGCTGTGAGCTATTATTCGTTTTCATTACGATATCAAATGTCTAAAAATCTCGTTTTATAGCGCCTGTTGGAAATTTATCTGGTTTTTATGAAAGCCGAACATCTTGAAATATGACTTCAGTAAAGTTACATAACAGTTTATAAACTGAAGAAGGAGAAGAAATATGGTGCACGAATTCTTCTACATCTTTCAGCATTGATCAAGAATTTGGTCAATAGGTACAATAATTCTAGAGACAAAGCTGAAGATAATGCTCGTAAAAACTAATGGCAGAAATTCAGTGTTTGTTTTGAAAACGAATGGATGTTGTCAAAATGAAAGCTTGGTTTGTCTTTACGGCTTTACGTCTCGTCGACGTTGGGAACATTAGAGGTGGGAGAAAGTTGGGGAGAAGGTTTCAGCCACGGCCTTTTAAAGAAACCATCCCGGCATTCGTCTGCAGTGATTTTTGGAAACCAAAAAGTGAAATCTTAATGGCCGGACGGGGCTCGAGCTCACCTACAAGGTTGGATCAAACTATCCGTTTTCAGAGCCCTAAATTCATTTCCTTATAGTTGCGTGATATAGTTTTATTTTATACATACATCACTCTATTTCAGTATAGATAGTATCGCATTAAATTCATAGGGATCAAATAATCCAAAAATTGCATTACATTAGTTATCCTACTTTTCACACATTATCTGTTTCATTCGTAAAATAATTCTGGTCAAGATTTGTTAATGGTTATTGCTCAAAAAAATAATACAAAACAGTATGAAGAATTTCAACTAAATTGCCCACCAACTGACTTGTATGATTATCATCTTTTGATTAACTTACAGTTTAAAAAAATATAAATAACGTTTTTAAATAGTTTGTATGAAAACATAATCTTACTTTTCACAGAATACACTGTATAAATTTATTACACAACACACATTATTATTCCCCTTCAAGGAAGTAATATCCTCAGCAGCCGACAGCCCTGATATTAATTGCCGCCGAGTAAAAGCGAGTTAGACATGCGAAGTAGCCTGGGAAGGGGGTTGTCCTAACAGATTATGCTCTACGCAACAAACTAAACTGGAAAATCGGTTCAATATCCGGCGTCTCAGATTTACAGGCCTCGCCCCATTGTACTAAGTTAACTTACAAAACCTCAACAGTGATATTATATTACATGTTTCCCTTCTTTTTTTCTCTCCCGTAATTGAAAATCTGGTTGTTGATTACAGATTTTAAGCAATTCAAAATGTATTTCCAGATGTTAAATATATTCAGAGATATTTAAAGTGAGTTGTAACAATATTACCATTCATGGGCTTGCAGTAGTGATCATCAAGTGGAATCCAAAACATAAGTACCGCCAGTTCCTAAAAGGACAGCCATTAATTGTACTAATAAATCATGCAAGATTAACCTGGAATAACATGGATATAGATATCAGCACTGGCTACAGACATTTATTTGAGGTAATAGAAGATACTGAAGCGCTATGAATAATCTTCACACTAACAATCGACGCTCGTAAATTTACGGTATTCACTTCTCGTGTTTTAGCGCTATTTAGTATCTAATAAGAGTTCATATTTTTTACGATATCGAAAAACATCAAACTGATTCATTTCTTGTAACAACAAACTGCTTTTGTTGGAAAAAAACTCTCGTATTATCCTCGTTTACCTTCAGTGAAACATTAACTGCAGACTCTCTTAGCAGTTAAAGTGATTCTTGATTGTAGAAATAAGACAGAAGATTCGGAAGACAGCGGTATTTTTTAAATACAATCAAGAAACAATACTTCAAGTGAAAATTTATATTGCTCTTTCATCATTGCCCACTGGCTTTTTTCTTCAATTTATAATTATATATCCAACCCGCCAAGATTGGATCGTCTTATTCATTTCAGCTTCTGAAGCCATCTTCTTTTCATCAACTTTTACTAGTAACCAGAAATGCTCCACTTCCTTCGAATTGATTTGACTCTCTCTGACCTTGAAAAACTTTAAATCCAAAGTTATTGTATATGACATTAATTATTTAATGACAAAAATATGCTTTAATAATAAATCACACTTTTAGTGAGGTCGTGTACCTCACAATCGGATTCGTTTGATTAATACTGTTTTGGGATTTAACAAAGAATTTAGTCAGAACAAAATTTTTTGTTACTTTCAATAACGCCCACTATTACTTTTCAGGTCCTATTAATCTCCACCAAAACGTGATTGGTTAGAGTAGAGCATACTTCCAGATATATAAGAGGGTGTGTAGCGTAAGTGTAGCAGAAACTACAACTTTTATTTAGAATGCATACACAATGAGGAAAATAGTATATGTTTGCCAAACCTTATCAGTATCTTCGAATTTATTGTATAAGATGACAAATAATGTTTCAGAACGAACTTAATTTTTTTTATATAAGTACAATGTTTTAAATTTCCGTAAATTCTAATACCTGATTCTCTATAAGTTTGAGCTTTGTTTCAGTAAGAAACTAGGGTTTCTACAGTGGCGGTGTGCCAAATTGTTTTAGTTGAGGAGTGGAGATGATTTAAAGTGGAACATACAAGTTAAATATTAAATTAATCAGTATACAGCAGCCAGATTAATCGTTTGAAAAATTTCTTCAGGAGGTGTGGCCTTAACATGGAGGAATTAATTCATAGTGCCTCAAAAACGTCAAGATAAATAATTATTCCTTCTGAATCATCACATAAGATGTTGATTAATCAGCAACACTCCGCTGTAGGCAAATAGTGGAGAAGATAGCAGCGACAAAACAGTATTTCGTATAACGTATCTAAAATTTACGGTCGATTCCTGTGTTGTCGGATGCTATGAGGAATCTTAAACGAGGACTGCTACAACTACTGTTCGCGCCGCACCAACAGCTGCTGTCGGATCAATGAGTTCGTCTACACGCGAGCTACGTTGTCGTGCTCTGTGGTCAGGGGACGTCGATAACACACATTGATTTCCACGGATTGACTACCACCATTAACTCCTCGAAAACACATCCATTGATGGCACACCAGAGGTGAAAATATCGTTTTTTTGAACTTCAGATTTTCTACCTTCCTCTTTTTTAATTTACCACCTATTGCTAAACTGATAACTCATGCTGAATTAATTGCAAATTTGTTTCGCGATACCTATAACCAAGATTCTTATTTAGAAACTGGCCTCAATGGAGAGTTCGAGGATAGAGTTCGACAGAAGAAATTGTATATCGGATAAACAGTTATTTGAAACAGACTTGATATAATGTTTTGACGTTTGAACTAATAAATAACTTAATTAATTCTAGAAAGTTATTTCGGCAATTTTTTTGTTCTGAGCCACAGGCACATATGAAATCCGTAAGCATTAGATAGATGGAATTAATCTCTTCTTACACCCTAAAATTCAGTCAGACAGCGAGTGTTCAGTACTGTTCGATATTATTACAATTCTGTCGTTAACTGTTCTCTGATAAATAATTTTGGTTTAAAATATTTTCATTAATAAAAAAATTCTGCAGCCGCTGATTGAATTATTTTGCTTATCTCACTAGTACAATATTACATCCATTTTAAAGTCGAATTCTGAAGCTAAGAACGTATTGTTCAACCTCTACCTTGAGAACGAAAGATACAACGTATTTTATTAAATTTAAGACACGAAAGGAAAGTTGTAAGTAGATTTAGAGTTGAGAAACAAGTTGCTTATGGGACCTCGGGAGCAGAGTATCAGAGGGAGTGGACAGTGCCTAGAGGGACAGCCCACTGGGAGAGCCTTGTGGTCTGACAAAGTGCAAGTGTAAGTGCAAACACGGAAACGCATGTCTGTACAAAATGCAACAAGAACTATTATTCTATAATTCTTTAAGTAGGCACAAGAAATGCTTTCAAATACCTCTATCCTAATAATTGTGCAAAATGTACCTATCGAGATGTCCACAGGGCTTTCATTTTTTTTTTTTCGAATTTGTGTCTGTGCTTCTGATTGCAGATAACTATTTTCTGCTCTGGTGATCAGACTTATAACAACTCTCGTATTCATCTGTTCCGACCTGTATTATATTTATATTTGGATTCTGATATTTTAAAATCTTTATTTATATATGGTGTTAATATATTTTATCCATGATGGATTAGTGGAACTCAGCGACTGTGATATCAAATTTCTTGATATTAAAAACAGCAACCAGTCACAGTTTGTTTGATGTTGTATATTTATTAACCATTACCGGTTTCGAACAAATTGTTCATCATCAGAAGGATTGCATTTATTTTATAATGTAATCAAATATTCAGTTGAAAAATACAAGCGTGCATCATTAAATAGTTGAATGTTTTAAACTGAATTCTTCTTGACGGCGAAAGGATATGATGTATTATTAAATAAATATAAATATTTCACCATTATAAGAATCTGAAAAGATTTTATGTGCACGCTAGAAATTAGCTTTTGCATTTACATTTATCTTTGCTAACATTTGTAAATGCAAAAGCAAATTTCTAGCGTGCACATAAGATCTTTTCAGATTCTTATAATGGTGAAATATTTATATTTATTTAGTAATACATCATATACTTTCGCCGTCAAGAAGAATTCAGTTTAAAACATTCAACTATTTAATGATGCACGTTTGCATTTTGCATCTGCATATTTGATTACATTATAAAACAAATGCAAACCATCTGATGATGAACAAATTGTTCGAAACCGGTAATGGTTAATAAATGTACAACATCAAACAAACTGTGACTGGTTGCTGTTTTTAATATCAAGAAATTATATGTGGTGTGTTTTTCCAAGCTATTTCCGTAATATCTTCAACCAAGCGTAATGCTTAAATTTAGCAATAACATGTATTTGACAAGTTAAATTGTATAACGACTGTTGTTTCAATAGTTGTGCTTTGGTAATGTGGTTCAAGAAAATAACTTCAAATAAAAGAATAACAACAACTTTAACTACTCAGAATTAAATATTTTCAGTTTCTGATGATGTTTTGGGCTTTAATTTTTGACACTTGCATTTCTAATTTTCAGCAGCAACGTCTGTTAATTAAAACATTCTCCTTGTGAAAATCTTAATAAAATTTCAAATTCGTGAGATAAAAATTTAATACCAGCAGGAAGAGCGAATCGACCACAATTTAGTTGCTACATATCATCTATGACTTAAAACTGTATGTTAGTTAAGTGTTATCAGCTGAGAAAGAAATTGTTAACTGAAGCAAGGAAAACTGTTAGCATCGTCATAAAACACCAATCTTCCTTCATATATATCCAATTATGAAAGTTGCAACTGATTTCTAAAAGATTTATGTATGTTCATAATGGTTGTTAAAAATGGGCTGCAGGTGCGGGTGGCTGCGTTAACACGCTATGAAGCTTAAAGTTGTTCCGCCAGTACGAAAACTCGACACTTACCTTATATAGACCGGATAGTATTGGAAATTCTGAAAAGTGACAGGAAACAGTAACATATATTCTCAGTATCGTTAATATTGTATCATCTCATTCAAATTATAGAAGAAACATTTAATTCCTAAGATCTGAACGAATTTCCATCATCATTAGGGGATACTACCAATGGAATAAATAATTTCACCTTCAAGTTTCTTCAAAACACAATACTTTACGGAACCGTACAGACATGTCTGCTGATCTATTTCTCTGCTGTCCGGAATATGAATACTTAAGAAAAGCAGAACTCTTTTAGACCTCAAAATCAATTTATTTGAATTTAGGCCATTTAGCTTGTCTAAAAAATGTATGTGGAGATTTCTTACCGATCGTACAAAATTGGTCCTTGTCATATCCGCTTTGTGTTTTAATAAAATAATATCGATGGCAATCAAGGTTTTACTTCAATTGAGCAACACGAAAAGATGATAGAAAGGCGCATACTATTAACCGAATACCTACTTTAATTTCTTGCTAAGTAACGGGAGTTTTTGCAGTAGTCTAGGAGAATGTAATTAATCTAGGTTGAAGCCTCTGATTTACGAACTTTCAGGAATCAAACAAGCAGTGAGATTTACCTATTTGTTTCGTTTGGTGTACAATCTACAGTTTTCTTTACATACCCAACAAACTATCTCAACTGTTTGTTGTCAATTCTGTTTGTACTAAATTCTGTGTTAAGTGATAGGGTGTATTTTTTGTGGAGAATTTTTCCCTTTTTATGTTTTGTATTGCAATTACAGTTTCAATTCTATTATCATGTTCTTCTTCCTCGAACACGCAAGCATGATTTTCTGTCCAGTATTATTGTACTTCACCCTGCGAGTGATACGCGAATGTCGAAATTAAAGCTAATCGTACCCTAGAGCTGTGAAAAGGTGAGCTAGCGCCTACGTAGCCGAGGTAGACAGTACGTATGCTGCATTTTGCTTGGCAATTATTATTATTTTTTTTTAACTGTTTAACGTCCCTTTTTAACAACGTGGTCTTTAGAGACGGGAAAGGATGGGGGCAAGGAATGGGAAGGAATTCGGCCATGGCCTTTTGAAGGAAGCATCCCGGCATTCACCTGGAGTGATTTGGGGAAACCATGGAAAACCCAAATCTGGATGCCCGGACGGGGATTCGAACCGCCGTCCTCCCGAATGCGAGGCCAGAACGCTATCCGTTACACCACCACGCTCGGTCTTGGCAATTAACTTCGTAGAATAGTAGCATGCAGAACATAATTAACCGACAGATTGATCAAGTACCGTGGTGTTATTCCCCGCGTCGAGCCCGTGTATCAGGATTTGTTGGTCCTGGCGTGGAGGTACGCCGTGACGCCATGTTCCCGCGGGACAATGGCTGCTCTCTCCACGTCCCAACCAACCAACTATCGATTGGGCAGCGCTCCAGGCGTTCCCGACTTCCCACGGGAGCACATCATGTCCCGCTGAGAGAAAGGCAATAGTTTATAGCAGTTGCGGCCTTTAAAATGCCAAAGGCTCTGTGAGCTACATAATTCAATTTGTTTAAAACTAAAACATTGTAATAGCAATGAGCGTCTGGATCGGAGCCAGAATTTTGGTACATCAAAATTCCCCCCTAGAGAACTAAAAACTAACATCTCTCCTTCTACTTATGTTATAATACTCGACGCGTCATATTATTAAAAAAATAGATCCTCCAAACCTTCCAGTACAGCTCATTCTGTTAAAGCGGTAAAGTGAAATACGCTACGGTTTAAATCGGGGACTGTTTCCAATTTATATAATGTTTTTGCGCAGTCTTATCGGCGAATTCTGAGCAAATTCGCATGATTTATAGTTTACACCAACATAGTAACACAAAACCCACAACGTCAAAAATAATAAATGGAAAGCTGTACAAGTGAGAATTGCTACACACGATTGATTTTGTAATCCAAAGAGAAAATAGTAATAATGCTGTGCATCGTCAAGCAGTTTCGACTAGTTACTTCATACACCTTGAAAGTGAGCTAATTCCATATGTGAAATACTAATAAGTAATAGGTTGGAACGATCCTTCTTTTTTTACGCATCATCAACGTCGAGGTTGCAAGAAGCGGGAACGGAGTGGGAGCAAGGTTCGGGAAGGAATTCGGCCACCCTTCACATTTAGAAGGAACCGTCCCGGCCTTTGGCTGGAATGATTTGGGGGAATCAAATAAAATCCAAATCTGCATGCCCGGAAGGGAATTCAATCCGCGCCCTAAAAATGCGAGGCCAGAGCGTCACCGCTCACCCTAGGCGCTCTGTGGCTATTAGAGAAAAACGCATCTCATTTAAAATTCTGTTCGTATTAGAGTATAGTAAACATTGATACCAACAGTGTTCCATCTCTCTTGTTGGCAAATCGTCACCACTCTGCATCACTCACGCTTGAAATGCGTGAAACATGTTAAATCACCATCAATACAGCAAACTGAATTTCCTCCCTTCTTTTACCTTTCTGCATTAAAAGAAATTAGTTAGTACCTTGCTCCTTTAGTGAGCGGCCATCTTTTAGGACGAATTACTGTTATCTCGTGACTTAGGAGTAAACACGAACGGGCGAAACGTTGTTGTAATTAAACATTAATAAAACGCAGCTCAACACCCGACTAAAGGAACAACATATGAAATTTAAAATGCTAAAACAATTAAAAGTTGCAAAAGCAGTTAACTTTAAAGGTGCTACACCTAAAATAATATTTTTGGATGTTGGTAAAGAAGGCGATTCTTTAAATTTGCCATCAGTAATTCTTGGTACTAATTTACGTTCGGAATTAATGGCCAGCTATATTGACATCTTTGAATCTACGACTGACTTCATGAAGTTTGCCTAGCCGAATGAGTGGAGTTAAACTTAACTGTCATCTTCATACACTGTTCATGGAAATTAAAACATCGTCCTCTTCGAACCTTCTCCAGATTAAGCCTGAAACTCTCTCGCCTCTGTGCATCTGATATGTTGATTCATTTCTCTTTTTTTACATGAGAAAGAAAACAGTATTCCTTATTGGAAGAACAATTACTGGCATACGTTCTACTACTATCGTTGGCACAAAAAAGAAAGACTGCACTGTCAATTCTTTAAAAATCATAATGACTAATTTAATACGCCGCCATACAGACAACGTTGCAATGAGACACGAGAGCTTTCTTATAAAACAATCGAATATAAGACTATTTGACACTGTCCAAGTTAAGCAGCCTGAACTACATTCTTCTTGCAGACCGAGCACGTGGTAACCGTGGTGCTCTGGGAAGTTAAAGGATGGCCTGAGTATCGTTTCAGTTACACCAAAGTCTTATCGATCGTTAGCATAGCATACACTATACAGCAGATTTATTCCAAGTTGATTGTTCACTGTGAAATTATTATATGTTGCGTTCTTCGTATGTCCTGATGCTACCGAGATAACATGGTTTAAAATTCTCCCGATTCCAATACTCCTTTTTTCCGCAGACGAACGTATTATTTATAACTAGTCGAAAACTGCAAAAAAATATCAAACTTTTTTTGTAGATAAACAGGCCAAAACGCGTTAAAAGCCTTGCGGGAGAGCGTGGAGGCGGCTCCGCTAAATGGCTTTTCGCCGGCGCAGGCCTAACCGGGTTACCTGAGCTCGGGCTGGGCCAGATGCGATTATCGCAGAATGTCGCTCCCGGCGCTATCAACAACCGCCAGCACGCTCCACATCTCGCACTTACGACCATTTTATCAGCTCGCGTGTAGTTTCTTCTTCCCTGATCGCTAAATCACAACCGAAAACTAAGCAGTTGTTATTTTATGTCAGTTTACCGTCTTGTTGATTAAAAGATTTTGCGGGTTACGCTGCTACATCATTTCTCTTTCTGTCTGCGACCTATCGATCCTCATCTAAAGTTATCTTCAGCCGCCTGCAGAGTCTACAAGAAGCTTGTGATAGGTGGAAACGTTTGTCATTTTACAGGAGAATCAGGATCGATTGCCCCTATAGGAGTGCTGTTCCAGAGACAGCGCGAGTGTATTGTGTTGGCTATGCGAAGCAAATTCATTTCAGTATTATTTTTTAATGGCTCTTAACAACAAGTCAGGGTTTCCGTGTATCATCAGTTTTTCGTAGTTTTATCAGACCCCAGGATTCCCCGAAGAAAATCACAGTAGATGATGGAAGCGTCAGCAAAATAGGAAAAGAGTAAACGCGTGACAACCACCCACAATGTATGTTAAACCAACATGCGTATGTTGGCGGTGAAACACAAAATATAAGAGTTAATAATCTTTGGAAACAACATAACCGAGGCATAATATTTGTTTTGATCGAGCCTTTCAACTGGTCAATACACCCGTCGTCATTAAGGATGATCTAATCGGAGGGAGGATTACTGAGAATTTCCACTTTTCTTTCGACCTGTGTAACATGTGTTAATACGTGTTAAGTTAGAAGGTGAGTAGCTTCCGAGAATTTGTTTATGTAACCACGGAAAACCACCTAGAAACAGCTATCACGGTGACCGATACACCTTGATTGAAATAGTGTACTTTCCTTGTCTACTACAATATTCTCCTTCACTTCTGTGTTAATTAAAACGAGCAACTTGAGTACACTAAGCGACTAGTGGCATGATTCATATTGTTACAAAACTAATTGTAATATGTGAATGGACTATTTATTTCAGACCGAGAATGTTGGTTGTATTCTCGCGCAGCAGGGTGAAGAGGAGATTGTTGAGATTTATATATATTTAAATGAAACAAAGAAAAAGAAGAGTGAAACGGTAATCCGTATCATTCGGATCTATTCTCCCAAGGATCACCAGGGGCGCAGTCAAGTTTTATGTACTCATATGACGAACAATCTCCATCAGCAGTGCCATGTCCCTTCATTCCTTATGCACTTCAGTGTAATCCAGTTTTTGATGAACAATTTGATGATCACGGATTATTGTCTCTAAAGGTTGTTGAAAATTTCTCCCCCATCAACGCTGGCAGGGGCAGTTAACATCGTGTAAAACACCAGATATCATCACGCTGACCTAGATATCTCGGCCAACAAAGTGGGTATTGTAACTGACGATTTGCAGCTCGTCTGCTGACATGTTAAATCAGACTGTGAACGTCTGTTTCGAGGGCGAGAGTGATAAAATGGAAATTACTTTGGTGCGCAAGCTTCAGTGATGGTGCGCGCGAGCGATGGCCGATAGCGAGTGACCTTCCCGGCCTCGCCGCGACAGTCATTTGTCAGTGGGGTAGCAGGTGAGGTGGCGTGACCCCCCCCCTCAGCGCTCACCATCAATTTTCCTGACAGTCTCTGTTACGAGGGCGTGAAAAAAGGGCTGCTCGCCGCTGGAATACCACAGCCCAGCATCTGATAACCCACACCAAATCAGCTTCCTTTGACGGTCGCAGGGTGGCGTGACCTAACCCACACGGACTAGTGCATTTGTGTATAGTGAGCGAATCGTAGACATTAATTCTCTGCTTATATTCCAAGGTTTCTTGGAGATTTTCTTTAAAAAAATAAAAAAAATACAGCATCTGGTCAAATGAACGAAAATACAACCACTAATGTGAATGCTGCTGGACATAGTACAGATGAAATGAAAATTTCTCGGGTTTTCTGCCGGATAATATTTTTATTTAAGTCACCATACAACGTTTCGGCAGCAACCTCCGCTGCCTTCATCAGGTACTGTGTCATACCGAAGCTAAGACAGTAGCTGCCTCACGGACTTCAGGAACTTCTATAAATTTTCATTTCATCAATACGCCGGGAGAAACTTAATTCCCACATAGTACAGATGATTCGCCAATTGCACTCTGAATTTTTATCCGGTATCGGAAACCGTGAAATTTGAACTTTATGGTAACTAAGCTTTAATTTGTCTCCTAGTTTTAAATTCGCAGTTCACAAGAAAATTTCTATATCAACCATCAAGGTGAGATTTATGATTGCGTTATCTGTTATTCCAGACGCTAAAAGATAAATTTAGTTTTTCTGTAACGACGAGACAAGGTTTGAACGTTGAAGGAAATTTATAGACATGTCTTTGGAAATTGAGTAATGGCAGTAGGGCCTGTCGAAAACTTTGTAAAAAACTGCCATACATTAATAACTGTCTTCGTGATCAATATATCGAAACATAAATATTGTGTTGTGTGTGTGTTTGTGATAAACAGCGGAGAGTGGGTTGATCCTTAAGTCGCAGGGAATTTATTAGAATCTTATTAGTGTTAATAATGTCTATTAGGGTTATGTTGATGGCAAATTATTTATGAAATGGTTCCCATTCGATATGGTAACTGAGAAAGGTCTTGAATAGCTGGGCATTATTTTGTGTTCGATATTCCTCATCTGCGTAGCAAAATATCTAATTTAATGCAAATATAGTTACTCAAATTATTAATTACCAACAATTTCACACTGAGAAAAAGATAAAAACACGCTTCATGGCAATGTGTTGTTTCACGAAACCACTTACATTGATTATCTGCCCATATCATGAAATCGAAATACAATAAAATTCTACCTACACTTTAAAAGTAGAGTGAAGAAAAATATACCACCGAGCGTGGTGGGTGAACGGTTAACGTTCTGGCCTCGCATTCGGGATGACGCGGGTTTGAATCCCCGTCGGGGCATCCAGATTTGGATTTTCCATGGTTTCTCTAAATCACTCCAGGCAAATGCCGGGGTGCTTCCTTCAATGGCCGAATTCCTTCCTTGTCCCCAGTCCCATCCCGCCTCTAATGACATTAGCCGTCGACGAGGCGTAAAGCCGTAATAAAAAAAAAAATAAAGCAGCAATTTGAAAGGACACTGTTGCCACCAAGCAACTATACACTACAAAGAAACATACAGCGGGAATAAATAACACACCATACGGAAACGATAGACGTGCCAATAGTGACTGGCATAGCTTGTTCCATATTGCCCTACTTGCAAAAGAGCGTAGTATGGAGTATAAGTTAACGGTTTCTCCCAGATACCTAACAAACTAGACCTTGAACTCAGCTTGGGTGAATTTTGTCTGGTTGCTGAATATCTGTGATGCAATTAAATTAAGATCCCAATTGTAAAGCATGTCTCATTTAATTGTTAATGTCACTAACCCCTTGAAAGTGCCTCTTCGCACCATTAGAAGTGAGTAATTTTTGCATCAAGGTGCATCGTCATTCTTGAGTTATTGATTGACATGGAAGCAGAGTGCTGAAATCAATTAAATCTGAGTGAAAAACACCGTCTCTCAGCCAATTAATACTAGGAACAAACAGAAACGCCGAAAAGCAGCGTTTGTATTATTCCTATTCATGTTCTCTATTATTAGTTGCAATGGACACAGCTGGAACAGTATTTCTGAGTTTTTTTTTTTAGTTGGAGATATGAACAGAACAATTTTTCTTTCCGTCACTTGGGGTTACATAACAAAGCAGACATTCGTAGAACTTAGACCATTATGTTATGTGTTACGAAACATTTCGGAAGTCTGTAAATGCTGTCTGTGTATAGAAGTCCATGATAACATAACGGTATAATAGATGGTGAGAAAAAATTTCGGTTTAAGAAAAATCATAAATTTTCAGTGAAATCCTGTATAAACCGTTAAAGTGACTCAATGCAGTTCACAGGCGTGAGGAGAAAACTTTTTATATATGTGCAGTAATGCTGATAAACTGACCTCTGAAACCGAGCAGAAACGTAGCAGTGCAAGAATATCCTTTTTTGACCTTGGTCAGAGAAACCATTAAATTCATTAAGAAATGCGCTATGTGAAACAAACATGAGGAAATGATGAAGTGAAACGTCTTGCGTTTTGTGTGGACTTCAGTAACCTGCCGTCGGTACACTAGACACAATGTGGGTCTGGGAGGGGTTTATAGGACATGGCGTGAGATGAAATCTGTGGCGACAGCAAGATTGCGCGTCCTAAAGAAAGTCGTAAAGAATGTCACTCAGATAACAAAGGCTGCAGGGTATGAACCTCTTTCAAACGCCCGTACTCTCTTCCCCGACCAAGGTAACTTTTTGGGAGACGGCACAAACATTTCTTGTCCAATGACTTGATCACGAATCTCTGATTACTCCTTTCCAATATATTCATTAATTTTTCTCGACAAAATCCTGATGTTTCGTGGAGTTTCAATTATGGAAATTATTTTTATGCATTACAGACTGCAGTGTCATGGCAAATACGCCACGCACGATCAGTGAAGAACCGGCATACAACAGTCAAGAGTAACGGTTATACCGAGAGTTCGTCGAACCACATCGTAAGCCAATGAAAACGAATTAGGTAAAGGGAGTCCTTGTTGGTTGGCTTCATTTCATCACTATTACTTCCAGTCATATATTCAACGCTTGATACGACTTAAATAACGGAGTAACGGCATCGTAAACAGTTATTCCCGACATCATTATTTAGTGTGGATACTAACGTAAAACATAGATAACTCAATTATAAAATAGCTTAATACTTCATTGGAGACTGAAATCCAATCAAACCATTTTCAGCTTCTTTGCCCGAGATAAAGCAATCGGAATTAGATATGGGGGCAACTCGCATAATACTTTGATTTCTGGTGACGTTAAAGTAAAAGTAAATTCTTGTGGTCCTAAAACAGGTAGACTGAGTTTGAAGTAGGGCCTCATTCTGTCTCCGTCGTAAGTGGCTCTACGGTTTAACGCGGAACCGGAATCATGGAACGTTTCATATCATACTTCATATACACAAAGCAAGTTCCGCCAGACCTGAAGGCCATCTCAAGTGCCCGTAAAAATTACTGGTCTCACTAGGGTTCGAACTAGGACCCTCCTTTTTCAAATGGAACTTTTAATAATGGCCAGCGAGAACATTCGTCGACATGGTAATAATGGAAGCGAAGAAGTCCTTTATAGTCTGAATAATATCTTCTGCAGTAAGCAAAATTATCAGTATCTTTCTTGTCAGTAAACTACTCTATCCACGCATTGTTAATCCCTCGAAAAAAATCGGGTGAACTGTCATAAACCAAAGATGACTCGCAAAAAAACGAATAATTCATTTTCACTTTACTTGAATTAACAAGCAAGTCGATTGTAAACGAGTGATTTCATCTACGGAAATTGTATACGACTGTTGACCTGAAACAACTAGATGGCACTGAAACAATATATAAAACCTCCAATATTTTTGATTATTACTGCGTGGAGAGATGACGGGTGAGGAAAGAAGTTTGTGGAAGAAGCTTACAGAAAGAAGAGACAGGCTGGTAAGGTCATATTTTGAGACATGCTGGATTGGTTAATTTGTTAGTGGAGGGAACAGTCGAAGGTAAGAACTGTAGAGGAGGACAGAGATTAGAATATATGAAGCAGATAGTTGAGGACGTTGGGTTGTAAGGGGTATGTGGAGATGAAGAGGTAAGCTCAAGATAGGAAGTGATGGAGGATTGCATCAAACCAGTCGAAAGACAAAGGGCAAAAAAAAAAAAAAAATAATAATAATAAAAAAATAATGGAGAGCTAAACGTTTGAAATAGGAGTGTGCACATGCACAAGTTGTACTTAATGCTCTGATCTTCACGGTAGAACAAACAAATCGAGCATTTGTCATGAATTTATAGGTTCAATACTTTTTCGTTAAACACAAGTAGCTGTTTAGTTGGGAAACGGATTTCTTAGTTACCACAAGATAAAAAAACATTTAATCAACTACTGTGTGCCACAGAGAAGCTATTGGCGGCTATTGTTTCGCATTTACTCGTTAACATTCATGTGCATCGACGCGAGTTCGTTTGTGCAGTGACATTTCACCAGCGATTGTACGACCACTAAATTTTCTTTTGAAATTGCATCACTTGAGAAGTAAATTCGTTGTTTTCTATTCCATTAACCAAAACAATATTTAGCTTTTAAATTTCAGCTCTTCGTAAGGATGTTTCGCTCCTCAAGGTTAGCAGCTATGTGAGGAAACTTTAAATGTAACGTTACATGTAACGCGTGAAATAACGACCTAAAGCGAAACAAGCTTAATAGGATGTAGAGTTCTCACAGCTGCAATGACTCTACGTGAATACGGCATAAGCGAAGTCCCGTGGGGCGCACCAAGTGCACGTCATTAAGTGGGAAGTGCACTGACATCACATTTCCTTCTCAAAAGTCATGACAAGTAAAGTAGCTACACTGAAGTGCCATTCGCCGTACACGGACGTAAGCGTTACTGTCGACTGTGCAAATCTCTTCAAGGAAACAGCTGGAAAATTCTCAGACAGTTATCTGCAGCAGCTTGTTCCCTTTTATTGTATACTAGCCTCAAAGGCCGTCAAAAATGGCGGGTTTAACGGAGTGTTCAGGCATTCAATTTTTTTGCAGTTGCTTAACTAAATAGAATCGTTATAAAATAAAGCTCAATGTAATTTCTCGTCCCCTGTTCTGTAACGTAAAGTTTCATTTGTCAACTTGGTCCAGGTTGCATTTCAACCCAACCATAACCTATTATTGCCGCTAAAAAAAATAAAAGCGAATCAATACATTCCCTGTATCGTATGTCAATGTCATCATCGCAATATAAACTTCATGTAAATCTTCAATGGTTCTTACACGTTTTTTCTTTTTATTTGTGATGAAAATAATTGTTTCAACGGCGGACACAGCTTAAATGCGGCTGAAATAATAACCCCAGAGAAAACGAAGGATACTAAAAAAAAACTTACCATTTACATTATGCCACGTAATATTAGTCTTAATTGTGGTTTATTATGGCTATATACGAGACTTCTTCTTTTTCTTTTTTAGGTCTTTTATTTCATTATTCTTTTGTTTCATTTGTTCGTTGTGTTCGGATTCCATACTAATAAACTGAAATATCGAAGATCAAGGGATACGTAGCTGCAAATATCCATATGTTGGTAGCATCGCGGAAGAAATGTATGAATGTGCAGTGGAATGTCGGGGCTGTCATTTGTTTTCTCGCGAGTCGCGTGTAATGTTTTTCTGATGTGATTGTGGCCGCACGACATGAATTAACAGACAATGAACGCGAAAAGGTAGTTGAAAGCAGACGAACTCTGACATGGCTATCAAAACAATAACTGTGGCGAGTATTCATCCAGGTGAGCACCAGCTACCCGCACCGATGTATACTACAGGTTGTAAGGAGTTAATTTATTACAGAAGAATGAAGAAAAAGGTAACTGTGACCTCTGTGTTTAGTTTTTTTTTCCTCCTTTGGATTTGGGAGGGGCCTCTGCGGCTAATGGATGAAGAGGTGATTATAGCAGGAATAGAATTGGTGAGTGGGCGGGGCGGAGCAGGCTATTTCCATTATCAGGAAACCATCCCCCTAACCTTGCTGTAGTAATTTTTGGAAACCATTGAAAACCGAAATCTGCATTATTCGCAGCCTGTCCAAATGTCAGACCCACTATCCACTATAGCCTATCTAAAATTTGATGCTCACGTCAGGCGAATTCTGGTAATGTAATAAAACCACAGCCAGTATAATCTTTGTGAGTTTATCTTCAATCGTCTGAGAAGAAGAGAAACTTTCTTGAAATTCCTTAAGACGCTTGAAGAGAGATTCTTGAGGAGCTGTGTCTCCACTTACGTCTGGTAATTTCCATCATTTGTCCACCAGATATTTGATATGTGTGAGGTCCGTCGCCTCGCCGGGCGATTCAGATATTGAGCGAGGAGCGTTCCCCCGTCTCTGAGGTGCCGGGACCCGACACGTGTTCGGAGGGCGGCGAGCTGTTTTATGGCTCGTAAACACTGCTGTAATGAGCCGACTCGGCGGGAACAATCGTTGTAGGAACGCTATTACGAGGCTAAAGAAACCCGAGCACACAACACTATATCTCCAAAACACTGCAAGGTAAACTGGACGATATGGTAATAAAGGCAACGGTGAGGCAGATTGGTTTCTGAAGTCGCATTATTACCAACAGCAAAAAGAAGGTTTCCTACATATATCAGCAGTCATCACTTACGGAATACAACTGCTACACTTTTTTTATTTCCTTTTTTATTTTTCTTGTGCCATTACGAATGAACGCAGCTACTGAACATATACTTAGCGAGCTTTATCTTTTCTTGTTCGCAATGGCCTCCGCAGACTGCATTATACGATTATGAATTCACCGTCTGCTCATAAACCAGTAGCTGTACGATTAGCTCATACCACGCTCAGCAGTGGAAACACAATAATGGCAATAAAACAATTGTCATTTTTGTCCGTGATACGCCTACGTGAGAGCGTAGCAACTGATGGTGCATTCCGACTCTCTGGTGCCCGCTAAACCTAGCCTGGTAATCCTGGCGCGTAGAATGAATAAACAATTTAACGGGCGATCCAAATCACGTATGCGTTACAGCGCGGTTCACACATAAAAGCATGCTTTTTCGTCGGTAAATGAAACGTAAAGGGCATTCAAAAACCGGATCTAGTCAGACATGTTCCCACTTCACTCTGAAATATTGATCTGTTCTGATTAGGTTCTGCTATCACTAGCTAACCGAGATAGTTATACCAGGCACATCAGCTCCTACGTCAATAGCTCCTACGTCAATCCGGCACCATCTGCCGATCGCAGTCATCAGCAGATTCAATTTCTCTGACTAAGAGCTGAAAGGAATTTTTTTTTTTTTTACTTATTGCTTACGCCTCGTCGACGACTAAGGTCATTAGAGGCGGGATGGGTCTGGGGGACAAGGAATTCGGCCATGGCCTTTTTGAAGGAAGCATCCCGGCATTCGCCTGGAGTGATTTGGGGAAACCATGGAAAACCCAAATCCGGATTCCCGGACGGAGATTCGAACCGCCATCCTCCCGAATGCCTGGCCAGAACGCTAACCACTCACCCACTGCGCTCGGACCCAAACGGTAATCCAGTTGCGTCTACATGTTAGATAGCATATTTCTATCAATGTCTGTTCCTGTAATTCTTGCAGTGTTGTTGGAATTGGGGGTACATCAACTTTGTCCTTTACATAACCCCACAAGTATAAATCACATGGGGGTTAGATCTGGCGACCTGACAACGGGGGAATATCACTCGGAACGGCGCGCCCTATCCAGCTATGGTACAAAAATCAAAACAGCTGCAATAATCATATGGGGTCAGGTGTTGTACCAAATGCACACGGTAGGGTTTAAAATTCAAATGCCGATGCGAAACATTCCACGCTGTTTTCTGCGTTCATGGATGACACGAACGGTTGATTTTTATGGAACTGCGCACATAGCTCTGTCTCACGCGGTCCACGGTTTCCTTTGAGACACGTACTGCCCCGTGCTGGTCCGTTTACTCAGACAACCAGTGTCACGAAACTGGCGAAACCAACGTTAAATGCTCTGGTAAGTGGGTGCAGTTTTTCCGCATGTTCATACGAATGCACGCTGCAAATTCGTAACGGTAGAACTCTTCGCGTATTCTAACACACAAAAACTCTTTTCCGCCACCTTGTCCACTGCTTCCATCTAGCATATACGCCAGAAACCAAGCGGGATTTTAAACTTGGTGAGTTTATGAATCTTTGTAGATTGTATACTTTTCAACACTAGTGTTTTTAAACCTGATGAATCATTTAGGCTAACCCTGTACAGTGGTAACGTTGCGGGCGCGGATTTCGCATACTGAACGTGGTAGGTGAGTGCATCGGGAGGACGCTGGTTCAAATAATAAACAAAAAAATAAAAAACGAATTCCACGAGCGAGACTGTGTTACCTGTGGCGCGAGTGTGAAGAGGCCCGCCCTGGAGAGCAGCGGCACGACTGTCCTGAGGCAGGCGCCGCCCACCAGGGGCACGTGCACGCTGTCGGGAGGCAGCGACAGCTCGCTCGCAGTCACTGTGCGCACCGCGCTGTCCAGGGCGCCCACGCAGCCCACCACCTGCAATCATACCACAGTGTCAATCATACCAGCATCACAACATAACTGCGAAGTTTTGAATATGCAGATATATACAGGGTTACTCAAAAAGAAACATAATTTACATTGTTATTTCTCGAAAACTGTGAAAGATATAAATAAAAACCACATGTCACTGGGTAGAGGAAGGTTCCATTCACTATCGCCAAATGGTTGTGTTGTCTGTTTGCGTGGAAATGGTGACACCATAGTCGTTTAGTGTCTACACTATGCAAAAAGTTAATCAGTTGTTGATGTACAGCGTTAATCCAGTCGTAAGTTCAAATAAAGTGCCACAACCTCACAAACAGATTTGCGATTGGTATAACAAAATTCGTAGAGGATGGGTGCTTATACAAAGGGGAAAAGCACTGGTCGTCCTAGAACATCAAATGGTGATGTTGAGTGTATCTGAAGTGCTTTCTCACAGAGCCCTCGGAAATCCATTGCACAGCCTCATGTCGAATGTATAAAGTAAAGCTTTTTCCTTCCTCTATGCAATGATGCGTGATAAGTGTTTCTATTATTTATAGGTGGTGTAAAATCAAAATGCAAAAAATCTGCGCCTTCATTTGAACACACACACACACACACACACACACACACACACACACACACACACATATATATATATATATATATATATATATATATAGAGAGAGAGAGAGAGAGAGAGAGAGAGAGAGACTACACTTGATAATTTAGGCGAATAGATGAGTAAATTCGAGCCAGACTCCTTTAATGCTCTGTTTGTGCAGAGTTTATACGTACCCAGCTTGTTTTTATTCTTTTTTTACAGTATCAAACGCTTCCGTTTAGTTTATTTTAAGTGTTCGATTTGAAGATAAACACATATAACTATCTATTCATCCGGCTACCCACATTGGAAAAGATTGCTGTCAATGACTATGAAGGCCACAGTGGTATATGTTCCAGACGGCAATGGAAAATCGTCAAAACGAAGTAACGTGTTAGTGAAGAGCTTGAAACGTTTCGTATAGCAGGATACAGTGTAGAGATGCTAGTAGCACTGACGTGTTACCAATCCTGATTGATATATTCCAGTAAAGTTGCGCATCAGTTATAGACTGTTTGACGTTAGTACAAATCTTCAGCAATCTGAGGTTTTTTTTAACACGAAAGAAATTATGCTTACCGGCCACTATCCGTGATGTAGCGACATTTGCTTTAAACGTCACTCACGGCAAAGAAAGACGTTATGAAAACCCAAAATTGTTAATTAAACAATGCATGTTAATTTTTTTTCTTTTGGCGATAATTTTCTGAACTAGTCGAACAAAGCATTTTTCTTGCCCATAAGAACATTCAGGTCTAGCTGCTACTTACGTATGATCAACGTTCAAACTGTTGAGGCAACTGTTGTGTTTTATTTGGATTAAACACTATGCACTAAGAGGTTGGAAGTGTATATGGTCCATTTCGAAAGATTACGTAACTATCATTTTCCGGCAGCTTCTTGCATGCTGATCTCACTTTTCGCAGACGTAAAGGAACAAAAATCACGATTGTGTGGATTGGTGACCGCAAAAGATACGATGAATTTAGGTAATTCAAATTGCTATGTTACTGACGTCGTAAGAATTCCGCTAAGTTTAGTTTTTAATACCAATTGCCATGTTGTTACCTAGATTTCCTTGTCAGAAGCTATAAATTTGTAAGTCTAGTATTTCTAAGTCAGATGCTTCTTTCTTGTAAATCCATAGGTCGTCGGGGTACAAATGGCGGGACAATTTGGACAAACAATGCAGATGTTCCATAATTTGTGCTGTTCCACAGTCGAAGTCTTTGACAGATTGGTTTTTACTGGTTTTACTGACTTAATGCGTTTCAGTGTTCTCCGTAGCTTCCACTTTAATGATTAGACACTGGGTATCTCCGTTGTAGCTGGGTAATCGGATGGCGGTTCATTCTTCTTCGATTTTCAGCTTTCTGAAGAGGGTAACGTTCATCAGAGATTCTTTTGAACCTATCCGAGTATTGAATTATATTTCTGCAGTAGGCAGGTCTTGCGAACCCTTCTTCTCTGTAGATACTATCCATTGTATAGATCCTGTAACTAGCCAACTTCTCTCTCAGGGTCACATCCGAGCTCCCAGTATGGGCTGATCTGAAACATACGGAGCAGGCATATTCAACAGTGAAGACACATAGCGCTTGAGCAATGGTTTTCAGAGTTGTTAGTTTGGTATACCATTCACTATTTACCAGATTTCTCAGGATGTCATTTCTAAGTCTAGTATTGAGCTATGTCAGATGCTTCTTTCTTGTGAATCCATAGGTCGTCGAGATACAAATGGCAGGACAATTTGGGCAGATAGTGAGTCTTTCAGTACCGTTGCTAATATGGTAAGCAACAGTCAAATATCACTAACATCTTTTCCCTGAGTTGCAGTGTTATTAAATAACCAAAGTCATGTAGTCGACAGCAATATTAACGGAATCGGTCGAGTGGATTGTTTACTTTTCATTTAGTGTGATATTTGATGCCTCTGTGTTACCTCCAAAAGATTATCATTTATTGCTTCATCCACAGTTCTCGTACGGTTATCAGGTTAGCCCCTAAGCTATCAAAATGCGACACCCCAATCTCAGTCGATTAGGTAGTTTTTGTTTGATGCGTGTACAAAGAAATGGTACGTAATGGTGGCTTACATATTTATATATGTAATGATACTTACGTGTCCGTGGGAAACAGGGGCGGATCCAGGATTTTGTTTTTTTTGGGGGGGGGGGGGCTTGAGCGGACTTTGGTTTGGGGGGGGCTTTGCTTGAGTGAATTTTGGTTCAGAGGGCTTGCCTTCAGTGGATTTTGGCTTTGGGGGGGGGGGCTTGAGTCGGGAAGAAGGTAGTATTTATAGCCTCCTCGGGCCTCAAATCCGTAGAGCTAAAAAAAAACTCAAAACTACAATGTCGGGGGTGGACCAAGATACTTTTTTGTGGGGGTCCTGAGCCCACTAGCACCCCCCCCCCTGGATCCGCCCCTGGTGAGAAACATATATCGACTCCGAGCTTAGAGAGTACAAATGTGAGGATAATGCGTACCTGCTGGGGGTGAGCCCGGCGCTGTCGAACACCTTGGCGGCGAGAGGCACGCAGCTGTTAATGGGCGGCGTGCAGACCACGAGCAGCGCCTTCTTGCTGACCGCCGCCACCGTCTCGGCGGCCGTGCGCACTTCCCCGCCGTTCAGCGTGATCAGCGCGTCGCAGCTGATCCCTGGCCTCCAGAGCTCTCCACCCGCCTGCACCACCAGCTCCGACCACTGTGCACGGAATAACGCCAAACCTCTCACCTCCAAACCAATGTTTGATGCCGAATGTTTTGCATTAAATCTCAGTACCACAATACCGTGGGCCTCGTTTGAGGTCGCTCAACTATCATGACGACGTCTTGTACTCGACATTGGGTAACCCGATTCGAGCTTCGGTATTGAAAGGATTAATCGGTAACTGCGGAAGCAGAAAGGATGTATAGTTGCTCACAATTCCTGATCACTAGACTGGGTTTATGTAGAGTGCCTGAGTTGAATCGGAAAAGCTCTCTGTAGTAAGGGCATGTGGCATTGTTGACGGTAATTAATCTGTTGGGTATGGACATATAACTTAGAGGTCCTCTCAGATATCCTTAGAAATGTTATTCCAGAACGAACGGAGCCCAATGGGTGAGCGTATTATGTTCGGAAGGACACGGGTTTAACACCCGATATAGTCATTCACACATCTGTTTCCATTATTTGCACAAATCACACATCACCTCAGGATGCCCTTCAAAAGACCATAGCCGAATTCCATCTTATTTTTTTGCCACTACTCCCCTCGCGTTTGTTAAGATCTCCAAAAAATTATTCATTATAGTTGTCCAAAATACAGTAAAAGCACTTAATTAAACAGAGGAACGTTATGGGAAACCATTACTACAAAATATTGTTGTTGTTATGGATCAGTAACATCCGCCAAAATTCCCATCGACATCTGAAATACAACATAACTTTAGTAGTGCAATATCAATGCGTTGTTACAAATTTTAATTACGATTTGTTAATGTTATTAGAAGAATTGAAAAAAAAACAGAAAAGAAGAATTTAATTACCACAGTTTCCACAGTGTAGTGTAAACAACGACTCAATCTGCATGACCCATTAGGATACTAATGACGGCATAGCGGCGTGTAATCGGCTTTCATGCTATGCATATAGAAGTAGTCTAGCCGGCCTCGGTAGCGTAGGGTCTAGAGTGCTAGTTCCGTGTGCCGAAGGCCGCCGGTTCGAATCCGGCCGCGGGCATGGATGTTTAAGTGTTGTGTGAATGTCCTGTCCGTCCTGTGGCGTCCATACATGGAAACATACAATATATATACTGGATGACGACTTATACACTGAAAGCTATAATAATTACATAGAGCTGGCTGTATGGCGTATGTTGCCAAATGCCATTTAAAAAAAAAAAAGTATTCCGTTGAAAAGTACATTGCATGAGCAACAGTTCACGCCACTAAGACCCAAAGCCCATTGACCCTTAAGAGAGACCGCAGTGTTACATTGTGCCAAAGTGTGGCAGCAAATTCAGGACATGATTGCGACGTGATTTAGGGCGCCTATTGCGAATAAAATTCTCGTTCGGCCAACAAATTACACTAGCTTCATCACTTCAGTTATTCCAATCACTGCAGTACAATCTTTTGCAGCGTTAATAACATTATATCATATCCGGTTTGCAAATTGAAAGGTTGATTGGACACTTCCGTACGTGGCTATTAAGTTCTGGTTGCACAGATTGATCCGATAGTTTTTTTCTTCAGTTTGTTTCTAAATCATATTTTTACTGTGTGACGATGAGTGTTGCTACTTGTAGTTTATTGTTTATTGGTAGATGGATGAAGGTTAAATGCCCGTTTCGAGCTGTTGGGGCCTATTGTCCTGAAAGACATCTCGGTAGCCTGCGAGCTTGACGAATCCATCCGACGGACAAATCACTATCAACAGTGTCGTATTCCATAGCACCCGAGGCACCTGGAATATGTTTCGCATTTCTCCATACCTTGTATTGCGATTAGGAATTGTACACCAAATTACTCCTACTCTGCTGACCATGTCAAAAATTATGTCATGAAACACTTAGCTTTTTTTATTGTTTTCACTTCTATAGTGTAAACTGTGTTAATATGTATAGTGCTTTCAATTTTATTAAGATGCAGCACGAATTGTTTTGTATAGTAGACAAAAAATATTTGGTTTAAGTTGGTACGCTGGGCGTGTGCTCCAGAGAGTAGTGTAAGTACCTTTCGAAAGTCAGCCAGACAGAGAGAAAATATCGTCCACTAGATATAAAAATGACGGGTAGAGGCTGGTGTGGTTTGCCTCGCGAGTGTTATATAGAGACAGAATAATTTTTAAAGCGGATTAAAAAGTACATTGACGGAACTGGATGTATGTAAGATAGTAGTAAGCAAAAAGTGCTTTTAGAAACAGTGTGAAAAACATATAAGAAGTACACGGTGAATATATGAGAATCTAAATACAAGTGAAGTATTTTGATTGTTTGATTGTCATATAAAGAAGACAGGTAAGAAATTTACAATCATTAAAATACCTTACAACTCCGGGGCTCGAACCAGCTGACCTTGAGTCTAGTACCAGACTCTTTTATGTTGTCTAAGTGACGACGGGCATTTACATTGCAAAAAATAGAAAAGAAATCCCCATTACTAGAAAAGAGGAGAGGCAGGTTGATGACTTGGAGATAAGGACCAAGCAGCTGATCTCAGAGATTCAGTCAGTGAAGTCTGACGCTGCATCAGACGAGTCAGTAGGACCGAACAGAGTACAATAAGAACGACGGCTCCTTGCCAGAATAGATTCTTCCAGCCACGTGAACAGTGATTACCCAAACCACTTTCCGACTCATTCAACCAGTCCACTCATCCTCACATGCACTCAGCCGATGTGTAGGTGCTGATTGAGAGTTGTGGTAGTGACTTGTCTCTGGCGTGACACCTGCTGTGGCGCTGACGTCGAGAGCGGCTTGTTGAGCACGAGTCGCTCCTCAAGCTGCCTCCCACCTGGCCACCTCCGCAGCCCTGCCTCCGTCAACACGCTGATATCCAACTCGTTACAGCCACAAGTGTGAAAGATCGTCCGCGTGATTCGAAACAAAAATCCTCATTACATCCCTAGATTATCCCATTATTCAAGCGCAAAACACATAGGATAAATCGTAATACCCTTTTTTCTTCTTGTTTGTGTTTTAAGCCTCGTAAAAGTCGAAGTCATTAGAGGCGGGAAACGACTGGGTACAAGGAACGGGAAGAGATTCGGCCATGGCATTTTGAAGGTATCATTCCGGCATTCAGCTGTAGTGATTTGGGGAAACCATGGTAAACCCAAATATGGATACCCAGGCGAGGATTCGAACCCGCGGTCTCCCGAATGCGAGGCCATAGCGTTACCACCCACCCATCATGCTCAGTGTATCGTAATACTCGATGTTTTCGTCACTCGTTTATTTCTGTGCATTTAATTTCGTTTCCAATATTACTACTGGTGACAATTTCTGGGTACAGTTATCACGTATTCTACCTGCAACAAGGTACGTCTTTCTCGTGGGAGAGTAGTACTATAGCACGCCAAACTTGTGGTATATTTTTCCCTGACAGACTTTCTCAGTTAACGACGTTTCTACCCTTCACACGTGATGGTCCAGTTAATCCACAAGCAAAAAAAATAAAAATAAATAAATAAATAAACAAATAAAAACATGGGCTGCAAGAGACTTGGTCAGTAAGGTATCTATTTCATGTTACACACTTCGCCTTAGTTTATCCACTACTTCTCCAGAAGATATATGTAGAAGATTGCATTGACAAATTACACTAGGAAATTGGTCAGGTCAATAGAATTGTATTTTAAATAAAAATGAATATCTTAATAGTAGCTAAATATTAAAGTAATGCCATTGCAGAAAATTCATTTAAAACTAACAAACAGTTACAAATATACGAATTTACGAGACGTAGATAAAGAAAATTGAAGTACACCACGAAAAAGTAAATGGTGAAAATATGTTGATATATTGTAACGGTTATTTGGTGAGCTGAACTTAATGGTAAAATGTCTCATTCCAAAAGTGGTAGTTTCATATTTCTAAGATCATAATTTTCACTCATTATACTTTTTCAAAGGTACGTTTGTGTCCTCAAAGGATTCCAGAAAACAATTCATTAAAAGATCATTAAAGGTCAATAAACAGAAGACCACGAATTGTGGTTGGATTTAAATCTTTTTTTAGTGTGGAATATGATATATAGGAACATTTTTAGGTAACCGTATTGTGAAGTCGTGAGTAATATTTTGGTCTTCCAATTTTTATACCAACCGAAAGGAGCACTTGTGCATTATGTCCTGAAATAACAAAAAAGGAATGAGAACTATTAGATCAAAGACCTTCGTAACATAGTGTTAAGTCATTAGAGAAGATAATGAATTGCTTTGGCGAAGGCGTCCAAGGAAGGTCGTAAATTCGCGTTGAAATATGATCTGAATCGCGTGAGCCACGCGAACTCGCCTCACCTGGGCCTAAGAAGCCCCTAATGACCAGCGGGTGGGTCAGGTATCGTAATAACTGATAACCCCACACAGATGAACGCGCCGTCAAGGGCGCTCAGGTCATTCGCGGCCGGCAGTAGTGTTTGAGAAAACATGTGTTAACTACTGAATGTGTTAACGCAACGACAAATTGACAAAGAGAATCACTGTCAGACAGGGATAACATAGCAGATTGCTTTGCTTCATTGTATCATTTGCTAATATTTTCACTGTGTAAAGCTTGAACCATGTGTTAAGCTCCGCGATATGTTTTACTACATAAAAAAACAGAATTTCAAAATTCACTTTTGAGATAAAGTTAACTTAAGTTAAAATGGAGCATCGCTGAATTTCTAGGGTAACTCACAACGAAACAACCTGTTTATCAACCCTTCTATTTCTCCCTTCGTACTGATGAAGAAGCTGATGGAAGTTTGCCTGTTAGTGTACTTTACAAATTTAAATCCTCATTACCTAACGCAGTTTCTGTCACCCTCGGTCTCAAATTTCCTATAGCATTTAGTTCGTAACAAATATTCTTCCCATTCCTGCATCCTCAGTACACCACTATAATATTTATAATACTTAGTTGCAGAACCAAATTTATCTTTAGAAGACAGTATACAGATTTAGGCAAGACTTACAAACTCTCATTTAACGATCTGAAATCTTCTGACGTGGAAGATCAGTATTAGTCGTGTTATCCAAGATAAGAACATATAAACGAGCTGACAAGAAAAACTTAATTATCACATATAAACGAGCTCTTTAAATGAAAAATGGAAGTCCAGTATCAGTCATCAATTGTTTTGCGCTTATAGTAGAGTTTCCCCTCGACCACGCGCCTGTAGTACACAGGTAGCCAGTGGGCGTCATGAGAAGGTGAAAGGGCCTTTATCCTATCAGAATTCAAACCAGATTTGTTAGGCCCAGCGTATTTATCATATAGGAGGAAAATATGAGTTGCCATCTGTCTGTGAAACGCGTAACTCTTGTGTTCTGTATAATAAGTGTATTTTTGTTTGAAGAAATTTGTAGTTTGTGAGGTAAAAATTGGTGAACGTTCCAAAATTTGTCGTAGATGTTTGTCGGAAACCGACCAAAAACCGCAATCAAGACGGCAGGTACGTGGGGATCAGGATTCAAACCTGGTTCCCGTTGTACCTCCAATGAATCATCTTCGCCGTTGCTATTTTTATTATTATTATCATTTTCGTACTTGGTTATGTATCTAAGTTTCAGTTAGAGGGAGTACAAACGAATAACTAGATTTTCTTTCAAGTAAAAACGTTGCACGAAATATTAAAACCCGTTCCAAGACTTCCTTAATCACTCCACACCCCTCGGATTGAAACATAAATTCATTATTACCTCAAGACTGAAAACATCACGAATATGACCTTACTAGTATCCCTGTTAAATTTTACACAACTTTACTGAAACTTGAACAAACGTTATAAACTGAATTGTTGGATGTTTCTATGCTTAATACTGGAGCCGCTGTTTTTGGGTCGATATACTGCCTTTACTATAAGAAAATGTAACTTGTATCTACCTATATGATCTTTCTGATAGATGGTCTTCATACCGAACCAGATGGGTGAGCGCTAAAGTTTGGACCTGGTATTCGGGAGGACGTGGGTTCAAAACTGCGTGGAGCCATCCGGATGTCGCTTTTTCATGGTTTTCCAAAATCATTCCACTTGAATGCCGGCATAGTTCCTTCAAAATTCCATGACAGAATTCCTCCCAATTCTTCTTTCCCATATCTCTCTTGCCTCTAATGACCTCGAAGTCGACGATACGTAAAGTTCAAAGCGAAAAAGTTTTTCAAATTAAACAGAAAAATTACATAACGCAGAAGGTCGGCACACATAATAAATTGGTATGGCCCCATGAGAAATAACGTTAATGCAGTAAGTAGCAGGAATACGAATAAAGCTTTATTTATTCAATAGTTTGATCTGTGATGTTGGCTCTGATAAGGAACTACACATATCTTACACAACGCTTTTGATACCAAAAGTTCCTGTGGCTACTATAAATGATATCCTGATCTTAAGTATTAGCAAATTTTACACCACCCTCTGGCCTGGATGCATGCACTACTGCTGGGAAGGCCATCGTTGTATCCTCTCCTGAGGCAAACTGACCCACAATGGTTGTAACTGGTCCTTTTCATCCT
Source organism: Vandiemenella viatica (assembly GCA_031002005.1). Lineage (NCBI taxonomy): Eukaryota > Metazoa > Arthropoda > Insecta > Orthoptera > Morabidae > Vandiemenella > Vandiemenella viatica. The sequence goes on from JARYHS010008074.1 coordinate 232,914,825, forward strand.
TGTAACTGTCACTTGGACAGATTTGACGTCGTCCTAGTTGGTCCCAGATATCTTCTTTCGGTGACAAATCTGGGGATCTTGCTGGCCCCGGGAGTATCTCAAAATTATTCAGACAGTTCGTAGAGGCACATGCCGCGTGTGGGCGAGCATTGTTCTGTTGAAAAATTAACCACGTTGCTTGAGCACCAACTCTTGAGGATACAGGATACCCGCGATGATGTATCGTTGTCCCTTCCTAAATCCCGCAACAACTACCAGCAGCGACCAGAAGTAAAAACCGATTGCACCTGCTCACACCATGATGCCAGCAGTAACACCGCTGTCTCTCTGTAAAACATTTGAAGAATGGAACCATGCTCTTCGATAATGGTCATCTGAGGACGCGCAGAATCGCTGAACATAATGAATGGTGTTGCATTGTGTTCAGCCATGAATCGCGGTTCTGCACTACTTCGGATAATCATAGTCGGCGTTATGACGGTTCTTCCATTATTTTCGGAGGAGGACATTGGTGTTACTCCTGGCGTCATGGTGTAGGGAGCCTTCGGGTATGATTTCAGGCCAAAGCTGTAGTGATCAAGGGAATTCTGACGTCACAATGATACTTCCGCGGACATCCTGCGTCCTTACGTGTTACGAGATGAACTGTATACTTAATGTTGGGGTAGTAGCAAGATCCCCATATCTGTCCTATAAATAACATGACGTCAACTCCGTCCCAGTGTCATTATCCAGGATATCAAAGACCAGTTAACAACAGTTGTGGGCCATCTTGCCTCCGGAGAGGATACAACGGCTTTATGACACCCTCTCCTGCTGAATCAGTGCATGCATCGAAGCCAGAGGAGGTGCAACGTCATAGTGATAAATGGGCTAATACTGCCCAATATGACTCGATTTTGTAATTACTCTAGTAACATGATATACCCTCTCAACCGGTGAATCTTTATTTCGTGTTCTCCTTCCCTTCTGGATGTTTCCCCTTTTTCAGGTAATGTATACCTGCTTGGAGGCTGTGTGATATGTCTCACCTTGATTGCTTCTGGTAGGCTGGTGATGCCGTGGTATGAGTAGACCCTGCAGGGTGAGGGCAGACCCTGGAGGTCCTCGGCGAGTGGCGCGGGGTCCTCCGTGTCGTGCAGAGTCAGCCGCGACACCAGACGATTGGCCTTGAGCGCGAGTGCGCAGGCTCGACCTACGGGAGACATGGCGCCCAGCAACGTCACCTGCAGGTCGTTGCGTCGGTTCGTCTTCCACCTGCCACACACCACGTCATCACTAGTAGCTACCCTGCTCTAATTCGTATTGACTAAAGTCGACGGCTCACACTCTCACAACATTTTACAATTGTATTTCACCAGCATATTTAATTTAATTTAATTGCAATGGAGCCAGGATCCGGTGGCAATTTCCCTACACCCCCATCTTTCCTATCCTGCACCCACCTACATTTATCCTCTACAAACTTTATCATTAAATTCTTTCAACGTTTTCGGTAAATTATTCATCATTTATCTTGGTAACTCATTCCAATCCATGAACCTTTAACTAAAAAAGAGATCTTCCCACACCCGAGTGCCAGCTTGTGGTCATGGTCATCTTTTCCTTCCATGCACTACTTTTCATACCTTCTCCAATATCTTTCCATGCCTTAACGCCAGTATACGCCCTGTACACTCCCATGACCCTCCTCATCCTCCTCCTGTCTTGAAATGAATCCCATTCAGCTCCTTTATCATATCCGTCACTGATTGTATTCTGCGATAATTTCCAGAAAGAAATCTAACAGCGCTTTTTTGAACCCTCTCAAACTCCTGTATTTGATATTACTAATTCGAGCTGTGTGCCGGGATGCTTCCTTTATGAAGGTCGTGGCCACTTTCCTCCTCATTCCTTCTCTGTAATGCCCTCTCTACTTTCATTGACACTGACATCGTCGTACCGTAAATCTCTTTATAAAATACTCCTTTAGGTATACGATGATCCTCGCGGCGCCGCAATTCGATGATGTGTTTGTATGTAACTCAACGAGATAACTTGAAAGTCTGGAGTAAAATCTTTTGATATCTCACTTAGTTCTCTAGATATACGGTATTATGTGGATATTGAGGTGGCTGGCTGAAATGTGGTATGGATCAGAAAATATGTTTCGCCAAACCCACTGGACATGTACAACGTGTGTATTGTTTTCTTACTACCCTTTGTGGTTAGGTTAAAACGCAGACTGCACCAGAAGTAAAACGTCATCAAAGCACAAGGAACTACACCTACATCTAATTTTTGGCAGTCAGTATCTCGAGAACTAAGCGAGATATCAAAAACTTTTATTCGTCACTTTCGATTTATCTCGACGAGTTACATATGAATCCATCAAACTGCGGCGTACGGTTATGACGATGCTGCCTCCGAACTGACACCAGCAGTACTCCCGTATGGTTCCCTCAAGAAATGTCGTGGCCTCCTTCGTCCTCTCCCGTCTTTCTTGACCGTAAATTCCGCTTGTAAAAGACTCCAATTGTGTATACGACGATACCGCAGTGGGAGGAAGAACTATTCCACTTGTAAAGATGGAGCTACGCAATGAGCTATGGCGTACCTGGGTGCCGTGGGAGGGTTCGCCCTGTGGGGGCAGGGCTGCTGCTGCGTGGCGACGAGCGCGGAGCGGCGCACGACCTCGGAGCAGGGCTTGGTCGACATGCTGCGGGCGCAGCACAGCGCCATGGAGCGGCTCATATCCACTGCCGCCCGCCTGCTGGCGGTCTCCTGGCAACGCAAACAATGCCCACACTGCACACTGCGCCTATCCAATAAAACTATCGACACTGTACTCGTGAGTAGTATCGTAATCACTAGGGTACTGAAAAAAAATATCGATACCTTGAGGTATCGAAAGAAAAGTATCGATAACGAGATATTTTTCAAATCATTGATTGGGATTGCGATTTTTTTTTGTTTAATATTTTATTTTAAAGTTAATGCACTTCAGCTGCTCATTAAATTCAAACTTTAAACATTTTCTTAAATTTTTGCAGCTGAAATGGCCAATATTATTTATGATTATGAAACTTGCAGCATTAAATCATATACTTTTTAATGGTCTTCTATGTGAAAAATGTATTATAAATTAAATCAAAGTTAAACTTAATAAGACTTAATTTTTATGCCATTTCCCAATAAACTGTCTGAGTAAGTAACTGGAACGTATACTACTCTTACTTTCCACTATTATTCTGTGCAATCATTTAAAAACAATAATTTAGCCAATCGTTTAGTGACAGTCTGTTTCCTGTCTTTGATATTGTAGTGCCTGCCTTCGGATATAAACGTTTGACGAGGACTCATGTTGTTGGAACTGTCAGGTGTTCACGAGCTAGCTTATACAAGTGAGGGAATACAACTTTCATATCATCCCATTTCCACACTGGGTCAGTCACGATGATGTCACCTGTGGTGCCAAATAAAGGCTCATTTCATCCTTTTAACTAGCCACAAAAGCATTTTAAGAGGAGCCTGATGTACGACTTTTGCATTTTTGTTTTGTATGTGTCAACACTTACTGAAATTACATGTTTTATTATAAAATAATAACGGATCGATGGTTCACCGTTACAATTACAACACAGCTGACCGTTGCACGAGTACAGTACAAAACAAAGCTTAACGCACTCTCCAAACAAACAAAGCAAGCGACAACGTTCATTACCAAAGATAATGTAACTTAACCCCTAAGTTCTGAGTTGAGATTTCGAGACTACTTCTTTCTTTTTCAAAACAAACACTAAAGAGATATAAAAAAAGGACAAATGGTCATGTCATTCTCAAGTTCTAAAATAACAATGCCACCAAAATAAAAAGACATCTCGATTTTCATCTTCAGAGGTACATATTTTTGTTTAGGGGACCATACTTCATACAGCCATGTCTGTTGTAATTATACTTACACTTTTATTTGTAGTATTGCCACTAATTTTTGTCAGCGTCATTTTGGTATCGACATCCTCACAAGAAGTACTGATATTAGTAGAAATATCGTTTGAAAAGTATCGAGTAGAAAAGTATCGGTACCAAAAGAAAAGCACTCGATACCAAGACATATCGTACCCCCACCTACCTACACCTACTCCTTGCTAGAGCAACGTGTCAGGACCCCTCTAACACATCTCATATGGCTACCGAGCGTGGGGATGAGTGGTTAACGTTCTGGTATCGCATTCGGGAGGACGTCGGTTCGAATCCCCGTCCGGGCATCCAGATTTGGGTTTTCCATGGTTTCCCCTAATCACTCCAGCCGAATGATGGAATGCTTCCTTCAAAAGGCCACCACCGAATTCCTTCCCGTTGCTTGTCCCTAGTCCCATCCCGCCTCTAATGACCTCGACGTCGACGAGGCGTAAAGCCATAAGTAAACAAAGGCGATATATAACTGTGTTTACTGAAAATTAATGGACGAAGTACTTGATGAAAATAGTCATAATGTATTTACGAGTAATACCGCCAGATACTCTTCACAGATCGCAACATATTCACTGCCGCACACCTATCACTGTTATTTCTAATAATATTTTTGGTATAAAAATTTAATGAATCTCGAGTCAGGAGGCACTCGGGAGAAGGTGGTTGAAAACCCTGTCCGGCAATGCTGACTGCGGTTTTCCGTTGCTTTCGCAGTCACTCCAGACAAATGCGGGGTTGGTTTCTTTCAATGGACACGGCCGAAATCCTTTCCATTCGCTCCCAGTAGTTTAGCTAGGCTGAAATGGGTCCTCGAGATCCTTCATCAGTCCGCTTCCCAGGCTTCACCTGGGAGGAACGAAGTTTGTAAAAAAAAATCGTAATCACCAACTGAATACATTTCCACCTACATATGGTAACAATTAGTCTTGGTTTTGTCCCCGTGAGTTATGGATATGCATTAGTAAAAGAAAGTTAATCTCCCGATTCGGGCACTTTGTACACAAAAACGAAGTAATTTATGTTGGGTCTGGATACAGAGTTTGGGTGGATTGCTTTTATTCTCCATATGTCTAATTTCTTTAAAAAATTATACATTGTATTGTTAGGTATTATATATATCTCGTATTATATAATATATATGTAGACGAAAGAAAGGATTCAGTAATGATGGACAAGTTTTTCTTCCCAATTCTAAGGACGAATGGTCATTAACAGAACTGTATACCCCGACCTCATAAGCATTGCAAAGCCGGACGTAATTTAACACAGGCGGTTTTCTATTTCACTGATGCTGTTTGAACAAATTAACTCTACCACGTTTGGCAGTTATTGTCACAGTGTTTTAGCCACCGTGAACATGAATTAGCTGTATGATAAGAAGCATCTTGTGGCAATTTTAAGACAATTGCGAAATCAGCAGTTGAAATTTGGCAACTTAATCAGTACCTCGTACGCTGTGTATTGGACTTACGCACTGATGCCAAGCGTTTTTTTGAGATCAGTGAAACGTCTCGTGAGAAACAGCACTCCTGATTTTAGGCCGGCGCTGTGTGTAAGGCTGGTTGAGATAGGATACAAGCGTAGTGGCGAATGCCGGGATGCTTCCTTCAAAAAGGCCATGGCCGAATTCCTTCCCGTTCCTTGTCCCATGTTCCATACCACCTCTAGGGACCTTAGCCGTTGACGAGGCGGAAAAAAAAGGATAAAAAAATCGTAGTGCTAGACACCGCGGCAGAGTGTGTGAGGCGAACGGAAAGTTGAATCAGCGCCTAGTGCTCCCACTTCTGGACTTGGATATGTTAATATAGGATTAAAAACTTAATAATCAATCAAGTGAAATCCATCTAAAGATCGACGTACATCCATAGCTTTTTTTGTATTTGCGTCTCATATTTGTATAGAGCAGTAATCCAAAATTTCTTCAACACACTTCATGTGTGACTTTAACTATTGTAGACTGAAAGATGAAATTTCAGGTCACCTCTGTGCAGTTATTACTGAAAATCAATATATAAAATGTTTGCTAAATATCAGTCAAAACCTAGGTTCCAAAGCTAATGATTACATTCTTCTCTTGAAAATATTAAGATCTACATCAACGGATAGTTACAGTCCAGCATAACTTCTGAGCCCTTTGAAAGTATTCAATACATTCCGGAACTTATTTAACCTCCGAATTAGAAGCAAACAGGCGACCCGAAGTCTTTCACGATCTTCGTATCTATCAGTTGCGGTGACACCAGCGTAAATGGTGACGAATAATTTGCTTTGATGCTTGCATGTAACTACTCGATGAACACAGATGAGAAAATGAGTTATTATTTTTCCGTAACTTTCTTTACATGGTGACATGGGTATAACATTTTGGCATTGACACTTTTTCCATCGAAATGTATCACTTCGGATTTATTAATTAAAATGTAGCAAGAGACCTTTTTTTTTCAATTCCATAATGCCAAATACATATTATATAGCGTATCCGTTCCAAAATCCTCAGGAAGGGATCCAAAGTTTGCAGGAGTTTCGTAGGTGAAGTAGCACACGTGGTTGGAATGTTTTCTTTCACTTCTTCGTTCACGCGACGGAGGAAGCAATCTTTTGTGTGAGAGAGGATGGAAGTTTATCTGTGGGGTGCCGGATGCTGCAGCCGGTATGTCAACAGCAGGCGTTCTCTGTTAAGAGGATTCTCAGGGACAGCCTTGAGGTCTGAGTGGCTACCACTTCGCTCAGGACCCAGAAAAAGACGGAAAGAGGAAAACAGGGGATAGCAGCAATAAGATGTGTAGCAATGGAAATTTACGAATTCATCTAGTTTTCTTTCTTCGAAGTTATGTTTCCTGTTTCTAAGATCTTACACCGCAATGCTGATGATCAAACTTTCAATCTTACACACACACACACACACACACACACACACACACACACGCACACACACATCATACCCTTTCAGAAGATTCTTTACACAGAGACAGACAGCGAAACATATTACAAACAGTTGATTTGCGGTAACGTTTAGGCATTTATTTACCTACCCGAGATGTTGAGTAACATTGCTCTAATTTACCTATGTGGCGTTTGATTTAATGTTTTTTTTATCAACATCACTAGGTAGTTTTCAAATTATGACATTTTCCCACACTAAACTAAACCTGATAACAGGACGTAGTGCTAGAAGTTGCAAAATCATCCAAGACATGTGTGCTCTGTAGGCGTGTACTGTACATAATTCATTTGTAAAGACAATAGATATGTGTTACGTTCGTCAATTGACTTTCAACATAAATCGATACTAGGTGGACTTGTACGTAGTAAAAACGTCGTAATGTTGATAACACGTTTTCCTCTAGAAAATGAAAAAATCTTGCTTCATATTTCTGGTAAGTTGGTAGTTCGGGTTGGTCTCTGCTTAGACCCGAGATATATACCGGTTCAGAAGAGCACAAAAAAGGTTGTAAATATGTTATAGTTGCGAGAGGACTGAATGGAGCATTTTAAAATATTATAGCACATTAATAATGATATATAAGAAGGAAAGACTTTTAGCACTGGCCGTATCATAAGGGTTTGAGTAATCTTCCCTACAGTGTATTACCAAAGTGAGCAAGAAAATTTCAGTTTTAGTAGCTCTCTTTTAAGCTGACTTTTCAGAGAAGACTTCTGCGGCAGTGCATAAAAAAATAGATTTTTTTCAATAAGATAATCTACAACGGCAAATTTCACTTAGATTAGTTATTTAGAACTGAGGACAGTTAAATGTAAAAAGTTTTTCTGTGACAGGCTGAGTCTAAGGTTGAAAATGGTTCTAAAACCTGAAAGCGCGTTGCAAAGTTGGAATCGAAGTTTTGAATCGGTACCAAGGGTCTGTGCTGTATATTGAACGACTACAGTAGAACAAACAGAATTAGGTTTATTCTGAACACTCATCACTGTCAATTTCTTCGGGCTACACGTGTCGAAATATGGAGAATTGTAGGAGGCAGTTATGGTTAGGTGAAATGATTAGTGCAAATTGCTAACTGGATGGCCACTGTGAAGATTACAATCGATTATATCTTCTTACATTTTCACTTATTAAGGCAGTGGCACGAAAACTGAAGAATATTTTATCACATCCTCCATTAAAGAATGAGCGCTGTGGCTGTTTACATCAAAAGATATGTTTTCCTATCATAAGTAATATCGTGTGAATTTATATTGCTTATTAATTTTTATCACGAATTTACATCTGCTATGTCACATATAGGTTCTATTAACATATTGTATTACGTTGTGTCTGGCTATTTTGTAATGAAAATACATGTACCTCTACAGATTTGAATCATGTTCCTTAAAAGGTATCCTTTTGTCATTCTCCATAATGGAAGAGATAATATTATTTTATTTTTACTTTATATGCCAGACAGGTGACAAACGTGGATATTCATTGCTGCAACTAACATATCCCCGTACGACAAACTCTTGTAACAAGAAAGGATCTCATATTTCTTGATCGAATGATTCCCGGTTCGACTCCCGCTCTCGGTTGGGAATTTCAAAGACTTTTAACCCAACCTTCACATCTGGAATAATTTTCTGTGTAATGCGCATTACGCCACAACGGTTCAGAGGTTTGAATTCCACGTTAAAACTGTCGGTCACCTATACCCGGTAGGATTACCATACTACCATAGGAGCGGATTGCGCATCCTGTAAGGAACAGTGTCATTACAACCACACGAGTTTTTGTTTTTATTATTTTAATTCTATGATAATCGTGAATACTCTTTCAAATTGAGCCCCCTCAGAAGGGTGTAGGTTTTAATTATGCACAGTTTCATCTGCTATCTCTGCATATTGCTGATTTATGAGTTACATCGAATAAAAATTATAAACAGAAATTAACACCTGCAAGATTAATTGATAGCTATTGAGGCTAGCTGCATTACAAGTCGTACTAAATAACATTTACCTTTTCTTTTTTTTTTAAAAAAAGAAAGAAAACAAAGTCAACGTTATTAATAATATGTTTACTAATAACTCGATATAAGTATAAATGGGTCAGTAAAATGGGTCGATACAGCGCAAATAAGAATCTTCTTCTAATGCCCTGGATTTCACCCGCTCCCCCCCCCCCCCCCTCTTTACATGCTTCTCTGCTTTTCGTTTTCTGTTTCTTCTATGTTAGCTTTACAGCGGACCCTCTTGTTTGTGCCGACTAAGCTAGTATAACGTCAGACACATCTGGTTCCCTTCCCTACAACGCTTTCGATCACCTTGGTGAATATGTGATCAGTAATCTGGCAGGGGGTAAGTTGGGTTTCTAGCCTCCCCACGACTGTGGTCACCGAAGTCTTATTGTGCCAATTCGTTGACTCATCTACACACCATCGTAGCTCCGATACGACACAAAAATGACACAACAATCCCGTTAGAGTCTACTTGGAATTTTTATATTAAACATATTGTTTTGTTGAAAGTGCGACTATGAAAACTAAGCATTTCGAAGAAAGTAACCATTAATTTCAGATTTTCTATTTCGACTAAATGATTTAAGTTTTACAAAAGAAATTTGTCTAAGTTCTTAAACAACTAAGATTTTTTGTGTTTACAGAGGAATTATACAAGCAAGTGCGTAAAGCGGCTATGCGTTGGGAGGACACCGATAAATTGAGTCTCGAAATGCTGACATATTTTTTCAGATAGGCCATAAGTTCTACAGTTTGTAAAATTCAAACTTGATTAGAGTATGTGAGAATAAATTCCGTGAATATTTATTTTTAGAAATACAATCATAAACAAAGAGGAAATTAATGAAGATAACTCAGGAAAATAAAACAACTCTAAACTCGAATATATAATGATGTAGAAAACTCTGGAGGAGACTGGAGAACATGAAATTTCTTAAAATATGAATTCCTGTTATTCAAGTTGCAAAATTTGCAGTAAGCTGCCATCAATGGCCAATAATAAATAACAAAGAAGTGACTTATTGATCACTGTTGTTGCGGAAAACAGCAGTTTGATTCAAGTTAATCATACGAATGCAAAGTGATTTGATGGCTCTATGATTCGCATCCAAACCGGTCGAGACTGAAATTTTTACCGACTCAGCCACAGCTTGCTTTACGTGGATTAACACGACTGACGCTCCCTGACCGAGATTCTACATTACAGAGTTACAAAGAAGGCCACTTCAACCGCTCATTAAGATCACAAGAATTTAGTTTCTACCACTAAAGTTTAAGTAAATTTATAAGATTTCGACACAGTTGCTAACGCTATCAGAGCTCAAAAGCAAATACCTAAAATTATTCAGATTTGACCGCACAGGTAGTTCTATAGATACATTGCCGCAAGCTTCAACTATCCGTGTTTACATAATCAAAAAACTTTGAACAAATTAAACAGAGAAACAGTGAACCTACGTTTGTCTCGATGCTTATTGCTTTGGAGAAATATACTACATCACCTTTTAAGTTTCACAGTGTGTCGCACTAGTAAGATGCATTCAGAGAGACATTACAAGTAATCTCAGTCGACGTTTACGAAAATGTCTTAAAAACGTCGACGAGAAAGAGAAAAGTGCAGCGAGTTTTCTCCGCTCAGGCTTTTCTGCGTGCGAGAGGCGTTTAATGGCGCTGCATTGTGCGACTGCACTTGGCGCGCCGGCGCCATTAGTTCGGCTTCAGAAGGGACGAGGCTGGAGACGAGACAGCAGCCGAGGCCTCTCACGACACGCTGCAGCAACTACACAAAAAAGCTGATATTCACTGATGTCCAGGAATGATATCATCTGAAACTATGTTATTTTCATTTTACCTGCTCTGTTAGTAATTTTCTAGTGACAATGTGATGAAATAAGGATAATCTTTGCTGTTTGTTAATTCGTTGTGGATTCGAGTATATTCTCGATTCCCATTCCTCGATTGATTTCCTCGATGACCATTCAAGTGTGATGTGTATAATCATAAATGATATGACTAGAGTATGACTTTAGACTACGAACTCACCAGGCATTCAGGGGCCATCTGATGCAGAGTTTAAATTTGCGGCCACCGAATGTAGCTCAACAATCCCGCCGGATAAATAGAAACTACAGTTCTACGTAAAAACTGAACCACTAAGTCTACTAACTTTATTTGCATGAACAAACACAAGCACTAAGAGAGTGGAAGGTCAGCTTAATGTACTGCAAATATCCTGCATGTATTACAACAATCAATAGCTTGTTCATAATCAATACCTGCTAAAATCAAATAAAAAGTACCGTAATTCACGCAGGGAACTAGTGGCAACCAAATAAAAACAAAAATACTTATCGAATGTTCAAAAAGATAACACGTCCTCAAGCTTCTGCGAATGCTGCGAATTTCCGTCACAACTATATAAGATTGAGTATTCAGCTGCACAATTTTTCAGCAAGCATTTTAGTATTTTTTTATGTTTAGGATCTTTCGATGCAGAAATACTAATTATCGCTCTGGTAATGTCTGTAAATATTATATGCTTCAGCAATTAAGACAACGATGGGACCAACAGAGTTCAGGGAGTGGAATTGTTTCCTAATATGAATTGTAATTTGTCTACAATAAATTAAAAGTCGTTAGAGCCATCCAGTTTTAAATAAACATATAAATAAGTAATATATAAATAAATCTATTTGTATAATATTATTGGAAAAAAATTGATTTAAATAAGAAGTAATTTCATATGTCTTCTTAAAAACGTACTTTATTATAATATCATTTAAGTACTTCGACAAATAATCCAAATGCAATACAAAACATTTACTGTAATTGGTTTCTGGTTAGTATCTGGCACCTCAGGACAGCAGGGAAGTCTGTTTCGTAAATAGAACTGTACGAGAAATCACTTCTGTCAGAAACATATTTAGACAGATTACGATAAATTTGCAGACAATATACTGCAATAACTGCACCGGCTAGTCAAATCGCAGTAGACGTTGTTTGAGTTCAGGTAGAACAACCAAAAATCTTTTACTCGTTCAAATATCGTAATTAGAACGCAATCTCACGTGATGAATTCTGTTTAACGTGCTCCATGAAGCGTAGTGCCATGTAACGTTAGTTAATTTTTGTCGCAAAGAAGTAATACAGTTCATTGTTAACTGCTGTTATTCGTTTTAATTTATAGATCAAAACAACATAAATATTATCCAAAGAAATTGATGTGTGTAATAGTGACACTATGTTTGCATCTCTTGAGATTACAGTTAAAAACTTCCAGGATGCGTCAGATTTGATTTTAGGCGATGGAATTGTTTGGTAAACTCTTCTTCTAAAACGAACCTCATAACTCTGAATGTTAATGAAAATATTTAAGTAATGGCAGAACCATGTTAGCGAGTCTCATATGAGTACAAACAATGAATTTCTGCAGTTCTTAAAGAGTTCTTAAGAAGAAGATCAATGCAAAATCATAACAAGGAATATTAAACACTATCACCTAAACCTAAACTATCTAACAATGAAAATATTATCTTGTTTTTTGAGATTCTATTTTTTTCTTTATGTTTTACGGCTAGTCGACGTTGAGTTCATTAGCCTGGAGTGACTTAGTAAAAAGATGGTAAACCAAAATATGGATGGCTAGACGGGGATTTGAACCCGCTTCCACCCTCGAGCGTTACTGCTCATCATCCGTATTCGGTATCATCTTGCTGAAATTTACTATTTAGAAGTTAATTTTCTGTGTTCAATTTAAAAATCTTTAAATTTTCTTCCATTTGAGTTCATGTGGTGTTTCTTTTGTTACAGGTAAGTTCCAATGACTGATCGTGCAGTGGTGAGTAAGTACATGTCTCGTCAAAGTCACAAATCAAATCAAAACAGAATTTGGCAATCTGCTACACGCACAGTTTACATAACGAAATCAATTGATCAATAATGACGAAATCATAAACTTTCGGGAAATTAATTTTACAGGTTTGTTGGGGAGATATATTTTCCGTTCTTTTTCTGTGATCCATAGTCAAGAAAATTTTCGAAACCAAAACAAACAAACAAAAAAAAAAAAACAAAAAAAACTAATGAAATTATTAATGAAGTATGATTTTGGTCAATTATTTTGCAGATGAAATAACGCATTTTTTTAAAAAATAATCAACTTAAAATCCCGGACGGTAAATTTGAATAAGCTGCACTATAATTTCTGTTTAACGTGCTCCATGAAGTGTAGCGCCATGAAACGTTAGTTAATTTTGTCGCAAGAAATTAATACGGTTCATGAACCCTGTGCACTTGTTAACTGCTATTGTGCGAGTCCGCCAAGATTGTGAAGGTACAGTGAGCGACAGGAAGAACTGAATACGTTTTAAATGAAACTCGAGTCTGAGTGGGGCAAGTTGTGCTAATTAGCTACTCTCGCTCAGCTCAAAACAAATTACTCGCAGGCGGCATTTGTTACCGCAGAGTCAACTCCGTTTCAAACCTTCTCTCACTAATTTATATTTCGTGTTACCTAGACCGAAAGCTAAAGTTCCTTTTTGAAACGATTTACATCTCCCGCGTAGCTGCATTATTGTGAGAAGGAAAATAACTGAGTTTCATGTAAGCTAGAGATGGTCTTGAAACCCGCAGCAGTTTTCTAAATAGAAATCAGAATTCGAATACAGTCAGTTATTACATAAACCAAGAAATATGTAAACTGTCATTTTTCAGTATTGTCTCGCTAATTTTCGAGATACCACCTCACTTATCTCACGTAGCCTCCCAGGAAAAGAAATAAAAAATATTGTTATCACTCATTTCTGGTGTCGAGAAAGAGTTTACATTTGACGCGCTTCTCTTTCAATCTTACTTTCTTGTTCTTCATTCAGCAGCTATTTTAATATTAGAACAATATAAACAGCACAAAAGCCCTGGAGCCAGGGCCGGCGCTAGAAATTTCGGGCCCGGGGTAAAATGGGCGACATTTTTTTTTAGATCTACAATCCCGGGCGACAATGGGCGGATTCTTGGCTTCATGACCTGAGGGCCCCTACAGTCGGTGATCGGGGCCCCCCATCAGCCGGTGACCTGCTTACCTCTCCCTAACGCCGGCCCTGCCTGGAGCTACATAATATACTTACGCCTCCCTCTGTAGCCCGGTACAAGCTGCTTAGATATCTACTTTTTCTCGTTTTATTACTTGCTTGGAATAAAAAGAAAACGCATAATTTTTTAACTTCCGAAATGACTGTTGCATGTTCAAATACACACTTCCCACCTACATTTGGAAGTAAAAATTATTGATGGTTCATCCAAATACGGCAAGAAGCTAAATGGTTCAGAACAGCTAAATCCAAATGGAAAGAATCTAATTACATGCTTCATTTGCATGTATAATTTGGCTATTCCTACTACAATGAAGTACAAAACTAGTCGCCTATTATCCTTCAAGATATCTGAATGCACATGAATAAACATGATACCAATTTCTCCAGCATTTATCATTCTCATAAAAACTAAAAGGGAATTACAAAACCTTCGCTTTCCTCTCTAACAGCCAATACATGCTACTCTGTTACAGACGCTTTCCTGTAAGCAGTTTATTGCAGTCGGTGCACAGCAAATAAAATTACACATTTGCTAAAATAAAGAATGCCAAGAAGATCGCTTAGTCTTCTGCTACATGCAGTGGTTTGTTATTCATGTTAAGTGACTGGACAGCCACACCACGTTACCTGCAATATTGCAGGCGGCAGATTCGCTTTGCACCGAAACGTAACTCCATTCTGCGGATGATACGCCCTTACAACATTAGAGAAGTAGCAGTAGCTATAATTGCATCAGTGTAGCGCAGTATTATATCCTCGATGCCAGTGCACATAATATATCCCTTGGGAAAAGGGATTCTAACTGGAATACAGATATAAATGCTTAGCTTCTACTGAAGCATGCAAAACATACGGTCAAAGACTTTCCAGTTGGCAAAAAACCAAAAATGGACAATCCGATAGTGCATTCCTATTAAGACAGCCTGAAAGATGATTGGACTTCCAGTAGGACGCAAAGTGTACCTTGTTATGATTTGTGTGACATTATAAGTGGGGATGAAAAGATTATTTGCCGATGATGCTATTATTTATCGTGAAATCAAAACCCAGGAAGACTGCGCTTTGTTACAAGACGATATTATGAAAATAATTGCGTGGTGTAAAGACTGGCAGTTTGAGTTAAACGCTAAAAAGTGCCAAGTCATGCGTGTAAGTGACACCATTTAGCTCTGAATATACAATTAATGGTACTGTCCTTAAACAGTAGATTCCGCTAAATACCTAGGGGTAACAATTCGTAATAATTTGTCGTGGAATGAGCATATCGAGAATGTAATTGGGAAAGCAAATCGTATGCTCCGATTTCTAGGTCGTAATTTAAAACAATGCACTCCGGAAATTAAATCGATTGCATATAAGTCACTAGTGCGTCCTCACTTAGAATATTGTTGTTCTGTATGGGGTCCCCATTAAAAGAGGTTAATGGAGGCTTTAGAGAAGGTCCAAAGAAGAACCGCCCGATTCGTGACAGGTATATATAGTTGGAGGGTAAACGTAAGTGCGATGTTGAAAGAGTTAGTTTGAGAAGACCTGGAACACCGAAGGCATTGCTCTCGACGGAAGCTAATTGAGAAATTCACTACTGACGTATTTCGGAATGACAGCAAGCAAATAATGCTACCAGCAATATTCATATCTCGGAATGGCCGTGAAAATAAGATAAGAGAAATCAGGGCCAAAACCGATTCTTTTCTGTATTCATTCTTTCCACAAGTGATTAGGGAATGGAATAGAAAGGATTTATCGGGAGACTAAACTTAAAATCCGACGGGAGTAGCTTTCGATAAAGCTCTCCGGCCATCCTGATCTGGGTTTTCCATGGTTTCCCCAGATCACTCCATGTGAATGCTCAGATGGTTCCTCATAATAGCCCATGGGTGCCTCCTGCCATATCCCGTATATCCCTTCCAAACGATTACCTTCCCGAATAGGTGAAATGCACCTTCCGCCACACACTTTTAGTGAATCGTGGAGTAATAGTAATAGTAATAGTTATAGAGGTAAGACGACCAGTTGATTTCTTAGGTGTGTTTAGATTTTATTCCATGTGTATGTAACTAAGTGATGTTTCCTACGAAGATGAGGATTTCTTCTCAATGAAATTTTGATTTATGTACGATCCATTGGGGAATACTCTTCCGTATGTTACTGCTACGTTGCCAAGTTTAAATGTCCCCGCACTCTCCATGGACACTTTTCTTTCTTATGGCTTTACACCTCGTCGACGTCGAGGTCGTTACAGGCGGGAAAGAACGAGGGGCGAGAAACGGGAAAGATTTCGGGAAACAATGGAAAACCGAAATCTGGATGAAATCCAGATGAGGAATAGATCCCGCATTCTCCAAAATGGGTGGCAACAGCATTACTGCTCACTCATTTCGCTACGGAGAAGTTTAGGATTTAACCCAGGACTTTGGCAGGATAGGAATTGGGAACTTCAACTTTCCTACCCCGCTGGCCAAGTCCTGAATGGTGAAAATTTCTTCCAACTCACTTCCTTGAACCAGCAAAGCCTGTGGCAGACTGTACATCCCCATGATACCGCAATGACGTGACCTAAGGGGACGGACAAATTTTGTCATAGATGTTTATTGCAACGAGTAAGTTGTTATAAAGTTTGTATGGTTGTAATGCCATACTTCGGTCACTGATACTTGGCAGCAATTGTGCATATGCGATCGAGGACAAGGTCGTCTTGCACAAGACCTATGAGAACACGCCACATTATTCTCGAGATTGTACCTGAACATTTAGTTTTACTGACAGGGCCTTGAGAAAGGTCATTTATTTTCACGAAATTTCTTATGTATGTATACAGGTTAGCTTGAGTGTTTTTTTTTTATCTGCTTAACGTCTCTCTAACAGAGAGGTCTTTAGAGACGGGAAAGGATGGGGGGCAAGGAATGGGAAGGAATTCGGCCATGGCCTATTGAAGGAGCATCCCAGCATTTGCCTGGAGTGATTTGGGAAACCATGGAAAATTGAGTGTTTCATTGCACTCAGTTACCAGGGACACAGGCAGATACAATTTATTATAATTCTTCCTTTACTGACGAAGCCGTATTCGTTTGAACCACGTTCTGAAGGTCTCTCCATGCACCCCTTGCGTCTTTGTATGATGTTGCGTATATCCTCTTTTTCTTCCATCGTTATGGATTACTGAGAGCGCGATTGAACTTATTTAGCATGTGCAGATATTATTATATGCATATTTTGTTAATACCCCTGCACTTGCCTCAGGTTCTCCTTCCAGCGAGCAGCGCTGGGCTGGGAATTTAGAAACCAATCTGACAGCCGGCCGCCCAGCCCAGCCCGCTGATGAGACAAGTGCTTTCATTTCCGTAGTGAGCGAGGGTAGCAGGGGGGGAGGGGGCGCTTTAATTAAGCGTCGGGCTGGGGAAGGTGGGCGGCCTGCCCCGGGCACTCAGACACCAGCACTCAACACCGCAGACAATCCTCCCAGGGTCGAAGAAACCACGGTTTGCCTGCTTTACAAGCACAATTTCTCTAAGTTTCTACATATTATTTTTCCTAGAGCTTATTCTTGTTTTATCACGGAGTCTGGGGTGAGTTAGGTACTGAGTGGTGATTGGTTTGGTATAGGCAGCAATGTCAAACTGGGTTTTCTTTAAGGCTTCTTTTAGACTTCTCGAAACCTCTTCTTTATAACATTATCATTCCATAACTATTGTTTCCATCAACCAATTTCTAACTTACATCCGTCCACCAAAGATACTGCTTCACACCTCTGGTGACATATTTGATCCTTTTAACTAAGCTTTTCAGAGTTAATATTGCACTTTATTATTCTATATTTAGCAAATATGTTCACAATAACGTTCTTAATTCGAAGCAAAAGCTGTGTACCTTACAACAAACTTGGCTTCTTGAGGGAAGGTAGTTGAAGCTAAGACTGGAAAGTAGTGTTGATAGTTTTACACATCGTTCTTCGATACCAATAATTGCAGAACATATAATGATATTCCTGTGTGTCGAGTGTTTAAGGGTTTTGGGCGACGTACACTGTTTTAGTAACAATGCTGGTACTTGGAGATAAAATTAGACGCTCTTTGCTGTGCGAAGTCCAAACAGGAATAAAGCAGACATGAGATTAATGCAGCGTGGGTGGCAGAGACTCAGCTTGTGCAATGTGCAGGCATGTCTCACCGCCTAGCTGAAGCCACTCGGCTTTCTTGCTCAAAGTTAATTACGGCCGCCGACGTTGTCGGCTTGCTAATTATGTATTACTCTCTAATTATCCGAGACAACACTTGTTTTCGGCGGTAATTACTCCCACCGGGATCTCGTCGAGACGACCGCCGCCTCCGAGAGTCTCTCGCTTTAAGGACTGTCCTCTGGGATCGCCACCTCTCCCGACGAAATAAAACGAGGTGCTCGTTAGCAAACAGCTCGATTGCGAGTAGCAGTGCAGATCGGGAGACTGACTGGTGTCTTGTATGTCTTTCACCAAGGATTTGGCCATTTACAAGGTTAAATCAATAAAGAAGTCGCGATATGGCATAGAGGCAATAATACTATGAGTAACTTTCTGAAATAGTACTGTATATTAAACTTTTCAACATATTTAGGTTGTATGTTATAAGCTTTGATGTAGGAGTTATATTAACTGTCTTGCTCTTTTTTTTCCTTATTTGTTTGTACTGTTCATCAAAAAGCCAGGAACAGACAGATTATCGAAGTAGGCAGATTACACCAAAACTTTAACTATACAGTATTTCCCAACTTATAGTAACTCACTCCACATGTATTGAATTATGCGAACCTTGAATTAATAAATCTTTCACAATTGTTCTTGAAATTATTTTATTCATTATTTCTTAACATTCAGATACACACTCGATTCTCAATACATCCATCTTTATTTTCACCAACATAAATAATAACAACAGTCTTTATTTTTGCCTTCTGATTGTCTCTGATGCTCACTATTAACTGCACTACAAAACCATCTCTGCTGACATGACCTACCCACTAAAGTACATAGACCTTTCAACCATTATTTTTAATAAAAAGTTTATAAAGTAAAACCATGTCAGACGAAACCGTTACCTTACAACGTTTGGGCACTAATCACTTTACGAACCAGAGCAAAAAAAAAGAAAGTCTATTGGCTACTGGATATTCCAAAAAGTAACCGCTTGTACAACGGCATCATCATTTTCAAAGCGATGATCACTCAAATGAGATTTTATAGGCCTGAACAGATGAAAATGTCTGGGGTCTTAGTCGGGACTATACGGTAGTGTTCCCAGTGAAATGCTCGCAACAGTTCCGTAGTTTGTCTTGCTGTGTGGGGGCGGGCATTGTCATCCCGCTTCAGGAGTCCCAGTCGTCTGTGGTGGATGGCCTGTCGGAGTTCCCGCAGAGTGGTGCAGTCCGACGCGGCATTTATGGTCTAACCATAAGACTGTAATTTCAACAGTATAACTTGCGTGTCTCAGAACACGGTTAACAAACCTTTGATGCTGATGGAGTCGTCTTGAACATTTTTTCTGAAAATATGAAATATTTCAGTTGCATGTAGGGTCATTTGGATTCCGGGTAAGATGCTGCAAGGACAGACCCATTTCTCAGACAACTGGTGGGGCACCCAGCCTCCATAAACTTTGCGAAATTTTAGCTGCTCATGGAATGTGTAAGCAATTCCATATGAACAACCTACAGCATGCGCTACGCCGCCAATCGTCACACGCTTGTCATTACGAATGATTAGTTCCACACGTTGCACTGTGGTTTCAGTTAACACTTCCTCAGAACAACCAGGACGTTTCTGATCTTGATGTTTCGCCTTCCCGTATTAAACATCTGAACCCAATTGAGCACAGCTTTCAGTGGTAAATATTACTCCCCATACACGGGACGCATTTCGCTCTGTCCTTCTTATTTAGACAGTTGTTTTGCCCACAAAATACGCACAACCGTACGCTGTTTTTCTCGTGCACACTCTTACAACACACCGGCCGCACCCGCCATCTTCTTCTGTCTGTCAACATGCGCGTCGGCGATCATAGTTCACCTTTAACACAGCAGAGATGGTAAATTCATGGGCAGTAAGAATCTTATCCTATCCAGGATTCGAACCAGTATTTCGCAGTCTGGGCTGTACATTTTGAGCCATTAGAACGCTCATTGTTTTACGATGATATCTGACCATTGCGGTATCGAGAAAAGCATAGCCATATAATCAGCTTACTGACTAGAAGCACTAAATGAATTCTATCGCCAATGACAAGTTGTGGACTAGGCACTGAAAATTAATTAATGTGTAAGCTTCACAAATGTATTGTTTTATCCTCGCTGAACACGTACAGTTCATGTTTTTCTTTTCTTTCTTTTTATCACCCGTCATTCGGAAACCCAAAATAAATTATCGTGGTGTTCACATACACACCTCCGAAGACCTTCGGATCCTCGTGATAAAGTACTCATGCCGTTAAAGGCAACTTCTTGCGAGGATGTATTATTTTATAAGGACAGCTAGGGCTACAGGGGTATGACTGCAAGTAACCACATCTACTGAGGTTTAGGCAACTTAATACGAACATCATCTCAGGCATCTCGGACTCGGCATGTACCCTGAACCAAAAGATTTTCAATTCATGAAATATAGTTGCAACTACGAAGCTGCGCCAATAATTTTAATTATATTACGTATAACTACTCGTATGTGTCAGGGTCAATACACGATCTCAGTAATAGCTTATATCTTGGAATAAATGCATTGGGTTCCTTTTTAATCCTTAACACTTAAAGAGAATTGCATTCTTATCATATTATGTACTATCATTTTGACTGAAGTTGTATTGGTGAGTAAAAATCGCCTGGGGAAAAGTTATGGACAGTCACAGCATACATATAAGGCAACTTCCTAAAAAAATTAATGTAAAAAATGTACTTCTATCTGCAGTTATTAATCTTTTCAACGATTTTTGCAGCATTATTATGATGAAGCGCCTAAAGTACTAGTATAGGGAAATGTAAATATCCAGATGGCGGTAGCAGCGTGCCGTGTATTGTAGTGTCGGGGCTTTCATTTGTACTGCTGTGAGTCGTGTGAATTATTTTCTGCCGCACGACGTGAATTATCACACTTGGAATGCGGAGTGGTAGTTAGCGCTATACCCGAGGGGCATTCCATTCTTGAAATTGTTCGTGAATTCATGATTCCCCGATCCACAGTGTCAAGAGCGCCGTGAATATGTGACTTTCGGCATTACTCCTCGCGATTGACAATGCAGCGTCTTGCCACTTCTATTTAGGCCTACAACAGAGGAAGCGACATCCCGCTGCGCGGCGGTCGAGGCGGCGCCACGGCCACCCCAACTGTTCACACGAAGCGACTTCAGGAGAGGAGGCCGCGGGGCGCTCGCCGCCCCGACTGGGATTACCAACATTTATTCGGCTGACTATAGTAGTTTTTAAAATAAGCTGTAAAAATATAGTACACTTCAAAAATATAGTATTTTATGGAAAGAGTAAGAAAAGGTAAAAAAAGCTATGTTTTTTAGTTATTTATTTTCATATAAAAATTATTTTTTCATTTCCTGCACATTTTAACAATTTTTTTGTCATATTCTTTATAGCATTCAATTTTTTAACTAATATAGATCAAAAGCTCATTAATGTTCATTAATGAGATACTCGCCCCGCTTCTCTCTTCTCGCCATTTCAAATTCATAATTGAAAATATCTTTGCTGTGAATGGTGAAGTGGCGCTAATAGAAGGCAGGACTGAAATAATCTTAAATAAATTTTAAAATATGCTGTTATTTTTGGTCTGTCGGTAAACTCACTACAATCTCTTACTTTTATCTAGATTTTCTTTATTATTGTTATTTCATAGTACAGTTCGTCCATTTTGATACTCATTTTTTCGTGTAAATTTAGAACTTCTTGTATTGTTCCACAGTCATCAAATGAAACCTCATGTTTTAAATTTAATTTTTGTATTTTGCATAACCAATTGCTTTCATTAAAACAAATAATTTATGAAGTTATGCCAGGCATTTATCAACGTATTTTAGAAAATTCTTTCTAATATTATCACTTTTTAAAAAAAAAAAAACAAAGTAACACTCTTTAACGTCGTTATTGCGCTGATTTTAAAGTTGAAACAATATTATACCTATCTAAGTCTATGATGTTATTACGATCAAGTTGTTTACAGTTTTGTGAACGTTAAATAAAAAATCGCTCTCGAAATTCAAAAGGAAGTTAACTTTAGTATCCCCGTTAGTTTCATTAATCCTCAAAATATTTTGAATATGTGTAGGACAATCCTCTCCTAAACTAATAAAACAATCGTTCAGTGACTTCCAATTCAGTTGAAATTGTCGCACTTTCGTCATTACTACCATTTTCATTAACAAATTTAATATAATATCAAAACGAAGCAAATCATCAAAGCGAAAATAATTAACAAAACAGAATCGAAGCAAAGACAGCTGTACGAGCAATAATTTGTTTGATGTTGTCAATTTCGACTTTAACATAACAGTTAGGAACGGAGCAAGACAAAGGCGCGTTCGGATGCACGTACATCCCATCACTCAAAAGGTAGGCCTACAGTAATGTGCGCTCATAGTAGAAATTTGTTTGTTATCAGTTTCAAACAAAAAAAAAAAGTTTCATCCGCCCACCTGAAATATAGTATCTTCGGGTAACATAAATTTTTTCGACAGCATATAGTACGCAGACCAGAAAAACAGTGCAATATTGTATATTATTGTATGGTTGGCAACCCTAGCCTCGACCGACACGTGGACCGTCGACTGGCGCGTATAACTCAGTTCTTTGTAATACAATTGATACTGAAGAAGATTTGGAAATGCTTCTGTGGTTACTATACCGAAAGTGGAACAGGACAAGAAATGCAGCCAATATCAGTGATTATGGATCCATTTTTCTCTAGTGAAACGAGAAATGTGAGAACGCTAGTCATAAAAAATATGATTGCCACATTCATCGGGAACAATCAGACATTCAAACTGTATTTTACGGTTCAAAAGTACTACATATTAAGATACAGTTTCGGTGCTGGATCGATAGAAAAATATTAAATTTGAAAGTCTAAAAAAGTGTGTTATTAAAATAATATGAAATCAGGAAATAATTAGAAGAAAAGTAAAAAATTAAATTCGAATTTTCATTATGTGTTTAATGATATCACATATTAAGTGTTTTACTTTTTAACACCTAAGTGTAATGATAGAGAAGGGGGAAAAAATCTATATTTCTGATTCATTTTCTTCAGTTGGCTGTGTCGCCGCGCCGCCTCCAAGCCGCGAGTTCAAAACAGACGAAACGACGCCGCGCGTAAGTCGCGGGGAAACCATGCGCCGCGCGGCGTCGTCTGTCTTGCCCCATTTAATTACATTGGACGGACCATGCGTCGACTCGACCGCTGCGTGGCGCAAAACGCCTCATGTGTTTTAGACCTTAATAACCTGGAATAGGAACGTCTGTCTCGAGGTGTCGGTGTTACCAGACAGACAACTCTGCGTCACATAACAACACCGCTCAATGTGAGACGTACGACAGACGTGTCCATGCGGAAAGTACAGCGAGATCATAAGACCAAACCAAGTACCTCTGCTAATACTACGCTATCGGCTGCAGCGCCTCTCCTGGGTTCTTGAATGACTGAAAAAAAAAGGTTGCTTGGTCAAATGAATCACGATTCCATTTGATATGAGCTGATGGCATGGTTCGAGCGTGGCCGAAGCACCACGTGGCCATGAACCCAGATTGTCAAGAAGCCCTGGTCAAACTGAACCAACCATTGAGTGGAAATGTTTATACTCAGCTACTTGAAGACCATGATCAAAACCTACATCTTCCAAAATAGGAGTGATTTTTTCAGGATGACAATACGCCACTTTATCAGGTCAAAATCGTTCACGATTGGCTTGAGGAACATTCTGGACAGTTGCAGCGAATGTTTTGGTCGCCTATATCTCCAGACACGAATCCAATCGAAAATAATGAAAACGTCAGTTTGTGCACAACTTCTCGCACCGTAAAACTTCCGCAAATATGGACGGCTTTAGAGGAAGCATGGCTGACTATTTTTTCAGTAGTCTTTTAACGGCTTGTTCAGTCAATTCTCATCTGGTTGCTGCATTTCGCGGGGCAAAGAGAGATTCCACACGATATTAAGATATATCACTTCGGCACTTCGGTGTATATCTGGGACTACCTGTTTCACGTCATGCAGTTCTGAGTTGCAAGAGGAGAAATGGGAAACACATTTGAAGATATAATAATATCCGTTTGGTTCGATCGTTTTGTGAATTCTGTATTTTAACTCGATCTTTTTGTTTTTTTGTTTTATTCGCTGGATGAAAATTTTCTCCTTCGACTGAGGAGATTAAACGTGCATTCTGTCTCCTTAAGAAATTGAATGCATTAAAATTTACTGACATAAGTAAATGTTCTATAAAACATAAAAAGGTATTCTTGCTTCAATAATAATAACTAATACTTTTATTTTTCAGTTCAGTAATATTTCGACTCAAATTGGCTTACATTTTTTTTTTTTTCTCCGATTGTAGATAAAATAAAAGCTATTTGTAGTATCCCTCATTACTTCAACCACAGTAAATCCAGGTTTTTAGAAATCAATCTTTTGTTTGTCAAAGAATATTTATGTTGGTATGTATACTCACATTAGATTTTAGATTAGGACTGTTTTATCGCAGACAGAAGGCCTGATATCATCTTGACAGCAGATTAAGGTCAATTCCGCATCCCAGGCTAAATCGCGGAACATATCTGCAAAAATAACATAACCGATGTATCAATTAAAGCAAAATTATCGGGAAAAGTAACATTTTGTAGAACAGCGCACCTTACAGATAAATATTAAGGGTACGAACGCAATATGGAGTTATTATTTGGAGATACTCTGTTGTTAGTGGCGACGGCAGGAGCAGGATGCTATGCCAAGACACAGGATAGCGATCAGGCCTATTGCCGCCAGCGTCAGCATCACATGGAACTCCATACTGAGCGGAACCCAGTCCGCTGCCTGGAGACGACATCAACACAGGGCCACTAAGCAACAAAATGAAGTAGTCGGCTTTCTTTATTGTGTAAGTGCACTGTAAAAAAATTCTCGATTATTCGCTGGATCTGAATAAAATGAAAGATCACCATCTTCCAATGTTTTCTGCATATATGAGAAAGGTGTTGCAGAAACAATAGTAAAAGACACAGGACACAACACAGGATATCTTTCAGAAAGCCGATATAGAAATTTATGAGATTCCAGGAGAAAAGTGAGAAAATGACTTATGGACAAGGGAACCGACAACAGTTTATTGAAGCGATCTTGGATTTCAGGAATACAAGAAATGCACAGGCCATAAGCTTCTTAAGGTTTCTACACGTGATTGACTTGTATTATATTCCTTGAAATATAAGTGGTTCGTTTAGAAGTATCTAGTTACATTTATTTCGATGATTATTTATGAACGTTCACATAGAGATGGATCCATATTCAATTATCCAAATTTACGATCTTATAGAAATTGTTGGTTTTTTGGATAACCTTTAGGACTCACCTGATGACTTCTGTCAGGCAATAAACAGTTTAATAACACCGTTTACATAGCAATTCTCACATGTTGCAGCATACGTAACTATGCCAGTAGCTTCTCTTCTGCCGACCCGCATCCTTGTGCTTATTTTTTTTTGAAGGATCAGTCCTATTGGTAAGAACAAAAAATTCAGATTCTTGCTAAGGAAAAGAGCAAATAAACCTCTCCACGTGGGATCAATGACATCTGTTCTTCAGTATGTGTAAAAAAAAAAACTATTAATTTTGCAAAAGGATGCAGTCATAGAAGCGACGCAAGAAGTTCTTTGAATATGATCTTCGGAAAATGGAATTTTGGAGCCTTTCTCATGGATGATAAGTTTGTCATCTACTCGATCAGCGCTGAATTCTAAGGGTAGAT
The DNA here is from genome assembly GCA_031002005.1 of Vandiemenella viatica. Classification (NCBI taxonomy): domain Eukaryota; kingdom Metazoa; phylum Arthropoda; class Insecta; order Orthoptera; family Morabidae; genus Vandiemenella; species Vandiemenella viatica. The sequence goes on from JARYHS010008074.1 coordinate 232,940,796, forward strand.
GATTTAGATAACCATCCAGCAACGACGCTCACCGTGTTCTAGTGACGGTAAAGCAGCTTACCGTAAGCACGGTTTGCTCAGCAGCAGCACGCGCAATACGCAGGATGCAGCTACGTCGTATGGTTTCGCAGGGACGCTATTAATCCGAACCAATCCGTTTACTAGTCGGTCTCAGCTAGTCCGCCCTATCGCAGTGAAGCCATACTATACGTTTCCGGCCTCGTCACTGATGTGCGATTTCACATCGCTCATTTCTAGCGATTCGTCTTAATCGGATTCTCCAATCCGCTGCGTGCTGTGGCTACCTGTCTGAATCAGCCTTTGCACGCAGTATCAAAGGCTGTGATCTATTCAGGCTGAATTGTGCGTAGCTATGGAAGAGTGACAATAAATTTTATGAAAATCGAAGGTTTCTCTCGCCAGCCTAGTAGCATCATAGGCAGTTACTCCAAAACTGAGAGATGTTAATTACTAGTTTACGGAAGCTGCTTTGAATCTCTTTTGAGCGTATCTCATTACAGATGTAAAAATTCTGAAATCTTTGAAAGCAGTGACGTTAAAATTGACGTAGGTGACTTAACTGAGTCTACAAGGTTTCGATTTTTAGTGAGGAGTCCGTTCTTTGAACTAATCAGAGTTATAGATCATCTCCTGTATATTACTTCCGTTGAAATTTTGTGCTATAAACAACTAAATCCAATCACTACATCTATTCCTTCTGTTTAATTGCCATCGTTGTCGTTTTCGCACACTTATAGCCTTGTTTATATTTTCTTATTACTAGAGAAAATTTCACATAAAACATTTTATTTATCCCATTTATTAGTTTCTTTACATCTTAATCCTTACAATTAAGAAGGCATTATAACTAATGAATGACAGCATGGTAAATCTTTTCTCCTTGGACCCAGACCGAAATTATCTTTAATTTTCTTGATTACTTTCAGTAAATACAAGTTGAACGTCATTGCTAATAGACTACATCGTTCCTTTTCTCTTTTTAATCACTTGATTCTGTATTTTTATTGCAGCCATCTAATTTTCTGAACATTAGGACTTTCAAATCTGAAAAAATTCTTCCAATTCACAAACATGATGACGTGCCGTTTCTCTTGATCCATGTCATTAATTTTATTGGTTACTTCACCATTGCTTACCCGGATCCTTACTCTTCCTGAACCCATACTGTTAACGGCCAGCCATAGTGACATTTTCCGTCACGTTTATAGTGGATCGTCTTAAAAGAATATAGAACTTTACATAAGTTGAATGGTAGATGGCCTTCCTGTTTTTGTTTATTATTAAATTCTTTTTTGTTCCAATACTTTTCAAAGATGCCAAACATTTAATAACTCAAATAACACAGAACTATTTTAATACGTGTATCTAAAGGCCGAATATGAGTTTAAATGCTTCCAAACCGTCGTTCGCATATTCTTACATGATATTTTCCATCAACATTTCCATCACGCAGTTATGAATACCGTAATGACAATACATCTGCAACACTATTTCTCCAGCTTTGAAAACTTCATACTGCCTAATTTGACAACAGTGGATCGAAATGATTAAATGTTTATTGAGTTTAAATGTTCATAAGTAACCTGTTGTTTATTTCGAAGAAATTTGTAACAATTTGAAGAAGGTAGGAATCTGCCCTCAATATACGGTCAGAAAGCTTCAGATCGACGTACTGTACTGATCAGTCATGAATGAAACCGTATATATGAGATTACAATCGAATGATTGGTTTGTAGAGCCAAAAACTGTTCAACATTTACGACAAAGGTGCAATTAATAATTTTTGTCATAAGGAGTAAGTTGACGTTATAGCTCAGAATCTTCATAGTTAAAATAATTTGGTGACTATTCGCTACATGTTCGTCAGATAATATAATAAATACAAATATATATAAACAAAATAAAAATACTTACAAAATAAACTGTATGTCATAAACATTATTCAGAAACCACTTTTGAACCATAATATTATCATTTTGATGAAACTTTATAGCCAACAGTTTTGTGTTAAACTTTGAATGTATTTGAGGTCTACTTTAATTCTGATGTAGTAACTGTAATTTTATATTTAGTTGTTCGCACTAATTGCTCGATGATTGTAAATAATTCTGTTCAATTTTGTACTCACGTACCTGAGTTATGAATTTCAGATTATCGGGCAGCGCAAAATTGTAATTATATCAGTATCAAAATATTTGACTTTTCAGTAAAAGCACAATGAGCATGAGATTTTATTTTTTGACTAGGTAATACATTCTGTAGCATCATAAATAATATGAAATCGTAGCAATAGATGTTAGAATGATTCTCCAGTGTTAAGTTTTATATCAGCATTTTAGCAAAAATACTTTTCTAAATTAGCATGACATATTATTCGATATTGGTGTCTAGTAAGCTTAAAGTGGGCTACAATAGAGTTCTTAAAAGGAATATTGCATAATTTTACTGCAGTGGCTGTTACCAGATACATTTTTAGAGCTGTCGTTCTGTCTCTCTCTCTTCCTCAGCCACCTATGAGGAATAAGATAGTACTACACCTGTGGATTTAATATTCGTCGGTTCTTCCTCAAGGCTGGTCTGAATACCTTAAGCCAGTCTACCTATCCGTGCAACTAGCGTCGCTAACGTATCTGTTTTTCGTTTATTTGACACTCGCTCTGCTTCAATTTACTTTCTACTCTAGCATTATTCTTAGATTTATCAGTTTTGGCATGGTATAAACATGGTCTGTCTACTTGATTCCATTTTTCCAATAAATTTCCTACTACATGGATACTAGCACATGATATTTTCCCGTCGTTTTGGAGAATAATTTCCAGAAAGGTAATTGCTTTTCGACAAATCGTGGTGTGTGAGCGGTAACTTTCTGACCTCACATTCTGGAGGACATCGGTTTTAATTCCCGTCAGGATATCCAAATTTGGTTTTTCCATAGTTTCCCAAAATCACCTCAGGTGAATGCCTGGGCGCTTCCTACAAAAGGGCATGGCCAAATTCCTTCCCATTCCTTGTCTCCAGTTCCATCCCGCCTCGATGTCTACATGGACGAGGTGTAAGCCATAAGCAGCAGCAATTGTTTTCCGTGGGTACTACTTTCTTTCCTAGATCTTACAGTCGATGTCTCTGTACGTGAGAACTGAGAAAAAATCGATCTTACACAAAATAGTTTCACCTTTTCTTCGTAGCAAGCCTTCTGATTGCTATACTCTATTTCTCATACGTGAATTTCCACGACATTACACCTCCCAGCTCTTAGAACATATCTACTACGTTCAGCCACCTTGTTAGATTACTTCTAAAGTACTTGAGTATCACTTATCCGGCACAGATGTCTAATTGTGCTGGTTAAACAAGATCAGATCTAATACAGTCACCAGGCTATGGTAATTCTAGAATGGAACTGAACAACTTTGAGGTTTGTTTTAAAACAGCACCAATTTAGTTTATTTACGCCTTTAGTACATCTATATTCACCAAAAATGCTAAGCAGTATTTAAAAAATACGCAATTCTATCTGACAATTGAAGATTTTTGGGTATAAACGAAGTTTAAAGTTTATAAATAATTTTCAGGGGAAATAATGATCGGCGAGGCTTTGCCACAGTTTATTAAACACTGTCTTCAGAACTAATATCGCGACATTATTACATGCGATGCGATTAGCTGACAAAATTCAGGCCGCCATTGGCCGCGTTAAAATTCCAACAAAGCGTCGTCAGAGTTACTCTTGCCGTGCCAACACCCACAGTAAGCAACTGAAATGGTAGCTATACTGGAGAGTATCCTTCATGTTTAAAAGTTATTGATGACGTTATTCTGAAAACAAGCAAAAACCGTAAAATCGTGTAAATATGAATAAATGATGATTAAATACAGAATATATTCCTGGTATCCGAAATAACTTGTGTTAAAGGGGATCAAGGTTCCGAATAGAGAAAATACATTAAAAACTGACTTCGACGAAGAATCGCATTTGAAATTACCTCGGTAGGAGCAGCCAATCGGATAATTAACGTCAGTATATATACTCTCACTTACCAGGAAAAAGTGTACTGCAACAGTTGGTCAAAGCGCAATAATAATGTCAGTTAAATAATAGTAAAGAAACAAAAATCATAAGGAAAGTATCTAAACACATGAAATGCTGCATCAAGGTTTTTAAGTATGACAAAATTGTGTGTTACGCTACAGCATGTGTTACGGTGCTATGGTGTTTCCGTGTCCGTGTTGTCGTGGTATCTAACGATCTGGATTTCCAAACTACGAGACAGCTCAAAATAAATGAACTCCTTGAAAATGTTTTGAATTGAAGTGGGTAGTAGTACTGGTGGTGGAGACGAAAGCCACCCAATGTTTGCGTGTAGACCTGGAGTGACTAGTGCAAACAGAGCTGTCAGCTTCTTTTCTTGACAAATATCACTCTTCTTGTGCTCTATGCGGATTAATGAGCGACATACATGCAGCTATTCACTTCGGACAAAGCAATCACTCGGTTATGCCATATACTTGTATTACATAATTACGGTAACAACAAAAATTAATTCCTAAATTTAACTTAAAGCAATCTCTCTTGTTTTTCCTAGTTTGGTAGTGGCACATTTCATATCATCTAGTGCTATAAAATGAAGCTCAAACACACAGCGAAGAAGGAAAGAAAATAAATGAAAGAGACTCCGGTTTCCTTAGGTGCAAAAACAACAACAACAAAATAATAATTTTACCGGGAAGGTGCTAGAGGAAATATAAGAAACTGAACCACGATCTTTTGAAGTAACAATCCGAAATGATATCGCAAAACCGGAAATAGAAGTTGCGTCATACCGAAGGCCAGGCTCTACGCTAAGCACTCACCCATCAGCATCAAAGGTTTTGGTTCTAAACCCCTGTTACTTAAATCTGTTTCAACCCATACAGAGATATGCAGAGAAATGTACAAGCTCTTCTGTTTGATCTAACATACGGTGAGAAACGACGAATAGCTACGACTAGTTACCAATGACAAAATCGCGATAATGTGCCACTTCACGTGTCCGTTTGCACAAGTGACTTTCTTTTGCAAGACACAATTTAGAACTGTTTGTTATATTTGATTCGTCTAATCATGATCTGTACAGAGGAAAGAAAAAATGAAAAATAACTGAAGTCTCATTGAAACATTTCCTCTCTTAGGTTGTTTTTTTCTGTGTGATTGTCAATTCTTTATTCACATCCGTTTACTGGCTTACGTACTTGGTATGTATGCAGTCGCTGATCTTCGTTTTGTAATATTTGCAAAACGTTTGCCGTGCGCAAGATTGCATGAGGGGAGTATTAATTGTCAGTGTATTGCAGCTCAGCCTACTATCGGCGCTACAGGCGAACGAGACGAACAAAAGACGCCCCGGGCCAGGCCAGACCAAGCTAATGGCAGGCTGCAGGGCGTAGATAAAACCAAACACAGCGCCTCCCGTAATAACACAAACTACAGCCCCTGGCCACGTCATGAAACATTTCACTCCGGCTACATTCTGAATTAGAAATAAAAGCATTAATGGAAGAGAAGTTGCAGTGTTGAAAGGAGAAGTAGAAGTTAGTCACGGACTGGTGTGAGCTAAATTTGTTCATATCTTCCTAAACTGGACAATAAGAAAAGCTAATATGAACAAATGCAGATAAATGTCTGGACGCAAATTTGAACTCCCATAATCGAGATAGAATAACATCGAAATTATGGAAGCAATAATATATTCTTATTTACGGACTTTTTTTAAAAATATTTCACTACTTCATTAGATAGAGAGGATACATAAATTACATTTCCAAGCATTTAGATACCGTATAGTGGCATAATTTCCATGAGAAAAAGGGAAGCGTACTGAAAAGCTTATTCCTAGACTGGAAACTATATGCCGTAAAATTTTTCATAAACCGATCATTCCGTATGTCCGATATGTAGGCAACAAAGTTTTAACCGCAGCAGGGCATGTATGAAATTCATTATTAATACTTCCTCTTTTATTTTTTACTATTAACTTTCTATCTGATTATTTTCCTTCGTGCATAACTAATTTTGATAAGCGTCAATTAAATATGTTGAAAATGTGTATCTAAAATTTATAATTATACTTGACTGATATCAGCAGCTCAAAACATTTTTAACCGATTATCACAAAAGAAATACGTATGCTACCACAAAATTTTCCAGAATTGTTATGCTCATCAAATATTGCACATAGTATATTGTGTTTATATATCTCTAAATGGTTAGTCAGCGAATATCAATAAAATCTTTATTATGACATTTCTTGTCTTGACCTACTACAGCAAATTCTTTACTGGGAAATCTATACATTCTCTAGGGTGATTAAATACTAACTAAAACCTAACTGCGTAATTTAGCCCTTCTTCAAATTATAAGACAGACTGCTTGTGAGTTGGATCAATGGTTGTTGAGCTGAAATCATACCAACGGAAAACTGAGCGAAATTGTTTTATTATAAGGTAAATTATTAAACAAAGGCATTATTGGTTGCCGAAATTTTCATTCAAAATATTATCTTCATAAATAATTCTTAATAGTTCGAAGTAATTGAAAACGATGTTTCGAATACTCACTATTTAACATCACACTAAGCGACTGCAAACACTATCGTAGCAGCTTGTTTCAAAGTATCATCAATTGCGCATGTGCAAAAGGTTGCGCAACAAAACCATTTTTCTGTTGTTACTGTCAAAATAATGAGAATACTAGGTTAAAAATGTGAAATATTTGTGTTGTTAAACTTCTTAATACGTGTGCAAAATTTCGAAAAATTAAGACGCCTGGAAGTTGGTTACTAAATCAAATACATATGGCGATATTGGCCGTCAAATCTCCGGAAGGTCCGGCCGATAAAAAGGTTTCTCGATTTGACGCGCTTGTGCACTAATGTCGCGACTGCATTTACCTAACTCGGCAATCCCATCAGGTATATAGTACCTGCAGTTTAACGTGAAATTATAAGCGGCAAAGATTAGGATAACCCCATCCTAATCTTTGCCGCTTATAATATCCTAAAAATTCCAACCAAAACCGGGATTCGAGCAGGGAACGTCTGTTCGTCAGTCACGCACCTTAACCAACTCAGCCACCAGGGGGATGCGGAAAGTGGGTGAAAATGCGTCACATCTGTCATGAGACGGTTAAATCACTTTAGTGTTCTTATTGTCAAAGTAATGAGATTACCAAGCCATAGATATGAAATTATTGGATTGTCATCGGTTCTTAATACGCGTACAAAATTTCAGACATTTAGGACTTCCTGAAGTGGGTGAAAATCGAACTGAAATTTTCCATTATATTCAACCATTTTTAAGTTGTTTCTGACAACGTGGTGAGAATGAAATTTTTGAATTTTTATCGGTTCGTAATAAGTGTGCAAAATTTCAAACGATTCGGACTTCGGGAAGTGGGTGAACACCGAAATGAAAGATTCCATTACATGCAACCATTTTTCTATTGTTGCCGTCAAAGTAACGAGAATAGCAAGACATTGCTAAGCGACTATTGTATTGTCAATGGTTCTTAAAACGTGTGCAAAATTTTTTCTATTCTTACTGTTAAAGTAAAGAGAATATCAAGACATAGGTATGAAAATATTGAATTGTAATCAGTTATCAATACATGATCAAAATTTCAAACAATTCGGACATCTGAAATTGGGTTAAAATTAAATTGCAAAATTCCACGACATTCAACCATTTGTCTGTTGTTACTGTAAAGTAATGAGAATATCAGGACATTGCTATGAAATTATTGTATTGTCACCGGTTCTTTTTCAAACAGCTCGGACATCTGGAAGTGGGTCACAATGGGGTTGTAAAATTCCGTTACATTTATAAATACATACATACAGGTCAAGCTAATATAAATCGTGTAAAATACATTGCTGTATCAAGCTGAACGTCATTGGTCGACTTGGTATTATAGTTTTGGTGATGAACTTAGATGATTCCGTAATGTATGTCGTACAGCGGAGTCGAATGATGAATGTTTTCTGTTCTCGTTCCAAATGCAACATTCGCTGTGTATTCTCATGCAGTGTTACACATCGAATAATAGGTTGTCTAAGCTAAATAGCGTTTATTTATCACAGTGATGAAAACGTTATTTCACTTTTATATCACAGTAAAAATAGTTTCCGAAAAAATCACATTGCGAATAAACTGATCGCATAAAAACCATCTTGAAACTCTTGTTTCATCTTCGCAAAGTGTTACTGAATTATTTGTGCTCTGTTTGAAGACATAACTAAATATAAACTCCAGTTGGCAGATGTCCATCAGGCTGTCACTGGATCACCAATTAATTTTCGCATCGTTCCTACTCATACGATAGCTTCGGACCAAATGACACACGGCCTGATAAGAACTCGTCCCCAATACAGCGTTCAATAGATAGTTACGGACACTCGTGCAGCAGCGGAAGAGAGGTAACATGACATTATCGGGGTTCGTATGTATCGATTAGATCGTTAGAGCTACTACAGAAATGGCAACAAATGACAATTGCCGCATATTTGTGAATAATTTGAGCGTGAAATACAGTTTTCCTATTGTACTGCTTATTTGGTGAGTATTTTTACCATCTCCCCAAAATGATGGCGGAAAGAAAATATTGCGTCCTTCAGCACCTTCACTACTATTAAAGTTGATGAATCCACATTCATGACGAATTTTATCACGTAATACATCACGCATCAATGAGCCACGGATATGTTGTATATCCTCATATGTCAACGGCTGCACTTAATTTTTCTCCTTCTCTAATTCTGATCCATCCTTTTACAAAGGTTTCAAATGCAGACATTAATCCCTTAGGAACTGCAAGCGGTACCGTGGTATCATAGTGTTGTTTCTCTTTTGCCAACTGGTTTTTGTTTTATAAAAATTTCTCGGGTTTCAAGCCGCGTCAAAATTAAGCCGTCTGGCGACGTTTCGGAAGCTTGCACTGCTTCCATTGTCAAGCCGCCGCTTAACATTACTGTTAAACGGAGGCTTGACAATAGAAGCAGTGCAAGTTTCCGAAACGTCGCCAGATGGCTCAATTTTGACGCGGCTTGAAACCCGAGAAGTTTTTATAAAGCATTGCCGCCGCGAGAACGTACATAGTTATCTGGTTTTTGTTTCTTTAGTCGCTTTTAAATTCTGACAATTCTGACACCTGCGAGAGTGTGATACAGTTCTTACTTAAGAATCATAGTATTTTTTGTGAACAAAATTACGTGGATGAAAATTATTCAGCTGTCCTTAACTTCAGTTTTCTAGTGTTAAATAACTGAAACGAAAGTGACCACTATATTGCGATTATAAATTTATTTTAGTAACAGAGTGAGTAAGACGTTTATCACATAACTATTTCGAAACCAAATATTCTTTAGGATTTTCGTATTAGTATAAAATATGTAGCTCGTCATTGCGGCACAAACTTCAATGATGGTCGCACAATTAGAATTAGTTACAATTTAAAAACTCGAATTAAATTCTCAAAATGCATGGAATATGTTTTAGTGATAATTGTTATCTCATTAGATTTATTCATTTCTGTAGAATACAAAAAGAGTATTTACTTCCACAAGTATTTACGTTTTTTGATGATAAAATTGGTAGATCGACAAGAAATAAATATTGAATCTTCTAATAACTTGCTGCGTTTGTAGTGGGTGAACACTCCATTTTATATGAAACCCTAAAAGGCCGTGATTCCTCAGTCTTCTCACATTTTTTTAAACAATTTACTATAGCGATTAAAGCCACAAATGCCTTCAACAGTTATCTGAAATTCTTTTATGTAAACCAAGATAGTTTGTATGACACAACCCACTCCCATATTGAAAAATACAGTTTCCACATGAAAATGAATTTATGCGTACATTTACTAACAAATTTATCCAATAAAATTGTAAGGGAAGAATATATTAAGGTTGTCTATAAATAGATCGACGTAAGTTAAGCAACTAATCAAGGCAACTCAAAATATTACATGAAAAATCTCGTGCAAATATACTTATTTTTTCTCTTGGCGTGCCACCAACTAGCCACATTTATTCCGTGCTTTTATATTAAGCTTTCTGTGTTATTAAAGCTAAATTAAATACAATTTACTGAAATTTCTCCAGTGTTATCTAAAATACGTTGTACATCAAACAGTGTAAACTAACTGAAGATTGAAAGAGAAGTGCATTGACTGGAATACCATACTAACCGTTTCACTTAGCACTAGAAAAATGCATACCTGTCGGTTATGTTAGAGCTTTCGGGTGAATTAGACTTGATATTTTATTTTTCCCTATTGTTCTATTTGAAATCTGCAATCTCCTTTCCTCTTTCTTTTGGACTATTAATCTACGAACCTCTAAAAAGAGAATTGTTTTCACAGAAAAGATTGCTTGACTAATCTTTCGTGCGCGGAAACGACGCTCCATGGTTCGGATTCAGCGTTAAGCCGTAGGTTCTCTTTAAAAGCTAGGTCTACCAGCATAGATTAAGCCACGAGAAAGTGGCGAAATGTGTGGAAAATCAGAACTCTCTCATCAGGCGATAAGTATCACCCCAAATTTATTTATTTACTTTAATTCCGATTACATATTCCCAGAGAAGTCAACCCTGACACAAGATGATGTGTTAAAAGCATATTTCAGTGAAATATTGTTTTCCATAGATATTGAGACATGTGGAATGCTTCCTTTTAGAGTTTTTTTTTTTTTTAAATTTATTTGGCCTTTAGCCATGCTGGCCATTTAGCCATTACCAAGTGTACAAGCTTTTATTACATTGTTTGTCTATTACATCTGTAACATTTTGCACATCGTAGCAGTAAATCTTAATACACATTGTCTCTGTAGGTTATCCGTATTTCATAGTACCTTACACACATTAAAAGCCAGAACTAATACATTTACGTAATACGCTGGGTGCATAAGGTAGTAACTTTGTCTGGCACATACATACCTTAAAATGGACGATTTGATATTACATTATACACATTGAAATATTGAGTTTGGCAAAAAATCGATTTACAAGGTTCATATATACATGAAATGTTAGGATATGTTACATCTGATTATACAGTTAATTATTGTTCCTTTGTTTGGCATATAGGCCTAACATACATTAAAATAGTCCATTTGATATTACATTATATACATTAAAATATTAAGTTTAGAAAAAAGTAATACAAATTAATAAAAAATAAAATTATTTACAAAGACTCATATATATATGAAATGTAAGGATATGTTACACTTGATTATACAGTTGATTATTGTTACAGTTCTCGTTTGATTTGCCGTAAAAATGAGTACATGATGAAGAAGATTTTAAATCTGTTTGTATTTAGTAAGTCTTCAACACTTGCCGGGAGTTGCTGTCCTGCTTGCACCAAGTGCTTGATGAGGTTGTCAGAGGCTTGTTTGTTAAATGGGCAACCAAAGAATATATGATTAGCGTCTTCAACGTGTCCGCACTGGCAGTACGGTTCCTCTACCACACCGATTCTACATAAGTGCTTCTTGAGGCGGCAATGTCCGAATTTAAGCCGAAAAATTGTGATATATAGGCTTCTAGGACACCGGATGTTCTGAAACCATGGCCGTTTTGTAACTTCAGAATGTATCCTTGCGTAGTGTTTACCTTTCGTAGCAGATGTATATCTCTATTCTACGTCCCAATCTTTGTATAATTTTTCCTTTATTGTCACAATCAGGTCCGAAGTAGGTATCTTACGGTGTATAGTTACCCCGGTCTCAGTTGCTTGTTTTGCCAGCTGGTCGGCTATTTCATTGCCCCTGCACCCATCATGGCCTCTCACCCAGGAAAGTACTACTAATTTATTACTTTGTTCCAGGTCTATGATTGATTTAATAATTTCGTATATGATCGGGTTGTTGCTTTGGTTTATGTGATGATTTTTTAATGACGTTAAGGCAGAGAGTGAATCAGATAGTATGATAATGTTACTATCCGGTAAGCTCCCGGCATATCTAAGTGCTTCTAATATTGCTATCAGTTCCGCTGTCATAATGGAGCATTCTTTAGGCAGTTGGAAAGTGCCCTGTTCCATGCTATCAAGGTTGATGTATGCACAACCAGCATAACTGTTGTTCTTGGACCCATCTGTATATATGATTCCAGCCGGAAGCCATTTGTTCAATTTTTCTAGGTATGTCTGTTTGTAGGGGCTCTGTTGCGTTGTTTGACCAAAAACTGTAATTTCTTTACATGTATGCCATAATGGAGCCTCATAGCAGTATAGTTGTTCACTCTTGTTGGCTTTATCGTATAGTGATTTGGTTTCCAGATACGCTGAAGCTAGCGGTGGCATTCGTCTGTTTTTCCAATATCCTTTTGTTAGGCAGTCTATGGATAAGTTGTGTATGGAATTATATAATTTACTGGTCGTCAACTGACTCTGTTTCAGTAAAAATTTTGAACTTAGGTAGGATCTACGTAGGTGCAGAGGAGGTTCCCCTGCTTCTGCGCATAGTGCATTTGTGGGCGTAGATTTCATTGCCCCTAGGCAGGTGCGTAGTACCATGTATTGTAGTACATCAAGCTTCGCTAAAGGCCGTTGGGAGGTCGCACCATAACAAATACACCCATAGTCAAAATGTGGACGGACTAGGGCTCTATATAGAGTTAGTGCTATTTGTGGACTTGCTCCCCACTTTAGACCTGTTACTGCTCTTATAAGGTTGTTCCTTGAGCAGACTTTTTTTTCTATTTGTTTGATGTGTTCACACCATTTGAGTTTATTATCTATTATAAGGCCTAGATATTTCAAGCTATTCTTAACTGGGAGCTGGTATGGTCCAAGAGTCATGCGGATCATTGGAGGAATCCTGTGTCGTGTAAATATGCAGACTGAGCTTTTATCTATTGAGATCTCCTGTCCATTGTCTGACAGCCATTGTACTAGTTTACACATCGCTTCGTTTAATATGGCTTGGCATCTTTCGATGCTTGTGCCTATTGTATACAGGCAGATGTCGTCCGCATATTGAAGTATTATGACGGAAGGTGGCATTATTATGTGTAGGTCAGTTGTGTATATATTAAAGAGTAACGGAGACAAAACTGATCCTTGAGGTACCCCTTGGCTACACTTTCTTGGACCTAGAGTAATTGTTTTCCACTTGGCTACTAACCATCTATTTGTAATCATAGCTAGCAGCCTCGCTGTAAAGGGGCCCGGCACGCCATTCTCTTTTAATTTTTTTCCCAAGGTCGATGGCAGAACTTTATCATAGGCAGATGTTAGGTCAGTGAAAATGGCAACCATGTATTTATTGTCTGTAAGGCACGATTGAATATCTGTAACAAGGTGTGCTAATATGTCATTCGTGCCTTTCCCTCTCCGAAAGCCGTATTGAGTATGCGGCAGCAATTTATTATGTTCGAACCACCATTCGAGTCTATGCTTTACCATTCTTTCGAGAATTTTGAACACACAAGATAAGAGGGATATGGGTCTATATGCTGAGGCACATTAAGTTTCCTTTCCTGGCTTTTTTATAATGATTATTCTGGCCGTCTTCAAAGGTGGTATCTCGCTTTTCTCAGCCCAAATACGATTAATGAGGTCGAGCAGGTATGCTTTCCCGTTGGCAGGGAGTAGGCGGAGCATGGGGTAGTGTATGTTATCCGGCCTAGGTGCTGATGATTTGCCAAAGGAGAGTGCTCTGCTGAGCTCTTCACTCCTGAAAGGTTGACATAGGATGTGCTCTGTATTTTCCTGTACGTTTAGGGGTTGAGGGTCCACATAAGGTGGTGTTATGTTTTCTAATATCTCAGTCAGAATATTCAGTGGTGGTGTCCGCTCTGGCACCCTCGCTTCCTTTATATTTTTCAGCCTTCGTATTTTCATCCACACTTCTTTGGTCGGCGTGTTGAGACTCAGTTTTGAGCAGTAGTCTTCCCAGTTTTTCTTCTTCTTCTTTCTCAGGAGTTTTTTTGTTTTTGCACATGCCCTTTTGCATTCAATATAATTGCTCATTGTGAGGTGTTGCCTGTAATTTTTGACAGCTTTCTTTCTTTCTTTTATTGCATCGTCACATTCCTGGTCCCACCATTCAACTGGTGTTGTGTTGATTACATAGTTTTGTTTTTGTTTTGGAATGCTGGAGCCTGCGGCTTTTTCAATGCAATCTATGAAGGCTTTATAATCATTTTGTATGTCGTCTGTAGGTTTGTAATGAGAAAATGCAGCTTCTGCTTCCTGTTGGTATTTTTCCCAGTTCGCCCGCTTGATACTCCATTTATAGTGCGAAAAGATAGTTTGCCCTATCAGCTTAGTGCAGGGGAGCTTCAGCAGAATCGGGAAATGATCCGAGCCCAGAGTATCTTCTATGATTTCCCATGTTAGGTGTGGGGCAATAGTCGCCGATGCTAATGATATGTCAACAGATGATTGTTGTTGTGATGGTCTATTGATTCGAGTAGCAGAGCCATCGTTTAGTACAACTAGTTCCTCCATTACTTCCACAATTAGTCGCCCGTTACGATCGTCATATGTACTTCCCCATAAGGAATGATGGGCATTTAAGTCACCAAGGAGCAGAATTGGTTCTTCTAGATGTCTTTTTAGTATTTCCAACTCAGATCTTTTTAATGCTGGTTTGTTTGGTGACCTGTATACAGATACTACCGTCATATATTCGTCTTTAAAGAGGATCCGTGCTGCACAAACTTCGAAAGACAGATTAGTAGGCGTAATGTTTACGGGCTGGAATGGGATTGATTTCTGTATCAATAGGGCTGTGCCGCCATAACCGTCCGCTCTGTCTGCTCGCACGATATTATAGTTTTGAAAAAGGAAAGATTCTCCTGGTTTCAACCAAGTTTCTGAGATCGCACTTACTGAGATTTTATGGGCCAGCATATATTGCATCAGACTTAATTTATTGGCTTTGATTGAGCGCGCATTCCATTGTAAGATTCCGAGTTCTTTGATTGCAGTTTTTTCATTCGTTTGGGGATTATTATGTGGTATGTTATTTTGGTACATGGAATCTAAGCCTCCAGTAACGGGTATCGAATGCGTTCTTGTGTTCTCAGTTGAACCCATTGGTGAGTGTTTGTTGTATAAGCTGTTTGATACTTGGAGCGAATTGCAGTGGATCGATCTGTTGGTTACCGACATACTGGTTTAAGATATTCATTATGATTTCGATCATTTTGAATGTGAAGATATCAGCTGTGCTTGCGCTTTGTACAGTGCTGTGAGGTTGGGGTGGGTATGGGTTGTACGCAATTGGTTGTATATTCCTGTTGTTAGGGATCCAATAATTTTTGTAAGATAGATCCCTGCTTCCTGCTCTGTAGTGCCTATTATGTCTTTCCGTTAAGGGGGATTCTGCCTGGTTAGTAGGCATTGGATTTATTTGCATGTTTGTTAACATGCCAGGTGGGCTGGTGGCCAACTGTGACGTCTGGGTAGGTAGTTCTTGGTGGAGTGGTTGATGTTGTTGTTGCGATGTCCCTACAGGCACTGTGGCAATATTTAAGTTATCCTGTATGGGGGTTCTTTGCTCGTAACATTCCGAATTTACGACCGTGGTTTGGGTGGTTGCGGCCGGTCTTGCTAGTACACCGGCATACGTACCAGCGTTGATCTTTCTAAGGGCTTGTTTATAGTCTAGGTTCTCGTACGCCATTAACTGTTTGATTCTTCTTTGTTTTTCATATTCAGGACATCTTTTTTCATTAGATGGGTGGCCACTATTACAATAGATACAAATGGGGTTGTTTTGGTTACAACAATCTTTGTCGTCGTGTGCACCAGCACAGAATACACATCTTTTTTTACTTCTGCATTGCTTGCTCAGGTGGCCATAGCGCAGGCAGTTAAAGCATTGCATAACAGGTTTTATGTATGGTTCGACTGGACAGCGGACGCCGTGTATGTAAACATAGTTGGGCCGTCTTTGCGACTTGAAAGTTATCAGGCAAACTGGAAGTGGGATTGTTGTAGGTTGACCGTTTGCTACCATTTTCTTAGCAAATCGTTTAACGTTTATCACCCTGTATTCACATCGCGCTACCGCTTTAATTTCATCTTCTGATAATTCTGTCATTACGTTTCTAATGATGCCTTGTTGTGTGGTGCACGAGTATGGGATATACGCCTGCAAACCGTTCTGCTTCCAGACTGAGCTTTGAATCATAGAATTGGCTGCTATTACCGATTTCACCTCAATTTTGACACGGTTACGGCCTGCTGTAGTTATCTGTAATATTTGATTATTTGTATCACGGCAGAGGGAGTTAATGAGGCGACCTATAGCCATTGGATGCAGTCTACTGATGTTTTTATCGACACTTTCTACAATCACATAATAGGGCCCTAGGTCATAGTTTTCATATATCACTGGCGTTGCGCTATTTACCTGATGATCATGGCTGACTGTTGTGGTTGTAGTCTGGTTTTGCTGTGTGTTGCTAGCTGGTGACGTCTCCATACTGGTGTCTGTAGGATTCGGCTGCTCTGCTGTTCTTGGTACTTTGTAGTTGCAGTTGTTGCTGATGTCTTCGATTGTTGGTGTGCTGGGGCGTTTCTGGGCTGCAGGTGGGGTCGTTTCTTCCTCTCCTACAAGTCGTAGTTCCTGTTGTCTCGTTTGGTCAATGGTAAGATTAGCAGCAAAAGATGGTACATTGACGGTTTCGAATGACGATTGAATGATGTTTCTCGTTTCCCTTCCATCTTCACTTGTGTTGTGATGTAGGGATGGCACTTGACTGTCTAAGCTATCTTCTGTTGCAATGTTCACGTTACCTCCATTATATAAAAGTATGTGCGGCGTCGGCTGTACCTGTTCGTAGCCGCCTTCACCACACTGGCCACCATACATGGCGGCCAATGTCACTTAATACTTATATTAGTTGTTTCTTGATTATCAGTTCACTTTTCTTGTCCACCACACGAAGTTGAAAACTGTTTATGTTGTTGGCACTTGCCGTCGAGTCAACCCGCGATCGCGCACACTACTTCCTCGTATCGGAGGCGATGTTACCCGTACGACGGTCTGCTCACGACTGTCCTTTTAGAGTTTGTAATTTGCTTCTTCCTATGAGCAGATGTAGAAGAAGCGTGGTATGGATGTTAATTCCCCATTCTACCGTGTATGGACACATATCACTACGGAAGCGACGCAAGCGTTACTTGTGTGTACATAGTTTTCGTGTGATAAACATCGTCAGCCTTTCCGCATCAGTTTTGCAATATAGTTTGTTACAGCTCGTAACACGCTTATTTTGTTTGGATCGAAATTCTAGAGTGACATTATGAATAGTATTCTTTTTCCCTAGACGAAATCTAACATTTATTCGTCTCTGCATAACGAGATCAAAGTATTTTTTGTGTCTGTAGTAACTTCAACATTCTGCGATAGTTGGTGATAAACACAGGAAAGTTCACCGCATAAAGAGAGAGTATCTAGAGTTATTACCTTGTTTTCCTGATTTTTACACAGCAGTATGTCACTTCCGTGATTTCTGCAGTGGTTTCTGTTTGTCTCACTCTAAAGTCCACTTCTAAGAGCAAGGTTGAAGAGATCGATAGTGGAGGTGTTCGGAGGTAGACTGGAAGGTCATAAATCTTCATTGGACACAGTGTTCCGGCCCAAATAAGGAGCCGCCCCGCCCCCAACTGCTCCTTGATCTATTTGCGGACTTCAGCATTACTTGGCTTGCAGGTTAAGGGGAGAACAGACTTTACTTGTAAAATATTCGGGCAATTGCCCTAAATGAAATATCTCTCCCTTTTTGTGCACGTTTTTCAGGTAAAGAAAGTTTTACACAGAAGTTTTGGTTTCAGCTCAGGAACCATAATATTCTAAAATTCTTGATATTAACCAATGCAAATTTCTTTCTTTCGGTAATATATTAAAATGTGCGTTATTTTCGTGTTACATACGTCCATTTCTGAAATGGTGGTGTTAATCCAATTATAGAGTCCCTACCCATATACTCACGCTGGATTCACTTTTATTTATTAATTTATTTGGGGCACATTGTTCAGCAGTTCCGTAGGTATCTCGTTCAGTTCCTTGACCCCCTAACCACTTGCTTATGCTTAAAATCAAGCTCTAAGTTTTTGTTCTGGTTCTGTACTAGCTTGTTTTGATTCCTCCTCTAACACGACTACTCTTCAAAGTCAACACATGCGTAACACGTATGCACCACTATATGAAGGTCGATCAACTATAAATGGATTTTTAAACACGCGTCGTATATTTTAACTATCATTAATGTAGCAACATTTTTGAATACTTAGACCGTTATCCTTAGCTGCTATACTAACTAATGCTAGTTTTTCTTATTCGTTTAGTGCAGCTAAAAAATGAAAACTTCACTATGGTATATGCGTTTCGGTTTATTAGACCATCAAGTTATGTACAAGTTTCGACGATTAACATAATGTTTATCTAAATGAAGGTCTAAATCTGATAATAAATGTTATTTTTAGCTTATTTTACTCACAGTTTTTGTATATTACATTAATATGTGGAACTGTTCCATGTCAGTTTTTCCTCTTTCGGTTTCTCACCCACTGTAGAATTTGGTATAAAAAACATAGTTACACACGTTACTTTTCGAATGTAGCTTCTGAAAACATGCTTTTGTTATTGTTTATGTTTGATTCTCAAAGATGCTAACTGTCTATGGCACATGTATTACCAACCTAATTTGCTAATACTCCCTAAGTCCCATCAAGAACTTAAGTTGCTATCGCATAATACGTTCAGAAAAGTAATGCTTTCCACCTACAGGTCCCTCTGTATGTCATGGTCCTAAAAAGCCCTCTTTTTATTGATTACGTATGTGTATATGCATGTGCCAGCGCGCTACTATGTTCAGTTATAGAATATATCTTAAAATAGAGCTTCTCTACTCAAATATACATCTTGTCCACATCCTCCTGCAGCTTCAGTCCTTTAATGAAGTCATACTACGATAACATTATATCTTTCTGAAA
Source organism: Vandiemenella viatica (assembly GCA_031002005.1). Classification (NCBI taxonomy): domain Eukaryota; kingdom Metazoa; phylum Arthropoda; class Insecta; order Orthoptera; family Morabidae; genus Vandiemenella; species Vandiemenella viatica. The sequence continues at coordinate 232,959,808 of JARYHS010008074.1, forward strand.
GAAGTTAACTTCTTACTTTAACGAAATCACGGACTCATTCATTAGAGCAACGAATAACAATGTACCTAATATCGTTCCCTGGTCGTTTCTTTCTCCATTTGTGCTTTCGCTATAATACATTCCTAACAACACTTTCAAACCAGAATAGTGAGAAAAAGCGAAATCCATGTATCTCCTTCACTTAAATCATATAATTTTCATCTGCAACTTGCCTGTTTTAAATTCCTCCTTCCCTTCGAAAGCGCTAAAATGTATCTCCATCCCATCTTGGTTTCTACAAACGTTTTAAAGTATTTAATATGCGATTTGTATTCGAAACGTTGTTTACGTATATTCTGTTCCACCATCTAAAATGAAGTAAAATAAATCCGTATACAAATCTACTGCTACATCTATTTGTCAGTTGTTTCACTTATGAAATAAATTGTAAGGCGATCAACCACACATTTAAAAGCTGCGAATTTAAAGTAAATATTGCACCATCACACACACAGTTTTGAAATCATTTTTTGCAAATATCCTAAAACTTTGGTTCACAGGGTCAAAATTTAGTACTTTTACATCGAAACTTTGTTGTTTATTATTTAGTTTCTGCTCGGGATATTTTTTGTATGCCGACCAATAGAAGTACTGGATCCTGTTGCTGGTTCCAACTTCTGCGTAACGCCATTTAAAATATTTTTAAACCGACTGGTTGCGATAAAATTTTATCGCGCCCTGCATCTGCGTGCAGACGGCCGTTCCCGGGGCGCCATCGTGGCTGTCTAACAGGGCAGCCTGCAGCACAACAGCAGGGGCGGAGAGGCGCTCGCTCGTGAAATTCCTAATAATGGCCGCTAAGAGGTCGCCCGGGCGCTATTTACTGACAGCCACCGCCGCTGTCGATACATGAAGGCCCGCAGCTCGACTTATCGATACCAGCGCCGGCCTGCCGCGAAATTCACAGAAACTCAGCATCGTTATATCGGACAAATCTCTAAAACTATTAAATCTGGGATGAATGTACAGAAACTTTTTAATTTGTACAGAATGTTTGAATGACACTTCTGATAAGGTGATTTTTCTCATCAGTAAACTATTTATACGAGCTACTCTATTGTAAATCTAGAAATGGGATAGATTTTTCTTCATTTCTCGGCAATTTGTGTGTGTACTCTACAGCTCTTCTCATTCAGCAAACTATTGCATATAATTTCTGCGATTACTAGACAATCTGGATAATGCAGCTCTAAGAACAAGCGCTTCATTCCTGAAGCTACTACACTATGTGTTTAGAGTTTAGCGATTTGTTTGACATAATTCATAACTCTTTATTTTATTTGTACTGAAGGTAAATGATTGTTTCTTTTTGTGTAGTTCCGCATCCATGATCGCCGTTTACAAGAAGTTTCTCATACTCCACTACTTTGTCACCATCATTATTTGCATCAATATTGTTACAGATCTCTCATTATGTAAAGATTATATTTGCCTCTCGGAACGCAAGTCCGCAAATGACTGAATCACTTCAGATGACGAGAGGGAGGTTCCCTTTCTTCTCTGAGCTGCAAGCAGTTGACGTCTTCGTGTCTCTGGTCTTACAGTCAGAAGTTCTATGTCAACTTGAGTGTTAGGTTATACCCAGACAAGCGATGACGAGGGTCTTATACGCCAAATCTGCTGCTGCAACTTATCAACATTGTCGAGGAGCAATGACGATGAAATGCCATATCTTCTTCTTTGATTGCACATCCAAATTCATCGACTGCTACGTCCAATTGCGTGAACTACTAGCGATTTATCATTTAGAGCTTATTTCCGTTCGTGAAATCTATTATCTTGATGCAGAAATTGTTCTCGTGGCTGATTATGGAATCAGAAACTAAATCATTAATAGCATATTAATGTTGTATGAAGCTCCACAGTTAGGCTACGGAATGTATACAGTCAAGTGCAGTGTTGAGAGCGTTAATGCAATTAACTTTTCCCAGCTAGGTTTCGATTTCATTCCGTACCTATTCATATAAGACAGAAACACAATGGCACGCACTTCTGATGATTAGATTATCAGAGATACTGCAGGAATCCTCAGCAGTTACATCACTGCCTTTGCTGTGAACAGCCAACCTATTTTCCCTCTGTCTCCTGTGTGAAGAAAGTTACTACACAGTATTCTTTTTACTGTAAGCAACATATTTCTTCTTGTCTTTATCTTGTTAGTGAAACTTCTGTCCCGTTCTGCGGTCAAAAACCTCGTGCACTATAAAGTGCGCAAAATTGTTGGTGCTTTTTAAGGATATTACAAAACTTCATTACTTCTCTCCAGGGAAACCCTAGACTGGTATGAATTGCAGCAATTTCTTGAGTGTATTTTCTTGATTATTTAAGTACATTCCCGAATAGTTAAAATTTTCGCTCTGGTTCCTTGTGTCATGTATATAGAGATGCAGTAGACACTTATTCTGCTTCACTGTTTACTAAACAAACAACGTCAAGGAAGTTAGATTTTACTCTGAAAATATTTCCTCAGTAAAGGTGCCTCATAACATAACAATAGCAAGCACACAACAAAATAACATTTTTAAGCATTTTATTTAAAACTAATATTTTCTTTCATTAAACTGAATAAATTCAACAGAGTGCTTCTTGTTTTTTTTTTTTTTTTTTTTTTTTTTTTTTGCTGTCGTCAGTCTTTAGACTGGTTTGATGCAATCCTCCATCCCTTTCTATTCTGTGCTAACCTTTTCGTTTCTACATACCCCTTACAACCCACGTCCTCATATATCTGCTTCATATATTCTAATCTCTGTCTACCTCTACAGTTCTTACCTTCGACTGTTCCCTCCACTAACAAATTAACCAATCCAGCATGTCTCAAAATATGACCTACCAGCCTGTCTCTTCTTTCTGTAAGCTTGTTCCATAAACTTCTTTTCTCACCCATCATTTCCAAAACTCGTTCATTTCTTACTTTGTCTGTCCACCTAATTTTTAGCATTCTTCTGTAGCACCACATTTCAAATGCTTCAAGTTTCCGGTATTCCTAAAGTCCATGTTTCGCTACCGTTAAGTGCTGTGCTCCACACATAGAGTTTTAAAAAGTTCTTTCTAATTCCTAGATCAATGTTTGAAACTAAGAGGTTTCTCTTTTTCATGAAGGCTTTATTTGCTAGTGCTATTCTGCTTTTAACATCCTTCCTACTTCGGCCATCGGTTGTAATTTTGCTTCCCAAGTAACAGAACTCACTCACTTCTCCTATAGCATCCGATCCTATTTTTATATTTAATCTGCTACTATTGGTATCATTTCTGCTACATTTCATCACTTTTGTCTTACTTTGATTTATATTCAGTCCAAAATCTTCCTTCAGTATTTTGTTCATGCCATTCAATAACTTCTCAATATCCTCAGCCCTCTCTGCTAACAAGACAATGTCATCAGCAAATCGTAGCATACTGATTTTTTCTCCCTGAAACCTTATGCCGCATGGAAATTTTTCTTTGACTTTCTTCATTGCTTCTTCTACATACAAGTTGAATATTAACGGCGATAGACTACAACCTTGCCTCACACCCTTTTTAACCGATGCATGTCTCTCGTGATTCTCTACTTTTATTACAGCCACTTGATTCTTATATAGTTTATAGAGTATTCTTCTATCTCGATACTTTAGACCTGACTTCTTTAAAATTTTGAACATCTTGTCCCACCTAACATTATCAAAAGCTTTTTCTAAATCAACAAATGCCATAAAAGTATCTTTGTTTTTCTTGATCCGCCCTTCAAGTATTAATCTTAAAGACAGAATTGCTTCCCTTGTACCGCGATTTTTCCTAAACCCAAACTGATCTTCACCTACTATCTCTTCTACTACCCTTTCCATCCTTCTGTATATTATTCTGGTTAGTAATTTTAAAGCATGTGTTGTTAGACTAATGGTGCGATAATTCTCACATTTGTCGGCTTGTGCTTTCTTTGGAAGTGTGAAGATGATATTTTTGTTAAAATCAGTTGGAATTTCTCCTGTTTCATAAGTTTTTGATATCAGCTTGAATAATCTTTCGATTCCTTCCTCTCCTAGAGATTTAAGAAGTTCTGCAGGGATCTCATCAATTCCAACTGCCTTATTTGCTTTCAAGTCATTCAGAGCTTTATTAAATTCTGTTCTCAAAACAGGATCTCCTAAGTCATCAATGTCGACATCGCCTTCCTTTTCCAATACACTATTGTTCAAGTCATCCCCATCATACAGTTTCTCAATGTATTCCTTCCATCGATTAGCTCTTTCTTCTGAGCTTAAAAGAGGTTTCCCATCGGCAGCTTTAATGTTCATACCTCTTTTCTTCATTTCTCCAAAATTCTGTTTGATCTTACTATATGCAACATCTACTTTTCCTACGACCATTTCCTTTTCTACTTCTTCACACTTTTCTTGTAGCCATTTTTCTTTTGCTGTTTTGCATTTCCTATTTATTTGATTTCTAAATTGCCTGTACTGCTCTCTTCCTGCTTCATCCTGAGCATTTTTGTACCTTCTCCTCTGATCCATCAGCTCCAAAATTTCTTCTGTGATCCATGGTTTTCGGGCAGTTTGTTCCCTAAAGCCTAATGTTTCTTTGCCAGCTTTCATTATTTCGGTCTTTAATGCATTCCATTCGTCCTCGGTTGAGCTCCTTTCACAGTTACTTCTTAGACGTAAGTCTGCCGTTTCTGCAAAATTTTCTCTTGTGCTAGATTGTTTTAGCTTATTCACTGCCAGTCTGTTCTGCTTATGTTGCTTCGTTATTCGCTTGAATTTCAGCCTGCACTTCATTACTATCAAATTATGGTCGGAGTCTATGTCTGCTCCTGGGTATGCTTTACAGTCTAAAACTTGATTCCTGAATCTCTGTTTGACCATGATATAATCTAGCTGATATCTGCCTGTATCCCCAGGACGTTTCCAGGTGTATGTTCTTCTTGCATGGTTCTTAAACAGTGTGTTCGCCACTACTAGCTTATATCTTTCACAAAATTCTAGCAACCTGCTTCCTCGCTCATTTCTTTCTCCTAGACCAAAACTTCCTATAGTATTCCCCTCTTTTCCTTCTCCTACTATTGCATTCCAATCACCCATGATTATTAGATTTTCCTCCCCTTTCACATATTGGATTAATTCTTCAATTTCAGCGTATATTTTTTCTATTACTTCGTCATCTTCCTGTGACGTTGGCATATATACTTGTACTAATGTGGTTGGGACGGGCTTAGTTTCTAACCTCATCAAAATAATCCTGTCACTAAACTGTTCATAATAACTCACCCGTTTCGCTACTTTCTTGTTCATTACAAATCCTACACCAGTGACTCCATTGACAGCTTGTGTGCTAATTATCCTGTGTTCCCCAGACCAGAAATCCTGTGCGTCCTTCCATTTAATCTCACTAATCCCAACAACATCTAACTTAAGTTGTTCCATCTCCCTTTTTAAGTTTTCTAACCTACCTGCCCTATTCAGACTTCTAACATTCCACGCTCCGACTCGTAGAATGTTTCTATCCATTCTGATGACTCCTCCCTGAGCAGTCCCCACCCGGAGATCCGATTGGGGGACTATTTACCTCCGGAATATTTTACCCAGGAAGAAGCCATCATGATATATGTAATTTGAGAGGATTACATGTCCTCGGGATACCCTTTGGGTCTTTAATGCAGTGGTTTCCCGTTGCCTTCTGCATCCCCATGCCGTTGATCATTTCTGATTCATCCGCCTTTAGGGGCCGTTTCCAACCCCAAGGGCAAGAGGGTACCCTGAACCACTCCCCGCTCTTCCGCCCTCCTTTCGGAGGCCGTTGGCAAGCAGTGGGTGACTCCTTATACCGGGAATCTTTCAGTCACCAGAGCCTCGTCTGTGCAACAGGGTGCACCACGTGAAGGAGAGGTTGACATTTGGTTGGAAAAGGCTAGTATAGCCTCTCCCAAACCCTTACACCCCGTACAAGACATACAGTGGTGATAAAGCTAGTTAGGGTATTGACTGAAGAATTAAAAGTAGTGCTTGGAAGGGAAAAGGTAACCATGACTACAAGATGGTACTTAATTTTGAGCATAAAGGAGTGGGAAAATTTTCTTTTGAAGGTAAGGGAGTCAGCGGTCACAATAATTATCAAGGGAACTGCTGAATAGTTTTCCAAACTATCTATCTACATATACATATATTCCGCAATTCACAAAATTGTGGGTGGCAGAGGGTGCTCAGCACCAAAGTAATCTCTTTTTGTGTATTCCAATCCCTAATGGTATGAGGGAAAAAAGAATTCATATAAGAATCAGTGCGGCACCTTATTTCTCTAATCTTACCTTTCCTGTCATTCCGGCTAAAATAGGTTGGTTGACGAAGTATTTCCCTACACTCTTAAGTGAAAGTGGGAGTCCACATGTTTACCAATAAGTTTATATGAAACGTGCGTTGTCTATCTTCCAGACTTCCAGCCTAGTCTACTAATCTACATCTACATCCACACTCTGCAAATCACAAGCAACGGGTGGTAGAGGGTGCTAAGCACCAATTCTAAACCTGTGCATTCCAATCTCGAATAGTGCGAGGAAAGAAAGAATACATAAAGCATAAGTACGGCATCTTATTTCTATAATCTTATCCCTCCAGTCATTGCGACCTAAATAGATTGGCGGAAGAAGTATTTCATTGCACTCAAAATTTAAATTTTTTCGCATATTCTCCAATAATTTGAACGTAAGCTACGTCGTCTGTCTTCCAAACTATCCCAGCCCAATCTATGTATCAATTCTGTGACGCTTTCATAAGGGCTGTAACAACAAGTCACGATTCGAGCGGCTCTCCTCAGCACTCTCTCCACTGAATCAATCAGAACCTTGCAATATGGATCCCAAACTCCAAAACAGTAATCCAGATGTGGACGCACTAGTGTTTTATACCCTATATTCTTTGTATGAGCATTACAATTCCTCAAAGTACAACCTATGAATCGTAATTTAGAATTAGCCTTGCCTACGACGGGAATTATGTGCATGTCCCATTTCATGTTGCTTTGTACTACACCCCAAGATACTTCAAGGAATCAACCATGTCAAAAGCTGAATTGTTTATTTTGTACTCATGAACAAACTGATTCTTTTTGTTACTTATCCGCATTGCCTTGCACTTTTTGCAATTAAGTGTAAGCTGCGATTTATGGCACCAATCGAAAATAGCATCCAAATCACGCTGAATTTCTAAGCAATTGTCAGAGCACCTTTTTCCCTATAGATAACTGCATCGTCGGCAAACAATCACAACCAGCATTTGACGTTGTCAGCTAGATCGTTTATAAATATTAAGAAAAGAAGTGGTCCTATTACACTTCCTTGAGGAATGTCCGAAGTCTTAGAAGAGGCTTCCCCATCAACGACGACATACTGTGATCGACCAGTTAGAAAATCACGTATCCACTCGCAAATCTGAGCCAAAATACTGTAAGCTCGAATCTTCAGTAAAAGTTGGTTGTGTGGCACAGAATCAAAAGCTTTTTGAAAATCCAAGAAAACTGTATCAACTTGCGAACCTCCATCGATGACTTTCATTACGTCATGGGAAAATAGGGCTAATTGTGTTTCACACAATCTCTTCTTCTGAAATCCATGTTGACACTGTGTAAGTAACTCATTCTCATCTGTTCTCATCTAGAATGTTTGAGCATATGACATGTTCTCGAATTCTGCTGCAGACAGATGTTAGATATATGGGTCGATAATTCCTAGGATCACTCCGATCTCCATTCTTGAAAATGGGAATTACCTGGGCTATTTTCCAGCTAGAAGGTACTTTTTTTGTCTTCTAAAGATTTACGAAATATAACTGACAGAAATGGTTCAATATCCTCCGTGTATTCAGAAAATACTCTTACCGGTATACCATCGGGACCCGCCATTTTACCCACTTTTGGAGTTTTAATTGCTTTACAATACCTGCACTATCAATTTCTATCAGATCCATCTCTAAATCGACACGATATGGTAGAGTGGGGATGTTTTCCACGTTTTCACGCGTGAATGAATTTTTGAATTCGGTGTTAAATAAGGTAGCCTTGTCGTGGCTGTCTTCAACTTCACCATCCATCTTTTATTAGAACTGGCTTATTGTTCCCACTACAACTAATTTTTTTTACATACAATCAAAATTTCTTAGGGTTTTCAGTGAGGCTCTTAGAGAGAGAATTGGCACGAAAGTCATTAAAGGCCTCACGCATCGCATCTTAACATGTCCCCTTATCTCTTCTAACTTTTCTAAATCAGTCCGACGCATCGTCCTTTTTGATCGAGCATGTATCTTCCTTTTTCTTTTGATTAACCTTTTAACCCCCCGTGTGTACCATGGGGGATCGTTTTCTTCCCTGATTGTTTCGGTATATGCAGGTGCATACCTTCGCCGATTATATGTAAGAATTGATGCCACATCTCTTCAACGGTACCTCCTGCTACTAAGAAGGTATGGTAATTATGTCTCAAATACGCTCTCAAACACTCTTTTGAAGCCTTTTCTAATCTGTAAACGATCCTCTCTTTTCTCTTTTTTCACGTGGTTGTTAGTTTTACTGTAGCAATTACAGCTTTGTTATCACTTATTCCTGCGGCGGTAGAAATATCTGTGAATAATTCAGGCCTATTTGTAACAACTATATCCAAAATATTATTGTTACCGTTGAGGCATCGCGTTGGTTCAGTTACGAGCTACTCAAGATTGTGATCTGAGAAGAGGTCTAGAATGATTTCACAAGCTGCTTTATCCCTACCCCCAGTAACGTGAACGTAATTAGTCCAGTCGATATCTGGCAAGTTGAAGTCACTGCCTAGTATTATTGTATGGTCCGGAAATTGTGCTATATTATTTACATTATTTCTTAAGGCCTCGGCGATATTTAAGCTTGCATCTGGTGGACGATAGAAGGAGCCTATCAGAAGTTTTTCCTAGCTACGTTGAGATTGATCCATATGATTTTGCAGACAGTATGGACATCTATTTCGCTACATGGGAGGTACTTACTAACAGCTATAAATACACCACCTCCTTGGGAATGCTAGGTATCCTTACGGAAAATGTTTATATTACTATTAAAATTTCGGTGGACCTTATATCTAATTTTAACCAACTTTCTGTGCCTAATACGATATCAGCATCTGTACTGCAAATAACGTTTTCGAGTTCAGGCTGTTTATTACAAACACTTCTGCAGTTAACTACTAGAACTTTTAATGTTCGGGATTCTTTTAAGCTACCCCTAACACGCGGTGCTGAATTTATCTTGGCTGTCCGTAACTGAATTTCCTCCTCAGGGTCATCCTCCCTCAGCCTAAAAAAACCCCCAATGCCTCCACATGGCCCCTTCCATCCGTTTTGCCGATTCCCGTGGTAGTGCACCCTTGATCTATCCAAGGGATCACTACAAGACTCAACCCCAGGGCGAAGATCAAGGAATCTGCAGCCATGACTATCACAGAAACACCATAACCTCAACATTTCTCTGAAGCAGAGGTCCACAGTCAGTCCTATCAACAATGTTGCAGATGGTTAGCTCAGCAGAAATCTTGCAGCCAATGGCCACAGAGTTCACCCTTTCTGCAAGTCGTCAAAAGGACGAGAGGATAACCTCTGACCCTAGGCGGCAAGCATCATTGGTGCCGACATGAGGCACAATCTGCAGCTGGCTGCACCCCGTCCATTCAATGGCATCCGGGATGGCCTGTTCAACATCTCGGATCGGACCCCCCTCCCCCCTGAATACACAATGAATGGGTACCGGAATTCATCCCCAACCTATTCGCCATTTCCCCAAGGGGCTCGATAAAGCGCCTAACGTTGGAGCTACCGACCACTGAAGAACTTAAAATTCATGAAGGGCAAAGGTGGGTGGAGACGAAAAGTGAAAAGGGATATGTAGGGAAATTGCCACCACAGCATGCACTCCATTGCAATTAAATTAAAGGTGTCAATACTTCATCTCCATGCCATCCTTCAAACTGTAATCCATATCCTGGGTTTTTTCCCCCTTACATATGTACTTCATTAACTATTCATATTTAAACTGTGTAACCGTACATATATATATATATATATATATATATATATATTTTTACTGCTTTACGTCTCTCAACAGCGAGGTCTTTAGAGACGGGAAAGGATGGGGGGGCAGGGATGGGGGCAAGGAATGGGAAGGAATTCAGCCATGGCCTTTTGAAGGAAGCATCCCGGCATTTGCCTGGAGTGATTTGGGGAACCATGGAAAACCCAAATCTGGATGTCCGGACGGGGATTCGAACCGCCGTCCTCCCGAATGCGAGGCAAGAACGCTAACCGTTACACCGCCACGCTTGGTCGTTCATATTTTGCTCCACATCATCCCTCATAAATGTTAGGCTTATTTTTAACTAAGAACCTCAAAATCTTTCAATGCTGGCAGTTTTTTATTTTGATAAATTGGTTATCAAAAGGAAGTTGTCATTTAAGGGTAAGTGCACACATGAGCAGGGAAGGCTGTATTGCAGTGCATTGCAGAAATGTGTCAGCAATCATTTACATAGATTCTCATGGAGTAATGCACACTACAGGCAGGGCGAGTTGGGTGAAGGTGGGTTGAGTTAGGCTGCATATTTGGATTGATTTGCCAGGCGTATTTTTCCACCTGATGCAATCTGTTGCAACCCATTCTGTGACAAGAGATCCAGCAGCAATGACTAAATTTGTAACTTGTATGTTTCAATTTTCATAAATTAGCATGCAACATTATGAACTTTTTTTTGCAAAAAATATAAATAATTACAGTGAAAAGTTAATAACTTTATGAATTTGTCAGACATTAAAAAATTATAAACTTTCTGACCCACACTCACTTTTTCATTTCATGCAAATATAATGGAAGAGGGCACCACATGGCATTAGTAATGATTTTAAAATATTTGTTTGATTTACAAGACACAATATAATGACAACAAAAGGATAAAAAAATATGTGGGAGGAAATAGGAAACTTGTTATAATAACTGGGAATAATCTAAGACTTCAAAATTTATTTTATTTTTGTTTAGTTTTACAAGTTTAATATAATTTTACATTACATTCTTTGTAACAAACTTTTACTTCTTGTATGTTGCCAGTTAACCGATCCAGTATTTGGTAAAAAAAATGTTGTGATATTTTCCAAATCTTAAGGGCTTCATGTGTTGGTTGTATAAGTTAAATCTTGAAAGACAGTGTGGTTCCTATCTTCTGCACCCCAGTGCAGATATCATTATTTATCAAGTTATGAAGGCAGTATGTGATGAGTACTACTTTATTTTTCTGATTAGGTAATATCGAAATTCTCTTTTCATAGATTCAAAACATTCTAACTAGAACTCCAAAGGCATTCTTGCTCAACCTCTCAGCTTTATTGAGGTTGTATTTGAAAATTTGTTTCTCTTCATTTCCATTTACTGATTTCTTGAACTAGGTGCCATAAAATGCCTCATAGGTGGAAATGCTTCATCCCCTACTATTATATTTGACATTTATAAGACAACCATTTTTAAGTCCTCATCAAGCAAATTCAATTTTCCTGTAATCACCTAATTTCTTGTGGCTAATTGTATGCTGAAATGCTTGCTAAACCCCAATGACCTCAATAATAGAGCTGTAAAAGTAACGATGTATTCGTTACTGAGTAACGGGTTCATCGCCTGACTCGAAGTACCGAATCCTTACTCACAAATTCATTTCATTACTCTCGTGTTTCGTTACTCGAATTTATCGTATAGATATGAACACGTTAGAGCTCTTGCAACTAACTAATTTTGATAACCTAACGACTAATTTTGTAGTTTTCATATTTTGTTTAACATAAAAATTTACAGTGCATAATTTGTAAATAGAAAATTTGTATGGATAATTGAGATAGTTAATGGTTTTTCATTGATCATTCATTAGTGAGATTTACTGATTTCAAACATTTATGACATGTGTTTACTTTAAGATTTGATACCTTCTATTTTATTACATAGTTTAATTTACAATACAAAAGAGTTGCCTATTAGTTTGTGATATGAATCTCTGCATTTGTTATGTTCTAATAATATTTAATTAAATTGCAATGGAGCGCGCGCTCCGGCGGCAATTTCCATACACACTCATCTTCCCCCCTTTCCTGCATCCACCTTACATTTGCCCTTTACAAATTTTAACTTAGATTCTTTCAACATTTTTGGTTAATTATTCATAATTTCTCTTGGTAATTTATTCCAATCCCTGACATCCTTACATAAAAAAGAGAATCTTCCTACAACCTCTTGCCTGAAATCGAGTGCCAATTTGTGGTCATGTTCATCCTTTCCCTTCCAAGCATTACTTTTAATTCTTACACCAATATCTTTTCATGCCTCATCATCAATATACACCTTGTACACTCCCATGACCCTCTTCATCCTGTCCCATTCCAGCTTTTTTTTATCATATCTGTTACTGATTGCATTCTGCGATAATTTCAAAAATCTAGCAGCCCTTATTGCAGTTCCAGAATTCCATGAACAAACAACAAGGTACAATAACTTTATTCCTTTTGTCTTGCATTAGTTACTGTATTGTTACCGCAGGATCCATGTGATCAGTGTGGTATTGGCTTTGATGTTGAATGTTTGTTGTAACCGTGACAACAATTAGGAATCTAATCGCCTGTTTGCCCTACACCTTTATTATTGATTTAAAAGTTTTGAATATTAATATTTTTGAAATGAAATAAAGTGCGAGTCAGTAGCACTTGTAAAACTACAAAAGGGTTTTACTCCTGGTTAATTAATTTAATAGTTCACTTATGTTTATATCTTGACCAACCTAATGGATAGTTTCAGACTTCTTGATTTAATTCTTTTGTTGATACCGCCGCCACAGCTAATAGCAGACATAACGTAAGACAGTTCATCAACTCTGTAAATAACTTGAATATTTGTCGCCTGTTTGCCCTACACCTTTATTATTGATTTAAAAGTTTGAATATTAATATTTTTGAAATGAAATAAAGTGCGGGTCAGTAGCACTTGTAAAACTACAAAAGGGTTTTACTCCTGGTTAATTAATTTAATAGTTCACTTATGTTATATCTTGACCAACCTAATGGATAGTTTCAGACTTCGTTCTTGATTTAATTCTTTTGTTGATACCGCCGCCACAGCTAATAGCAGACATAACGTAAGACAGTTCATCAACTCTGTAAATAACTTGAATATTTAAAACAGTGCAGGGTACTATATCACTGAATACAAGTACACCAAGTTTTGAAGTTGACGCAAGTTTATTCCATTAGTATTAAGTTTAGAAACACGTATACGCCGACCACCAACTGAAAAAAATGTTTATCCGAAGATACAGGTTCGCTAGAGTGAAACAGTATTCTCACTTAGCTTAAAATACAGTTTCTACCAACTCCACTGTTAATAGAACAGTCACTGTAGATGAAGCACTTTTTCTAACACACTTATTAACGGAAAGTTAATGCTGTTGTTTCAACGTGGGCAGTCCAATCGAGTCGTAAACGACAGTCACTCTTTTAGTGCCGATGCGGAGCGCGAAATTCGGAGTCCGTTACACTCTGTAGAACATGTCTGCTTCCCGCGAACACAGCAGAACACGTTGCCGCGTGCGCTACCTCACTCAGCGACATTCAAACACAGACTGCTGCTACTCTCAAAGAGTTTACTGCTATAAAGTATTTGTAATGGATATCGACTATCGACACCATAGACTTAGATGAGATTTGACAGTTAGCATATCGCTCTGTAATTGACACACTCTGCCTACAGGCCCAATTTGATGGTATGTCCACATTTATTTTAACAAATCTATCACAAAAGGATGAAGAATTTACAAAAATAAATGAAAACAGTAAAGGAATACAGTGATGAAACCTCCTATTTAAAATGAAATACTTTGATGAGATTATAATATCTGTCAAATATTATTATTTCAGCCTTGCATGCAGGGTTTCGAGTAGGCTACTTTAAAAATAATCGTCATAGTTATTGTCACTAGATGTGCCACAGTCAGATGTAAGGTCAGGTCTTTTTTGTGTGTTCAAACAGGTGTTGTTTTGAAAATAGATTATTCTTTCGAATACAAAATTCATTACAGCAATTAAGTGCACATTTAGAGGTTTTCCGTAAGATCCATGTGCTAATTACTTTAAGTTTTATCCAAACAAACAACTGACCTAAACTTATTTACTAAATAAACAACTTAAACTTTACCAAGTACGAACGAATCCTCCCGTATGCGATGTGATGCTTCATGCTAGTGTACGATTGTACCGAAAGTAACGAGTAACGAAACATACGATAGTAACGAAGTTAACCTGTACGCGGTGTGTCTCGATACTCGATTGTACCGAAATAACGATTCGAAAGTAACGGGTATTGATTGGTTTAGTAACGAATACATACGGGTACAGAATTTCTCGTACTTTTACAGCTCTACTCAATAACCAAAACGTATTCAGTATCTACAAGGGCTAGTAAAACTAAGAAAAACATTTTTTTTAGTATAAATAAAGATAACCACTATTTGGTGGGACTTCTGTTGTAATACGTTTGCCATCCAAGGCATCTACCCAGGGTGGGAAATTCAATTTTAAACTAAACCCATTACCTTTTCTGCTTATTCAACATTTTTTTCTTAAAAAAAAAAAGAGAGAGAGAGCTCTGT
>JARYHS010008074.1:232975505-233158387 GCA_031002005.1 Vandiemenella viatica
CAGCACCATCTGCCGATCGCAGTCATCAGCAGATTTAACTTCTCTGACTAAGAGCTGAAAGGATTTTTTTTTTTTTTTTTTTTACTTATTGCTTTACGCCTCGTGACTAAGGTCATTAGAGGCGGGATGGGCCTGGGGGACAAGGAATTCGGTCATGGCCTTTTGAAGGAAGCATCCCGGCATTCGCGTGGAGTGATTTGGGGAAACCATGGAAAACCCAAATCTGGATGCCCGGACGGAGATTCGAACCGCCGTCCTCCCGAATGCCAGGCCAGAACTTTTAACCACTCATTCACTGCGCTCGGTCCCAAACGGTAATCCAGTTGCGTCTATATGTTAGATAGCATATTTATATCAGTGTCTGTTCCTGTAATTCCTGTAGCGTTGTTGGAATTTGGGGTACATAAACTTTGTTCTTTACATAACCCCACAAGTATAAATCACATGGGGTTAGATCTGGCGACCTGACAACTGGGGAACATTACTCGGAACAGCGCGCCCTATCCAGCGATGGTACAAAAATGAAAACAGCTGCAATAATCATATGGGGTCAGGTGTTGCACCAAATGCACACGGTAAGGTTTAAAATTCAAATGCCGATGCGAAATATTCCACGCTGTTTTCTGCGTTCATGGATGACACGAACGGTTGATTTTTGTGGACTGCGCACATAGCTCTGTCTCACGCGGTGCGCGGTTTCCTTTGAGACACGTACTGCCCCGTGCTGGTTCGTTTACACAGACAACCAGTGTCACGAAACTGGCGAAACAACGTTAAATGCTCTGGTAACTAGGTGCAGTTTTTCCGCATGTTTATACGAATGCACGCTGCACATTCGTAACCGTAGAACTCTTCGCGTATTATAACACACAAAAACTTTTTCCGCCACCGTGCGTGGTCGGTGACCGGTTAACGTTCTGGCCTCGCATTCGGGAGGACGCGGGTTCGAATCCCCATCCGGGCAGTCAGATTTGGGTTTTCCATGGTTTCCCCAAATCAATCCAGGCGAATGCCGGGATGCTTTCTTCAAAACGGCCATGGCCGAATTCCTTCCCGTTCCATGTCCCCCAGTCCCATCCAGCCTCTAATGACCTTAGCCGTCGACGAGGCGTAAAGCCATAAGTAAAAAAAAAGTCTTTTCCACCACCTTGTCCGCTGCTTCCATCTAGCCAGAAACCAAGCGGGATTTTAAACTTGGTGATTTTATGAATCTTTGTAGGTCGTATACTTTTCAACACACAGTGTTTTGAAATCCGATGAAGCATTTAGGCTAACCTTATACAGTGGTAACGCTGTACGGTGGGAAGCCTTTACGGTGATAACCCTGTATAGTGGTAACGCTGTACGGTGGTAACCGTGTACGGTAATAACCCTGTATAGTGGTTACGCTGTACGGTGGTAACCGTGTACGGTGATAACCCTGTATAGTGGTAACGATGTACGGTGGTAACCTTGTACGGTGATAACCCTGTATAGTGGTAACGCTGTACGGTGGTAACCGTGTACGGTGATAACCCTGTATAGTGGTAACGCTGTACGGTGGTAACCGTGTACGGTGATAACCCTGTATAGTGGTAACGATGTACGGTGGTAATCTTGTACGGTGATAACCCCGTATAGTGGTAACGTTGCGGGAGCGGATTTCACATACTGAACGTGGTAGGTGAGCGCATTCGGGAGGACGCGGATTCGAATCCCCGTCCGGAAATCCAGATTTTGGTTTTCCATGGTTTCCCCAAATCACTCGAGGTGACTGCCGAGACGCTTCCTTCAAAAATGCAATGGCCGAATTCCTTCTCGTTCCTTGCTCCATCCTTCTTCCCCACCTCAAATGAACACGACGTAGACGAGGCGTGAAGCCATAAAAAAGAGGGGGTCCACGAGCGAGGCTGTGTGTTACCTGTGGCGCGAGTGTGAAGAGGCCCGCCCTGGAGAGCAGCGGCACGACTGTCCTGAGGCAGGCGCCGCCCACCAGGGGCACGTGCACGCTGTCGGGAGGCAGCGACAGCTCGCTCGCAGTAACTGTGCGCACCGCGCTGTCCAGGGCGCCCACGCAGCCCACCACCTGCAATCATACCACACACTCAAACCTTAAAAAGCTAACTGATATGCAGATATATATATACAGGGTTATTCAAAAAGAAATATCATATTTTACATTGTTATTTCTCGAAAACTGTGAAAGATATAAATAAAAACAACACGTCACTGGGTAGAGGAAGGTTCAAAGTTTGTAATCCCCGCCTATTAGATCCGTCAACTATCGCCAAATGGTGCTGTTGTCTGTTTACGTGGAAACGGTGACGCCACAGTCGTTTAGTGTCTACATTATGGAAAAAGTTAATCCGTTGTTGATGTACAGTGTTAATTCCGTCGTAAGTTCAAATATAGTGCCACCACGTCACAAAAGATTTGCGATTGGTATAACAAAATTCGTAGAAGTGCTTATACAAAGGGAAAAGCACTGGTCGTCCTAGAACATCAAATGGTGATGTTGAGTGTATCTGAAGTGCTTTCTCACAGAGCCCTCGGAAATCCATTGCACAGCCTCATGTCGAATGTATAAAGCTTTTTCCTTCCTCTATGCATGATCGTGATAAGTGTTTCTATTATTTATAGGTGGTGTAAAATCAAAATGCAAAAAATCTGCGCCTTCATTTGAACACACACACACACACACATATATATATATATATATATATATATATATATATATAGAGAGAGAGAGAGAGAGAGAGAGAGAGAGACTACACTTGATAATTTAGGCGAATAGATAGTAAATTCGAGCCAGACTCCTTTAATGCCTGTTTGTGCAGAGTTTATACGTACCCAGTTTCTTTTTTTACAGTATCAAACGCTTCCGTTTAGTTTATTTTAAGTGTTCGATTTGAAGATAAACACATATAACTATCTTTCATCCGGCTACCCACATTGGAAAAGATTGCTGTCAATGACTATGAAGGCCACAGTGGTATATGTTCCAGACGGCAATGGAAAATCGTCAAAACGAAGTAACGTGTTAGTGAAGAGCTTGAAACGTTTCGTATAGCAGGATACAGTGTAGAGATGCTAGTAGCACTGACGTGTTACCAATCCTGATTGATATATTCCAGTAAAGTTGCGCATCAGTTAGACTGTTTGACGTTAGTACAAATCTTCAGCAATCTGAGGTTTTTTTTAACACGAAAGAAATTATGCTTACCGGCCACTATCCGTGATGTAGCGACATTTGCTTTAAACGTCACTCACGGCAAAGAAAGACGTTATGAAAACCCAAAATTGTTAATTAAACAATGCATGTTAATTTTTTTTTCTTTTGGCGATAATTTTCTGAACTAGTCGAACAAAGCATTTTTCTTGCCCTTAAGAACATTCAGGTCTAGCTGCTACTTACGTATGATCAACGTTCAAACTGTTGAGGCAACTGTTGTGTTTTATTTGGATTAAACACTATGCACTAAGAGGTTGGAAGTGTATATGGTCCATTTCGAAAGATTACGTAACTATCATTTTCCGGCAGCTTCTTGCATGTTGATCTCACTTTTCGCAGACGTAAAGGAACAAAAATCACGATTGTGTGGATTGGTGACCGCAAAAGATACGATGAATTTAGGTAATTCAAATTGCCATGTTACTGACGTCGTAAGAATTCCGCTAAGTTTAGTTTTTAATACCTCGACGATTGCCATGTTGTTACTTAGATTTCCTTGTCAGAAGCTATAAATTTGTAAGTCTAGTATTTCTAAGTCAGATGCTTCTTTCTTGTAAATCCATAGGTCGTCGGGGTACAAATGGCGGGACAATTTGGCAAACAATGCAGATGTTCCATAATTTGTGCTGTTCCACAGTCGAAGTCTTTGACAGATTGGTTTTTACTGGTTTTACTGACTTAATGCGTTTCAGTGTTCTCGTAGCTTCCACTTTAATGATTAACACAGGGTATCTCCGTTGTAGCTGGGTAATCGGATGGCGGTTCATTCTTCTTCGATTTTCAGCTTTCTGAAGAGGGTAACGTTCATCAGAGATTCTTTTGAACCTATCCGAGTATTGAATTATATTTCTGCAGTAGGCAGGTCTTGCGAACCCTTCTTCTCTGTAGATACTATCCATTGGAATTGTATAGATCCTATAACTAGCCAATCTCTCTCAGGGTCACATCCGAGCTCCCAGTATGGGCTGATCTGAAACATACGGAACAGGCATATTCAACAGTGAAGACACATAGCGCTTGAGCAATGGTTTTCAGAGTTGTTAGTTTGGTATACTATTCACTATTTACCAGATTTCTCAGGATGTCATTTCTAAGTCTAGTATTGAGCTATGTCAGATGCTTCTTTCTTGTGAATCCATAGGTCGTCGAGATACAAATGGCAGGACAATTTGGGCAGATAGTGAGTCTTTCAGTACCGTTGCTAATATAGTAAGCAACAGTCAAATGTCACTAACATCTTTTCCCTGAGTTTCAGTGTTATTAAATAACCAAAGTCATGTAGTCGACAGCAATATTAACGGAATCAGTCGAGTGGATTGTTTACCTTTCATTTAGTGTGATATTTGATGCCTATGTGTTACCTCCAAAAGATTATAATTTATTGCTTCATCCACAGTTCTCGTACGGTTATCAAGTTAGACCCTAAGCTATCAAAATGCGACACCCCAATCTCAGTCGATTAGGTAGTTTTTGTTTGATGCGTGTACAAAGAAATGGTAGGTAATGGTGGCTTACAGATTTATATATGTAATGATACTTACGTGTCCGTGGGAAACATATATCCACTCCGAGCTTAGAGAGTACAATAATGCGTACCTGCTGGGGGTTGAGCCCGGCGCTGTCGAACACCTTGGCGGCCAGAGGCACGCAGCTGTTGATGGGCGGCGTGCAGACCACGAGCAGCGCCTTCTTGCTGACCGCCGCCACCGTCTCGGCGGCCGTGCGCACTTCCCCGCCGTTCAGCGTGATCAGCGCGTCGCAGCTGATCCCTGGCCTCCAGAGCTCTCCACCCGCCTGCACCACCAGCTCCGACCACTGTGCACGGAATAACGCCAAACCTCTCACCTCCAAACCACTGCATTAAATCTCAGTACCACAATACCGTGCGCCTCGTTTGAGGTCGCTCAACTATCACGACGACGTCTTGTACTCGACAGTGGGTTACCTGATTCGAGCTTCGGTATTGAAAGGATTAATCGGTAACTGCGGAAGCAGAAAGGACGTATAGTTGCTCACAATTCCTGATAACTAGACTGGGTTTATGTAGAGTGCCTGAGTTGAATCGGAAAAGCTCTCTGTAGTAAGGGCATGTGGCACTGTCGACGGTAATTAGTCTGTTGGGTATGGACATATAACTTAGGGGTCCTCTCGGATATCCTTAGAAATGTTATTCCAGAACGAACGGAGCCCAATGGGTGAGCGTATTATGTTCGGAAGGACACGGGTTTAACACCCGATATAGTCATTCACACATCTGTTTCCATTATTTGCACAAATCACACATCACCTCAGGATGCCCTTCAAAAGACCATAGCCGAATTCCATCTATTTTTTGCCACTACTCCCCTCGCGTTTGTTAAGATCTCCAAAAAATTATTCATTATAGTTGTCCAAAATACAGTAAAAGCACTTAATTAAACAGAGGAACGTTATGGGAAACCATTACTACAAAATATTGTTGTTGTTATGGTTCAGTAACATCCGCCAAAATTCCCATCGACATCTGAAATACAACATAACTTTAGTAGTGCAATATCAATGCGTTGTTACAAATTTTAATTACGATTTGTTAATGTTATTAGAAGAATTGAAAAAAAAACAGAAAAGAAGAATTTAATTACCACAGTTTCCACAGTGTAGTGTAAACAACGACTCAATCTGCATGACCCATTAGGATACTAATGACGGCATAGCGGCGTGTAATCGGCTTTCATGCTATGCATATAGAAGTAGTCTAGCCGGCCTCGGTAGCGTAGGGTCTAGAGTGCTAGTTCCGTGTGCCGAAGGCCGCCGGTTCGAATCCGGCCGCGGGCATGGATGTTTAAGTGTTGTGTGAATGTCCTGTCCGTCCTGTGGCGTCCATACATTGGAAACATACAATATATATACTGGATGACGACTTATACACTGAAAGCTATAATAATTACATAGAGCTGGCTGTATGGCGTATGTTGCCAAATGCCATTTAAAAAAAAAAAAGTATTCCGTTGAAAAGTACATTGCATGAGCAACAGTTCACGCCACTAAGACCCAAAGCCCATTGACCCTTAAGAGAGACCGCAGTTACATTGTGCCAAAGTGTGGCAGCAAATTCAGGACATGATTGCGACGTGATTTAGGGCGCCTATTGCGAATAAAATTCTCGTTCGGCCAACAAATTACACTAGCTTCATCACTTCAGTTATTCCAATCACTGCAGTACAATCTTTTGCAGCGTTAATAACATTATATCATATCCGGTTTGCAAATTGAAAGGTTGATTGGACACTTCCGTACGTGGCTATTAAGTTCTGGTTGCACAGATTGATCCGATAGTTTTTTTCTTCAGTTTGTTTCTAAATCATATTTTTACTGTGTGACGATGAGTGTTGTACTTGTAGTTTATTGTTTATTGGTAGATGGATGAAGGTTAAATGCCCGTTTCGAGCTGTTGGGGCCTATTGTCCTGAAAGACATCTCGGTAGCCTGCGAGCTTGACGAATCCATCCGACGGTCAAATTCCATAGCACCCGAGGCACCTGGAATATGTTTCGCATTTCTCCATACCTTGTATTGCGATTAGGAATTGTACACCAAATTACTCCTACTCTGCTGACCATGTCAAAAATTATGTCATGAACACTTAGCTTTTGTATTTTTATTGTTTTCACTTCTATAGTGTAAACTGTGTTAATATGTATAGTGCTTTCAATTTTATTAAGATGCAGCACGAATTGTTTTGTATAGTAGACAAAAAATATTTGGTTTAAGTTGGTACGCTGGGCGTGTGCTCCAGAGAGTAGTGTAAGTACCTTTCGAAAGTCAGCCAGACAGAGAGAAAATATCGTCCACTAGATATAAAAATGACGGGTAGAGGCTGGTGTGGTTTTGCCTCGCGAGTGTTATATAGAGACAGAATAATTTTTAAAGCGGATTAAAAAGTACATTGACGGAACTGGATGTATGTAAGATAGTAGTAAGCAAAAAGTGCTTTTAGAAACAGTGTGAAAAACATATAAGAAAGTACACGGTGAATATATGAGAATCTAAATACAAGTGAAGTATTTTGATTGTTTGATTGTCATATAAAGAAGACAGGTAAGAAATTTACAATCATTAAAATACCTTACAACTCCGGGGCCTCGAACCAGCTGACCTTGAGTCTAGTACCAGACTCTTTTATGTTGTCTAAGTGACGACGGGCATTTACATTGCAAAAAATAGAAAAGAAATCCCCATTACTAGAAAAGAGGAGAGGCAGGTTGATGACTTGGAGATAAGGACCAAGCAGCTGATCTCAGAGATTCAGTCAGTGGAAGTCTGACGCTGCATCAGACGAGTCAGTAGGACCGAACAGAGGTACAATAAGAACGACGGCTCCTTGCCAGAATAGATTCTTCCAGCCACGTGAACAGTGATTACCCAAACCACTTTCCGACTCATTCAACCAGTCCACTCATCCTCACATGCACTCAGCCGATGTGTAGGTGCTGATTGAGAGTTGTGGTAGTGACTTGTCTCTGGCGTGACACCTGCTGTGGCGCTGACGTCGAGAGCGGCTTGTTGAGCACGAGTCGCTCCTCAAGCTGCCTCCACCTGGCCACCTCCGCAGCCCTGCCTCCGTCAACACGCTGATATCCAACTCGTTACAGCCACAAGTGTGAAAGATCGTCCGCGTGATTCGAAACAAAAATCCTCATTACATCCCTAGATTATCCCATTATTCAAGCGCAAACACATAGGATAAATCGTAATACTTTTTCTTCTTGTTTGTGTTTTAAGCCTCGTAAAAGTCGAAGTCATTAGAGGCGGGAAACGACTGGGTACAAGGAACGGGAAGAGATTCGGCCATGGCATTTTGAAGGTATCATTCCGGCATTCAGCTGTAGTGATTTGGGGAAACCATGGTAAACCCAAATATGGATACCCAGGCGAGGATTCGAACCCGCGGTCTCCCGAATGCGAGGCCATAGCGTTACCACCCACCCATCATGCTCAGTGTATCGTAATACTCGATGTTTTCGTCACTCGTTTATTTCTGTGCATTTAATTTCGTTTCCAATATTACTACTGGTGACAATTTCTGGGTACAGTTATCACGTATTCTACCTGCAACAAGGTACGTCTTTCTCGTGGGAGAGTAGTACTATAGCACGCCAAACTTGTGGTATATTTTTCCCTGACAGACTTTCTCAGTTAACGACGTTTCTACCCTTCACACGTGATGGTCCAGTTAATCCACAAGCAAAAAAAAATAAAAAAAAATAAATAAATATATATAAATAAACAAATAAAAACATGGGCTGCAAGAAAAGAGACTTGGTCAGTAAGGTATCTATTTCATGTTACACACTTCGCCTTAGTTTATCCACTACTTCTCCAGAAGATATATGTAGAAGATTGCATTGACAAATTACACTAGGAAATTGGTCAGGTCAATAGAATTGTATTTTAAATAAAAATGAATATCTTAATAGTAGCTAAATATTAAAGTAATGCCATTGCAGAAAATTCATTTAAAACTAACAAACAGTTACAAATATACGAATTTACGAGACGTAGATAAAGAAAATTGAAGTACACCACGAAAAAGTAAATGGTGAAAATATGTTGATATATTGTAACGGTTATTTGGTGAGCTGAACTTAATGGTAAAATGTCTCATTCCAAAAGTGGTAGTTTCATATTTCTAAGATCATAATTTTCACTCATTATACTTTTTCAAAGGTACGTTTGTGTCCTCAAAGGATTCCAGAAAACAATTCATTAAAAGATATATTACACAGGTCAATAAACAGAAGACCACGAATTGTGGTTGGATTTAAATCTTTTTTTAGTGTGGAATATGATATATAGGAACATTTTTAGGTAACCGTATTGTGAAGTCGTGAGTAATATTTTGGTCTTCCAATTTTTATACCAACCGAAAGGAGCACTTGTGCATTATGTCCTGAAATAACAAAAAAGGAATGAGAACTATTAGATCAAAGACCTTCGTAACATAGTGTTAAGTCATTAGAGAAGATAATGAATTGCTTTGGCGAAGGCGTCCAAGGAAGGTCGTAAATTCGCGTTGAAATATGATCTGAATCGCGTGAGCCACGCGAACTCGCCTCACCTGGGCCTAAGAAGCCCCTAATGACCAGCGGGTGGGTCAGGTATCGTAATAACTGATAACCCCACACAGATGAACGCGCCGTCAAGGGCGCTCAGGTCATTCGCGGCCGGCAGTAGTGTTTGAGAAAACATGTGTTAACTACTGAATGTGTTAACGCAACGACAAATTGACAAAGAGAATCACTGTCAGACAGGGATAACATAGCAGATTGCTTTGCTTCATTGTATCATTTGCTAATATTTTCACTGTGTAAAGCTTGAACCATGTGTTAAGCTCCGCGATATGTTTTACTACATAAAAAAACAGAATTTCAAAATTCACTTTTGAGATAAAGTTAACTTAAGTTAAAATGGAGCATCGCTGAATTTCTAGGGTAACTCACAACGAAACAACCTGTTATCAACCCTTCTATTTCTCCCTTCGTACTGATGAAGAAGCTGATGGAAGTTTGCCTGTTAGTGTACTTTACAAATTTAAATCCTCATTACCTAACGCAGTTTCTGTCACCCTCGGTCTCAAATTTCCTATAGCATTTAGTTCGTAACAAATATTCTTCCCATTCCTGCATCCTCAGTACACCACTATAATATTTATAATACTTAGTTGCAGAACCAAATTTATCTTTAGAAGACAGTATACAGATTTAGGCAAGACTTACAAACTCTCATTTAACGATCTGAAATCTTCTGACGTGGAAGATCAGTATTAGTCGTGTTATCCAAGATAAGAACATATAAACGAGCTGACAAGAAAAACTTAATTATCACATATAAACGAGCTCTTTAAATGAAAAATGGAAGTCCAGTATCAGTCATCAATTGTTTTGCGCTTATAGTAGAGTTTCCCCTCGACCACGCGCCTGTAGTACACAGGTAGCCAGTGGGCGTCATGAGAAGGTGAAAGGGCCTTTATCCTATCAGAATTCAAACCAGATTTGTTAGGCCCAGCGTATTTATCATATAGGAGGAAAATATGAGTTGCCATCTGTCTGTGAAACGCGTAACTCTTGTGTTCTGTATAATAAGTGTATTTTTGTTTGAAGAAATTTGTAGTTTGTGAGGTAAAAATTGGTGAACGTTCCAAAATTTGTCGTAGATGTTTGTCGGAAACCGACCAAAAACCGCAATCAAGACGGCAGGTACGTGGGGATCAGGATTCAAACCTGGTCCCGTTGTACCTCCAATGAATCATCTTCGCCGTTGCTATTTTTATTATTATTATCATTTTCGTACTTGGTTATGTATCTAAGTTTCAGTTAGAGGGAGTACAAACGAATAACTAGATTTTCTTTCAAGTAAAAACGTTGCACGAAATATTAAAACCCGTTCCAAGACTTTCCTTAATCACTCCACACCCCTCGGATTGAAACATAAATTCATTATTACCTCAAGACTGAAAACATCACGAATATGACCTTACTAGTATCCCTGTTAAATTTTACACAACTTTACTGAAACTTGAACAAACGTTATAAACTGAATTGTTGGATGTTTCTATGCTTAATACTGGAGCCGCTGTTTTTGGGTCGATATACTGCCTGTACTATAAGAAAATGTAACGTTGTATCTACCTATATGATCTTTCTGATAGATGAGTTCTTCATACCGAACCAGATGGGTGAGCGCTAAAGTTTGGACCTGGTATTCGGGAGGACGTGGGTTCAAAACTGCGTGGAGCCATCCGGATGTCGCTTTTTCATGGTTTTCCAAAATCATTCCACTTGAATGCCGGCATAGTTCCTTCAAAATTCCATGACAGAATTCCTCCCAATTCTTCTTTCCCATATCTCTCTTGCCTCTAATGACCTCGAAGTCGACGATACGTAAAGTTCAAAGCGAAAAAGTTTTTCAAATTAAACAGAAAAATTACATAACGCAGAAGGTCGGCACACATAATAAATTGGTATGGCCCCATGAGAAATAACGTTAATGCAGTAAGTAGCAGGAATACGAATAAAGCTTTATTTATTCAATAGTTTGATCTGTGATGTTGGCTCTGATAAGGAACTACACATATCTTACACAACGCTTTTGATACCAAAAGTTCCTGTGGCTACTATAAATGATATCCTGATCTTAAGTATTAGCAAATTTTACACCACCCTCTGGCCTGGATGCATGCACTACTGCTGGGAAGGCCATCGTTGTATCCTCTCCTGAGGCAAACTGACCCACAATGGTTGTAACTGGTCCTTTTCATCCTTGTAACTGTCACTTGGACAGATTTGACGTCGTCCTAGTTGGTCCCAGATATCTTCTTTCGGTGACAAATCTGGGGATCTTGCTGGCCCCGGGAGTATCTCAAAATTATTCAGACAGTTCGTAGAGGCACATGCCGCGTGTGGGCGAGCATTGTTCTGTTGAAAAATTAACCACGTTGCTTGAGCACCAACTCTTGAGGATACAGGATACCCGCGATGATGTATCGTTGTCCCTTCCTAAATCCCGCAACAACTACCAGCAGCGACCAGAAGTAAAAACCGATTGCACCTGCTCACACCATGATGCCAGCAGTAACACCGCTGTCTCTCTGTAAAACATTTGAAGAATGGAACCATGCTCTTCGATAATGGTCATCTGAGGACGCGCAGAATCGCTGAACATAATGAATGGTGTTGCATTGTGTTCAGCCATGAATCGCGGTTCTGCACTACTTCGGATAATCATAGTCGGCGTTATGACGGTTCTTCCATTATTTTTCGGAGGAGGACATTGGTGTTACTCCTGGCGTCATGGTGTAGGGAGCCTTCGGGTATGATTTCAGGCCAAAGCTGTAGTGATCAAGGGAATTCTGACGTCACAATGATACTTCCGCGGACATCCTGCGTCCTTACGTGTTACGAGATGAACTGTATACTTAATGTTGGGGTAGTAGCAAGATCCCCATATCTGTCCTATAAATAACATGACGTCAACTCCGTCCCAGTGTCATTATCCAGGATATCAAAGACCAGTTAACAACAGTTGTGGGCCATCTTGCCTCCGGAGAGGATACAACGGCTTTATGACACCCTCTCCTGCTGAATCAGTGCATGCATCGAAGCCAGAGGAGGTGCAACGTCATAGTGATAAATGGGCTAATACTGCCCAATATGACTCGATTTTGTAATTACTCTAGTAACATGATATACCCTCTCAACCGGTGAATCTTTATTTCGTGTTCTCCTTCCCTTCTGGATGTTTCCCCTTTTTCAGGTAATGTATACCTGCTTGGAGGCTGTGTGATATGTCTCACCTTGATTGCTTCTGGTAGGCTGGTGATGCCGTGGTATGAGTAGACCCTGCAGGGTGAGGGCAGACCCTGGAGGTCCTCGGCGAGTGGCGCGGGGTCCTCCGTGTCGTGCAGAGTCAGCCGCGACACCAGACGATTGGCCTTGAGCGCGAGTGCGCAGGCTCGACCTACGGGAGACATGGCGCCCAGCAACGTCACCTGCAGGTCGTTGCGTCGGTTCGTCTTCCACCTGCCACACACAACGTCATCACTAGTAGCTACCCTACTCTAATTCGTATTGACTAAAGTCGACGGCTCACACCTTTCACAACATTTTCCCATTGTATTTTACCAGCATATTTAATTTAATTTAATTGCAATGGAGCCTAGGCTACGGTGGCAATTTCCCTACACCCCCATCTTTTCCTATCCTGCACCCACCTACATTTGTCCTCTACAAACTTTATCTTTAAATTCTTTCAACGTTTTCTGTAAATTATTCATCATTTATCTTGGTAACTCATTCCAATCCATGAAACCCTTACCTAAAAAAGAGAATCTTCCCACACCCTTGTGCCTGAAATCGAGTGGTCATGGTCATCTTTTCACTTCCATGCACTACTTTTCATACCTATTGCAATATCTTTCCATGCCTCATCACCAGTATATGCCCTGTACACTCCCACGACCCTCCTCATCCCCCTCCTGTCTTGCAATGAATCCCATTCCAGCTCCTTTATCATATCCGTCACAGATTGCATTCTGCGATAATTTCCAGAAACAAATGTAGCACCCTCTCCAACTCCTGTATTTGATACTACTAATTCGAGCTGTGTGCTGGGATGCTTCCTTTATGAAGGTCGTGGCCACTTTCCTCCGCATTCCTTCTCTGTAATGCTCTCTCTACTTTCGTTGACACTGACATCGTCGTACCGTAAATCCCTTTGTAAAATACTCCTTTAGGTATACGATGATCCCCGCGGCGCGGGGTCGCAAGTCGATGATGTGTTTGTATGTAACTCGACGAGATAACTCGAAAGTCCGGAGTAAAATGTTTTGATATCTCACTTAGTTCTCTAGATATACGGTATTATGTGGATATTGAGGTGGCTGGCTGAAATGTGGTATGGATCAGAAAATATGTTTCGCCAAACCCACTGGACATGTACAACGTGTGTATTGTTTTCTTACTACCCTTTGTGGTTAGGTTGAAACGCAGACTGCATTAGAAGTAAAACGTCATCAAAGCACAAGGAACTACACCTACATCTAATTTTTGGCAGTCAGTATCTCGAGAACTAAGCGAGATATCAAAAACTTTTATTCGTCACTTTCGATTTGTCTCGACGAGTTACATAAGAATCCATCAAACTGCGGCGTACGGTTATGACGATGCTGCCCCCGAACTGACACCAGCAGTACTCCCGTATGGTTCCCTCAAGAAATGCCGTGGCCTCCTTCGTCCTCTCCCGTCTTTCTTGACCGTAAATCCGCTTGTAAAAGACTCCAATTGTGTATACGACGATACCGCAGTGGGAGGAAGAACTATTCCACTTGTAAAGATGGAGCTACGCAATGAGCTATGGCGTACCTGGGCGCCGTGGGAGGGTTCGCCCTGTGGGGGCAGGGCTGCTGCTGCGTGGCGACGAGCGCGGAGCGGCGCACGACCTCGGAGCAGGGCTTGGTCGACATGCTGCGGGCGCAGCACAGCGCCATGGAGCGGCTCATATCCACTGCCGCCCGCCTGCTGGCGGTCTCCTGGCAACGCAAACAATGCATACACTGCGCCTATCCAATAAAACTATCGACACTGTACTCCTGAGTACTATCGTAATCACTAGGGTATTGAAAAAAAATATCGATACCTTGAGGTATCGAAAGAAAAGTATCGATAACGAGATATTTTTCAAATCATTGATTGGGATTGCGATTTTTTTTGTTTAATATTTTATTTTAAAGTTAATTCGCTTCAGCTGCTCATTAAATTCAAATTTTAAACATTTTTTAAAATTTTTGCAGCTGAAATGCCCAATATTATTTATGATTATGAAACATATACATTTTTATGGTCTTCTGTGTGAAAAATGTATTATAGGCCTAAATTAAATCAAAGTTAAACTTAATTTTTATGCCATTACCCAATAAACTGTCACAGTAAGTAATTGAAACATATTCTACTCTTACACTTTCCACTCTTATTCTGTGCAATCATTTAAAAACAATAATTTAGCCAATCGTTTAATGATATCTGTTTCCTGTCTTTGATATTATAGTGCCTGCCTTCGGATATAAACGTTTGGCGGGGACTCATACTGTTGGAACTGTCAGGTATTCACGACCTAGCATATACCAGTGAGGAAATACAACTTTAATATCATCCCATTTCCACAGTGGGTCAGTCACGATGATGACACCTGTGGTGCCAAATAAAGGCTCATTTCATCCTTTTAACTAGCCACAAAAGCATTTTAAGAGGAGCCTGATGTACGACTTTTGCATTTTTGTTTTGTATGTGTCAACACTTACTGAAATTACATGTATTATTATAAAATAATAACGGATCGATGGTTCACAGTTACAATTACAACACAGCTGACCGTTGCACGAGTACAGTACAAAACAAAGCTTAACGCACTCTCCAAACAAACAAAGCAAGCTACAAAGTTCATTACCAAAGATAATGTAACTTAACCCCTAAGTTCTCAGTTGAGATTTCGAGACTACTTCTTTCTTTTTCAAAACAAACACTAAAGAGATATAAAAAAAGGACAAATGGTCATGTCATTCTCAAGTTCTAAAATAACAATGCCACCAAAATAAAAAGACATCTCGATTTTCATCTTCAGAGGTACATATTTTTTGTTTAGGGGACCATACTTCATACAGCCATGTCTGTTGTAATTATACTTACACTTTTATTTGTAGTATTGCCACTAATTTTTGTCAGCGTCATTTTGTTATCGACATCCTCACAAGAAGTACTGATATGAGTAGAAATATCGTTTGAAAAGTTTGGAGTAGAAAAGTATCGGTACCAAAAGAAAAGCACTCGATACCAAGACCTATCGTACCCCCACCTACCTACACCTACTCCTTGCTAGGGCAACGCGCCAGGACGCTTCTAACACATCTCATATGGCTACCGGGCGTGGGGGTGAGTGGTTAACGTTCTGGTATTGCATTCGGGAGGACGTCGGTTCGAATCCCCGTCCGGGCATCCAGATTTGGGTTTTCCATGGTTTCCCCTAATCACTCCAGCCGAATGATGGAATGCTTCCTTCAAAAAGCCATCACCGAATTCCTTCCCGTTCCTTGTCCCCAGTCCCATCCCGCCTCTAATGACCTCGACGTCGACGAGGCGTAAAGCCATAAGTAAAAAAAGGCGATATATAACTGTGTTTACTGAAAATTAATGGACGAAGTACTTGATGAAAATAGTCATAATGTATTTAAGAGTAATACCGCCAGATACTCTTCACAGATCGCAACATATTCACTGCCGCACACCTATCACTGTTATTTCTAATAATATTTTTGGTATAAAAAATTTAATGAATCTCGAGTCAGGAGGAGAGCTGTATCGTACTTCTACCTGGCACTCTGGAGAAGGTGGTTGAAAACCCTGTCCGGCAATGCTGACTGCGGTTTTCCGTGGTTTTTCGCAGTCACTCCAGACAAATGCCGGGTTGGTTTCTTTCAATGGACACGGCCGAAATCCTTTCCATTCCCTCCCTGTAGTTTAGCTTCAGCAGCCCGCTTCCCAGGATTCACCTGGGAGAAATGAAATTTGTGAGAAAAAAAAAATCGTAGTCACCAACTGAATATAAGCCCCGTTAGATTTTTAAAATACTTTTCCACCTACATATGGTAAGCATTAGTTTTGGTTTTGTCCCCGTGATTTCTGCATATGCATTACTAAAAGAAAGTTAATCTCCCGATTTGGGCACTTTATACACAAAAACGAAGTAATTTATTTTAGGTCTGGATACAGAGTTTTGGTGGTTTGCTTTTTTTTTCGCCATTTTTAAAAAAATGTTAGGTATTATAAATATCTCGTATTATATATATATATATACAGGGTGAGTTTTTTATCTTGAGACAACTAAATATCTCGAAAACTACAAATCCGATCAAAAAAAGTGGGTAATAAAAATTGTTCGTCTCGACGGGGGACATCCGATGATACCAAATTTGACTCCCCACCCCCACCCCCTAGGGGTGGGGGAAGGGGGAGAAAAAAAACTTAAATAGGAACCCCCATTTTTTATTGCAGATTCTGATTCCCCGGAAAAAACTACCCCTATTTCACCCCCAATTCGAGTCATTTTGGTCGATAGATGGCGCTGCAATCGACAAAAATCAAAATAAGCAAAAATTCATTTAAAAATGAGGATATCTCGTGAAATACACATCAGATCAGCAAAATACAAGTTAATGTGATTGATATTTTTCAAAAACTATTCAATAACACCACCCACCTCCAAACTTGAGGGATGGGAATGGACATTATTTCAAAATGCACTGATGCAAATTCTTTAGCAGATAGCGAAAGTCAAACATTACTTTTTGCGTTACCCAGGAACAACGACGTGGACGTAGTAATTTTCTGTTCCCTTTGGGGTGCTAGATTTAGGTGAGTCCCCTCGCCTCTCACCATCGGGGTGCTTGTTTTTGGTGAGTCCCCTCGCCTCTCACCATCGGGGTGCTTGTTTTTGGTGAGTCCCCTCGCCTCTCACCATCGGGGTGCTTGTTTTTGGTGAGTCCCCTCGCCTCTCACCATCGGGGTGCTTGTTTTTGGTGAGTCCCCTCGCCTCTCACCATCGGGGTGCTTGTTTTTGGTGAGTCCCCTCGCCTCTCACCATCGGGGTGCTTGTTTTTGGTGAGTCCCCTCGCCTCTCACGTGTTTGTTTCTAACAACAATTCTAAAGCAAGTGCTCGAAAATATCACCACCGACATCGATGCATTTATTTACCCGCTCTTGGAATGATTCGACGCAACTAAGAAGCATATCCGGCGTGATTTTTTGACAAGCGTTGGTAATTCGTTCAATCATGTTTTCAGGCGTTGTTGGCACTTCACTGTAAACTTCATTCTTCAAGTATCCCCATAAAAAAAAATCAGGCGAAGTGAGATCTGGTGATATTTTGAAATAATGTCCATTCCCATCCCTCAAGTTTGGAGGTGGGTGGTGTTATTGAATAGTTTTTGAAAAATATCAATCACATTAACTTGTATTTTGCTGATCTGATGTGTATTTCACGAGATATCCTCATTTTTAAATGAATTTTTGCTTATTTTGATTTTTGTCGATTGCAGCGCCATCTATCGACCAAAATGACTCGAATTGGGGGTGAAATAGGGGTAGTTTTTTCCGGGGAATCAGAATCTGCAATAAAAAATGGGGGTTCCTATTTAAGTTTTTTTTCTCCCCCTTCCCCCACCCCTAGGGGGTGGGGGTGGGGAGTCAAATTTGGTATCATCGGATGTCCCCCGTCGAGACGAACAATTTTTATTACCCACTTTTTTTGATCGGATTTGTAGTTTTCGAGATATTTAGTTGTCTCAAGATAAAAAACTCACCCTGTATATATATATATACGTAGACGAAAGAAAGGATTCAGGTACTGTTATCTTCAGTAATGATGCACAAGTTTTTCTTCCCAATTCTAAGGACGAATGACCGTTACAAAACCGTATACCCTGACCTCATAAGCATTGCAAAGCCGGACGGAATTTACACAGGCGGTTTTCAATTTCACTAATGCTGTTTGAACAAATTAACTCTGCCATGTTTGGCAGTTATTGTCACAGTGTTTTAGCCACCGCGGACATGAATTGGCTGGCTGGTAATAACCATCTTGTGGCAATTTGATGACAATTACGAAATCAGCAGTTGAAATTTGGCAACTTTATCAGTACCTCGTACGCTATGTATTGGACTTACGTACTGATGCCTATGGTTTTTTAAGATCTGCAAAACGTCTCATGAGAAACAGCACTCCTGATTTTAGACCAGCACTGTGGGCAAGGCTGGTAGAGATAGGATACATGCGTAATGCTGGACACCAAGGCAGGGTGTGTGAGGCGAACGATAATAATCAATCAAGTGAAATCCATTTAAAGACTGTACATCCATAGTTTTTTTTTTTTTTTTTTTTTTTTTTTTTTTTTTTTTTTTTTTTTTTTTTTTTTTTTTAAAAAAAAAAAAAGCAAAGTTTCATCCGATATTTGTTTAGAGCAGTCATGTGTGACTTTAACAATTGTAGACTGAAAGATGGAATTTCAGGCCACCTCTTTGCAGTTATTACTGAAAATCAATATATAAAATGTTTGCTAAATATCAGTCAAAACCTAGGTTCGAAAGCGAATGATTACATTCTTCTCTCGAAAATATTAAGATCTACGTCAAAGGATTAGTTCCAGTCCAGCATAACTTCTGAGCCCTTTGCAAGTATTCAGTACAGTCCGGGACTTATTTAACCTTCGAATAAGAAGTAAACAAACGAATGAAAGTCTTTCACGATTTTCGTATCTGACTATCTGTTGCGGTGACACCGTCAATGATGACGAATAATTTGCTTTGATGCCTGCATGGTGCTGGGGTTTCCTCAAAGTGGCCAAAAAAGCAGCGCTGCATCATCTTCTACGGCATTTTTTCTTTCATCTCAGAGATGTTATTCGAATTACCATCTGTTAAATTCTACTCGATGGGCACAGATGAGAAAATGAGTTATTATTTTTCCGTAACTTTCTTTACATGGAGACAGGTATAAAATTTTGGCATTAATACTTTTTCTATCTAAATATATCACTTCGGATTTATTAATTCAAATGTAATGAGAGACCTTATTTTTTCAATTCCATAATTCCGAATACATATTATATAGCGTATCCGTTCTAAAATCCTCAAGAAGGGATCCAAAGTTTGCAGGAGTTTCGCAGGCGCAGTAGCACACGTGGTTGGAATGTTTTCTTTCACTTCTTCGTTCACGCGACGGAGGAAAGCAATCTTTTGTGTGAGAGAGGATGGAAGTTTATCTGTGGGGTGCCGGATGCTGCAGCCGGTATGTCAACAGCAGGGGTTCTCTGTTAAGAGGATTCTCAGGGACAGCCTTGAGGTCTGAGTGGCTACCACTTCGCTCAGGACCCAGAAAAAGACGGAAAGAGGAAAACAGGGGATAGCAGCAATAAGATATGTAGCGATGGAAATTTACGAATTCATCTAGTTTTTTTTCTTCGAAGTTATGTTTCGTGTTTCTAAGATCTTACACCGCAATGCTGATGATCAAACTTTCAATCTTACACACACACACACACACACACACGCACACACACATCATACCCTTTCAGAAGATTCTTTACACAGAGACAGACAGCGAAACATATTACAAACAGTTGATTTGCGGTAACGTTTAGGCATTTATTTACCTCCCAGAGATGTTGAGTAACATTGCTCTAATTTACCTATGTGGCGTTTGATTTAATGTTTTTTTTATCAACATCACTAGGTAGTTTTCAAATTATGACATTTTCCCACACTAAACTAAACCTGATAACAGGACGTAGTGCTAGAAGTTGCAAAATCATCCAAGACATGTGTGCTCTGTAGGCGTGTACTGTACATAATTCATTTGTAAAGACAATAGATATGTGTTACGTTCGTCAATTGACTTTCAACATAAATCGATACTAGGTGGACTTGTACGTAGTAAAAACGTCGTAATGTTGATAACACGTTTTCCTCTAGAAAATGAAAAAATCTTGCTTCATATTTCTGGTAAGTTGGTAGTTCGGGTTGGTCTCTGCTTAGACTCGAGATATATACCGGTTCAGAAGAGCACAAAAAAGGTTGTAAATATATTATAGTTGCGAGAGGACTGAATGGAGCATTTTAAAATATTATAGCACATTAATAATGATATATAAGAAGGAAAGACTTTTAGCACTGGCCGTATCATAAGGGTTTGAGTAATCTTCCCTACAGTGTATTACCAAAGTGAGCAAGAAAATTTCAGTTTTAGTAGCTCTCATTTTAGCTGACTTTTCAGAGAAGACTTCTGCGGCAGTGCATAAAAAAATAGATTTTTTTCAATAAGATAATCTACAGCGGCAAATTTCACTTAGATTAGTTATTTAGAACTGAGGACAGTTAAATGTAAAAAGTTTTTCTGTGACAGGCTGAGTCTAAGGTTGAAAATGGTTCTAAAACCTGAAAGCGCGTTGCAAAGTTGGAATCGAAGTTTTGAATCGGTATCAAGGGTCTGTGCTGTATATTGAACGACTACAGTAGAACAAACAGAATTAGGTTTATTCTGAACACTCATCACTGTCAATTTCTTCGGGCTACACGTGTCGAAATATGGAGAATTGTAGGAGGCAGTTATGGTTAGGTGAAATGATTAGTGCAAATTGCTAACTGGATGGCCACTGTGAAGATTACAATCGATTATATCTTCTTACATTTTCACTTATTAAGGCAGTGGCACGAAAACTGAAGAATATTTTATCACATCCTCCATTAAAGAATGAGCGCTGTGGCTGTTTACATCAAAAGATATGTTTTCCTATCATAAGTAATATCGTGTGAATTTATATTGCTTATTAATTTTTATCACGAATTTACATCTGCTATGTCACATATAGGTTCTATTAACATATTGTATTACGTTGTGTCTGGCTATTTTGTAATGAAAATACATGTACCTCTACAGATTTGAATCATGTTCCTTAAAAGGATACCTTTTGTCATTCTCCATAATGGAAGAGATAATATTATTTTATTTTTACTTTATATGCCAGACAGGTGACAAACGTGGATATTCATTGCTGCAACTAACATATCCCCGTACGACAAACTCTTGTAACAAGAAAGGATCTCATATTTCTTGATCGAATGATTCCCGGTTCGACTCCCGCTCTCGGTTGGGAATTTCAAAGACTTTTAACCCAACCTTCACATCTGGAATAATTTTCTGTGTAATGCGCATTACGCCACAACGGTTCAGAGGTTTGAATTCCACGTTAAAACTGTCGGTCCCCTATACCCGGTAGGATTACCGGCTTATACTACCATAGGAGCGGATTGCGCATCCTGTAAGGAACAGTGTCATTACAACCACACGAGTTTTTGTTTTTATTATTTTAATTCTATGATAATCGTGAATACTCTTTCAAATTGAGCCCCCTCAGAAGGGTGTAGGTTTTAATTATGCACAGTTTCATCTGCTATCTCTGCATATTGCTGATTTATGACTTACATCGAATAAAAATTATAACAGAAATTAACACCTGCAAGATTAATTGATAGCTATTGAGGCTAGCTGCATTACAAGTCGTACTAAATAACATTTACCTTTTCTTTTCTTTTTTTTAAAAAAAGAAAACAAAGTCAACGTTATTAATAATATGTTTACTAATAACTCGATATAAGTATAAATGGGTCAGTAAAATGGGTCAATACAGCGCAAATAAGAATCTTCTTCTAATGCCCTGGATTTCACCCGCTCCCCCCCCCCCCTCTTTACATGCTTCTCTGCTTTTCGTTTTCTGTTTCTTCTATGTTAGCTTTACAGCGGACCCTCTTGTTTGTGCCGAGTAAGCTAGTATAACGTCAGACACATCTGGTTCCCTTCCCTACAACGCTTTCGATCACCTTGGTGAATATGTGATCAGTAATCTGTCAGGGGGTAAGTTGGGTTCCTAGCCTCCCCACGACTGTGCCAATTCGTTGACTCATCTACACACCATCGTAGCTCCGATACGACACAAAAATGACACAACAATCTACTTGGAATTTTTATATTAAACATATTGTTTTGTTGAAAGTGTGACTATGAAAACTAAGCATTTCGAAGAAAGTAACCATTAATTTCAGATTTTCTATTTCGACTAAATGATTTAAGTTTTACAAAAGAAATTTGTCTAAGTTCTTAAACAACTAAGATTTTTTGTGTTTACAGAGGAATTATACAAGCAAATGCGTAAAGCGACTATGCGTTGGGAGGACACCTATAGCTTGAGTCTCGAAATGCTGACATATCTTTTCAGATAGGCCATAAGTTCTACAGTTTGTAAAGTTCAAACTTGATTAGAGTATGTGAGAATAAATTCCGTGAATGTTTATTTTTGAAATACAATGATAAACAAAGAGGAAATTAATGAAGATAACTCAGTGAAATAAAATAACTCTAAACTCGAATACATAATGAAGTAGAAAACTCTGGAGGAGGCTGGAGAACATGAAATTTTCTGAAATATGAATTCCTGTTATTCAAGTTGCAAAATTTGTAGTAAGCTGACGTTAATAGCCAATAATAAATAACAAATAAGTGACTTATTGATCAATGTTTGATTCAAGTTAATCATACGAATGCAAAGTGATTTGATGGCTCTATGATGCGCATCCAACACGGCCACGACTGAAATTTTTACCGTCACTGCTACATCTTGCTTTACGTTGATTAAACAGGAATGACGCTCCTTGATCGAGATTCTACCTTACAGAGTAATAAAGAAGGCCACTTCAACCGCTATTTAAGATCACAAGAATTTGGTTTCTACCACTAAAGTTTAGGTAAATTTATAAGATTTTGACACAGTTCCTAACGCTAGCAGAGCTAAAAAGCAAATACCTAAAATTATTCAGATTTGACCGCACAGATATATTGCCGCAAATTTCAACTATCCGTGTTAACATAATCAAAAAACTTTTGAACAAATTAAACAGAGAAACAGTGAACCTACGTATGACTCGATTCTTATTGCTCTGGAGAGATATACTACGTCATCTTTTAAGTTTCACAGTGTGTCGCACTAGTAAGATGCATTCAGAGAGACATTACAAGTAATCTCAGTCGACGT
The DNA here is from genome assembly GCA_031002005.1 of Vandiemenella viatica. Taxonomy (NCBI): domain Eukaryota; kingdom Metazoa; phylum Arthropoda; class Insecta; order Orthoptera; family Morabidae; genus Vandiemenella; species Vandiemenella viatica. Next base: position 232,998,885 of record JARYHS010008074.1, read on the forward strand.
TTACGAAAATGTCTTAAAAACGTCGACAAGAAAGAGAAGTGCAGCGAGTTTTCTCCGTTCAGGCTTTTCTGCGTGCGAGAGGCGTTTAATGGCGCTGCATTGTGCGACTGCACTTGGCGCGCTGGCGCCATTAGTTCGGCTTCAGAAAGGACGAGGCTGGAGACGAGACAGCAGCTGAGGCACGCTGCAGCAAATACATGAAGAAGCTGATATTGATTGATGTCCAAGAATGGTATCATCGGAAACTATGTTATTTTCATTTTACCTGTTAGTAATTTTCTAGTGACAATCTGATGAAATAAGGATAATCTTTGCTGTTTGTTAATTCGTTGTGGATTCAAGTATATTCTCGATTTCCAATCCTCGATTGATTTCCTCGATCACCATTCAAATGCGATGTGTATAATCATAAATGATATGACTAGAGTATGACTTTAGACTACGAACTCACCAGGCATTCAGGGGCCATCTGATGCAGAGTTTAAATTTGCGGCCACCGAATCTAGCTCAACAATCCCGCCGGATAAATAGAAACTACAGTTCTACGTGAAAAATGAACCACTAAGTCTACTAACTTCATTTGCATGAACAAACCCAAGCACTAAGAGAGTGCAAGGTCAGCTTAATGTACTGCAAATATCCTGCATGTATTACAACAATCAATAGCTTGTTTATAATCAATACCTGCTAAAATCAAATTAATAGTACCGTAATTCACGCAGGGAACTAGTGGCAACCAAATAAAAACAAAAATACTTATCGAATGTGCAAAAAGAAAACACGTCCTCAAGCTTCTGTAAATGTTGCGAATTTCCGTCACAACTATATAAGATTACGTATTCAGCTGCACAATTTTTCAGCAAGCATTTTAGAATTTTTTTATGTTTAGGATCTTTCGATGCAGAAATACTAATTATCGTTCTGCTAATGTCTGTAAATATTGTATGCTTCAGCAATTAAGACAACGATTGGACCAACAGAGTTCAAGGAGTGGAATTCTTTCCTAATATGAATTGTAATTTGTCTAGAATAAATTAAAAGACGTTAGAGCCATCCAGTTTTAAATAAACATATAAATAAGTAATATATAAATAAATCTATTTGTATAATATTATTGGAAAAAATTGATTTAAATAAGAAGTAATTTCATATGTCTTCTTAAAAACGTACTTTATTATAATACCATTTAAGTACTTCGACAAATAATTCAAATGCAATACAAAACATTTACCATAATTGGTTTCTGGTTACTATCTGAGATTGTCGTATGTCCCATCTACACCTCTGGACAGCAGGGAAGTCTGTTTCTTAAATAGTACTGTACGAGAAATCACTTCTGTCAGAAACATATTTAGACAGATTACGATAAATTTGCAGACAATATACTGCAATAACTGCACCGGCTAGTCAAATCGCAGTAGACGTTGTTTGAGATCAGGCAGAAAAACCAAAAACCTTTTACTCGTTCAAATATCGTAATTAGAACGCAATCTCACGTGATGAATTCTGTTTAACGTGCTCCATGAAGCGTAGCGCCAAGTAACGTTAGTTAATTTTTGTCGCAAAGAAGTAATACGGTTCATGAAAATATTTAAGTAATGGCAGAACCATGTTGGCGAGTCTCACATGAGTACAAACAATGAATTTCTGCAGTTCTTAAAGAGAAGTACATGCCTTTGGTAACTTCAGAATAACCTATCAAAGATCAATGCAAAATCATAACAAGGAATATTAAACACTATCACCTAAACCTAAACTATCTAACAATGAAAATATTATCTTGTTTTTGAGATTCTATTTTTTTCTTTATGTTTTACGGCTAGTCGATGTTGAGTTCATTAGCCTGGAGTGACTTAGTAAAAAGATGGTAAACCAAAATATGGATGGCTAGACGGGGATTTGAACCCGCTTCCACCCTCGAGCGTTACTGCTCATCATCCGTATTCGGTGTCATCTTGCTGAAATTTACTATTTAGAAGTTAATTTTCTGTGTTCAATTTAAAAATCTTTAAATTTTCTTCCATTTGAGTTCATGTGGTGTTTCTTTTGTTACAGGTAAGTTCCAATGACTGATCGTGCAGTGGTGAGTAAGTACATGTCTCATCAAAGTCACAAATCAAATCAAAACAGAATTTGGCAATCTGCTACACGCACAGTTTACATAACGAAATCAATTGATCAATAATGACGAAATCATAAACTTTCGGGAAATTAATTTTACAGGTTTGTTGTGGAGATATATTTTCCGTTCTTTTTCTGTGATCCATAGTCAAGAAAATATTCGAAACCAAAACCAACAAAAAAAAAAACAAAAAACAATGAAATTATTAATGAAGTATGATTTTGGTCAATTATTTTGCAGATGAAATAACGCATTTTTTAAAAAATAATCAACTTAAAATCCCGGACGGTAAATTTGAATAAGCTGCACTATAATTTCTGTTTAACGTGCTCCATGAAGTGTAGCGCCATGAAACGTTAATTTTGTCGCAAGGAATTAATACGGTTCATGAACCCTGTGCACTTGTTAACTGCTATTGTGCGAGTCCGCCAAGATTGTGAAGGTACAGTGAGCGACAGGAAGAACTGAATACGTTTTAAATGAAACTCGAGTCTGAGTGGGGCAAGTTGTGCTAATTAGCTACTCTCGCTCAGCTCAAAACAAAATACTCGCAGGCGGCGTTTGTTACCGCAGAGTCAACTCCGTTTCAAACCTTCTCTCCCTAATTTATATTTAGTGTTACCTAGACCGAAAACTAAAGTTCCTTTTTGAAACGATTTACATCTCCTGCGTAGCTGCATTATTGTGAGAAGGAAAATAACTGAGTTTCATGTAAGCTACAGATGGTCTTGAAACCCGCAGCAGGTTTCTAAATAGAAATCAGAATTCGAATACAATCAATTTTTACATAAACCAAGCAATCTGAAACTGTCATTTTTCAGTATTGTCTCGCTAATTTTCAAGATGCCACCTCTCACTTATCTTACGTAGCCTCCCAGGAAAAGAAATAAAAATATTATTATCACTCATTTCTGGTGTCGAGAAAGAGTTTATATTTGACACGCTTCTGTTTCAATCCTTCTTTCTTGTTCTTCATTCAGCAGCTATTTTAATATTAGAACAATATAAACAGCACAAAAGCCCTGGAGCCAGGGCCGGCGCTAGAAATTTCGGGCCCGGGGTAAAATGGGCGACATTTTTTTTTTAGATCTACAATCCCGGGCGACAATGGGCGGATTCTTGGCTTCATGACCTGAGGGCCCCTACAGTCGGTGATCGGGGCCCCCCATCAGCCGGTGGCCCCGGGTACTTTTGACCTGCTTACCCCTCCCTAACGCCGGCCCTGCCTGGAGCTACATAATATACTTCCGCCTCCTTCTGTAGCCCGGTACAAGCTGCTTAGATATCTACTTTTTCCGTTTTATTACTTGTTTGGAATAAAAAGAAAACGCATAATTTTTTAACTTCCGAAATGACTGTTGCATGTTCAAATACACACTTCCCACCTACGTTTGGAAGTAAAAATTATTGATGGTTCATCCAAATACGGCAAGAAGCTAAATGATTCAGAACAGCTATATCCAAATGGAAAGAATCTAATTACATGCTTCATTTGCATGTATAATTTGGCTATCCCTACTAGAATAAAGTACAAAACTAGTCGGCTATCATCCTTCAAGATATCTGAATGCACATGAATAAACATGATACCAATTTCTCCAGCATTTATCATTCTCATAAAAACTAAAAGGGAATTACAAAACCTTCGCTTTCCTCTCTAACAGCCAATGCGTGCTACTCTGTTACAGACGCTTTTCTGTAAGCAGTTTATTGCAATCGGTGCACAGCAAATAAAATTACACATTTGCTAAAATAAAGAATGCCAAGAAGATCGCTTAGTCTTCTGCTACATGTAGTGGTTTGTTATTCATGTTAAGTGATTGGACAGCCACACCACGTTACCTGCTATATTGCAAAAGCAGATTCGCTTTGCACCGAAACGTAACTCCATTCTGGGGTTGATACGCCCATACGACATTAGAGAAGTAGCAGTAGCTATATTTGTATCAGTGCAGAGCAGTATTATATCCTCGATGCCAGTTCACATAATATATCCCCTGGGAAAAGGGATCCTAACTTGAATACAGATATAAATGCTTAGCTTCTACTGAAGCATGCAAAACATACGGTCAAAGACTTTCCAGTTGGCAAAAAAAACCGAAAATGGACAATCCGATAGTGCATTCCTATTAAGACAGGCTGAAAGATGATCGGACTTCCAGTAGGACGCAAAGTATACCTTGTTATGATTTGTGTGACATAGTAAGTGAGGATGAAAAGATTATTTGCCGATGATGCTATTATTTATCGTGAAATCAAAACCCAGGAAGACTGCGCTTTGTAACAAGACGATATTATGAAAATAATTGCGTGGTATAAAGACTGGCAGTTGGAGTTAAACGCTAAAAAGTGCCAAGTCATGCGTGTAAGCATTTAGCTCTGAATATACAATTAATGGTACTGTCCTTACAACAGTAGATTCCGCTAAATACAATTCGTAATAATTTGTCGTGGAATGAGCATATCGAGAATGTAATTGGGAAAGCAAATCGTATGCTCCGATTTCTAGGTCGTAATTTAAAACAATGCACTCCGGAAATTAAATCGATTGCATATAAGACACTAGTGCGTCCTCACTTAGAATATTGTTGCTCTGTATGGGGTCCCCATTAAAATAGGTTAATGGAGGCATTAGAGAAGGTTCATAGAAGAGCCGCCAGATTCGTGACAGGTATATATACACAGACGGAAAAAAAAATCCCAACACCAAGAAAAAATTATTGTAGAGTAATGAAATTTGGACAATGCATTTGTCAAGTTAACATGTTTAATTGATTAAATTTTCAAGATCACAGGTTAATTTAAGCTCAAGAAAATGCATTTCAAATGTGAAATACTGTTAAATTAATAGCCGGTGTAACCTCCAGAATTTTGAATGCAAGCCTGCAAACGTGAATGCATTGTGTCATACAGGTTTCGAATGTCACTTTGTGGTATGGAGTTCCATGCTTGTTGTACTTGTGCTGTCAATACTGGGACGGTCAGTGCTGGCTGTGGATGATGCTGGAGTTGTCGTCCAATGATATCCCATACGTGTTCAATTGGAGACAGATCTGGTGATCTCGCAGGCCAAGGTAACATGTCGACACTCTGTAGAGCACGTTGCGAGACAACAGCGGTATGAGGGCGAGCGTTATCCTGTTGAAAAACTCCCCCTTGAATGCTGTTCATGAATGGCAGCACTACAGAAATTCGAGCTGCAGTTGGTACCACAGTGACACAACGAACTGTTAGAAATCGGTTACTTCAAGGACAGCTCCGAGCCAGGCGCCCTGTAGCGTGCATTCCACTGACTACAAGCCATCGCCGTTTGCGACTCCAGTGGTGTCAAGCCAGAGCTCATTGGAGGACGGAGTGGAGATCTGTTGTGTTTTCTGATGAAAGCAGGTTCTGCCTTGGTGCCAGTGATGGCCGAGTGTTGGTCAGAAGGAGGCCAGGGGAACGCCTGCAACCAAACTGTCTGCGGCCTAGACACACTGGACCTACACCTGGAGTCATGGTCTGGGGAGCAATTTCCTATGACAGCAGGAGCACTCTTGTGGTTATACCAAACACACTGACTGCAAATTTGTACGTCAGTCTGGTAATTCAACCTGTAGTGCTGCCATTCATGAACAGCATTCAAGGGGGAGTTTTTCAACAGGATAACGCTCGCCCTCATACCGCTGTTGTCTCGCAACGTGCTCTACAGAGTGTCGACATGTTACCTTGGCCTGCGAGATCACCAGATCTGTCTCCAATTGAACACGTATGGGATATCATTGGACGACAACTCCAGCATCATCCACAGCCAGCACTGACCGTCCCAGTATTGACAGCACAAGTACAACAAGCATGGAACTCCATACCACAAAGTGACATTCGAAACCTGTATGACACAATGCATTCACGTTTGCAGGCTTGCATTCAAAATTCTGGAGGTTACACCGGCTATTAATTTAACAGTATTTCACATTTGAAATGCATTTTCTTGAGCTTAAATTAACCTGTGATCTTGAAAATTTAATCAATTAAACATGTTAACTTGACAAATGCATTGTCCAAATTTCATTACTCTACAATAATTTTTTCTTGGTGTTGGGATTTTTTTTCCGTCTGTGTAGTTGGAGGGAAAGCGTAAGTGCGATGTTGAAGGAGTTAGGTTGGGAAGATCTGGAACACCGAAGGTGTTGCTCTCGACAGAAGATAATTGAAAAATTCATGACTGACATATTTCGGAATGACAGCAAACAAATATTGCTACCAGCAACATTCGTATCTCGGAATACCCGTGAAAATAAGATAAGATAAATCAGGGCCAGAACCGATTCTTTTCTGTATTCATTTTTTCCACGAGCGATTAGGGAATGGAATAGAAAGGATTTATCGGGCGAGTAAACTTAAAATCCGACAGGAGTAGCTTTCGATAAAGCTCTCCGGCCATCCTGATCTGGGCTTTCCATGGTTTCCCCAGATCACTCCATGCAAATGCTCGGATGGTTCCTCACAATAGCCCACAGGCGCCTCCTGGCATATCCCGCATATTCCTTCCAAACCATTACCTTCCTGAATAGGTGCAATGCACCCTCCGCCACACACTTTTAGAGAATCGCGGAGTAATAGTAATAGTCATAGTAATAGTTATAGAGGTAAGACGACCAGTTGATTTCTTCGGTGTGTTTAGATGTTATTCCATATGTGTATGTAACTAAGTGATGTTTTCTACGAAGATGAAAGAATTTATGTACGATCCATTGGGGCATAATCTTCCGTATGTTACTGCTCCGTTGACAAGTTTAAAGGTCCCCGCCCTCTCACATACACTAACTCCATGGAAACTTTTTTGGCTTATGGCTTTACACCTCATCGACGTCGAGGTCGTTACAGGCGGGAAAGAACGAGGGGCGAGAAACGGGAAGGATTTCGGGAAGCAATGGAAAACCGAAATCTGGATGAAATCCAAATGAGGAATAGACTCCGCATTCTCCAAATTGTGTGGCAACAGCATTACTGCTCACCCATTTCGCTACGGAGAAGTTTAAGATTTAACCCAGGACTTTGGCAGGATAGGAATTCGGAACTTCACCTGTCCTACCCCGCTAGCCAAGTCCTGAATGGTGAAAATTTCTTTTAACTCACTTCCTTCAACCAGCAAAGCCTGTGGCAGACTGTAAATCCTCATGATACCGCAATGACGTGACCTAAGGGGACGGACAAATTTTGTCATAGATGTTTATTGCAACGAGTAAGTTGCTATAAAGTTTGTATGGTTGTAATGCCATACTTGGGTCACTGATACTTGGCAGCAATTCTGCATATGCGATCGAGGCCAAGGTCGTCTTGCACAAGACCTATGAGATCACGCCACATTTTTCTCTAGATTGTACCTGAACATTTAGTTTTATGATTGTTTTACTGACAAGGCCTTGAGAAAGGTAATTTATTCTCACGAAAATTTTTATGTATGTATAAGGTTAGCTTCAGTGTTTCCTTTTTATTTATATGCTTAACGTCTCTCTAACAGCGAGGTCTTTAGAGACGGGAAAGGATAGGGGGGGGGGGGGCAAGGAATGGGAAGGAATTCGGCCATGGCCTTTTGAAGGAGCATCTCGGCATTTGCCTGGAGTGATTTGGGAAACCATGGAAAATTGAGTGTTTCATTGCACTCAGTTACCAGGGACACAGGCAGATACAATTTATTATAATTCTTCCTTTACTGACGAAGCCGTATTCGTTTGAACCACGTTCTGAAGGTCTCTCCATGCTCCCCTAGCGTCTTTGTATGATGTTGCGTATATCCTCTTTTTCTTCCATCGTTATGGATTACTGAGAGCGCGATTGAACTTATTTATCATGTGCAGATATTATTATATGCATATTTTGTTAATACCCCTGCACTTGCCTCAGGTTCTCCTTCCAGCGAGCAGCGCTGGGCTGAGAATTTAGAAACCAATCTGACAGCCGGCCGCCCAGCCCGGCCCGCTGATGAGACAAGTGCTTTCATTTCCGTAGTGAGCGAGGGCAGCAGGGGGGGGGGGGGCGCTTTAATTAAGCGTCGGGCTGGGGAAGGTGGGCGGCCTGCCCCGGGCACTCAGACACCAGCATTCAGCACCGCAGACAATCCTTCCAGGGTCGAAGAAACCACGGTTTGCCTGCTTTACAAGCACAATTTCTCTAAGTTTCTACATACTATTTTTCCTAGAGCTTATTCTTGTTTTATCACGGAGTCTGAGTTGACTTAGGTACTGAGTAGTGATTGGTTTGGCATCGGCAGCAATGTCAAACTGGGTTCTCTTTAAGGCTTCTTTTAGACTTCTCTAAACCTCTTCTTTATAACATTATCATTTCATAACTATTGTTTCCATCAACCAATTTCTATCATACATCCGTCCACCAAAGATACTGCTTCACACCTCTGGTGACATATTTAATCCTTTTAACTAAGGTTTTCAGAGTTAATATTGCAGTTTATTATTATATATTTACGGAAATATGTTCACAATAACGGTCTTAATTCGAAGCAAAAACTGTGTACCTTACAACAGTCTTTGGCTGCTTGAGGGAAGGTAGTTGAAGCTAAGACTGGAAAGTAGTGTTAATAGTTTTACACATCGTTCTTCGATACCAATAATTGCAGAACATATAATGATATTCTTGTGTGTCGAGTGATTAAGGGTTTTGGGCAACGTACGCTGTTTTAGTAACAATGTGGGCACCTGGAGATAAAATTAGACGCTCCTCGCTGTGCGAAGTCCAAACAGGAATAAAGCAGACGTGAGATTAATGCAGCGTGGTTGGCAGAGACTCAGCTTGTGCAATGTGCAGGCATGTCTCACCGCCTAGCTGAAGCCACTCGGCTTTCTTGCTCAAAGTTAATTACGGCCACCGGCGTCGTCGGCTTGCTAATTATGTATTACTCTCTAATTATCCGAGACAACACTTGTTTTCGGCGGTAATTACTCCCACCGGGATCTCGTCGAGACGACCGCCACCTCCGAGAGTCTCTCGCTTTAAGGACTGTCCTCTGGGATCGCCACCTCTCCCGACGAAATAAAACAAGGCGCTCGTTAGCAAACAGCTCGATTGCGAGTAGCACTGTAGATCGGGAGACCGACTGGTGTCTTGTATGTCTTTCACCAAGGATTTGACCATTTACAAGGTTAAATCAATAAAGAAGTCGCGATGTGGCATTGAGGCAATAATACTCTGAGTAACTTTCTGAAATAGTACTGTATATTAAACTTTTCAACATATTTAGGTTGTATGTTATAAGCTTTGATGTATGAGTTATATTAACTGTCTTGCTCTTTTTTTCCTTATTTGTTTGTACTGTTCATCAAAAAGCCAGGAACAGACAGGTTATCGAAGTAGGCAGGTTACACCAAAACTTTAACTATACAGTATTTCCCAACTTATACGAACTCACTCCACATGTATTGAATTAATAAATCTTTTACAATTGTTCTTGAAATTATTTTATTCATTATTTCTTAACATTCAGATACACACTCGATTCTCAATACTTCCATCTTTATTTTCACCAACATAAATAATAACAACAGTCTTTTAAATTTTTGCCTCCAGATTCTCTCTGACGCTCACTATTAACTGCACTACAAAACCATCTCTGCTGACATGACCTACCCACCAAAGTACATAGACTTTTCAACCATTATTTTTAATAAAAAGTTTATAAAGTAAAAACATGTCAGACAAAACCGTTACCTGACAACGTTTGTCCACTTATCATTTTACAAACCAGAGCAAAAAAAAAAAGTCTATTGGCTACTGGATCTTCCAAAAAGTAACCGCTTGCACAACGGCATCATCATTTTCAAAGCGATGATCACTCAAATGCGATTTTATAGGCCTGAACAGATGAAAATGCCCGGGGCCTTAGTCGAGACTATACGGTGGATGTTCCAAGTGTTCCCAGTGAAATGTTTGCAACAGTTCCGTAGTTTGTCTTGCTGTGTGGGGGCGGGCATTGTCATCCCGCTTCGGAGTCCCAGTCGTCTGTGGTGGATGGCCTGTCGGAGTTCCCGCAGAGTGGTGCAGTCCGACGCGGCATTTATGGTATAACCATAAGGCTGGAATTTCAACAGTATAACTTGCGTGTCTCAGAACACGGTTAACAAACCTTTGATGCTGATGGAGTCGTCTTGAACATTTTACCTGATAATATGAAATATTTCAGTTGCATGTAGGGTCATTTCGATTCCGGGTAAGATGCTGCAAGGACAGACCCATTTCTCAGACAACTGGTGGGGCACCCAGCCTCCACAAACTTTGCGAAATTTCAGCTGCTCATGGATTGTGTAAGCTATTCCATATGAACAACCTACAGCACGCGCTACGCCGCCAATCGTCACACGCTTGTCATTACGAATGATTAGTTCCACACGTTACACTGTGGTTTCAGTTAACACTTCCTCAGAACAACCCGGACGTTTCTGATCTTGATATTTCGCCTTCCCGTATTAAACATCTGAACCCAATTGAGCACAGCTTTCAGTGGTAAATATTACTCCCCATACACGGGACGCATTTCGCTCTGTCCTTCTTATTTGGACAGTTCTTTTGCCCACAAAATACGCACAACCGTACGCTGTTTTTCTCGTGCACACTCTTACAACACACCGGCCACACCCGCCATCTTCTTCTGTCTGTCACTGAGTGACGTTGATCATCCGCGCCGGTGATCATAGTTCACCTTTAACACAGCAGAGATGGTAAATTCATGGGCAGTAAGAATCTTGTCCTATCCAGGATTCGAACCAGTATTTCGCAGTCTGGGCTGTACATTTTTAGCCATTAGAACGCTCATTGTTTTACGATGATATCTGACCATTGCGGTATCGAGAAAAGCATAGCCATATAATCAGCTTACTGACTAGAAGCACTAAATGAATACTATAGCCAATGACAAGTTGTGGACTAGGCACTGAAAATCAATTAATGTGTAAGCTTCGCAAATGTATTGTTTTATCCTCGCTGAACACGTACAGTTAATGTTTTTCTTTTCTTTCTTTTTTTCACCCGTCATTCGGAAACTCAAAATAAATTATCGCGGTGTTCACATACACACCTCAAAAGACCTTCGGATCCTCGTGATAAAGTACTCATGCCGTTAAAGGCAACTTCTTGCGAGGATGTATTATTTTATAAGGACAGCTAGGGCTACAGGGGTATGACTGCAAGTAACCACATCTACTGAGGTTTAGGCAACTTAATACGAACATCATCTCAGGCATCTCAGACTCGGCATGTACCCTGAACCAAAAGATTTTCAATTCATGAAATACAGGGTGTTACAAAAAGGTACGGCCAAACTTTTAGGAAACATTCCTCACACACAAACAAAGAAAATATGTTATGTGGACATGTGTCCGGAAACGCTTACTTTCCATGTTAGAGCTCATTTTAGTTTCATTAGTATGTTAGTACGCTCTCCTGACCTCAACCCTCTTGACTTCCATTTATGGGGGCATTTGAAAGCCCTTGTCTACGCAACCCCGGTACCAAATGTAGAGACTCTTCGTGCTCGTATTGTGGACGGCTATGATACAATACGCCATTCTCCAGGGCCGCATCAGCGCATCAGGGATTCCATGCAACGGAGGGTGGATGCATGTATCCTCGCTAACGGAGGACATTTTGAACATTTCCTGTAACAAAATGTTTGAAGTCACGCTGGTACGTTCTGTTGCTATGTGTTTCCATTCCATGTTTAATGTGATTTGAAGAGAAGTAATAAAATGAGCTCTAACATGGAAAGTAAGCGTTTCCGGACACATGTCCACATAACATATTTTCTTTGTTTGTGTGTGAGGAATGTTTCCTGAAAGTTTGGCCGTACCTTTTTGTAACACCCTGTATAGTTGCAACTACGAAGCTGCGCCAATAATTTTAATTATATTACGTATAACTACTCGTATGTGTCAGGGTCAATACACGATCTCAGTAATAGCTTATATCTTGGAAGAAATGCATTGGGTTCCTTTTTAATCCTTAACACTTAAAGAGAATTGCATTCTTATCATATTATGTACTATCATTTTGACTGAAGTTGTATTGGTGAGTAAAAATCGCCTGGGGAAAAGTTATGGACAGTCACAGCATACATATAAGGGAAATTCCTAAAAAATTAATGTAAAAAATGTACTTCTATCTGCAGTTATTAATCTTTTCAACGATTTTTGCAGCATTATTATGATGAAGCGCCTAAAGTACTAGTATAGGGAAATGTAAATATCCAGATGGCGGTAGCAGCGTGCCGTGTATTGTAGTGTCGGGGCTTTCATTTGTACTGCTGTGAGACGTGTGAATTATTTTCTGACGCACTCTTGGAATGCGGAGTGGTAGTTAGCGCTATACCCGCGGGGCATTCCATTCTTGAAATTGTTCGTGAATTCATGATTCCCCGATCCACAGTGTCAAGAGCGCCGTGCATATGTGACTTTCGGCATTACTCCTCGCGATTGACAATGCAGCGGCTTACCACTTCTATTTAGGCCTACAACAGAGGAAGCGACATCCCGCTGCGCGGCGGTCGAGGCGGCGGCCGCCCCAGCTGTTCACACGACGCGACTTCAGGAGAGGAGGACACGGGGCGCTCGCCGCCTCGACTGGGATTACCAATATTTATTCGGCTGACTATAGTAGTTTTTAAAATAAGCTGTAAAAATATAGTACCCTTCAAAAATATAGTACACTTAAAAAATATAGTATTTTATGGAAAGAGTAACAAAAGGTAAAAAAGCTATATTTTTTAGTTATTTATTTTCATATAAAAATTATTTTTTCATTTCCTGCACATTTTAACAATTTTTTGTCATATTCTTTATAGCATTCAATTTTTTAATTAATATAGATCGAAAGCTCATTAATGTTCATTAATGAGATACTCGCCCGCTTCTCTCTTCTCGCCATTTCAAATTCATAATTGAAAATATCTCTGCTGTGAATGGTGAAGTGGCGCGAATGGAAGGCAGGACTGAAATAATCTTAAATAAATTTTAAAATATGCTGCCATTTTTGGCCTGGGTTGTTCTGTAGGTAAACTCACTACAATCTCTTACATTTATCTAGATTTTCTTTATTATTGTTATTTCAGAGTACAGTTCGTCCATTTTGATACTTATTTTTTCGTGTAAATTTAGAACTTCTAGTATTTTTTCACGGTCATCAAATGAAACCTCATGTTTTAAATTTAATTTTTGTATTTTGCATAACCAATTGCTTTCATAAAAAAAAAAAAAAAATATGATGTTATGCCAGACATTTATCAACGTATTTTAGAAAATTCTTTCTAATATTATCACTTTTAAAAAAAAAAAGAAATACTCTTTAACGTCGTTATTGCACTGATTTTAAAGTTGACATAATATTATACCTATCTAAGTCTATGATGTTATTACGATCAAGTTGTTTACAGTTTTGTGAACGTTAAATAAAAAATGGCTCTCGAAATTCAAAAGGAATTTAACTTTAGTATCCCCGTTAGTTTCATTAATCCTCAAAATATTTTGAATATGTGTAGGACAATCCTCTCCTAAACTAATAAAACAATCATTCAGTGACTTCCAATTCAGTTGAAATTGTCGCACTTTCGTCATTACTACCATTTTCTTTAACAAATTTAATTTAATATCAAAACGAAGAAAAACATCAAAGCGAAAATAATTAACAAAACAGAATCGAAGCAAAGACAGCTGTACGAGCAATAATTTGTTTGACGTGGTCAATTTCGACATTAACATAACAGTTAGGAACGCAGCAAGACAAAGGCGCGTTAGGATACACGCATATCACATCACTGAAAAGGTAGGCCTACAGTAATGTGCGCTCACAGTAGGAATTTATTTGTTATCAGTTTCAAACAAAAAAAAGTTTCATCCGGCCACCTGAAATATAGTATCTTCGGGTAATATAAATTTTTTCGACAGCATATAGTACGCAGACCAGAAATACAGTGCAATATTGTATATTATTGTATGGTTGGCAACCCCAGCCTGGACCGACACGTGGGCCGTCGATCTGGCGCGTATAACTCAGTTCTTTGTAAAACAATTGATACTGAAGACGAGAGGATGACTTCTGTGGTTACTATACCGAAAGTGGAACAGGACAAGAAATGCAGCCAATATCAGTGATTATGGATCCATTTTTCTCTAGTGAAACGAGAAATGTGAGAACGCTAGTCATAAAAAATATGATTGCCACATTCATCGGGAACAATCAGACATTCAAACTGTATTTTACGGTTCAAAAGTACTACATATTAAGATACAGTTTCGGTGCTGGATCGATAGAAAAATATTAAATTTGAAAGTCTAAAAAGTGTGTTATTAAAATAATATGAAATCAGGAAATAATTAGAAGAAAAGTAAAAAATTAAATTCGAATTTTCATTATGTGTTTAATGATATCACATATTAAGTGTTTTACTTTTTAACACCTAAGTGTAATGATAGAGAAGGGGGGAAAAATCTATATTTCTGATTCATTTTCTTCAGTTGGCTGTGTCGCCGCGCCGCCTCCAAGCCGCGAATTCAAAACAGACGAAACGACGCCGCGCGTAAGTCGCGGGGAAACCATGCGCCGCGCGGCGTCGTCTGTCTTGCCCCATTTAATTACATTGGACCATGCGTCGACTCGACCGATGCGTGGCGCAAAACGCCTCATGTGTTTTAGACCTTAATAACCTGGAATAGGAACGTCTGTCTCGAGGTGTCGGTGTTAACAGACAGACAACTCTGCGTCACATAACAACACCGCTCAATGTGAGGACGTACGACAGACGTGTCCATGCGGAAAGTACAGCGAGATCATAAGACCAAACCAAGTACCTCTGCTAATACTACGCTATCGGCTGCAGCGCCTCTCCTGGGTTCTTGAATGACTGAATAAAAAGGTTGCTTGGTCAAATGAATCACGATTCCATTTGATATGAGCTGATGGCATGGTTCGAGCGTGGCGGAAGCACCACGTGGCCATGAACCCAGATTGTCAAGAAGCCACTGTCGGTTCCAACCTGCTATGGCATGTTTTACATTAAATGAATTTGTACCCCTGGTCAAACTGAACCAACCATTGAGTGGAAATGTTTATACTCAGCTACTTGAAGACCATGATCATGACCTACATCTTCCAAAATAGGAGTGATTTTTTCAGGATGACAATACGCCACTTTATCAGGTCAAAATCGTTCACGATTGGCTTGAGGAACATTCTGGACAGTTGCAGCGAATGTTTTGGTCGCCTATATCTCCAGACACGAATCCAATCGAAAATAATGAAAACGTCAGTTTGTGCACAACTTCTCGCACCGTAAAACTTCCGCAAATATGGACGGCTTTAGAGGAAGCATGACTGACTATTTTTTCAGTAGTCTTTTAACGGCTTGTTCAGTCAATTCTCATCTGGTTGCTGCATTTCGCGGGGCAAAGAGAGATTCCACACGATATTAAGATATATCACTTCGGCACTTCGGTGTATATCTGGGACTACCTGTTTCACGTCATGCAGTTCTGAGTTGCAAGAGGAGAAATGGGAAACACATTTGAAGATATAATAATATCCGTTTTGTTCGATCGTTTTGTGAATTCTGTATTTTAACTCGATCTTTTTGTTTTATTCGCTGGATGAAAATTTTCTCCTTCGACTGAGGAGATTAAACGTGCATTCTGTCTCCTTAAGAAATTGAATGCATTAAAATTTACTGACATAAGTAAATGTCCTATAAAACATAAAAAGGTATTCTTGCTTCAATAATAATAACTAATACTTTTATTTTTCAGTTCAGTAATATTTCGACTCAAATTGGCTTACATTTTTTTTTTTTTCTCCGATTGTAGATAAAATAAAAGCTATTTGTAGTATCCCTCATTACTTCAACCACAGTAAATCCAGGTTTTTAGAAATCAATCTTTTGTTTGTCAAAGAATATTTATGTTGGTATGTATACTCACATTAGATTTTAGATTAGGACTGTTTTATCGCAGACAGAAGCCCTGATATCATCTTGACAGCAGATTAAGGTCAATTCCGCATCCCAGGCTAAATCGCGGAACATATCTGCAAAAATAACATAACCGAATGTATCAATTAAAGCAAAATTATCGGGAAAAGTAACATTTTGTAGAACAGCGCACCTTACAGATAAATATTAAGGGTACGAACGCAATATGGAGTTATTATTTGGAGATACTCTGTTGTTAGTGGCGACGGCAGGAGCAGGATGCTATGCCAAGACACAGGATAGCGATCAGGCCTATTGCCGCCAGCGTCAGCATCACATGGAACTCCATACTGAGCGGAACCCAGTCCGCTGCCTGGAGACGACATCAACACAGGGCCACTAAGCAACAAAATGAAGTAGTCGGCTTTCTTTATTGTGTAAGTGCACTGTAAAAAAATTCTCGATTATTCGCTGGATCTGAATAAAATGAAAGATCACCATCTTCCAATGTTTTCTGCATGTATGAGAAAGGTGTTGCAGAAACAATAGTAAAAGACACTAGGACACAACACAGGATATCTTTCAGAAAGCCGAAATAGAAATTTATGAGATTCCAGGAGAAAAGTGAGAAAATGACTTATGGACAAGGGAACCGACAAC
Source organism: Vandiemenella viatica (assembly GCA_031002005.1). Lineage (NCBI taxonomy): Eukaryota > Metazoa > Arthropoda > Insecta > Orthoptera > Morabidae > Vandiemenella > Vandiemenella viatica. The sequence goes on from JARYHS010008074.1 coordinate 233,015,609, forward strand.
AGTTTATTGAAGCGATCTTGGATTTCAGGAATACAAGAAATGCACAGGCCATAAGCTTCTTAAGGTTTCGACACGTGATTGACTTGTATTATATTCCTTGAAATATAAGTGGTTCGTTTAGAAGTATCTAGTTACATTTATTTCGATGATTATTTATGAACGTTCACATAGAGATGGATCCATATTCAATTATCCAAATTTACGATCTTATAGAAATCTGTTGGTTTTTTGGATAACCTCTAGGACTCACCTGATGACTTCTGTCAGGCAATAAACAGTTTAATAACACCGTTTACATAGCAATTCTCACATGTTTCAGCATACGTAACTATGCCAGTAGCTTCTCTTCTGCCGACCCGCATCCTTGTGCTTATTTTTTTTTAAGGATCAGTCCTATTGGTAAGAACAAAAAATTCAGATTCTTGCTAAGGAAAAGAGCAAATAAACCTCTCCACATGGGATCAATGACATCTGTTCTTCAGTATGTGTAAAAAAAAAAAAACTATTAATTTTGCAAAAGGATGCAGTCATAGAAGCGACGCAAGAAGTTCCTTGAATATGATCTTCGGAAAATGGAATTTTGGAGCCTTTCTCATGGATGATAAGTTTGTCATCTACTCGATCAGCGCTTAATTCTAAGGGTAGATGATTTAGATAACCATCCAGTAACGACGCTCACCGTGTTCTAGTGACGGTAAAGCAGCTTACCGTAAGCACGGTTTGCTCAGCAGCAGCACGCGCAATACGCAGGATGCAGCTACGTCGTATGGTTTCGCAGGGACGCTATTAATCCGAACCAATCCGTTTACTAGTCGTCTCAGCTAGTCCGCCCTATCGCAGTGAAGCCATACTATACGTTTCCGGCCTCGTCACTGATGTGCGATTTCACATCGCTCATTTCTAGCGATTCGTCTTAATCGGATTCTCCAATCCGCTGTGTGCTGTGGCTACCTGTCTGAATCAGCCTTTGCACACAGTATCAAAGGCTGTGATCTATTCAAGCTGAATTGTGCGTAGCTATGGTAGAGTGACAAGTAATTTTATGAAAATCGGAGGTTTCTCCAGCCAACCTAGTTAGAATCATAGGCAATTACTCTAAAACTGAGAGATGTTTATAGCTAGTTGATGGAAGCTGCTTTGAATGTCTGTTGAGCGTGTATTATCACAAATGTAAAAATTCTGAAATCTTTGAAAGCAGCATCGTTAAAATGGACGTAGGTGACTTAATTGAGTCTACAAGGTTTAGATTTTTATTGAGGAATCCGTTCATTGAACTAATCAGAGTTTTAGATCATCTCCTATATATTACTTCCGTTGTAATTTTGTCCTATAAACAAGTAAATCCCATCACTACATCTAATCCTTCTGTTTAATTGCCATCGTTGTCATTTTCGTACACTTATAGCCTTGTTTATATTTTCTTATTACTAGAGAATATTTCGCATAAAACATTATATTTATCCCATTTATTAGTTTCTTTACATCTTAATACTTAAAATTAAGAGGGAATTATCACTAATGAATCACAGCATGCCGTATCTTTTCTCCTTGGTCCCAGAACTAAATTTTCTTAATTACTTCCAGTACATACAAGTTGAACGTCATTGTTGGTAGACTACATCGTTCCTTTTCTCTTTTTATAAATGCTGTGAAGATTACATGATTCTGTATTTTTATTGCTGCCATCTCATTTTCTTAACATTAGGCCTTTCAATCAATCGTTCCATTTAAATTTAAAATTTTTTTTTTCTAATTCACAAACATGATGACGTGCCGATTCTCTTGATCCATATCATTAATTTTATTGGTTACTCCACCATTGCTTACCCGGATCCTTACTCTTGCTGAACCCATACTGTTAACGGCCAGTTATAGAGGCATTTTCCGTCATGTTTATAGTGGATCGTCTTAAAAAAATATAGAACTTTACATACGTTGTGTGGTAGATGGCCTTCATGTTTTTGTTTATTATTAAATTCTTTTTTGTTCCAATACTTTTCAAAGATGCCAAACAATTAATAACTCAAATAACACAGAAATGTTTTAATACGTGTATCTAAAGGCCGAATATGAGTTTAAATGCTTCCTAACCATCGTTCCCATAATCTTGCATGATATTTTCCATCAACATTTCCATCACGCAGTTATGAATACCATAATGACAATACACCTGCAACACTATTTCTACAGCTTTGAAAACTTCACACTTCCTAAGTTGACAACAGTGGATCGAAATGATTAAATTTTTATCGACTTTAAATGTTCATAAGTTACCTGTTGTTTATTTCAAAGAAATGTGTAACAATTTGAAGAAGGTAGGAATCTATCCTCAATATACGGTCAGAAAGCTTCAGATTGACGTAATGTACTGATTAGTCATGAATGAAACCGTATATATGAGATTACAATCGAATGATTGGTTTGTAGAGCCAAAACCTGTTCAACATTTACGACAAAGGTGCAATTAATAATTTTTGTCATACGGAGTAAGTTGACGTTATAGCTCAGAATCTTCATAGTTAAAATAATTTGGTGATTATTGGCTACATGATCGTCAGATAATATAATATATACAAATATATATAAACAAAATAAAAATACTTACAAAATAAACTGAATGTCATAAACATTATTCAGAAACCACTTTTGAACCATAATATTATCATTTTGATGAAACTTTATATCCAACAGTTTTGTGTTAAACTTTGAATGTGTTTGAGGTCTACTTTAATTCTGATGTAGTAACTGTAATTTTATATTTAGTTGTTCGCGCTAATTGCTCGATGATTGTAAATAATTCTGTTCAATTCACTCACCTGAGTTATGAATTTCAGATTACCGGGCAGCGCAAAATTGTAATTATATCAGTATCAAAATATTTGACTTTTCAGTAAAAGCACAATGAGCATGAGATTTTATTTTTTGACTAGGTAATACATTCTACAGCATCATAAATAATATGAAATTGTAGCAATAGATGTTAGAATTATTCTCCAGTGTTAAGTTTTATCTCAGAATTTTAGCAAAAATACTTTTCTAAATTAGCATGACATATTATTCGATATTGTTGTCTAGTAAGCTTAAAGTGGGCTACAATAGAGTTCTTAAAAGGAATATTGCATAATTTTACTGCAGTATCTGTTACCAGATACATTTTTAGAGCTGTCGTTCTGTCCCTCTCTCTTTCTCAGCCACCTATGGGGAATAAGATGGTACTACAACTGTGGATTTAATATTCGTCGGTTCTTCCACAAGGCTGGTCTGAATACCTTAAGCCAGTCTACCTATCCCTGCTACTAGATTCGCTAATGTATCTGTTTTTCGTTTATTTGCCACTAGCTCTGCTTCAATTTACTTTCTACTCTAGCATCATTCTTGGATTTATCAGTTTTTGCATGGTATAAACATGGTCTATCTACTTGCTTCCATTTTTCCTATAAATTTCCTACTACATGATATTTTCCCGTCGTTTTGGAGAATAATTTCCAGAAAGGTAATTGCTTTTCGACAAATCGTGGTGAGTGAGCGGTAACTCTCTGACGTCACATTCTGGAGGACGTCGGTTTGAATTACCGTCAGGACATACAAATTTGGGTTTTCCATAGTTTCCCAAAATCACCTCAGGTGAATGCCTGGGCGCTTCCTTCAAAAGGCCATGGACAAATTCTTTCCCATTCCTTGTCTCCAGTCCCATCCCGCCTCGATGTCTACATGGACGAGGTGTAAGCTATAAGCAGCAGCAACTGTTTTCCGTGGGTACTACTTTCTTTTCTAGATCTTAGAGTCGATGTCTCTGTACGTGAGAACTGAGAAAAAATCGATCTTACACAAAATCGTTTCACCTTTTCTTCGTAGCAAGCCTTCTGATTGCTATACTCTATTTCTCATACTTGAATTTCCACGACATTACACCTCCCAGCTCTTAGAACATATCTACTACGTTCAGCCACCTTGTTAGATTACTTCTAAAGTACTTGAGTATCACTTATCCGGCACAGATATCTAATTGTGCTGGTTAAACAAGATCAGGTCTAGTACGGTCGCCAGGCTATGGTAATTCTAGAATGGAACTGGAATGGTTACGACAACTTTGAGATTTGTTTTAACACAGCACCAATTTAGTTTATTTACGCCTTTAGTACATCTATATTCACCAAAAATGGTAAGCAGTACTTAAAAAATACGCAATTCTATCTGACAATTGAAGATTTTTTGGTATAAACCAAGTATAAAGTTTATAAATAATTTTCAGGGGCAATAATGATCGGCGATTCTTTGCCACAGTTTATTAAACACTGTCTTCAGAACTAATATCACGACATTGTTACATGCGATGCGATTACCTGACAACATTCAGGCCGCCATTGGCCGCGTTAAAATTCCCACAAAGCGTCGTCACGTTAAAATAATCGCAGAGTTACTCTTGCCGTGACAACACCCACAGTAAGCAACTGAAATGGTAGCTATACTGGAGAGTATCCTTCATGGTTAAAAGTTATTGATGACGTTATTCTGAAAACAAGCAAAAACCGTAAAATCGTGTAAATATGAATAAATGATGATTAAATACAGAATATATTCCTGGTGTCCGAAATAACTTGTGTTAAAGGGTATCAAGGTTCCGAATAGAGAAAATACATTAAAAACTGACTTCGACGAAGAATCGCATTTGAAATTACCTCGGTATGAGCAGCCAATCGGATAATTAACTCTCACTTACCAGGAAAAAGTGTACTGCAACAGTTGGTCAAAGCGCAATAATAATGTCAGTTAAATAATAGTAAAGCAACAAAAATCATAAGGAAGGTATCTAAACACATGAAATGCTGCATCAAGGTTTTTAAGTATGACAAAATTGTGTGTTACGCTACAGCATGTGTTATGGTGCTATGGTGTTTCCGTGTCCGTGATGTCGTGGTATCTAACGATCTGGATTTCCAAACTACGAGACAGCTCAAAATAAATGAACTCCTTGAAAATGTTTTGAATTGAAGTGGGTAGTAGTACTGCTGGTGGAAACGAAAGCCGCCCAATTTTTGCGTGTAGACCTGGAGTGTCTAGTGCAAACAGAGCTGTCAGCTTCTTTTCTTGACAAATATCACTCTTCTTGTGCTCTATGCGGATTAATGAGCGACATTTAATAAACCATTAAATGCAGCTATTCACTTCGGACAAAGCAATCACTCCGTTATGCCATATATTACATAATTACGGAAACAACAAAAATTAATTCCTAAATTTAACTTAAAGCAATCTCTCTTGTTTTTCCTAGTTTGGTTGTGGCACATTTCATATCATATAGTGCTATAAAATGAAGCTCAAACACACAGCGAAGAGGGAAAGAAAATAAATGAAAGAGTCTCCGGCTTTCTTAGGTGCAAAAACAACAACAACAAAATGATAATAATTTTACCGGGAAGGTGCTAAAGGAAATATAAGAAACTGAACCACGATCTTTTGAAGTAACAATCCGAAATGATATCGCAAAACCAAATGATCAAACCGGAAACAGAAGTTGCGTCATACCGAATTCCAGGCTCTACGCTAAGCACTCACCCATCAGCATCAAATGTTTTGGTTCTATACCCCTATTACTTAAATCTGTTTCAACCCATACAGAGATATGCAGAGAAATGTAGAAGCTCTTCTGTTTGATCTAACATACGGTGAGAAACGACGAATAGCTACGACTAGTTACCAATGACAAAATCGCGATAATGTGCCACTTCATGTGTCTGTTTGCACAAGTGACTTTCTTTTGCAAGACACAATTTAGAACTGTTTGTTATATTTGATTCGTCTAATCATGATCTGTAGAGAGGAAAGAAAAAATGAGAAATAACTGAAGTCTCATTAAAACATTTCCTCTCTTAGGTTGTTTTTTTTTTTCTGTGTGATTGTCAATTCTTTATTCTCATCCGTTTACTGGCTTACGTACCTGGTATGTATGCAGTCGCTGATCTTCGTTTTGTAATATTTGCGAAACGTTTGCCGTGCGCAGGATTGCATGAGGGGAGTATTAATTGTCAGTGTATTGCAGCTCAGCCTACTATCGGCGCTACAGGCGAACGAGACGAACAAAAGACTCCCCGGGCCAGGCGAGACCAAGCTAATGGCAGGCTGCAGGGCGCAGATAAAACCAAACACAGCGCCTCCCGTAATAACACAAACTACAGCCCCTGGCCACGTCATGAAACATTTCACTCCGGCTACATTCTGAATTAGAAATAAAAGCATTAATGGAAGAGAAGTTGCAGTGTTGAAAGGAGAAGTTGAAATTAGTCACGGACGGGTCTGAGCTAAAGTTGTTCATATCTTCCTAAACTGGACAACAAGAAAAGCTAATATGAACAAATACATATAAATGTCTGGACGCAAATTTGAACTTCCATACGAATAATCAAGATAGAATAACATCGAAATTATCGAAGCAATAATATATTCTTATTTACGGAATTTTTTAAAATTTTAACTACTTCATTAGATAGAGAGGCTACATAAATTACATTTCCGAGCATTTAGATACTGTATAGTGGCATTTGTTATAAAAAGGGAAGCGTACAGAAAAGCGTATTCCTTGACTGGAAAATATATGCCGTAAAATTTTTCATAAACCGATCATTCCGTATGTCCGATATGTAGGCAACAAAGTTTTAACCGCAGCAGGGCATGTATAAAATTCATTATTAATACTTCCTCTTTTATTTTTTGCTATTAACTTTCTATCTGATTATTTTCCTTCGTGAATTTAATTTAACTAATTTTGATAAGCGTCAAATAAATATGTTGAAAAATAGTATCTAAAATTTATAATTACATTTGACTGATATCAGCAGCTCAAAACATTTTTAACGCATTATCACAAAAGAAATACGTATGGTACAGCAAAATTTTGCAGAATTGTTATGCTCATCAAATATTGCACATAGTTTATTGTGTTTATATATCTCTAAAAGGTTAATCAGCGAATATCAATAAAATCTTTATTATGAAATTTCTTGTCTTGACCTACTACATCAAATTCTTTACTGGGAAATCTATACATTATCTAGGGTGATTAAATACTAACTAAAACCTAACTGCGTAATTTACCATCTTTAAATTATAAGATAGACTGCTTGTGAGTTGGATCAATGGTTGTTGAGCTGAAATCATACCAACGGAAAACTGAGCGAAATTTTTTTATTATCAGGTAAACTATTAAACAAAGGCATTATTGGTAGCCGAAATTTTCATACAAAATATTATCCTCATAAATAATTCTTAATAGTTCGAAGTAATTGAAAACGATGTTTCGAATACTCACTATTTAACATCACATTAAGCGACTGCAAACGCTATCGTAGCAGCTTGTTTCAAAGTATCATCAGTTGCGCATGTGCAAAAGGTTGCGCAACAAAACCATTTTTCTGTTGTTACTGTCAAAGTAATGAGAATACCAGGTTACAACTGTGAAGTATTTGTGTTGTTAAACTTCTTAATACGTGTACAAAATTTCGAAAAATTAAGACGCCTCGAAGTTTGTTACTAAATCAAATACATATGGCGATATTGGCCGGGAAATCTTCGGAGGGTCTGGCCGATAAAAAGGTTTCTCGATTTGACGCGCTTGTGCACTAATGTCGCGACTGCATTTACCTAACTCGGCAATCCCATCAGGTATAGGGTACCTGCAGTTTAACGTGAAATCCGAACTAGGGGTTATCCTAATCTTTGCCGCTTATAATATCCGTAAAAATTCTAACCGAAACCGGGATTCGAGCAGGGCACGTCTGTTCGCCAGTCACGCGCCTTAACCAACTCAGCCACCAGGGAGATGCGGAAAGTGGGTGAAAATGCGCCACATCTGTCATAAGACGGTTAAATCATTTTAGTGTTCTTACTGTCTAAGTAATGAGATTACCAAGACTTATGAAATTATTGGATTATCAGCGGTTCTTAATACGCGTACAAAATTTCAGACATTTAGGACTTCCTGAATTGGGTGAAAATTGAACTGAAATTTTCCATTATATTCAACCACTTTTAAGTTGTTACTTACAATGTGGTGAGAATGAAATTATTGAATTTTTATCGGTTCTTAATAAGTGTGCAAAATTTCGGACTTCGGGAAGTGGGTGAACACTGAAATGAAAGATTCCATTACATACAACTGTTTTTCTATTGTTTCCGTCAAAGTAACGAGAATAGCAGGACATTGCTAAGAGACTATTGTATTGTCAATGGTTCTTAAAACGTGTGCAATATTTTTCTATTCTTACTGTTAAAGTAAAGAGGATATCAAGACATAGGTATGAAAATATTGAATTGTAATCAGTTATCAATACATGATCAAAATTTCAAACAATTCGGACATCTGAAATTGGGTTAAAATTAAATTGCAAAATTCCACGACATTCAACCATTTGTCTGTTGTTACTGTAAAGTAATGAGAATATCAGGACATTGCTATGAAATTATTGTATTGTCACCGGTTCTTTTTCTAACAGCTCGGACCTCTGGAAGTGGGTCACAATGGGGTTGTAAAATTCCGTTACATTTATAAATACATACATACAGGTCAAGCTAATATAAATCGTGTAAAACACATTGCCGTATCAAGCTGAACGTCATTGGTCGACTTGGTATTATAGTTTTGGTGATGAACTTAGATGGTTCCGTAATGTATGTCGTACAGCGGAGTCGAATGATGAATGTTTTCTGTTCTCGTTCCAAATGCAACATTCGCACTGTATTCTCATACAGTGTTACACATCGAATAACAGGTTGTCTAAGCTAAATAGCGTTTATTTATCACAGTGATGAAAACGTTATTTCACTTTTATATCACAGTAAAAAGAGTTTCCGAAAAAATCACATTTCGAATAAACTGATCGCATAAAAACCATCTTGAAACTCTTGTTTCATCTTCGCAAAGTGTTACTGAATTATTTGTGCTCTGTTTGAAGACATAACTAAATATAAACTCCAGTTGGCAGATGTCCATCAGGCTGTCACTGGATCACCAATTAATTTTCGCATCGTTCCTACTCATACGATAGCTTCGGACCAAATGACACACGGCCTGATAAGAACTCGTCCCCAATACAGCGTTCAATAGATAGTTACGGACACTCGTGCAGCAGCGGAAGAGAGGTAACATGACATTATCGGGGTTCGTATGTATCGATTAGATCGTTAGAGCTACTACAGAAATGGCAACAAATGACAATTGCCGCATATTTGTGAATAATTTGAGCGTGAAATACAGTTTTCCTATTGTACTGCTTATTTGGTGAGTATTTTTACCATCTCCCCAAAAAGATGGCGGAAAGAAAATATTGCGTCCTTCAGCACCTTCACTACTATTAAAGTTGATGAATCCACATTCATGACGAATTTTATCACGTAATACATCACGCATCAATGAGCCACGGATATGTTGTATATCCTCATATGTCAACGGCTGCACTGAATTTTTCTCCTTCTCTAATTCTGATCCATCCTTTTACAAAGGTTTCAAATGCAGACGTTAATCCCTTAGGAACTGCAAGCGGTACCGTGGTATCATAGTGTTGTTTCTCTTTTGCCAACTGGTTTTTGTTTTATAAAAATTTCTCGGGTTTCAAGCCGCGTCAAAATTAAGCCGTCTGGTGACGTTTCGGAAGCTTGCACTGCTTCCATTGTCAAGCCGCCGCTTAACATTACTGTTAAGCGGAGGCTTGACAATAGAAGCAGTGCAAGTTTCCGAAACGTCGCCAGATGGCTCAATTTTGACGCGGCTTGAAACCCGAGAAGTTTTTATAAAGCATTGCCGCCGCGAGAACGTACATAGTTATCTGGTTTTTGTTTCTTTAGTCGCTTTTAAATTCTGACAATTCTGACACCTGCGAGAGTGTGATACAGTTCTTACTTAAGAATCATAGTATTTTTTGTGAACAAAATTACGTGGATGAAAATTATTCAGCTGTCCTTAACTTCAGTTTTCTAGTGTTAAATAACTGAAACGAAAGTGACCACTATATTGCGATTATAAATTTATTTTAGTAACAGAGTGAGTAAGACGTTTATTAAATAACTATTTCGAAACCAAATATTCTATAGGATTTTCGTATTAGTATAAAATATGTAGCTCGTCATTGCGGCACAAACTTCAATGATGGTCGCACAATTAGAATTAGTTACAATTTAAAAACTGGAATTAAATTCTCAAAATGCATGGAATATGTTTTAGTGATAATTGTTATCTCATTAGATTTATTCATTTCTGTAGAATACAAAAAGAGTATTTACTTCCACAAGTATTTACGTTTTTTGATGATAAAATTGGTAGATCGACAAGAAAAAATATTGAATCTTCTAATAACTTGCTGCGTTTGTAGTGGGTGAACACTCCATTTTATATGAAACCCTAAAAGGCCGTGATTCCTCAGTCTTCTCACATTTTTTTAAACAATTTACTATAGCGATTAAAGCCACAAATGCCTTCAACAGTTATCTGAAATTCTTTTATGTAAACCAAGATAGTTTGTATGACACAACTCACTCCCTTATTGAAAAATACAGTTTCCACATGAAAATGAATTTATGCGTACATTTACTAACAAATTTATCCAATAAAATTGTAAGGGAAGAATATATTAAGGTTGTCTATAAATAGATCGACGTAAGTTAAGCAACTAATCAAGGCAACTCAAAATATTACATGAAAAATCTCGTGCAAATATACTTATTTTTTCTCTTGGCGTGCCACCAACTAGCCACAATTATTCCGTGCCTTTATATTAAGCTTTCTGTGTTATTAAAGCTCAATTAAATACAATTTACTGAAATTTCTTCAGTGTTATCTAAAATACGTTGTACATCAAACAGTGTAAACTAACTGAAGATTGAAAGAGAAGTGCATTGACTGGAATACCATACTAACCGTTTCACTTAGCACTAGAAAAATGCAAACCTGTCGGTTATTTTAGAGCTTTCGGGTGAATTAGACTTGATATTTTCTTTTTCCCTATTGTTCTATTTGAAATCTGCAATCTCCTTTCCTATTTCTTTTGGACTATTAATCTACGAACCTCTAGAAAGAGAATTGTTTTCACAGAGAAGATTGCTTGACTAATCTTTCGTGTGCGGAAACGACGCTCCATGGTTCGGATTCAGCGTTAAGCCGTAGGTTCTCTTTAAAAGCTAGGATTAACAGCTTAGATTAAGCCACGAGGAAGTGGCGAAATGTATGGAAAATCAGAACTCTCTCATCAGGCAATAAGTATCACTCCAAATTTATTTATTTACTTTAATTTCGATTACATATTCCCAGAGAAGTCAACCCTGACACAAGACGATGTGTTTAAAGCATATTTCAGTGAAATATTGTTTTCCATAGATATTGAGACATGTGGAATGATTCCTTTTAGAGTTTGTAATTTGCTTCTTACTATGAGAAGATGTAGAAGAAGCGTGGTATGGATGTTAATTCCTCGTTCTACCGTGTGTGGACACATATCACTACGGAAACGACGCAAGCGTTACTTGTGTGTACATAGTTTTCGTGTGATAAACATCGTTAGCCTTTCCGCATCAGTTTTGTAATATAGTTTGTTACAGCTCGTAACACGCTTATTTTGTTTGGATCGAAATTCTAGAGTGACATTATGAATAGTATTCTTTTTCCCTAGACGAAATCTAACATTTATTCGTCTCTGCATAACGAGATCAAAGTATTTTTTGTGTCTGTAGTAACTTCAGCATTCTGCGATAGTTGGTGATAAAGACAGGAAAGTTCACCGCATAAAGAGAGAGTATCTAGAGTTATTACCTTGTTTTCCTGATTTTTACACAGCAGTATGTAACTTCCGTGATTTCTGCAGTGGTTTCTGTTTTTCTCACTCTGAAGTCCACTTCTAAGAGCCAGGTTGAAGAGATCGATAGTGGAGGTGTTCGGAGGTAGACTGGAAGGTCATAAATCTTCATTGGACACAGTGTTCCGGCCCAAATAAGGAGCAGCCCCGCCCCCAACTGCTCCTTGATCTATTTGCGGACTTCAGCATTACTTGGCTTGCAGCTTAAGGGGAGAACAGACTTTACTTGTAAAATATTCGGGCAATTGCCCTAAATGAAATATCCCTCCCTTTTTGTGCACGTTTTTCAGGTAAAGAAAGTTTTACACAGAAGTTTTGGTTTCAGCTCAGGAACCATAATATTCTAATAATTCTTGATATTAACCAATGCAAATTTCTTTCTTTCGGTAATATATTAAAATGTGCGTTATTTTCGTGTTACATACGTCCATTTCTGAAGTGGTGGTGTTAATCCAATTATAGAGTCCCTACCCATATACTCACGCTGGATTCACTTTTATTTATTAATTTATTTGGGGCACATTGTTCAGCAGTTCCGTAGGTATCTCGTTCAGTTCCTTGACCCCCTAACCACTTGCTTATGCTTAGAATCAAGCTCTAAGTTTTTGTTCTGGTTCTGTACTAGCTTGTTTTGATTCCTCCTCTAACACGACTACTCTTCAAAGTCAACACATGCGTAACACGTATGCACCACTATATGAAGGTCGATCAACTATAAATGGATTTTTAAACACGCGTCGTATATTTTAACTATCATTAATGTAGCAACATTTTTGAATACTTAGACCGTTATCCTTAGCTGCTATACTAACTAATGCTGGTTTTTCTTATCCGTCTAGTGCAGCTAAAAAATGAAAACTTCACTATGGTATATGCGTTTCGGTTTATTAGACCATCAAGTTATGTACAAGTTTCGACGATTAACATAATGTTTATCTAAATGAAGGTCTAAATCTGATAATAAATGTTATTTTTAGCTTATTTTACTTACAGTTTTTGTATATTACATTAATATGTGGAACTGTTCCATGTCAGTTTTTCCTCTTTCGGTTTCTCACCCACTGTAGAATTTGGTATAAAAAACGTATTTACACACGTTACTTTTCGAATGTAGCTTCTGAAAACATGCTTTTGTTATTGCTTATGTTTGATTCTCAAAGATGCTAACTGTCTATGGCACATGTATTACCAACCTAATTTGCTAATACTCCCTAAGTCCCATCAAGAACTTAAGTTGCTATCGCATAATACGTTCAGAAAAGTAATGCTTTCCACCTACAGGTCCCTCTGTATGTCATGGTCCTAAAAAGCCCTCTTTCTCTTGATTACGTATCTGCATGTGCCAGCGCGCTACTATGTTCAGTTATAGAATATATCTTAAAATAGAGCTTCTCTACTCAAATATACATCTTGTCCACATCCTCCTGCAGCTTTAGTCCTTTAATGAAGTCATACTACGATAACATTATATCTTTCTGAAAGAAGTTAACTTCTTACTTTAACGAAATCACAGACTCATTCATTAGAGCAACGAATAACAATGTACCTAATATGGTTCCCTGGTCGTTTCTTTCTCCATTTGTGCTTTCGCTATAATACATTCCTAACAACACTTTCAAACCAAAATAGTGAGAAAAAGCGAAATGCATGTATCTCCTTCACTTAAATCATATAATTTTCATCTGCAACTTGCCTGTTTTAAATTCCTCCTTCCCTTCGAAAGCGCTAAAATGTATCTTCATCCTATCTTGGTTTCTACAAACGTTTTAAAGTATTTAATATGCGATTTGTATTCGAAACGTTTTTTACGTATATTCTGTTCCACCATCTAAAATGAAGCAAAATAAATCCGTATACAAATCTACTGCTACATCTACTTGTCAGTTGTCTCACTAATGAAATAAATTGTAAGGCGATCAACCACACATTTAAAAGCTGCGAATTTAAAGTAAATATTGCACCATCACACACACAGTTTTGAAATCATTTTTTGCAAATATCCTAAAACTTTGGTTCACAGGATCAAAATTTAGTACTTTTACATCTAAACTTTGTTGTTTATTATTTATTTTCTGCTCGGGATATTTTTTATATGCCGACCGATAGAAGTACTGGATCCTGTTGTTGGTTCCAACTTTTGCGTAACGCCATTTCAAATATTTTTAAACCGACTGGTTGCGATAAAATTTTATCGCGTGCTGCATCTGTGTGCAGACGGCCGTTGCTGGGCGCCAGCGTGGCTGTCTAACAGGGCAGCCGGCAGCACAACAGCAGGGGCGGAGAGGCGCTCGCTCGTGAAATTCCTAATAATGGCCGCTAAGAGGTCGCCCGGGCGCTATTTACTGACAGCCACCGCCGCTGTCGATACATGAAGGCCCGCAGTTCGACTTATCGATACCAGCGCCGGCCTGCCGCGAAATTCACAGAAACTCAGCATCGTTATATCGGACAAATCTCTAAAACTATTAAATCTGGGATGAATGTACAGAAACTTTTTAATTTGTACAGAATGTTTGAGAGACTTTTCTGATAAGGTGATTTTTCTCATCAGTAAACTATTTATACGAGCTACTCTATTGTAAATCTAGAAATGGAACTGATAAGATGATTTTTCTTCATTTCTCGGCAATTTGTGTGTGTACTCTACAGCTCTTCTCATTCAGCAAACTATTGCATATAATTTCTGCGATTACTAGACAATCTGGATAATGCAGCTCTAAGAACAAGCGCTTCATTCCTGAAGCTACTACACTATGTGTTTAGAGTTTAGCGATTTGTTTGACATAATTCATAACTCTTTATTTTATTTGTACTGAAGGTAAATGATTCTTTCTTTTTGTGTAGTTCCACATCCATGATCGCCGTTTGCAAGAAGTTTCTGATACTCCACTACTTTGTCACCATCATTATTTGCATCAATACTGTTACAGATCTCTCATTATGTAAAGATTATATTTGCCTCTCGGAACGCAAGTCCACAAATGACTGAATCACTTCAGATGACGAGAGGGAGGTTCCCTTTCTTCTCTGAGCTGCAAGCAGTTGACGTCTTCGTGTCTCTGGCCTTACAGTCAGAAGTTCTATGTCAACTTGAGTGTTAGGTTACCAGACAAGCGATGACGAGGGTCTTATACGCCAAATCTGCTGCTGCAACTTATCAACATTGTCGAGGAGCAATGACGATGAAATGCCATATCTTCTTCTTTGATTGCACATCCAAATTCATCGACTGCTACGTCCAATTGCGTGAACTACTAGCGATTTATCATTTAGAGCTTATTTCCGTTCGTGAAATCTATTATCTTGATGCATAAATTGTTCTCGTGGCTGATTATGGAATCAGAAACTAAATCATTAATAGCATATTAATGTTGTATGAAGCTCCACAGTTAGGCTACGGAATGTATACAGTCAAGTGCAGTGTTGAGAGCGTTAATGCAATTAACTTTTCCCAGCTAGGTTTCGATTTCATTCCGTACCTATTCATATAAGACAGAAACACAATGGCACGCACTTCTAGTGATTAGATTATCAGAGATACTGCAGGAATCCTCAGCAGTTACATCACTGCCCTTGTTGTGAACAGGCAACCTGTGTGAAGAAAGTTACTACACAGTATTCTTTTTACTGTAAGCAATATATTTCTTCTTGTCTTTATCTTGTTAGTGAAACTTCTGTCCCGTTCTGCGGTCACAAACCTCGTGCACTATAAAGTGCGCAAAATTGTTGATGCGTTTTAAGGATATTACAAAACTTCATTACTTCTCTCCAGGGAAACCCTAGACTGGTATGAATTGCAGCAATTTCTTGAGTGTATTTTCTTGATTATTTAAGTACATTCCCGAATAGTTAAAATTTTCGCTCTGGTTCCTTGTGCCATGTATATAGAGATGCAGTAGACACTTACTCTGCTTCGCAGTTTACAGCTTTTACAACTTTTACCTTTTACCAAAACAAACAACGTCAAGGAAGTTAGATTTTACTCTGAAAATATTTCCTCAGTAAAAGTGCCTCATAACATAACAATAGCAAGCACACAACAAAATAACATTTTTAAGCATTTTATTTAAAACTAATATTTTCTTTCATTAAAATGAATAAATTCAACAAGATGCTTCTTGTTTAAAGATATTAAAAATGGGAGAACGCAACCGGTATATTTATTTTAATATAAATGTCTTGTTTGACATACTGGGTAGCTTCCAGTTGTAGGCTATTTGGAAAAATCTAAATTTCTCTTTAGATACAAGCAGGTCGAAAATATTTTACACATTTTCCTTATGTTTTCTACTCCGTACGAAATTCCTCGAATTAAAAGCTGCATTTAATGGACTCCGTTTTTTAATTATTATAGCGAAGCAAACAATAAACTAACAACAAAACTTTTCGCAATAGTAATTTCTTTATGTTTTCTAAGAAGGATATTTGTTGTTTATGTCAAAATATAAACATAATTAATTCGTTTCTAGGAGTTTCTGTAGATATCTTTTGAGAGTTTTAAACGTTTCACCGAAACATTGTCGCGATTACATAGCCTGCCTCTTTTATTTATTTAGATATTACATTCATCGTGCTACGTGGAACAAATGGTACATTAGTCTCGATGTGGCTGATTAATCCTTGCTTAATCCGAACGGATCCATGAATTACATTATAATAGGTCTCAGACACAATTGATTTGTCGCCGCTCAACTGATACTAGTGTTATGGTGGTAACTATTAAATCGGTAATTATTCTTATTAATTGTAGAGCAATTTATTTGCTTTCACAGTGACGATTCCACGAAAAACTCCTTGGTTGATGACGCACCAGTTGCTATTAATTTGTCTCAGAAGTCCCAAGAAATCATAATTATGAGTAATTAGTTAACATTCTGATCAGTGAGTGAAAATTCTGTAGATATCACATAATTCTCCTTAAATTTCAAGAATATCACTTAAAATCTATATGCTATCGGCAGTACGCCACATAAGTTGAAGTCCAAACAACTCAAATTCGGACAGAGTATAGTAGAAACTAACAGCGGAATGTTGCAACTTGCGACCCAACGAATTTATTAATTACGATCGTGCAATGAAAACCAAGCATCGTAATAGTGTTATGGTACACTCCCAATAGTTTTCCAAAAAAAATTAAAAAATCTGATTTCAAATATTAATGATTTTTGAGGAATCACAGACTTACAAATAACACTTCACCTAGCGTACACTTTCGACGTCTTCCGTAGTTCAGTGAATAACTGGGCTGATTATAAAAATTTGATATTCTGGTTTAAATTCATTGCAAAGACACATTTGTGTAAATACTTTTCCGCTATAAACACAAATTCCGTTAAGTTACGTGGAAATCGGAAAGTTACGGATCGCGTAAAGTGCACAGACGACTCCAATATACTTGAAAAAGCTCCGCGTCTCCACTGTTTGATGCTCTTGTTTTGCTAAAACTCTTTGTTGAAAACACATAGCTTGAACTGATCAAGATAGGTGGCTGTACTTTTCCAAGTATATTGGAACCCACTGTACACCTGCTGTTACTCATTACTTTTCAACTTTTTCGTATCACTATGAAAAACGTGTTTTCTGAAAAATAGTATCTCACAAATATGTGTTTTTCGAAAAATTTGCAACAAAGATTTGAGAAAATAGAAAAGTAATAGGATCTCAAAACCTAAACACGAGTGACTCCAGGTCAGTCGAAAACGCGCAGTTCAAGTCAAATATTCCTCAAAAACTATTGATTTGTGGACATCATATATATTGTAAATGTTATTTTTTAAATTATATGTCACTCTTCTTTGGTCCGAAAATGATCCAATTCCAGGATATTTGACCCTGATTTTGTCAAAAACTACTGAATTGTGAATTTTAAACATTTTACGAGACTCAATTTCCAGTGTTACTTGATTAACATAGTAAAATAAATTAAAATTAGCGAAACACAAGTTCCAGCATTTCCTCTTAAGACCTTAAAAGATAATTGTGTTTACTTGCGGCCGCTAGTAAAGTGAAGCTGTTACCGATACTGATTTGCAACCAGAGATGATAGTCCACACAGCTTTCAGCCAATCAGAGTAATCTGTAGAAATAAAATAGGCCAAAATATAACTCTTGCGATAAAATGTTGAGATATTTATAACCTAGTAAAAATGTTAATTTTAAGTCCTTACAACAATTTCTCGTTGACGTGTAGTTTTCGTGATAGCTAAAGAAAAACTGAAACAACACAAACAATGGAAAACATAGTAATCGTTACTAAAGACTTGTTGAATTAAAATAATTATGAAAATAAGTTTTAAATAATGGAAAAGGCTTGATATTGTTACGTAATTTTTTAAGAGACAATAAACGTTAACTCCGATGAAAAGTTGGCACTATTCCTTAACCAATTATCATTTGACGTGAACAATCCTGATTACTGTTACCGAGATGACGCTACTTCTTCTGTTATCTGTGTTATGACTCAGGACAAAAAAAATTACATACTTACCTTTATCAAAAATTTGCCTGACGCTAAAAAGAAAAGTAACACTTCATACTTTGCATTTTGCATATGTGTATAGTGTGGTGAAATGAGATTCCAGACACTGCTGTAACAACCAAAATTGAATGGAACTTCAGATCATGGAGTCTCAAAGCTTTCTGAGCAGCGTCGGTCTGCGTAACGTGACCAAACAACAACGACAGTGGCAGCAGCTGTTGACCGGAAGCCCCACGGGCCAGCTCTGCGGTCACGCATCGCCACAAAGCGTGCCGGATTGTAGGTACACTAATCTACAACACAGCTCAGCTGTGCTATTTATTTATTTATTTATTTGTCAATCTTGTTCCATGGATCCCTGCTAAGGAAGTACCTCTGGGATGTGAAACATGTCATTGTTGATGCATATACACATAATATGAGTCATATCATAGTAAATATATATATATACATATTGTACAAATACAAGAAATAATAATAAACTTACATTTTTGCAATTGAGTTTTGCAAATGTCATAATGAGTACAATTAATTATTTTCTTCAAATTCTTGAATGGAGTAGAAGGAGTTGCCAATAAGATAATCTCTAAGTTTTTGTTTAAATACATCTTTATTATCTGAAAGCTGTTTTATACGATTAGGTAGTTTATTAAACAGATGTGTCCCAGATTAATTAACTCCTCTTTGTACTAATGACAGAGATGTTTGTGTTTTATGCAAGTTATTTCTGTTTCTTGTATTGTAACTGTGTACCTGTGAATTAGGTGTAAACAGGTTAAAATTTTCTATGACAAAGCTCATGAGAGAATATATATGCTGAGAATACATTGTAAGAATATTGAATTTCTTAAAGAGTTGTCTGCAAGAAGTTCTTGGTTTTACCCTACACAGAACCTAATAGCTCTTTTCTGTGCTATGAAAACTTTTTTACTTTGTGAATAGTTTCCCCAAAGAATTATGCCATATGACATTACTGAATGAAAATATGAGGAGTACACCTGTTTCATTAATTCTAGATCTGCTGTTAGAGAAAGTGTTCGTATTGCGAAGGTGGCACTACTTAACTTTGTCAGTAGTGTAGTGATATGATCATGCCAACAGAGTTTCTGATCTATTTTAATACCAAGAACTTTTATACTCTCTGTTTCTAAGATTGTGTTGTTTTTATAGTTTATACATATATCTGGCTGTGCATAGTTTTTGTTTTAAACCTAATATAATGTGTTTTTTCAAAATTTAATTTTAATGAATTTGCCTTAAACCAATTTGCTACTACTGTACTTCATTTACATTAAATTCTCAGGTTAGTGTCATCTGCAAATAAAACACTCTTAACTTTGTCGGATAAATTTCCAGGAAGGTCATTGATGTATAACAGAAAGAGGAGGGGACCTAAGACAGAGCCTTGTGGAATTCCATGTTTTATTTTCTCCCAGTCTGATGAAGCATCTTTACTTATTTTAGAATCAAAAATTGAAACTTTTTGCATTTGGCTTTCAATGTATGATTTAAACCATTTACCTGCGGTCCCAAAAATACCATAGTATTCCTTTTTTTTTCAAAAGTAATTCATGATTTACACAGTCAAATGCTTTTGCAAGATCACAAAATACTCCTACAGGATTCATTTTATTATTCAGTTCCTCAAATGTGTTATTTAAAAATGAATATATAGCCATTTCTATGGATGATCCTTTTTTGAACCCAAATTGTGAATTAGTGAGGATATTATAGTGTGTAACATGTTTTATTACTCTACTATACATGACTTTTTCAAAAACCTTTGAGAATGTTGAAAGTAATGAAATGGGACGATAGTTGTCTACACATGTAACTTCTCCTTTTTTAAATAATGGTTTTACAACAGCATATTTTAGTCTATCGGGAAAAACACCTTGTATTAAGGATTCATTACAAATGTGAGCAAGTACATGACTGATACAGTCTGAACATCTTTTCAGTAATTTACTTGAAATATTGTCATAGCTGGAAGAATTTTTATGTTTTAATTGTTTAATGAGTTTATTTATTTCTGAGACTGTTACTGGTGGCAATTTCATCTCCACAAAGCTATTTGGGAAAGCAGTCTCAAGAAGCCTTAGAGCACTATGTGGGGATTGCTTTTATATGCCTAATTTATCTACTACTGACGTAAAATGTTTGTTAAATATTTCACAAACTTCCCCTACTTCGCTATACACATATCCATTTTGTTCTATTTTTATGTCTTTAGAGTGATTTACAGTTTTTCCTGTTTCAGTCTTTATTATATTCCATATTTTTCTCATTTTATTGTCTGAATTTTCAATTTTCGTCGATATGTACCTGTTCTTGGCCTTCCTTATTACATTTCTTAGTATTTTAGAATAAAGTTTATAGTGAACTCTCAGCGCATAGTTATCTGATTCTCTCATTTTTAAATAAAGGTCCCTCTTTGTTTTACTAGAGATTCTAATACCCTTTGTTATCCATCCCATGCCCAGTTCATTGTTTGGAGTGTTGAGAATTTTCCTTTTTTTTTGAAACTACCTTCAAAAAGTGTTAGAAATATATTCAGAAAGGAATCAAATTTCGCATTAACGCCCTGCGCATTATATACTTCTAACCAGTTTTCATGGTTTAAGGTATTTATGAAGTGTTTTATATTATTTTCACTAATATTTCTTCTATAAACCCAGCTTTTCTTTATCTGTTTAACAGTGTTCCTGGACTCGATACATAATAGCTGGGCATCATGATCTGAGATACCATTTATGACTGGAAGTATGCTGTAATTACTGCACTGAGAAATATCCATAAAAAAATTATCAATTGCAGTCCTGCTATTAGTTTGTATTCTTGTAGAAAATTTACAAGTGCTGTTAAGTTAAAAGACAACATCAAGGCTTCCATATCTAATCTATCATTGCTGTGATTCAGAACGTCAACATTGAAATTTCCACATAGTACTATTTGTTTGCTATTTGTAAAACTTAGTAGCAAAGACTCTAAATGAGATAAAAACAGTCTGAAATTACCTGAGGGGGCCCTGTAAATTGCTATCACTATCAGCTCTTCCTTATCATATTCTAGTTTAGTAACACAACATTCAAAGTGTTGTTCTATACAATACTTACTTACAACTACACTACTGCATTCAATATTATTTTTAACATTAATGGCAACTCCCCTTTCTCCATTTTACATCTGCAGAAATGAGAGCTTAATTTATAATTTGGGATGGACAGCTGAGATATTCCTGTATCAGACAAATGATGCTCAGATATACACAAAACGTCTACATTAAAATTTCTGGAATTTTGAATCTCTTCTAGGCTTAAGGTAATGTCATCAGTTTTACTAAATATTCCTCTTATATTTCGGTGGAAAATACTGGTCTGAACACTTTGACGCAATGACTTTGAATTGTTTATTTTATTATTACATACTGGTATATCAGTTGGAATTTTTAATTTCAACAAATTATGATCATCAGAGACATTAATTTCCTTTAGACATCTTAATAAATCTATTTTATTTACCCTAAAAAAGGCCGTGACTTAACACCATTTATCACAGGAATACCTCTTTCACTCACCTGGCATCCTCTGACCTCATCAGCAATAAGAAGTGAAATCTTCCTCTTACCTCTGACATTCAGATGGAGTCCATGGCGAGTATAACTGTCCCTACCAATGCAGGCCACATCAATCAAACCAATGTGTGAATTAGCCGGCTGCCAGAGAACCCTTTCTAAGGATGCATTTGTACGCCTGATGTTATGCCACATCCAGGGTTTATCGTAACGCTCAAGCAAACCAACAAATCTCACACTTGTCTGACGTGTGTTCCTGGAAATGTGGGCAATGTCTCCCTCAATTGAATAATTGAGGTCTTTATCAAGGCTATTTCCTGGTCCCCCAACAATTACAACACAATCCTCATCTGAAAAATCTTTAACTAGGTCTTTCACATTTGCTACCACACTTCCAAGATCTGCATTTGGTTTGAAAATACTGCAGACTTCATAATCTGGCCCCAAGTCAGACTGAACCATCTCACTGATTCCCCTCCCGTGACTGCTCCCAAGTAACAGTACCTTCCTGCGTTTACTTTTAGATACACCCTGAAAACTTTTCCCTTTTACTTTGCAAGAACACAGATCGTTCAGTCCAACCTGACGGTCCTCAGAATCACCATCTAGATCCTCCAATGGCCGAAACACATTGGATGTCTCCAGCTTGAAACCATCAGACAGACAGCGTCTTCTACCTCTCCTGCCAGAGCTGACTTCCTTCCATTCACTGTTCCGCCTATGCCTATACATGTGAGTGCTCATCTAAACAAGATCATATTGTCACAACTAAATTTCGATTATTTCTACTGGTCAAAGTCCTTAGTCTGAGCCATATAAATTTAAAATCAATAATATACTCTCTTCCACACAGAGAGTCAAAACAAATCTTGTTTTCAAAATAAAGTACATATAAGGGATAAACTTACATCTTAAACAAATTTTTCAGCTGTAATTGATTAATTTCAAAACCAAGTATTTGGATATACTTTAAAGTGAGAACATAATAGCTTGTTATCTTCTGCTTTAGAAATTTCTGCTTGTTTTATTTGAGGGTTGTCTCTTTAAAAACGTTCAGAGCATAAAATGGTTTTCGCTAATAGTTTTTTAATGTCATTACAATTTATAAACGATACGATGACCTTCATGTTTGCTTTGGAGGGAGATGCAGGACTACTTTTACCCTCCACTCAAGTCCATATCAACTTTCTTTCCCTTAAAACAAGTACTATTTTTTGACGTCGAGAGATGATTGCTCAAAATTACATGTTTTAGTTTTTCAAAGAAAATTCATTATTTATCATCGGAACTAGTGTTTTTGTTATCAACGATATGGCTCTAAATAGCATAGACTACAGCGGGCTGGCCTGTATGTGTAGGGGTTTTGCTCGTTTGAGTCCTCAACCGAGAGTGGTGGGTGGACGGTTAACGCTCTGGCCTCGCATTCGGGAGGACGACGGTTCGAATACCCGTCCGGGCATCATGATTTGGGTTTTCCGTGGTTTCCCTAAATCACTCCAGGCGAATGCCGGGATGCTTCCATCAAAAGGCCATGGCCGAATTCCTTCCCGTTCCATGTACTCAGTCCCATCACGCCTCTAATAACCTGGACGTTGACGAGGCGTAAAGCCATAATTAAAAAAAAGTATCCTCGAGGAGTAATAATACACAAAAAGAAGGGTTAGCCAATACACGCGTGGGCTGACTAAATGTATTTTTTTAGACTTACGTGTTACATTTAAAATAATAAATAAATCGGATTCGATGACTTTCGTCTTCAAAATCCTTATCTATCCACCTATGTTTTGGTTTACGCAGTTACTACGTGTTTATAAGTGGTCTCGTACGATGATACCGCGTAAACAGGAGACAGATGTGTTAGAACTCAAGCAGCCACAAGCAGCGAAGCGTTAATATTGTTCTGAAACTGATAAAAGTTTTTTTTTATATTTTAAAGCGCATAATGGCACACAGTAAATTTCGTACGCCGAGCTTGTTGGGTGACGTTTGGGCCTGTCATACGGGAAGATGCGGGTCGATTCACGGTCCAGCCATCCAGATTTAGGTTACCATGGTCTCATGAAATCACACCAACGAAACGTCTGGATGGTTCGCTTGGAAAGGCATGGCTGAATTTCGTCCGAATCCTTGCCATCGTTTTCTCCCCTTATGTAACGAGCTCAAATAGCGTTTATGGAAAGCAGCTAATGGCGCGTTGGTTTATCCATTGCGTCGCGTTGTTATTAGTGTGTGGTGCGGGGTGGTCCCTCGGTACGCCGTGTAGCCGCAGTGCAGACTGGTTGCAGGGTGCGCGCGCGCACACAGATTCAAATATTAAGCCTCACTGCGGCGGGACACTCACAAACACCACTCACGGCCCCACAATCCATTACACTGCGTGGTAACTGCAGAGCCAAGAATTTCAATTAAATGACCCCATAAAAACTAAAATTAAGTAACACTTACACAAACGCAGTTTAGCAAAATACTGATGTTACCGATGAATTGTTGTCCGGCGCCTGACAAGGAGACCGAGCGTGTGGGTGAGGGCTAACGTTCTAGCCTCGGATTCGGGAGGACGCGTGTTCGCGTCCACGTCCGACCACCAATATTTCGCTTTTCCATAGACTCCCCAATAACTCCATCTGCATCTACTTCCACACTCTGCAAATATTTTGGTTGGCAGAGGGTACTTTGCACCGAAACTAACTCTGGGCATTCCAATCTCGAGTAGTCCGAGTAAGTAAGAAGACATATAAGCAACAGTACGGCATCTTATTTTCTGATCTTATCTTTTCTGTAATTTGTGACCTAAACAGGTTGGTGGGCGGAATATTTCATTGTACTCGTAAATGGAATAAGAATTTCGCATATTCGCCAACAAATTCAGACGAAAGCGACAACGTCTGTCTGCCACACAAACCTAGACCAATCTATGTATCATTTCTGTGACGCTTTTGTAAGGGCTGTAGCAAGCAGTAACGAATCCAGC
This sequence comes from Vandiemenella viatica, assembly GCA_031002005.1. NCBI lineage: Eukaryota > Metazoa > Arthropoda > Insecta > Orthoptera > Morabidae > Vandiemenella > Vandiemenella viatica. The sequence goes on from JARYHS010008074.1 coordinate 233,040,469, forward strand.
GGTTCTTCTCTAACGCGTCAGTCAATCCCTTGCGATAAGGATCTCAAATTCCATGACGGTAATCCAAATGTGGACACACGAGAGTTTTATAAGCTGTTACCTTTGTATCAGCGTATCAGTTCTTGAAAATATACCCATGAATCTTAACCCAGAATTAGCTTTGCCCACAATGGAAGTTATGTGCTGGTCCCATTTCGTGTTGATTTGTACTACAACCCCAAAATACTTCACAGAATAAACCGTGTCAACAACTGAGTTGTTTACTTTGACTCATGAGCAAACGGATTCTTCTTGATAGTTGCAGTTCCTCCAAAAGGCCATGGTCGAATTCCTCCCCCTCCTGCCTTCTTTTCAGGCTCTAATCACCTCGACATCGACGAGGCCTAAAGCCGAAAACAAAACGAAAAGAGAAGAAATTTCCGTTAACGGTCCTTGGACAATATGGTACACGAGTGAGAGTGCACGATTAGAAATCACCAAATTGGTATCAGGTTTATTCATTACACCTCCGCAGTGTGGATGGAAAGCAGAAGTACACACCAGTCTTGGTCGTGATTTGGCAGACGTTAAACTTGGTTTACTCTCCTGCTGTTTTTCGGAAGAGTAGACTTGAACATGGCAGCACCTGGTTTCAAGCTCTCCCATCACTCATCTTAATATATACTCGTAACTCAACGCAGCAAGGAACACGTAATTAGTCAGAAAATTGGACAGATACATCACGATCATTGTAGAAAGCACATCTATTTCCAACCGAACCCCTGCAGTGTGTGTATGCCGACCAGGCTTTCTGGCCTACTGTCCAACCCACTTCTGACCCACCCCGTCGACACGGAGAGGCGCTCAGTGCACTTGACCCTGACATCAACCAGCAAGAGCTATATAAGGGCGCCCAGTCCAGGAGCTCGACACTTCGTCCGAAGATAAACTCGGGGAGCGACTTCGAAACGTCGCATCAAATTCACGCGCTCCCCCGGTTCGAGAGCCCAGAACATTTTATACAATAATGGAGTTGTTACCCCTTTGCCTTATCCAACTACTTAATAGCTAATGGTGGATCATTAGTGCACTGATAACAGGAAATCACTCAATGCCAGTAATTAGAATGACTGGCCAACATGTCAGGCTTTAGGTCTGAATCTGGAACTGTTAAAGCTCTCGCGGCAAAATTTTGCCTCTTTTTAAAGCACGAGGTCAGATTTCTTTGTGAATTACGTTAACTAATATCAGTCAGTAAATCCACGAGTGATGATACAGTCACATCGTTACTACTGCTACATAAACTTCTTAGCAGCTATGAAGAGCACAGACACATCCAGGATTATGAATTTGTCATGACACTGCGAAAAAGAGCACGATATGAGTTTCAACATAGTTCGCCAGTCGTGTTGTTCCTTAGACTACCAGTGCTACCGTGTGAGGCTCTTACTCATTGGAGGTGGTTTCTGTAACTACTTAAACAGTATCCAAAGAAGTATCGGCCAACAGATCACTTCCTTAAAATACCAAATATTAATTTTCTTTCTTACCGCAAGAATTTGTATTTACGAGGGACGAACAAATTCAAAAGAGACTTTTTAAATCTATGCAGCTATTGTAACATACATTATTGTGGCAATAACTTGTACTTGGTATGAACGTGTCAATATGGCAGAACCTATACCTTGTTTCTGCAGTTTTTATTTACTTTTTATCACCACGAATGACCAATAGTTTCATTTGTCTATTGCGCAACCCATAATTGTTAGAGGGAAAGGTTGTCATAATAGTGACGGAGAGTAGTGGGTGAGCGGTGACGTTGAGCCTGGTATTCTGGCATCCTCACCCAGATTTCTCTTCTGCACGGTTTATCAGAATAACTCCAGGCAAACAAAGGTATTGCTCCTTCAGAATACCTTGGACGATTTCCTTCCCGATCCTTGTCCCCACTCCTCTGATGATCTCGATGTCGACAAAGCTTAAAGGCCGAAGCAAAAATCGTAGTAGTCTTTTGAAATCCTATTAATTACATCGATATTCTGACTAAACAACGAAATGTCAACACTGCTTAATACTACGAATTCTTAGGCAAGGTTAGAGTGAACTATTGGATCAAAATACACAAGATTCCGATCTACGGAATCCATATTCTGCTCAATAACGCTCGTCCAGACACTGGGCACAGGTAGTCTCCTGGAGTCTGGATCCACTTCAAAAACTTTCATTTATTAATACTGAATGTTTTTTACAAATAGATAAAATGATTATACGCGAAAGTTTAATAGCTAGATTTGATGACAGTCCACAGTATGTCGGGTCAGTCGATGTGGAGCCTCCAGGCCACTGACATGAACTCCAACTGTGATACGACTTCGTATGCGCACTGCAGTCACAGGTGTCGCATTGCTGGAACCACATTTTTACGAATTGTAGTCACACCTTTCTGATTCGGGATGAAGATAACATAAAATCCTTCAGTCTGCAATGTTGTATCTTAAATAAAGTTCACATTGCTAGCTGGGCGTTCATCCCAGTATTTTGTTTATTCAGTATTGCTATCAAAGGGTATGGAGGTTTGAGGCACCAAACAATGTTAGTTTGTGTATTTCTAAGCGCATTGATTAAAGGTCATGCAGAGCGCGTGAAAAAGTAAGCTTGCATAGTAATCGGTCTTTTTCGGTATATGTACCTTAGATTCTTTTATTACTAGATTTTGGGAACACTGTTCTCTAAGACATTGATGCAGTGGTCAAGATTGGACAAAATTTTCCAACAGAAGAGCAGAATATTCAAGTTTAATAGACAACAGCAAGTGCAGTAGAATGTAGCGTATTTGCAACTTCATGCCAATGACGTACCACTAAGATGTGTGGGAAGCTTACATTTGAATTCAAAATCCTGATAGCTATTGAGTTCTACTCCGTTAGTGATTTTATTATCTGCATTACTAATCTGATTCAGATTATTCTTACATTTGTGTACTCATATCCTCGTTGTCATCTTTGGATTAGTGAGATTTCATATATTCTTTGTCATTCAGTCCTTGATGGTCCTGAAGATATTCTCACGAATGACCAAGGATTGGAACTAATTATTGTCATTTTCGTGGATAAAGATAGAATTTTGTAGAAGTATTTATCGCAAGATATTCACCTGAAGTCATTCTGATGATTTCTGATCACATAGCTCGTATATACATTATCGGCGTGTGTTTCTTGAACATAATTACACGAGCTGATCAGACTTGAAAGAAACTATTCAATCCATCTGCTATTAATGCCTATACGGGGTTTGCCTCCCCCTCCCCCCCTCTCCCAGCTAAAGGCCGGCTGCTGGAGAATCACAAAGACTCTTTTCAGCCTAACTATTTTTTAACCTACGGGGATGGAAGTCGGCCGTGGCCTTGTAGGGAACCATCCCAGCATTCGCCTGGAGTGACTAAGGGAAACCACGGAACATCCTAGTCAGCATGGCCGAACGGGGTTTGACACCCGTGATCCCGAATGATAGGTAGGAGGGTGATTTTGTCCTCCTCCTATCTCGGTGACCTATACGAGATAAGGTGTAGCTATTTGTATTTTTATCTCAAGTAAAATGACTGCAAGTAACATTGCAAAATAATAAATATTGTAAATAACGTATTGGACGTAAATTGTGTGAAATGTTCATTATAACATTCTAATATTCGTTAGTATTTAGTGTTTGTTATTTTCTTGTGAGGTTATCTAAATCGAAATTTTGACTTTTGTATTTGTAAAAAAAAATTTGTATTCAATGATTTTTTTTTTTTATGATAGCGTCCAGTTTTAATTTATGAACATTCACCGAGCTCCTACTTTGTTATTCGTGCGAGATAATGCTTTCAAGGGTAAACATACCTTAAGTATGAAAAATGCGTTCTGTTGCTGTTTACAAGTGCTTTTAACGCCAAAAAGAATAAAATAGTATGAAATTTCGATTGTGTTACTGTGTGTGGATGAACAGTTCGTTTGAGTTTGTGAACGGGTTGGCCGCCGCCATGTGTGAGCCGTGTCGGACACGCAGCTCGTTAGTCGAGACAAGCGGTCCAGCCAGGCCGTGTCCCGCTGCATTATTAACACACTCACCTGTGGCACTCCACTCGCAGTCGCACGGCACGGCATCCAGCTCAAACAACTACTCAGCCACTTGCGGGAACAAACAGAACTCTACTGTCAATTCACATGTGTGATTTTCTCTCCATTCAAAATAAAAAATAAAAACAGGGAAAAGGCAGCAGGCTGTGCCAAGCCAAGGATGTTAGCTTTACATATGAATTTGCTTCTTAGTTGAGCGGATTTATTGATGGTTAGCTGTGGAGTACATAACTATCCTAAGAAAAGTATGGTACGAGTTGTAAGGTTTTTGCAGAAAAGTTTAAGTTTATAGTTAAATTAATTCATAAAATAACGCCAATACAACTGTATAATGTAGGTTTATTGCCGTACGCGTTTCGCCTCTCCTCGAGGCATCATCAGCGACGAATCTAAAAAATAGATTCGTCGCTGATGATGCCTCGAGGAGAGGCGAAACGCGTACGGCAATAAACCTACATTATACAGTTGTATAGGCGTTATTTTATGAATTAATTTACTCAGCAACTGCGGAAAAATGGCCTTCAACAACATTGCATTAAAGTTAAATGTATTGGTCTATTGCCAGGAAGAGCAGAACATTTGTGGTGGACTGGCTACTTTTTTTTTTTGTTGTGCCACTCATTTGCTTTCTCCAATCCCCTTGTCACAGCAAGGTCAGTTACCCTAGCCACTAATGCAAGAGCTTGGCTTCCTGTAAACCTCGATTGAACTTAACCATCCGTCTCGTCGTCTAAGCCGGTTGTTTCCTACCTGTATCTACTGTAGCGCTGCGTGGCCTGTATCGGCGGAGACTGCTTTCAACTTCGGACGCCGCTCCCAACCGCTCCCAACGCCTCTCATTTTTGCCGCAAAAGCTAGCAGATACGGCGCGTCTCGACCCATCGCCAGGCGGTAGAAGATAAAAGGCGCGTCCTGCCTACACGCGCCGTAGGAACGGACCTTTAATGCGGTCGTCCTGTGCTGACGTCTTCACCGTTTGGGTTCAGATACTGACTTATTGCATTAATAATCGGGTCATCACCTCTTGAGCTTACACATTATTTGTACCTCAACTGTTTACAGATGCTGTCGCAACTGATCTAGCTGGCTATAGTGCTTTGTTAAATCCTATACGTCTCCCAATAATTCCCAAAACCTCGGTTCAACAAGGACTGGTGGTGTGAGACGGTCTCAGTCCATCTTCTTGCTGTTCTTCCTACATCGTTCATGGCTCTGGGATATAGTCCCCTATCAAAACTGCAAGGCAGCAGCTTCCTCTAATTTAATAATGATTTCATAATTTTCTAAAACGATATATTACTCCTAGTGCCGAATTCTCAGTATCATACTATGGGAAAATCAGTCTAAGGTGCTCTTCCTATGCAGCGTCAGCCGTCGGCGGCTGACGCTCGAGAGAGCGGCTAATGACTGCTTCATTGGATAGTAGGGTCCGACCGAAGGTTCGGCTTCGGCTTTGGCTTCGGCCACCTTCGGCCAAAAAAAGCTCCTTCGGTCGCACATTCGGCTTCGGCCAAATTCAGCCGAATGTTTGGCCGAAGCCGAAGTTTTACATCCAGTCCCTGAAAATGAACCAACTTTTACGAATACCGTCAACGTAGGGCGCCAACAGACGATAGCAAAGATAAAGAACCATATGGAAAACATCATAAAAATCAGTGGGAAGTATATTGTGAAGCCAGTTTTAAATACCAAAGCTTGATTATTATTATTTTTAAATCACAGATCTTACAAAAGAAGTTTAACAGTCTACTTTACGCGATATCGTAGAAAAAAAGTAGCGCCACCATGGCTCGATAATCATCCGATTTCTTTGCAGATTAATGTATTACGTATGGATCTGGTCATTGTAAACATGTTTCCGTACAACCTCGTTGAAGGAGAAGGACTTCGCAGACTTAATTTTACTGATCCTCAAACTCGACCCTAGTACAGACAAAAGTGAGAGAAATATTTTAGTTAGTCTTTAATGCCAGCTACGTACGAAAAGGTAAACAGTAAAGTTGCATTGATTTTAGAAAAAGGCTGAATGGATCAGTTTTACCACGAAGATATGAAGTGATCAAGCAAACACTTTTTTGAGTGTCACGGCACGTGGCGTTTCCAAAGGTTCCAAAATAAAAAAAAAATTAAATTGGCTGTTAGTGCTTTGGAAGATCATACAAGGCAATATATTGCACAAAAAATCACTGAAACTGTTACCAAATACAATTCAAGAGAAAATATCCATACGGGTATACGTAATAATACTTCAAATATGAATGCAACCATCCGCTATGGAAACTTCTGTTTTATTGGTTGTGCTGCTCACACTCTACAGCTCATGATTCACAAAGTAATTTTTAAAAATATTGCTATAATAGAAATAGTGAAAAAGTGTTGTAAAACGTAAGAAGAGTGAACAAGCCACTCGATATCTTAATTAATAGAACAGAAAAATACAGTAAATCTGTATATGTTAGAACGTGGTGGAATATAAATTCCAACTGCAGAAGAATGGATACAAATGAACAATTTTATAACTGTGCTGAAGTGTATTTAGGAAGCAACAACTAATATTTTTAGCGATTTATCAACAGTATCTTTAATTATATCAATCATTGACATCTTAAACTCAAAACTTGCTCAGAAGGATGAAGGCTGATCTTATAATACTGCTCAAAAGCCGCTTGTGTGGGTCTGTTAACAGGAGATCTGCTTTCGCAAGAAAAACCTTACGGTTGTTGATTGCCGCTCTAATCGATCCACGTTTAAAATTAAGTATTTGACTAGCGACGAAATTGTAAATACGAAGACTGATATTTTGTCATTTCTACGTCAAAACTGTGCACTGACAATAACAAATAAAACGGGTCATTTGGAGCGATTAAATCTTATTTTATTAGTGCCTATGTACTTTTTGTTTTGGTTATATTAAGTACATTTTTAATTAATCTGTATACGTGAAACTACTTTAAAAATATTGGTATTGATTCGGTTTTAACTGAAAATTTAATATGTGATACTAATTTATACAGCAGAATATCGTATTTTAAATTAATGCTATGTAAAAAGGTTGAAATTTATTTTTATTGTTGTTAAAAAACGATGGCATTACTATACATAAGCTAACATGTATTTGATTTACCAAAACTGATTAATTTAATGTACGGGACAAATTATTCTGATTTGATTTGGCTGTCACTGTTAAATTTTATAGTTTCTTTTTATTATTGCTAAATAAAAATAACTGCATTTATTTTTGCTAAATTGCATTGCTCAGAACCTGGTTTGGTACTATTTTATTTTATTCTAATAAATAAATATTAAAAACTTTGTTTACAATTATTGGAAAGGTGCAATTTATATAAAAAATGCCACATATAAAACAAAATAACAGTTCATTTTTTGCATTTCATATATACTTTATGTTAGTGTTCTAAGATATATAATTATTTTTGAACCTTCGGCTTCGGCTTCGGCCGAAGGTTATCCCAAGAGCCGAACATTCGGCTTCGGCCGAAAAATGACCTTCGGTCGGACACTAATGGAAAGCAACGGGAGCGCTTCCTATGAAGCGGCGGCGACCCGCGTTCTCGGAAACGGCCGCCTGAAGGTCGATCCACACTAGACCGCACCGAGTCCGCACCGTCACTGCGCCGTCACTTTTCTTGTTGTTGGCGCTCACTCGATTGAAGTGAGTTCAAACAACACCGCATGTCGGTCGACACTCGGCCGTGTCGTCATTACTTTGGTTTACTTGTTGACGGTGCGGCCGGTGTCTGGCTGGTCGATATGGAGAAGAGTATAGAAAAAGTTTGGAAATTTCCGGTCCTTTACGACTAAATTTTGTTTTAACGTTACTGATTGCTTTAGAAAAGTATATTTTTTCAGCCTCACTTCAGGTTCATCAAATGTTCGTAAAATGTAGGTAGAGTACTTGCAAGTTCGCATTAACAAATCAAAGCTTTGCCAGAGGTGAAGGTCGATTTTAAGGTCTGTAAAAAATGCATCCGATACTTGGATTTTGAACCGGAGACCTTCCATACCCGAATCAGACGCCGCAAGCATGTGAATCTAGAAGTACTGAAAAATGTGTATTCAATAATATAAAAGTATATTTGTGTTTTGAGATAGCAAAAATATATTATATAGAAAATTATGTACGTTTATTATGTCTGAATATTTATTATTGATTACATCCAGCTTTGTCTCTCGACTCAGATGGTTATGGCATACGATTGGGGTACTGGAAATCCCTGGTTCAAATCCCCGTCTCAGCTGTAATTTTTATGGATCTTAAACTTGCTCTCTGTTAAAGTTTTGATTTGTTAATGCTAAGATGCCAGGACGCTCCGTTGTTCGAATTTCTAGTTAATCTGTAGGTCTTCTTTTCAAATTAAGTGCGAAGAATAGAGGGTTACTGCGCGGCTGATAAGAAACTGTGTGTCTTGAATTTTTAGATCACATGAAATTATTATTATTTTACAGAATCTTTGCAGTCTGTATTTAAATTAAAATGTATAATAAACTTATTATTTTTTGTTAAAAAAATATTGAGTGAATTGAAAGTAACTTGAACCAAAATAAGCACGTTAAATGTGAAGTGAGTGACGCTTGTTAATGATCCAAGATTTTTGGTTGGTATTGTTCATTTTTGTTTATTCTATAAAGAGATGTGTGTTTTTTTTTCAGAGATGCATTTATAAGTGAATTATGCAAGCTGCAGGCAACAACAATCGAATGATCAGTTGTTTCCGGCTTTATACCGATCTCCTAACATTAAAAGAAACATCAAATGTAGTTCGCTAATGACCTTCCAGTACCAGGACCGCTGGGCGACCGCCGCGCCATAGGAAGCGTCCACTGCGCGGCTGACGCCCAGAGTCAGTCGCTGGGGAGTCAGCCACTGGCGAGTCAGCCGCTGGCGTTTGACGCTACATAGGAAGCCCACAGGCTGAGCACTTAGAATTTAAAAATAAAGTAGTCATTTGATACGTCGTGTACCTTGGGATTCATAAACTATGAATGAATTTAGTTTTTCCACTTGTCGTCATGTTGTCTTTGCTAAAGCCACCGACCAAAATGTATGTCGCCTAGATCCAACGATTAAGCGTACCTACTCGTACTAGTGTCCTGCAGTTTGCGAAGACTCTGCTGACTCGTTTTCCATTCCGTTCACTGTTTCTCCTGCGGTTGATAGTTGTAACTTTTATCCGAAGTTGTTCTTGAGAGACCTCTCGTCAGAGTCGCCTCCTTCGACGTATTGTTGGGTCTGCGTGATTTCTTTAAATTCGCTTCCGGAACAGTTCATTGCACAACTCACCAATGAGTTTCAGAGTAAACCCGGCAGGATTGGTACTGAGCTAGGTGAGGCGTGTATCTATTACGGCTCCCGGAAACATGAACTTGGTTTGAGAGACTTTCACCGCAAATATTGGAACACGATAAAATGGAAACATGAACTGGGCCACCACCACAAGTGACGCTTTTGGTCGCAGCCAACGCAGAATTTATTACTTTTCCGACAAATTTTAACTCACTGAAATTGGTTTTGATGGGTCTTTCTGGATTTTTAGAGAAGCTTCCTTTGCAACGGTAAACGATTTCAACATTTTTACTTGAATTTTTCGACAAGTATAGGATGCCATTGCGTTAACTTCTATTCAAATTTAAAACCAGACGACTCCATCATAAGCGCACGACACTACAACTGCACTAAATAGACAAATCTTCTGTTAGAGTAACAACTAGTATTCCAGCTTCAATCGATCAGATATTATGCTGGTAGTAAGTTTCCAGACGCAGAGTAACAAACCCAAAATGGCGTCGCATCCCCTAAGTGTCATAATCCATAGTTGGCGTAACATAGTTTTTTAATCGTTCGGCTATCCAGTAATATAATTATTACAGATTTTGGTTACTTGTGTAGTTCTGATAAACGGTGGAAAACCTCAATAAATCTCCTTGCTCTAAGTATTCTGCAGGAAAATTATGGAAAAATCCCACGTTAACTCTTAAAAAATATATATTTCACTAACACAATAACACGAGTTAATTAACGCTAAAAAATGAAGCTGACTTCAGTAAAAATAAGATAAGTATTTAGTCTCAATCGTCATATTTTTCTAGACTCACAAACTTTGTTTACAAACATATCCGGTATAATAAACATACTTCAGTCATTCAGATAACTGCGGCGGTTCGTTTAAAGCCGTAATAAATAAATATCGAACACGCGTATCACAGAGTTCCGTAGCTATTATTATTATAGTGTCAGCTTAAGATCACGACATGGTGAATGTATTACTGAGCATATATCTTTGGATTTTCGATCATCAGTTTTAGAGTACATTATGGTTAAGCTGAAATGCAGTCTGGACCAGAATCACAATTATCAGTCCGTATTACATCATACGGCACATTTAGTTTTAATAATAAACAAAGTTGCTACCACTTTTTCCGTCATAAAAACGTCGTTACATCATACAGGTAGTACTGGTTCTCCAGCTGTTTTGTTAATAAATGCGAAATGTGAAAATCTTGGTAAAAAAAAATTAAAAAATCTATGAATTTATTCCAAAACGAAATTTGTTGAACGTCTTTTGAAAATTGCACCATCAGAATGTTTCCAGATTGTTCAGTCAGATTGGTGGGAAATTAAAAAGGGAGAAGACACATTTTTAGGAATTCCTGGTACTCTTATCTTTTTAAACAAACAATTAAGTAAAAGAAAATGTATCTAGGCAACACTGATTGTCCTTTTGAATTATTATCCAGTGGCACCACATCCGATGGAGTAGGTGAACAAAAGTATTTTTCTGTTGATATGATTGGGGTGTTAACCGACGATTGAACATTCCAGTCACCGCTTATCTTTTTCCTTTATTTTTGGTCTGGCTTTAACGCACTGTCAACGTTGAAGACATTAGAAGCGAATAGAAGAATGGCGGCAAGGAATGGGAAGCAATTTGGTCATGAACTTTTGAGGGAACTATACCAGCATTCTCCTGTCATTTGGAGAAACCATGTAAAACCGAAATCTGAATGGCCGGTGGGGATTCTAACCCACGTCCTCCCGAATGGTCTCACCCGTCACGCTCGGTCTGCATGTTTTCGCTATCACTCCACACCGAGCGTGGTGGGTGAACCGTTATCGTTCTGGCCTCGCATTCGGGAGGGCGCGGGTTCGAATCCCCGTCCGGGCATCCAGGTTTGGGTTTTCCATGGTTTCCCCAAATCACTCCAGGCGAATGTCAGGATGGTTCCTACAAAAAGCAATGGCCAAATTCCTTCCTGTTCCTTGTCCTCAATCCCATCCCGCTTCTAATGACCTCGACGTCGACTAGGTGTAAAGCCATAAAAAAAGCTATCAATCAACGCGTGATGGCGGCCGTTCTTGACGTAAATACATGTACCACCTTACGTCCAAATCCGACGGCTCTTAGGTGCCTCACTTTTTTATTTGTATGTATTTGTACCATTAACTCTAAAATTTCTATATTTCGACAAGAGCTCATAAATGAATTCCACTACAGCCAAACTTATAAGATGCAAGGTTCTTTCGGAATGATATAGGGAACTGTCTATTAACTTTTGGTTACGATGGTGGACAAATGTAGGGCCCAAAAGAACTATCCGGAATAAATTTGCCACCGACTTACTCTTTGCTCACAGTATCCAGTGAAGGTGAAATGTTGTACGGTTACCCTGAGCCAGCGATGGTGTTTGTAAACAAGGGGGCTGGACGGGCGCTGGCGGCCCGGGCCTAGGTGTGACGTCACGGGCTGGCAGAGTGCCAAGTGGAGGCTGCAGCAGCACTCGACCAGCAATCGATAGTCGAGAAGGGACTCTGCAGCCTCCAGGGAACAAAGAACAAACCGGCTTCTATTTGGAAAAAACTTTCTGCTTCCGTCGGCGAATTTTTCATTACTGCTTGATATTTAGACTAGGAAGAGGCAACTCCCAACTGTCTTAATTTTTTAGTTATCTTCACTAATGCCTATATACAGCAAAAATTGATAGTGAAATCCAATTTCTGGAGAGCAAATCAAACATTAAATATTCCGTATACGTACAGCACGAAAACCAACAAAAAGGGAATTCGTACCGTTCTTTACACCAAAACACAAAGTAATACGTTTTTTTTTTCTAGTTGTTGAAGTGATTTCTTTAAAGTTAATTAAATATTTCTTGGTGGTTATCAATTAGAAATTACTACACTCTTTACTCCTGCCCTATTGAATTTAAATGAAGCCTCACTACATTTGCTATAGCGTCACTCTCGTTACCAGTTAGGATGGAAAACGGGGTAACCAGGCTGATTCTCATCGAAGATCTTAATTCCTGTAACTATGCCCGTCACCTTTTCTAGTAACACCACATCCAGGGGCAAGTTACGTTACTGTCCAATCACCAGTTAAAGTATCGGTTAGGAAAGACACCAGATTATATTTTCACTGCAAGATGCTAATGAATCTACATTTTGGCTTTTCCAAAGTATATTGTGGCTATTCTGTAGCTTAATGTTTCTACATCTCAAGCGATCCTCCTTCACAAAGAAAAAAAAAAGATGTATAAAAATTAATCAAATAGTTTCCGCAAGTTTGAAACTCCGGAGCCAATAATATCACATATAGAAATTGTATCATCTTGAACATTCATAAACAAGTGGCAGTTTTTAATTTTACTTTGAGTAATGGTAATGCAGGGAATTTAAAGTGAAACAGGTAGCCTATTTTGCAGAAATTATAAGTCTATAGGTTGAATACCTCACTATTAAATTATATATTTGGTTCATATGCAGAGAAAAGAGATATGATGAGGATTCCTAGGTTCTTTGTGCTATGTCTGATTCGTTTGAAGTTGACATCCAATTCAAAATCCTGGGGAATGAAACAGGAATCATTCGACCTTCGATTTGTGTTGTTACTTTTCAGTTAATGAGGGAACTTACTTTTCGTCATTTTCTAGAATAGAGTACGGTATTATCAGTGTTAATGTATACCTCTGCACGTTTAATATCACGACACTTCAAGTTACACTGCAAAACTAGCTGGTAATCGTAGGAAAATAACCAAACGTCAATTACATCTGTGGGATCATGGTACTGAATTAATGTTATGGTTTCTATGTTCACCCACACTCAGGGGTTCTATATTACGATTTTTCCCCGAGTGGGACAGATATTATTACAATTCTACCCTAAGGCTTATTATTCTCCGCAGGAATCCAATCTTTGATCAAACTTTCTATACTGTCAGCCATTATGATGCTTCGAATTTTCAAATTTAATCGCGAATGCAGTTCTTATCATACTTAGTTTTGCTGAAGCAACTTCGTAGCCATCAAATTCTTTTTGGCTACCAGGAAGGGAATGGCGCTTTTTCGCGTGAAAATATTAAGGACATAGAGGAAAACCATAACTATTCATATCAAAAATTGTGTATATATAATCTAAGGTAACTTACATTGGAAATAAATATATAAATTGATGGTGTAGTAGCTGATGTTAAAGGTGCTAGGTACAGTGCCATGGCTGCTGGATGGCCTCTCTAGGTTTGAGGTAGATTCAGAACAGCAACTTTTGGCAATGAGAGAGAAAGATAAAAAACGTGGATAGATATAGAAATACGGGGAAGAAAGAAGAGAAGGCTAATTAAAGTATTAAAGTTAACGACCGGAGGCTGCCTGGTGGCTAGTCCTGCTGATACGCCAGATCCAAATGTTCTGATTTCCTGGTATCTTCAGGACAAGGTTTAGTGACTCTGATTAAGCAGCAGTTGTTAAGTTGCTGCAGACTCTGAAGATGCACTGTCTGTGTTTGTCCATTCATCTTTGTGGATAGGAGCTTGGAGGTGAGATCAACGTAGCAGGTAGGAGAAGTGTGAGTGAATCATCTGATATGACCGAGTAGGTCTCACACGTGCCATGCTCGCCTGCAGGGAACATTTATCCTCTGATGGAATCGCTTAGGGAGGTGATTGCAAGGTAAATGTTGCAGGAAAAATATTCTGCTTTATTCGATATGATGGGTTTATATTTTCAGGAGCTTGCTGAACATGATTAATGATAGGTATATAAGATATTTTCGCTAACCTCAGCCATCGCGTTGTTGTAGCATTGTATCAATTGTTCATATTGAAGAAGGGGTTCTCGAGGGTATTTTTATCGTTTGCTGTGTTGTTCAGCGATTTTTGAAATATAGTAAAATAAAACCCGAGACAATTTTGGCTGTTGGAAATGTGAGGTATTCGAGCGCCCCGACGTGTCTGGCATTCAGCACGTCCCGGGGGAGGCGCTTCGTTACTGCCGCCTGGAGAGGGCGGCGGCGAGCGTTCCAAATTAGGACCGCGCCGAATGCAAAAATAGAGCGCTGACCTTTAGCGTGGGGCACAGGGTGAACGACAGTCACACAGCTCGTAATGCGATCGCAGACAGCACCGGGTACCTACACGTGTACACGTGTACACCCAACACGACACGGTCGCGGGGGAACGACGCCACCACCAGCGAGCTATCGATTATCGTTTTCAACATTCAGTATGTACGTCACGTATTAGAATAGGAAAATTTGATTTTAACTTTTTTGTTTCGTCAGTCAGATTTAGACTACCGACGTGTAAAGAAATTCTCAGTAGGTATAAATATGCCATAAACGACACATACAGAAATATAAGAACTTCTATCATGTAGAGGCAATTCTGTGCCAGATACAATCTTGCCATAAGTCTGTGAGGAGATGTGAGAGGATAAAATGAGAATTGTTTTCAGTATCCAGTGATTAGACTTATTGATCATATGTTGGGATTTTAACATTTAGACTTTGTTTGTTCCTGACCCTCTGTGTATACGATGGTGCTATGACTATTAACTGCGTGTGCCAGGATGATTGACACGTGGCTTCTAAAGGGATTAACCTACGATGCCCTATGACTTGCGTCGACTTTCTTCATGTATCTTCTGTTCTTGAATTCTTCTCTCTTGAACATATCCTCTTCTTCTCTCGCGCTAGTAAATAAACATGAGCATCGAGGGTAACTTGTATCTAGGAGAGGGAGCGGACAGCTGCGCGCTACTTGAAATGAAACAATGTTTCTGGAAACCCCATTTAATCTGCACTGAACCGTAAATCATCTACAGTCGATTTTGTACAAGACTTGAGGTATTCTGTAACCCGCAATACTGACCCTAGGGATAAAACTTAGCCCTACACTTCACAACTAACAGAGTATGGTAAGGTTGGTGCAGCGAATATCTATCTCCGAGGGCTAGATGTTAACTTGTAGCTCGTCAGTGAAGAAGTGAGAGTGATCAATGTATTCTGGCTTGCTGGAAACATATAGGCTTGCATGCTCAGCACTGCACGTGTAGCTTGCAACACGAACTGCCGATCGGCAGAAAGTGGAACAACAGGACGTGCTTACTCGACGTCTGGCTGCAGTGAAACTTAGGAAACTTACATGATTTCGATACTGTCTACTCGAATTGTCTAAAGAGCTAAATGACCGTCAGGTTATTGTAACTTATAAAATCTTGAATAATAATTATCTTGCAATATGATTCTCTCTGGTGTCCAGCCGGTTGGGGTTGTATAAACACAACACCATCCGGCTGAACATCCGAGAGGATTATTTTGCATCTGAACGCCGGAAAAGTCTCCACTCACACAATAGTTATCGTCTTCTTGCACTGTCACTCAGCCTGATACATAATAGCTTTTCATATTCATCATGTAGTTGTAAAAAAAATTAAAATCTTTAAGTCAATAAGTGAATGGTTTCTAAACAACAATGAATGTAATTGTGAGTTAATTAATAACGGTACAGAAATTTTCAAGCTATGTTTCTATGAGGTCGGTGTAGCTACAAACAGTCTTAACGAGACGATAGCAATTTCAGTCTTTTCCATGGAAATTCTCGCTTTTTGTGGCATAATGTTATTCCAAGAGAAGTGAGATATTAAAACACGGATAGTATGTCGTCATTTGTTCAGTCCACATTTATTGAGGATGGAGTTTTGGTTTATGGGGAGAAAATAGACGTGAAAACTATGACTGACATAGCTCACTTTTTAGGACATAAAAATAATAAAGGCTGCTTTGGTTCGTATTGAAAGAAGACTAATTAATGTACTGTTAAAGCAGAAAGTAAATACATTTCATTAATATTCATATTAGGCTACTGACAAAGTAGAACAATAATTTTTTAATGTCGGACACTGGGTAAAAAATTTTCACAGTCACAGCTGGAGAATTGTTACATGAACGAAAATTTGTGTACTATCCGCAGTTTTATGCAACTAGAGGCTTGCTTTAAATGTTCTTTGTCTCTATTTAGTTATTTGTTCTGTTGCCAACTATGAAAAGTTTATAAATATCTGATGATTATTAGTCTGTGTAGACAAGTATGAGTTTCGTACCAGATTCTGTAACGTTACTTACTGTCAAAACTTGGAGGACGATGACTATTCAGAACATCCTCGTAAATAGACATCAACTATACGGTGAAATAAAGATTTGGTTATGTGTTTGAGACACGTTATTTAAAAAATGTCACGAACGATTTCTTGATTTCTGGACGAAATAGCCAATTGGAAACGGTACGCCACGGTATTCGTAAGGAGTAAAACTTGTTACGCGAATCGACATCTCATTTCGTCACCTTGTTAGGAAATTGTAATTACAAATGCTTTTAAAGCGGAATATATTTCGTTAATAGTGAAACCACCCCATCCAAAGGCGTCATCGTGATTTAGTTCGGAACTCATTTCAACTCGTTCATCAAACGCTTTTTTCTTTTTTTGGCTTTCGGTTCAATACAGACCCGATTGGGCGAAAACGAATGTAAATTTAGAAACGAATCAGAGAGCGTTTCTCGCTCGAGTGACGTTAATAACTGGCAGTCTGGTACAGCGGCTGCAGCAGGCAAATTGGGCGGCACGAGTTTTGAAGGCCCCCGGCTGATTGCTCGCCCCCGACAGAAATTAATACCTCTAATTCGCCGATAATGGCGCCTAAGTGGTAGGCAGCCGTGCTAGCGCCCGGATTCCAGTCGGGGAGCAGAGCAGAGTGGAGGGGTAGAAGTGCAAATATCCGATAACAGACTGCAAGCACGCGGCCATCACGCCGTTAAGAGATTGCTGCTGGCTGCTGGAATGTGGGCGTCCGTATGACTTTAATATCTCTGAACAACGCTCTTCTTGTCTTACAAAACGGCCATAGCACGAGTTGTATGACATCTGCAAGGAAAATTTCGAACGTCTCAATGTTTCTTATCGGCAGTAACGCCTGAAAACCTTAATCGCTGGCAAAGGAATTTCCTTTCTTCGATTTTTAAATACGAGGGTCTTTCAATATGTCCTTAAAAATTAGAAAAGCTGTGCTTACAGTTGTCGAAAACTATTTTTTATTAGTAAGCATCATTACTCACTTGATGGCAGATAAAATAGCAGCTACTTACATCATGTGGATTCATTGTTGTCGATTGAAATGGAAAAGTGTTGTTCATTAAGAATAATGGAAAAATCAATGTTTCGAGCGGTGATTAAACGCTTTTATTTAAAAGGCTTAAATCCGAAAGGAATCAAAGTTGAGTTGGATGAAGTTCATGGAACATCTGCTCCTGCGTTTTCAATTGTTTACAATTAGGTAAATGAGTTTTAACGTGGCCGAATATACACACAAGATGAACAACTCCCCCTGAAATCATTGAAAATCCACGATACGGATTCAAGTGACTGACGAATCAAATTGCGCTAAATACTAGAGCCACAGGCATATCGCAAGGTACAGTGTATTCAATTTTGCACTAAAAATTGGGTGTGAAAAAAATATTGACAAGATGGGTGCCGCGTTCGTCTTCCATCAGGACAATGACCGCACGGGTGCACACCTGCACAGTTTCGATGAGCAAAATTATGGAATTGAAGTTCAAATTATTACAACATCGCCGTATTCAGCAGATTTGGTCCCCAGTGACTTATTTGTATTTCCAAACTTAAGAAAATGGCTCGGCGGACAACGGTTCTCTTCGAAAGAGGTGGTCGTCACCCAAACAGATGCCTATTTTGCAGAACTTCCAAAAACACGACTTTTTTGAGAATATAGAATAGTTAAAGAAGTATTTGGAAAGGTGTATTGAATTAAAAGGAGACTGCATTGAAAATTTTTATAAATCTACAGAAAATTATTTGTTGTCTTTACGTTTTTCTAATGACTTATTGACCGACCCTCGGCCGACTTGATTTTTGACTTCTTGTCAGGATCTCAAGGAGCCGATATCCTTTCCAAAACCTTAGAATTCTTATAAAATCTTGAATGAAAGCTTGTCCTTCCTGTACAGTTACTCATACTATTAGCGTTATTGGTATACGGCGCAGGAATCTATGTTTTTATGTGTGAAATATTTCTGTAACAGAAATCAAATCGTTAAAGTAAGGGAATGGCTTTTAACAAACACCAAATAAACGATAACTCAGTCGTAAATTTCTGAACTACGCTGTAAAATCTTTAGACCCGACACTTGCACTTGTTATCGCTAAAACTACACGCGTTTATTTTGACAAGGTATAATCAATGAAGAAATAGAAACTTTTTCTGCATTATGTTTCCTTGGGTAAACGAAGGTATCGATTTTGTTGTGTGCAGCTAAAATTTTGATGTGTGCTGCTAAATGTTTTAAAGCGTTTAAATGTAAAGCCAAATGAAACCAGCCCCATACTGCCATAGAAAATTTTACTCATGTAGGGCCTATTATGTATTTTCTAAAATACCGTTTTGTCGAACCGGACAGCACTCTTCAGGTAACATTCTCAGAACTCAAAGAGCAATTCCTCTTAATTATTTCCACCTCACTGTTGGCTAAAAAGTTTATAAGGTGAAAAATGATTCCTCGCTATTTTTACGGAAATGAGGTATACTCAATATAATTATTACATACATAAAACTTCTAGTGAAAAAATATAGTTTATATAATTAAAATTTAATCTAACAAATTTTAAAAAGATTTTCTAAAATAAATTTAACATAAAAGATATTCATTTTACATCATAAACGTCAAAACATACTTTGTAATAAATCTTACTTTACTGCTGAGATAATAGAGAAAATTATGATATTATACCAGATTTGTTTCTAAGGAGGAAAATGAAATAAATTAGTTGCATTGGTTTGTGAGGATTAGAAGAAAAATGATTGTGTTAAACATTTTTTATAGAACCATTTTAGATAAGAACTGAATCCTTCAGCCACTCGTGTTATTCTTCACTGCAATAATATAGCAGCAGCTGTCCTTTGGTAGAATTTTAAATGTCTTTGTATTTATTCTTAACGTTCTCCATTCCTCTGTATTTTATCAAAACTTATTATAATTTCAAATCCAGCTGATAACATTAGTCAACATTCAAATCATATACGGTAATAAAGGCGTTAATACAACATTAATTTTTAGAATACGTTTACATACAGAGAAATCAAATGAATTATGATTTACTAACTGCCATTCTAGTTTTATTTTAATTAATGCCATAAATATTATTATTTTCAAATTCCACACATTTTTTCTACAACACGTCGACTTAAATGTCGACTTCTCTGTATTCCAAACATTTTTCCAGCATTTAGGACATGTAATCATCATTTGGTCGATAAATTTAATTGTCACATAGAGTTTGTGATCTTTTTAGAGTTCTTTTAACATAATGTTATCTGTATTTACTTTTAATTGTGAACCAGAACAATGATACTACAGATTAATATGTTACAGATCGACTGGATAAAGTATAGATAAAACGTTCTGAACAACATTAACATTATTTTATAAAATATGCAAATTGTGATTTTCTGGTTTATTAAGGCTCTCACAGTTAGATGAGAATACAGTGAAATCAATCATTTAATTTGTGTTGTTGGCATTTCCTATCACTTAAAAATATGTTTAATCAAAACGGTTACATCTGTGATAACTAAATTTCACACATTCAGATGTTAAATAATTGAAAATCTGCTACGTACTACATTGTGTGCATGACAACATTAGACGGTGGATTTTACTTTCTCCTTTACTTGCATCTGCTGTATTGATATAGAGGATTATAACGTAAAACTCGAAAGTCTCTTAGCTATTTAACAAGAAGTATTTAATTCTGTAACAGAAATTTGAACGTTTATCATCTAAATTTAATATCGACACTTTTGAATTCTACTAGGAATGAGAATGGAAAATCAGCTAATTTTGAATCTGGGAATACTTTTTGCGAATGTAGGAATCAATACTTAAGAGAGTGTTAACTTATTTTTTGAAAAATTCAAATGTTATAAGCATATCTCTCATTTCAGAATAGTTTGATAGCTTATTTTGGAACAGCAGTAAATCCAACGTTTGTTAGTCACCAGTACTTTCGTGCTTCATTATGTTCTAGACTCATCAACAACAGGCTTTTTATGGTCACAGAAAATGAAATTTCTTAGTCGGTCTGAGAAGCCATCAAAAGGATTGAGACGGCACGCTGGTTGTTAAAGACCCCTTCTTAGAATAAGATCGAAGAAAAATTTTGGGGCCCACTAACTTACTAATGGAAAAATACTAACAATAAACTATCTTGAAGTACTCGAGCATACCAATCCAACACTTCTTCTAAACTATAAACAAGTGTGCAAAAAACCTTCTTTTTCATGATGTAGGCAAGATTTATCTCGAAATGGTAAGGAGATATTAAACTTCCTGAAACTGGAGATGTCAGATATTATACTCCAAGCGCAATTAAAGTTTTAATAGCGGTGAGTAGCCATCTCGTCACTACAATAATACTAAAACATTCTTCAAACGTAAGTTCTGAGGACACTACTGTTATATATTTACTCTCGTAATGTAATTTTTCTTCATAATTATATTAGAATACAAAATATTTATAACGATACGTTACAACTATGGACGTTTTAGCTTTCTATCATTTAATATAAAATTAGATTTAATCAGAATATTAAACAACTATTTGTAGTTAAGTCTGCTTTGGATTAATATTATTAAATTTCCCTCTAGCAACTCAAACTTTTAAAAATTCCACGAAGCCTTAAAGTATTCTTGTCAGTTAAAAATAGTAGACAATAACGTATTCATTTATTTCCTGTATGATTGTAAAACATATTCTTAAAACTTCACTTTTAAATCATAAGACGTGCATCTGTTACCATTAAAAAAAACACACACACACACAACGGCACATCATCAAAATAACTGCTGAAAAAAATTATAAAGTATCGTCGAAACACATAACTAATTATGGTTTTCAACTGACGCTCCCTTTCCATCAGACTGTTATAGCTTTACTCTGCAGTTCGCAGAATTATCAAAAGCAGGGCTACAACTATCCTTCTACCTACAAACATACATCACATATGGAAAATACGCGTTAACACAGTTAACTCGCAAAATAAACATGAAGCAAACGTCCAAAGGTGAATTGTTTTGGTAAGTAAGATACATCTATAACTTAATACCTCGCTTCTGGAGCCACATTTTTCAATTAATAATCAAATAAATAATAAATGATTATTACTGTTTTAATAAATTTTGTTTTAATTTCTCCAACTCGATTCGATTTTGTAGTATTGGTTGCCTGCCAAGGCTACATTAGTATTATATATTTGATAACATTATTTTGTAACATTTATAGCGTAGTATTTACCACTTTCACTATTGCTACACTTATATTTCGATTCAAGAACACGTATTCAAAGAAACATTAAAAATAAATTTCAGTTTCAAGTTCACTTGATAATAGTAAAAACAATACAATCACGCCGGTTTAAAATGTAGGTATATATTGCTAACACAAGGTGACAATATGGTAAAGAAAAACACAAACGTCCCGCAAAATAATATACAAATATTTAATCACCAACTAATTAACCTAAGAAATATAGATAAAAAACATACTGTAAAATATACCACAAATAAATATGTATAAAACTGCAAACGCTCTGCTTTTTACACTTGTTAAACAGAGTATATTACTAAAGGATACGTTATTACCACAAGCAAAACAACTTTAACATGTAGAGTCTCACTGTGCCACACTCAATACAAAACAAAGAACTAGTGGTGTATGATGAAAACTGCAACAAATTTACGGTAAAAATCAAAGCTAACAACATAAAAAACGTGTGAACTCTCCAAAAAGACTACAGTTAAAGCCACAACGCACTTAAAATTGTTACAAACAACGTTTAAGATTAGCATATCCAATAAATACGAAAAAAAGTTCTTATACAATACATACGAATGCACACAAACAAATAACATCGAACATCAGTAAACACTTAAAATTATTTTAAAAAGTGCACCTTAGAATCAATAATGTTCAGTTAGTTAGTTAATGGAATTAATTATAAAAATATTAACCTATGGAATCATTTTTATCACCGGAAAATGTACTTACGCCTAATATTTTGTTGTATGTGATTGTGTTTCAGTCCAATACCCTAAGAACAACACAGGCTGCGGATATAGAAGCAGGGTTAAAAACTGTCAACATTAGACGTTCCATATCCTGATATTCGTTAGAAATTTAATTAGAAATGTGGATGATGTCCTCTTTTGCTGTATAGTAAATTTAGGAACTAAACTATGGCCGCAAATAATCATTTGTGAAATAAAATATTCAATCGCATTCGCTAATCGTCCTTTCAGTACGTGATATCACCAGCACATTCTTGGCAACGTTCTACTATACTCGTATAATGATAAGAGCACCAGAAACTAAAAAAAAAAAGCATTTAACACCAAATACCCCGTAACTTGTAGTCAAAACGTATGTTTATTTGAAAAATGTGGTTTGATTTAAATCCTTTGTTTACAAACACTGATAGTTTCTTTCAAATTTTTAAATCAAATTTAGTTGTGCTGGTTTCAGATTTTTTACTTCCTGAGTTCAACCTGTTTAAACGTTTAATTCGCTTCAGGTTTATGAAGATACACAGCCAGCTGACGGTGTTAAATTTGCTCTGGAGTGAATATGTGTTAAAACAATATGAACAGTAAAAAACAAACAAGACAGTTGACTGAAATTTCCAACACACGTGTCCACTGCGCAACGTATAATTGTTAAGTTTCTACTACGTGATGTTAAACTTATATAAAAAAAGAAAAATGAGTTCTGAAGCACTACTTTTCAAGGCCTCAAGTGTAAAACTGGCATAAGATTTTGTGTGGAAGTTGGATAACTGTTTCTAACCTCACTTATGTGTTCCTTCTCAGAACGTGTTCCATGCCGTAGACAATTTAGAGACCTTATACACTAAAACACGTTAAAACAAATGTTTTTGTAAGGGAATCTTATTAAACGTTTGTGGTATGGTTTTCATGAGATGTGTAGACTAAAACAAAATGACATTTCATTATTAGATGATAACAGAAAACCACTTAAAGTAATGCATCCACGGCACAATGCGCAGGCAACAGCATAAGTTACGTAGGTCATATCCCCCAAATTAAATAAAGTGACGTTCTAGTTTTATCTTGTGTTAAAATCTCGTGAACTTTGAGGTCAGTGGAACCGCGTAATAGCTATGAACCGGTTGGTTTATTCTTGAGAGGAAACGAGAAGAAAATTGCACCTAGGGCTTGCTAACGAAACTGAAAAATTTCTTTAGTAAATTTGGTAATGCTTGGCCTTGGATCGTGAATGTCTGTCTGATGACGTGGAGGCTGGAGCCTGCCTGTCCCACCTGGCAGCTGCCGCCCCCTCTCTCAACCATCGACCTCTGGTCGTCGGCAAGTGGTGCGCTGATTAATGTCGCAGGTCAACAACTAGTCGGGAGCTGCAACAAGTCCAAAACAAGGGCCGGCGCTCCAATTAGCTGGCCTCTCTTCTCACCCCCACATGGAACACCACTGATGGGGATCTTCCCGCATGTTATCGCACCCAAAGTCCGTCTCATTTCGCATTACTGGAAATTACTAATAAAAGTTCTTCGCGGACTGTCAACCAACACATTCAATTCACCATTCTTCTCAACACTGAGCTGAACATCCTTCAAAATTCTAAAATAATCTAAAAACAAAAAGCTGCTTTTTGAAAGAGAAACTCGATTGATGAAGTGAACTAAGCGTGTCCGCCACAATGCAGTTAGCGAGGGGTGGCGGTCAGAGTGAGGTGGGAAAGTGTCACATATGCCCTGTCCACGCTGGAGCTGGATAACATGTTATAATCAACAGCTATGAAAAACTTTATTGCAGACACAGACTGACTGAGATATCTTCCAATAATGTTACTATACTGAAGAAGATTACAAATATTTCAAACATTTAATACCGAAATGTCTAAGTCTGTTAATAATGCAGGTAACGCAACTTCTGCACTATAGTTTCGCTATACCGGAGTTTAAGAATCAGGAAATAAATCTAGGCATACGTTTCAACTTTACACTGCTTGACTTCAAGGAAATGTCTACACAACACGTAACGTGATAACAACTTGTAAGCGCAAAACATCCAAATGAATATCCATTTGAATGTCTTTATTGAGTCAGATTTTCTCGCAAAATTTCATACTTTAGTAGAATTGGAAATTCATTTTGTTCCTGGAGAGTTATGTTGATTTTAATACTTTATTTTTACTACATTACACAACTACTGAAATTTTCTGGTTAGTATTTAGAACACTTCTTTATCTTTTGTGAATTCGGAGTGTGATCAATTTCTTATAGCCCACAACTATAATTGGTAGGAAAAAAATTCATATCTTTAGAACAATAATTGCAGAACTAGGAAAAGATGTAGAAAGTGTCATGGGAAACAACAAAAAACTATACAGTTTGAAGTAGCGACAACCCAGACTATACAAATTCCGAATAAATACTGTTTAATACAGATGAACTGGCGAAAATTTAAAAAAAAATATATTTAATAACACATCAGATACGCATAAAACAACATTTAGTAGTAAGAACGAAGACTTTCCCGGCGTATGACTGCAATGTAGTCTTCACGGGTGTACCGCCGGATAGTGTTGTGGAAACACAATATTTCGACGGCTGGCTCTGCCGTCTTCTTCAGGTGTACAGACATCTGTAATGGTCAGCTGACCCACAGATACTGAGATGGTTCATCATCATCATCCGTCAACTATCTGAGCAAAGCTCATAATATCTTTCGTGAGCCAGGATACCCTATGTCACGTGTCTGGTTTGCTTTTTCTGACTTGGCTTGCTGTAAATGTCATGAGGTTGTATTGGAGTCTAATTTGTAGACAGTCTTGGAATGAGGACGGTGATTAGCTGGGTGAGCAGCGTCACCACCGTCGTCATCTGGTCGTCGGATCCGGTACGGCAGGCGTGGCAGGTCCCCTCCGGCCGACCTTCCAGTTGGCCGGCTGGCTGCCGTCTGGATCCTGGAGCCGTCGTGGGCCGGTCTTGGCGACGCGGTGCGGACCGCGTATGGAGCCCGCGCGTTGTCGCCTGTCTGTCGGTGTGGGGCGGCTTACTGGAACTGGTCTCCGGCTGGGCTCTCTTGGGCCCCGTAGCAGCTTTAGGGCGATGCTTCGCCTTCAGCTGCTTCTTCATTTCGCAGCCAGAGAAGCAAGCTGCGTGGTTCAGGCCACAGTTGCAGCAAACTGCCTCTTCCCTGGCTGTGGTGCAATCGGCCGCACGATGATCCGCCCCACATCTGGTGCATCTGCGCCGGTTTTTGCAGTTCCTAGCCTCGTGCCCAAGGAGCTGGCAGTTAAAACACTGCCGGAGCTCGGGGGGAGAAGGTTTCTTCTTGGTGACCCTCTCAGCCCTCGCCCTCGGCTGCGTCTCAACAGCTGCAGGCACAGGGACAGGTTGGCTCGGCGGGCTGGGCTGCTCCACGGTGCAGCTGACGCCCATGCCATTCAGCATGGCGGTGGCCTTCGACAGGTCCGAAGGGCAGGAGGCTAAGATGGAGATGCCTCCTTCCGCCGGCCAACAGAACAGTGGCAACTCTGTAGCCAGCAGAAGCTGAACATACAGGCTGCCACAGTTGCCTTCATATGGCACCACCACAGGCTGGACGGGTCCCTCCTCCGTGGCTGGTGCTGCCTCCCCCTCCTGGGATGGCGTGGGCGACGTTGGTGTTACAATTGTTGTCTCTGCGTCGTCCCTGCTGGGGCTGGTTGGTGTAAGACTCTCAGCAACCTGTGGGACAGGTGCCTTCGTCTCGGTCTCGGGGGCCGGCAGCAGCTCTGAAGTGGCGGGAGTCTTGCTTCCTGCCACCTGCCAGCCCTCAGTCGCTGAAGTCTGTTGCCTTCTGCGGTGTCGCTTCAATTTTCCGTTGAGTTTTCGAAAGAACTTCTTTGCACAGAAGTCCTTTGCGAAAACTAGTGGCATTGATGCCAAGGCCTCAGGGCGCTTGCGTCCTTTGGCCTCAGCATCGTCGTGTATCACGCTGACCTCCTCGTGGTTGTCCCCTGAGCACATTAGTACCCCATAGAAGACTTTGGGGTCAGCTGGCAAGGACCAGCCATACTTTAGGCCGGCGTGTATGACCCAAAGCGACCATGAAGTGAACTCGTGCTTCTCTTGCAGTTTCCTGAAGTGGCTTGGTTCCAGGCGTCCAGCCAAGTGCTTCAGGTGGACACGATGTACGAAGTCGTCGCGTTCGCTTCGCCCCTCCAAGTAGAGTTCGTCGCTCTCCGCCGCTTCTTCGACAGCCGACAAGCAGGCGTCACTGGCAGCTTCAGTCATGGCGGTCTCGTCGAGTCCTGTCTGACTCCTGAGTCTCGAGTCAAGTATCGAGTGGATGGTTCGGGTGCCGCTCTTCCTTATATACATGTCCGCGTGGCCTCGGTGATGGCTTACTATGAGCCAGGCCCGCAACCAACTGGCGGTTGGCTGCCCGTGGGCGTGGCTAAGGTTCTTGTTCCAGCCCGAGCTAATATGAAGCCCTCCCAAGCTTGGGACAGTATAGCAAATCAGCGATCGCCGAGCACGTGTACGACCATGGCCACAAAGTAGAGTTCAATAGCGTTAGGATATTGGCTAGAAAATCACATTTTTGGGAATCTGTCATCAAAGAAGCGATCGAAATTCGACTGGCCGACACATTTAACAGACAGTGGTCTATGTCTCAGTGAGGCATGGAAACCTGCCTTGGCAAATATCCGCAGAGAACGTTGTACTTCCGTACAGCTGCCGCCGTAGAGGGCTTCATATTAGCTCGGGCTGGAACAAGAACCTTAGCCACGCCCACGGGCAGCCAACCGCTAGTTGGTTGCGGGCCTGGCTCATAGAAAGCCATCGCCGAGGCCACGCGGACATGTATATAAGGAAGAGCGGAACTCGAACCATCTCAGTATCTGTGGGTCAGCAGACCATTACAGATGTCTCTACACCTGAAGAAGACGGCAGAGCCAGCCGTCGAAATATTGTGTTTCCACAACACTATCCGGCGGTACACCCGTGAAGACTACATTGCAACATTTAGTAGCATGTAACAGTTTCCATAATACTCGGCTAACCTGACCTCAAATTTGAGTATTGCTTAAATTTTACTTTTATTCTATGGAACCTAAAATGAAGTTCATTGGTTATAAAATAATGTACAATCTAATCAAACTAATCAAATGTTTTTAGTTGAAAATCCATTTTCGATTTTTTCAGTCATACCTACTGTTTAAAAATGAAAACGCGGAAATACATCTTTTACGTCCTTTCTACCGCATATACTAAGTTTAAAATCCCTTGACAACATTGATTGCATTGCTGAATACCCATTCAAAAATACCACTATCTATGGGAAATACATTTTGGAGGGAACCCTGAGTTTTATTCAGAACATTTGTCTACGCATTCGCTATTCGGGAAATGACATTTCATCACAGTCGGTGAAAATCCGGCGTAATGAAGCTGTTGCGACATACGGACACACTAAATAACGAGAGTTAAGCGCTGCTAGGACAGTGCTTCTGCCACGCTGAACCGTTAAGGCCTTCATAGTTAAGTCTTTTTTTTTAAGTAGATTTTGCAACCCAGTACACCATTTGCACTAGCAAAAAGAGCCTTCATGAAAAAGAGAAATCTTT
Source organism: Vandiemenella viatica (assembly GCA_031002005.1). Classification (NCBI taxonomy): domain Eukaryota; kingdom Metazoa; phylum Arthropoda; class Insecta; order Orthoptera; family Morabidae; genus Vandiemenella; species Vandiemenella viatica. Next base: position 233,068,581 of record JARYHS010008074.1, read on the forward strand.
TAGTTTTAAACATTGTTGTATGAATTAGAAAGAACTTTTTAAAATTCAATGTGTGGAGCACAGCACTTTATAGTAGCGAAACTTTAGGAATACCAGAAATAAAGAAAATTGAAGCATTTGAAATGGGGTGTTACAGAACAATGCTGAAAATTTAATCGAAAGACAAAGTACGAAATGAACGAGTTTTGGAAATGATGGGTGAGAAAAGAAGTTTTCAGAAGCATATAGAAAGAAGATACAGGCTTGTAGGTCATATTTTGAGACATGCTGGATTGGTTAATTTGTTAGTGGAGGGAATAGTCAAAGGTAAGAATTGTAGAGGAAGACAGAAATTAGAATATATGAAACAGTTAATTGAGGACGGGGTTGTAAGGGATATTTAGAGATGAAGAGGAAGAGATTAACTCAAGATAGAAAAGAATGAAGATTGCATCAAATCAGTCGAAAGACTGATGACAGCAATTTTTTTAATTAAAAAACATCTTTTGCGTTGTGATTGCTTAAAAATACTTAGTTATTGAAAGTACTCTCAATCCATACTGCATTACAACCTCACATACGTATCGCAAATTTTATCACAACCGAACATTTGCACTAACGGCGAACTGCCATGTGACGCGGCGTTCAGAACCATGTCGCTGCCTGAAGTGTCGAGTGGTTTTTGGCATCGAAAAACTATCTACAACATACGAGATATCTGTTAATGTAATCTGAGTGCGAACCCTATAGTTGCCCGACGTTCCACTCTCTCACTGTTTAGTAATAGGACTTCTTTTCATACAACACCGATTGGCATAACATGGATTTTTTTTTAGAATCCCGATAACTGTGATACATGGCGGTTACCTGTGTGACATATAAATAATGTTTGATCTTACATTGGAACAATTATGAGAGGTATAGTTATCGTTTGATGAACCACACATAACCACAATTCGTACCAATGTAAACCGCCTCTAGTAGATAAATAACAATAAAGCCATTCTAAAACTTTGGTGGCTGAATTGAGGAAGCGGCAGGAACACGCTTCTGTGGCTGAGTGAATTAATGTTTCACGACCATTGACCAGCTGCAGCCTTCACTACACAGCACCGGATGCTACTTCATGCATGTTGACGACATTGTAGGGCCTTTTTTTTTTTTTAAGCTATCACCTCACAAATAATGTTTTGGCTTGTTGGGTCTATTATAAAAAAAAGTATATGCTGAATTTTATTACAAGATTTATGTGTAATATAAATAAAATTGTACGAAAGTTGTATCTATACCTAACACCTGAATTTAGAAGAGAAATTTCAAATTTACAATAATCATGACAGATGCCACAACTGTCAAATTTAGATTTTTTTTTTTCTGTCTCCTCGTGTATCACGCAAATAGTAACGGATGGATGGATGTACAAAGTGATAGTTTATGTCGTAGATTGTAGCATCGATACATTTCTTTCCAGATTAGTAACATATTTTCTAATTTATACGGAGGCAAAACCGTGCATTTTTCAATAATGACTGTCTGCCCTCGCATCACGCAAAAAATAAGCGCATTCCCATTCTGTCATCAGATCCCACCTACATTTGCCCTCTACAAATTTCAACTTTAAATTCTTTAAACGTTTTTGGTAAATTATTCATCATCTCTCTTGGTAACTTAGTCCAATCCCTGACACCATTGCCTACAAAAGAGAATTTTCCTACATCCTTCTGCCTGAAATCGAGTGCCAGCTTGTGGTCATGGTCATCTTTTCCCTTCCATCCATTACTTTTAATTTCTTACACCAATATCTTTCCATGCCTCATCACAAATATGCGACTTGTACACTCCCATGTCTCTCTTCACCCTGCTCCTGTCTTCCAATCAATCCAATTCCAACTCTTTTGTCATATCGGTTACTGATTGTGTTCAACGGTAATTTCCACCACCAACTCCTGTATTTGATACCCAAAATGTAGGTCCCATACTACACTACCATATTCAAGCAATGGTCTGACCAAAGTTTTGTAACCCAATTTCTTGACTCCTCTCGTACATCCCCTCATCACTCTCTCCAACAAGTGCAGAACTTTGAAACCTTTTCCTACCACCTGTCCAATGTGTCCTGTCCAGTTAAGCTTGTTATCAAATGTAATGCCAAGATATTTACATTTCAAGTCTTCAGCAAGTAATTCTTTCCCCACCTTATATTCATAATTAACCTTTTGTTTTTTATTTGTGTATCTAATAAGCTGACACTTCTTTGCATTTATCTTCATCACATGTTTACCAACCCAACTAGATATCCTGTCCAGATCACCCTGTACCTTTTCACGGTCGTCTACTGTTTTGATCCTTTTATATAGCAGTACATCATTTGCAAACAATGTAACTTCTGATAGTAAACCATCAACACAATCATTCATTAGAATAATGAATGGAAATGGTCCCTGTGTTACTCCAATTTTTACTTCCACTTCTTTTGATACTACATTTACTACCCTAAATTTTCGCTTTCTACCTTTTAAAAATTCTTCTACCAAGCAAACCACTTTCTCATCAACTCCAATAGTATTCACTTTATTTACCACAATTTTATACCTCACTCTGTCAAAGCCCTTTGAACAGGCATTGGACGGGACTAGAATTTTCAGACCACTCTCGTGCGTAGACTGGTCTCGTCCATTATGAAACTTGAACAAAAAAATGTTAAGGACTTATTTACTGCGTTTTGTATTTACTGTGTTTTGAAACATTACGGTCATAATAATGTATGCATAAAGAATTCCAATAACACAATTTCGATTTGTACGTGCAGGATAATTTCATGTTTATTATTTTTGGAAGAAAGACGGAATTTCTTGCTTTGACAGATTTATACAATAATAATAATAATAATAATAATTTAACCGATAGGTTCGCAGTAATCAATGCTTGATAATAAAAATTTCTGTGCTATCTAATCATTTTTACAGCTTATATGGTGTTTTTATTTTGATAGCTTTTTACATTAACTCCCTTAAATTATTCATCTTCGGTTCAAAAACATTAGAAAGGTAAAAGTCAATCCCGCTCACCAATTTTTCAGCCTTCCAGACAACTCTGTTTTGATTACTTTTAGAACCGTATTAAGCATTTTCATATGTGATTATGATTCACAACATTAAGTGTATACTACACTCAGCTAAAAGCGCTAAAAGCGCTAAAAGAGGAAGAAATGTTTATTTTTTAAGGAAAATTAAATTATTTTCCGCTTATGAGAAACTCTATCATGGAAAAAGTCATAAAAATATTATGTTCACGTTTATTCAAAAAAAAAAAATTATAACTATTTAAGTGGAGGATAACACAATACCTAGTTAAAACCATGCCCTAAACCCTTCTCGCGCGAATCCAGTGCACTAGGCCATATGTTGCAAGCAGATACCGTGTCACAGGTATGTTTTTGAACATATATTAAAAACAGTCCGCTTCAAATTAATGTATACCACATTTATTTTCATATGTAGAATACAGAAATAGCACATTACATTTTACAAGGCTCGTTACAGTCGCCTTTATACACATGAGAATACTTGAACAAATAGGAAATGAAATGAGTTTCTCACTTCTGAACACAGGCATAGTAAGCCTCCTCACGTCTCAGATTTTCGATACGCTAATTCAAACAGTAGAAAAAGTTAACACGCTTCGTAGTTGACAGTTAATACCTTGTTATCCCTGCTCCAAGTCAACCAATATCTTAGCAAAAAAGACTTAAGGTTGTACCGACGTGTGTTAAAAATGAATATTGAAAAAGGTTATTAATTTCTGGACAATGAGTCTTGATCGTGTATAACTAGTCGCCAAAAGAAAATTTTATGTTTTTACTACATTGCCTTGCTGTTAAGTCAGTGAATTGAAAACCGATTGTTGCAGATGTTGTTACCGGATCCTGTTCTCACCTTCATAATTATTGACAAATTTGTGATGCAAAGTACGAAATACGGTGTTAATGCTCCGGATCAGACTGAAAACGTACAAATTCTTAATTTATTCAGTGCAGAGAAATTATAAAAAAACATCCCTAACTGACGTTTAAGGTTCCGTAGAAGCCGTAACAAATTTCTGTCTTGATTGCTGCCACTCTGCGATTTTTTTATTTTATTTTTTTTTTTTAATTTTTTTTTTTTTTTTTTTTTTTTTTTTTTTTTTTTTTTTTTTTTTTTTTGCGTGGTATCCCCAGTAATAAAGAAAAGATCCGCAAAAATTTCAGGGAAAGTTTTGCAGATAAAATTTCTCGTTGGGATTTGGCTTTCGGTAATATAACCTTACCTACTAGCAGCTCTTTCATTTGCGAGGAAGTATCTTTATTTTAAAAAACAACATATCTCAGTAACAGTTGTAATTTTCTCTACATGCTAATAGATAGTTAAACAGTTCGACAATTTCTCAATGACACCGAGTGCCAAGCTACTGCGAATGATATAACTCTAACGCTATTGATACGTTGGCGATACGAATTCCTAATTTACAATTTTCTTTTCGTATTTATGAAGAAAAAGTATCCGGACAAAAAAAAAGATGTCGTGGTTTCCTTAACACTTTTGTCGCTTAGCCATTGTTACACCGTTATGGCTGATATTGTACTAACAAAATTAACCCCAACTAACTAAAAGTAAATCGGTAATCGCGTGTAGGGTTTTAGGAAAATGATAGAAAAGTGTATATGAATTGCTGGAAAGAGGTTTCGATTCACGTACGTCTGAATGGTTTACTGTTTACCTAATATGAAATGTAGTGATAAACTTAAATCCACAAACATTTTTTTTTTTTAATTCTGGAATCTAGTGACTCCATGTAATTAATATGTTTAATGTACTATACTCACTGTAGTGAAAACTTCATTGTGGCAAGAATGTCTTCCGCTTAATAACAGAGTCCTGGTGATATGTATTAGGTCTATCTGGAGAAAAGTTGTTTATATCAGCTTCATTTATTCAGATAGGAGATTCAATCTGGATTTTCTAGCTTCATCAGTTGAAATTGTGCTCATATTATTGCTTAAGAATAGGGGTATTTCTGCGCCGACAAACAGTTCATGGGGAACGTCAGTATTATTTTCATCTTCAATTTCACAGTGGAAATTTTAACTTATGGATCCTAACATTCATCTATATATATATATATAAAGATGAATGTATGTTTGTTTGTTTGTTCTTCATACAAATCCACAGTTTTCATCCGATCTCGATGAAACTTGGCACACTTATACTTTGAAATAAGGAGAAAAATACTGTCTACATTGGGTTGAAAAATTTCCCTTCGAATCGAAGTTGTCCGGTTCAATTCGGCAATTAGGAGCCCTTAAATTTATAACTAAAATGACAGAAATTTTTCCCAAAAATTCGTAACTTAAATTGTGTCGATACTCCGCATTATGCCACCACAATCGGCAATACTCCGCGCGCCCCACGGGCGCGTCTCTACTCCGACCGAGCAAGGCTCAGCCCAAGTAGCCCTCTCGCCGCTTCGCCAAGCAGTTGGCTCTTTAGCTGTCAACCGTGCAGCTCGAGTTCGAATCTTCGTCCCAGAGACTACAATTATTTAACTAACTTTTCTTCAACTTTCCAGTATGTTATGGTCAACTATACGTAGCCTGCTCAAGGGTTGGGACGTCAAGTCAACTTTTGATTTACGCAAAACAGGGAAAAACTTAAAATGTCGTGTATCAGCAAGTTTTTATAGTTGTTATGTAAATAACCGTAACATCCGAGCTCAGGCTAATCGACATATTAGGCACATGCGCTCTTTATAGCGGCCTTATAGGAGCTGTAAGGGGCAAGGCGCTTTTAAAGGCTACCTGCGCCACTCTGTTCCAAACTCGACTCTCGGGCCAACGAACCCTTCGCGGGGGTCCATCCTCGCTCTCGGCGACCAAATCGCCAGCAAAAAAAATAATTAAAACAGCCAATAGGAGCGTAGCTAATTTTCCGCTTCTCTGTTCCCGCGTAAAACAACACTTCGTCGGGTTTAAATAAGAGACCCTGCTTTTCCTTCCTAACCAAAATCACTCAGCATCCGGATATTCCAGACGATACGTCTCTTCAACTCCACTTCGCTCCCTGCTGCGCTGCCTTCGCCTTGACCAAACAGCTCTTTTCAGGGCTAACAAGCGAAAGTTCAAAGGATATTCCAATACACATTACTTTTGAACTTAAAGGAATATTTTCACTTTTATGTGATCTGATCGAACTTTGTAATATTGTGTATAAGTTTATACACAGTTCAACAAGGTTCCAGAAAGTTTACAGTCAGTCAATTTTGTACAACTTATGGAGTTTTCTACCATATTCTACAAATTATATTCGGATTTCTTTACGTCACTACGCCAGCGCTGTGGATATTCGTAGGCAAGCCTCGCTTTACAAGCGGCTGGCTATTATACACCAGTGCTATTTGTTGCAAATTAAACCCCAAACACCTTCTAAAAAAAAATGAAAACTTAAACAATATTTAATTCGCGTGACCAAAAGTGAGCTAGCTGGCAAGCTCGCTAGTATTTGTATAGAATAATTCTGAAACACCCGTGTAAATCTAGAATCTTTAAAACTCATGCGTCGTATTACACAGTTGACGTAACTAATTTCGAAAGCCATTACGATGGGAGAGAGTTCTTCGTCACCGGGAAACAATTTCCGCTATTCGGCCCTGGCTCGTCCACTCCGCTGTGCAACTGTCCACATTAATATCGAGTCGCTGTGATACACGCCCCGGGTAACTAGCAACCCGCCACACAATGATTACACTAACAGCGACTTCGTTAATCTTGTTACGTCCCCACCGCGCTCGGTCGTTACCGCTCTCTGTGGAAACACACAAGAAAAGTGAAACAGCTTACAATACCTATCTGGTTTCGTGTTTGTGCGCATTATCATAAGTTTGTTAGATATTTTCACCATCTATACACCATTTCGACTTACTAAATAAATTAGATTGCATATTGCCTCAGCAGTGTCAAAATGTTAACGACATGAGGCTATCAGATGACATTTAGAAGGAAAAACTATCGTTTTCTCATATTTTTAAATGATTTTCACTGTTGGCCTAATAAAGATTTAGCTGATTGAAAAGAAATAGTGAGACAAGTTGACTCTTGAAATTTTGCTGGTTTGTTTATGATAAGAAATAAATTAGCTGAAAAATTTCGTTAGATATTAAAAAAAAAAATTAAAAAATGCACCTACCACCCGATTATATAGGATGAGCAAAATTTGCTGTGTTTAATTTCCGAAAGATGTTCATATGACGCAAACATGTTAACTCGCTAATAGATTAAATTCTTTGTTTGTCAAACAAAGGAAGAAATGTAAAAGCAGAGCGAACATAGCAAGGTTTCGTAGAATCATTAGAATTTTAGGAGATCAGAAGTACGGAGATGGAGTAACAGGTCGTAGCGACTGATATTTTTCAGTGATGTTTCAATGTCAGCTGTTAAATCTATCGTTCACGTTCATTATTATTAAATACTCATAATATCGCAAAAACTAACTTTACCAGCGCACAATTATTCAACGTAATAAGTGATGAAGTTGCAACATCCTAGTATCAATTTTACATAATCTTACGCTATACATAGTATATCTAATTACTTTCGCATTATATTGGAATATAATTTTGATTGAATTTTATATATAAGGTAAGGTCACGGGGTTCCGACGGTTCCTGCCGCATCCCGTAGGATTCACGGAGGTAGAGCTCCGCACTCCCTGTACAACCGTCGACACTGGAATCGATGTGACGGGGTCAGCGCCACACTCCGGCCGTTCTTTACCTTCCCGCGGAGTTTCCTTCACGTTACTCATTGGATGGCAGGCTGAGTGGGCCTGGGCAGCTGTTCAGGACATTCAGCTTAAAGGAAAAATCATCGGCTTCGTCCGGGCCGCAGTGAGCCGCTCTACAGCCTGAGCTACGCGGCCGCCATTTTTATATGTTATTAATCTAAAAAAAATACGGTTTTTTGTTAATTTTAAGAAAATCATCAGAATTAATTAGACAGGTGTTGCAATTATTATACTTATTCCTGTGTTCATTCTTTCGACTGGCCTGGTGTTACACTATTACTGTCCCGACCACGTCTCTTCAACTACGTTCTCAACTTACGTTCTCACTTATCTGCTTCACACTATCTAATATTTTCAACAGCGCATTCTTTCTGGTGTTACAGTCGTTAACAAATTAACTAATCCCACTTGTCTTCAAATGTGATGACTATATGTTTCTTCTTTATAACAGATTTTCCATAAATTACATTCTTCATACAGTATTTCCAGACTATTTACATTTTGTTCTTTGTATGCTTGTTTAGTTTTCAGTATCCTTTGGCACACCACGTGGAACGCTTATCCACTTCTCGTCTTTCCGTTATTCACAAAGTTTAAATTTCGTTTCTCTTAACTGTTAATCTATACATACAATTTTGGAAAATTCTATCTAACCCCTAGGTCAACGTTTGCTGCTAAAGTTTCCTCTTTCGAAGAAAGCTAAATCTGCTGATGTTTCAATGCTTTTTCTACTTCTTGCCTCAAACACTAGCGTTAATTTTTCGTGCTGCGTAAAATTAATATCTTAATCGGATGCTGTTGTTACAATTTCTTTTAGATCATTACCATAATATTGCATTTATCACTGTTTATAAAATTATGTTAGATTATAAAATTAATTAAACGTCATCAAGTAACTTGAGAATTTTCATGAAACTTGCCTACCATTTGTTATGAAGTCTAACCGGCCGATTCTCATGCAATTCCGATGGAGTGAATCTTCCTGCCAAGTAATACGTGACGCTGTACTTAATGCATGCTCTAAACCCATGGAAATGCCAGCAGTCTATTCAGTTCTTCCACAAAGAAGCCATATCACAGCGGCGGAAATTGTGTGTAGATTGGGAGCACTTAGCTATCCCACTGCTTAATGCTGCATCGGGACCCTCTCTAAAGCCGCTCAATTTGATGTTTGTTCATGAACTGCGATGAAGAGAGTTGTCTAACGACTGGCTCATACACTGTGTCACTTCATGCAAGTTGTTAAAATGCGAACTCTATATTGACTACTACAAGAATGTTGCTCAAAACTTAAATGCGCAATAGTCGTACTAAATTTTTAGAGTGAGTATTATTTCCCTCTAATTTTTTAAGATGATGGGTAGCTTTAAATGAGACAGCAGACTTAACTTCACTTTCATAGCAGAAGCACATTTAAAATGAACATTAGACACTTCTACGAAGGGATCCAAGTAGTGTTGCAAACTGGAAAAAAAAACATTTTTTTTCACTTATAAAAACCTAGCACCCTTGTTTTTTTCTAATTTTTTTTTTCTTCAGAAAACAATATATTCTATACATTATAGTTTTATTTACGGAACTTACATTTTACAAGTGTGTTTTAAATCTTACTGAATCATATAATGCCTTACATTATGATTAATAAATGTATCTATATAGGTAACATAATTTTATTCATCCTATTTGTCAGTACCACATTCACTAGCAACAGCACTACCAACACTAGTTCGGTCGGTGTCTGAATTTTCCGTTTCTTCTTCTGTCTTTTCTATATCCATAACTTCAGAAGTAGTTACATTTTCTTTTACTGATTGTTCTTGTATTGTACGCAAAAGATTTTGATATTGCAATTTTAAATTGTGAGCAAAGTACACACTGTGCATAGTTCTGTATTACGGTCTTTTAAGTTTGAATTTAACTCTATTATCATACAAGACAGGAGCTTTATTTCTTTTCAATCGTTGGTTTACACCAACTGTTGGAAGGAAATGATTCATAGTTACTGATAATTAAATGAGTCAGTACCTCTATACGCTGAGAGTTTAACAAGTATACAAATATAAGGAAAGCACAATAAGTAATAAAAAGAGGCAAAAAACCGTAGATAAATTTTAAATTCCTAATTTTTTGAAAAGATCCGTAGGTCTACTGATAAATTCGTAGAGCTTGCAGCACTAATTCAATTAGCGAGTATCAATCCAAACAACGGGGAACGCGGATAAAAAAAATTTCAGACAATGTTGCCAACATTTTCGTAATTTTTGTTCTACGGAACCAGAAAAATATAGCACATTTAAAAATTAATATAAGTAACTTAGAATAAACTCTAAAACAGTCGTATTAAACGATAAATGCCTTAGAAATGTGAGATTTAGTAGTTATGAAAAAAAACGTGTCCCAGAAAAAAAAAACATGTTTTTTTACAGTTCATTTCATTTTAAGCCAAAAAAAAACACTATATCCAAGACACATTATGCAGCAAATATTACGCAAATTTCTGTTACCGTTATTCAGAGCGATTATGCCAAGTGTTGTTGCAGTGAACGGGAAACAATATCACAACAAACAATCGGTTATTATTGCAAGAAAATAAAACATACATCAAATTTCTTGCAACTAAATAGAAATAAAACTACATACAATTATAGAGCGTCCATAAATCACGTAGCAATACATACGGAGATAATTAAATGACGGAAATAAATATTCACATGCTGTAGTGTGTTCTGTACCTTATTTTAACTGTGGCAAGACTTGGAAAACCTCCCCTACCCGTACACTAAGTAGCTCAGCGTAGCTTTCCATCCGACCCCTCCTCCCCCCCCCTCAGGCGTAGCAACGTAGTTTATGGACGCTCCTTTATAAATAATTTGCGCGGTTTCTGAATTGCTTTGATAAAAATAAACAATTAAAATGTGTCGAAAATAGACTCAGATACAATAACTGCTCCAACGTAACGTATTACGTACTTTAAATTCGCAAAATGTACTCTTATAAAGTATGTGTAACTCATTCAAAACAATTTCGCATAATATACAATACATAAACATTAATGAAATAACTGCACGTAATCACTGTAAATAAACCATTTCCTTTATTTTACACAAATTTAATTACTTTTCTGGAGGGTAATTAAGAGAAAACTATATTACAGTTATGTTTCACTACCTGTTTAGCGTGACCTAGCAATTTTTGTTCTATGGGTTTTCTGCAATTTGGTTTCTAGAAGACTGTATGAGAATTGCGAGTTCATTAATTACTGATTCATCTGTCTTCATGCAATAAGAATATTCCCCCAACAACCAGCTCATTTGAAAACATGTCGTCCCTAGCGATTTAGGATTGATCTGCTTAATATAAAATCGCATAAGCAACTTATTTTTTTAAGTCAAGCTTTAAATTGGCTGTCTATGTTTTATTAACTTAAGAACTTTTGTTCTAAGACTTATATTTGATAATTCACTGGAAATATAGCAAAGATAGTTGAAACACTACAGTAATAAATAGATAACAGCTTTAAGAATAATGATTAATTATTTGAAAATAAAATTAATGAAATAGTAATAAAATTCCAGTAAAATCTACTACATACTTAGCATTAAATATTTTCTCGCTTATTAAACTAAAACACCTGAAATCTTTGTACAGATGCATGACATATTAGATACTCGGAACATTTTAAAGTTATTTTTTTTAAATATTATGAGGGTAATTCTAGTAATTAGGCTATTTTTCTTCAGCTTAAATTTTTTTTATCTATTGCAGTAACTTCCTCACGTTGACATCTGGAAGCCAACTGCAGATTACAAGTGAGGTTTTAGTTCCAATTAGCTCAGAAAGACGTATATGACAGTTTATTCAGTAGTTAGAAGGCTTGAGATAGCAAGGACTAACTTTCCAAGAATATCTATGTATACATAAAAACAAAATCCTTAGGGCAGATAATCCTTATTATTACTTCAAGTTGAGGTGATTCATTCTTTGGTGCTACAGTATGCCAATGTTGAGGTATGTAGCTCGACAGCTGTACACCCCGTTAAATAACAGAATTTCAGAGTTTATAATGCGATTTTAAATTGTCTTCCTTAATCACAGCAGTTTAATTACCATTCGATGGAAGTTATTTCGCTAGAGGATGCTAGCGAAATTTCTGTAAGCAAATTAAATTAAGAGAGACGCACCTGTTGATATGTTTAGGGAGCATAAATGCGCTTAAAAGGTTTACGTGCTGGCAACTGAAAGTAATACACAGGATTTAAGCACATGTATCTCCGTCAGAAAACAACAGATTCGTAGCATTTCTGCCCACACTGACAATTTTCATACCATACGGAGAGGTGGTTTTCGATTCTGACAACTGCTGTTTTATGTGTTCCAGGACAAGCTGCTGACCAAACTGGAAGAGAACGAGCCGGAGCTGGCGACATCTCAGGAGGATGAGGTGAGCCCGAGTTCACATTACGTAACTTTACTGCAGAAGTTCAAACTGCTGGTTGTCAAACAACAAGTGCTTTTTAGACTAAACAATCATTACTTGAAGATAAATAGAGTGCAATTGTTACTCCAGTGTATGTCCGTCTGATACATGCCTCTAACACCTAAAAGGATTAAGCTGCAGACTCCCAGTTTGTATGTGTCTTGACTCAAAATTGAAAACAGTACATAAAATTTTGTAAAATTATATTTTTTGGTGTTCAATTCAAGAAAAGAAACATAGAAAATAATTTTTTCTCCAGAGTGTAGAATATTATTGTTTGGAGCTAGGATATCTTATCAGGTTTTTTTTTTTCATTGTAAAGTAAAGATGAATGCAGCCGTCAATACTCTTAATTTTAAACAATTTTTGCTAGCTCGTCTATCTTGAAAACGATATTACTTAAGAAGTCTTGAACTTTATCTCCAACATACTACATTTAAGCAACAAATACGAAAGACTTCCACTAATACAGTTTTTAAATTCAGAGTAATACAAGTAGAAGTTATTTCTTTTCGATTACTTTGCCTTGCTATTTATTAGCGAGCGCTTTCAGTTCAGATTGCACCATTACCATTTAATGGGAAAATATTAGGACTGGTCATTTAATTAGCTTCGCGAAGAGCAACTGGACTCGGTGGTTGAGGGGTGCGGTAGGGAGTGTGATGGGTAATTCGATCCTCCGAGCGTATCTTACCCGAACAAGTATTCGTTGAGGTAGAGCGTGCTTTGATAAGTAGATTTCAGACATACGAAAAATATGTCAGACATAGAGTTTAACACCAAGGAACTGTACCCTGAACAAGCGCATTCGCATTTGTTAAGGTAATTAAAGTATGGAACTAAATTGCGGTAGGGTTAGACTCGGACTTTTATAGGTTTCAATACAGGCAAATCCTTGAAGAGCGAAGTGAATCATTTCTATGTTTCAGGCACTTATTCCTTAGCTGGTTTGAAAACTTTATATCTTCTTAAAAATAATTGCCTCTAGAGATTTTCTATGAAACAAGTAAGAAATCATCTACCACCATTATGAGAGAATCATCCCGGCACTTGTCTTCTACATACATACGAACTGTTACATTCTTCTGTGGATACTATACAAATGTTTTTCTATGGTTATTGATTGAAGTGGTTTGGATATTAAAGTAACATACAAGGCAACATTACGCATGGTATACAGTTCTATTCATAGTCCTCATTTTCATCGAATGTTGTTTGAAAGGGGCTTCAGAGAAATATGCTGAAAACAAATTTGTGAGAAACGTTGTCATATACTACAGCTTGTAACTTCTTAAACAAACAACACTTCGTTTTGCTGCAATGATGACAAATCTGAATATCGTATGTAAGAATTTATTGGGTATTAATAAAAACATGGCACGGCTTTTTGGTGTAGAATAAGAAAAAATTTCACTTCGATGACGTAATTTTGTAGGAACTGTTTATAATTCGGCTATTCATTTTTGTATATGCGGCAGTCTGCCTCTGTTTCAAATTGTAAGACTTCATTGTTTCAATATACAAGGTTTAATGCCATAAGGCTTATAGACTGTATTGTTACTTGCAGACACGAGAGGCACGCAGTGAGGTAGGCAACCAGGCGTGACAACTTTCTAAATTATGTAGAAATGATGGATTAGCAGTTAGTGACAAAAAGTAACGTCACAACACCTGACTCATCGGATACTTCTCTCCATCATTAATCATTTTTTTCTATATTCTCAACGCCGCGAATGCTACCTCATGTTGTTAATTAAGCCACTTTCATTAAACGAAATAGACGTTACGCTGTTTTAAAGCGATCATTTACGTTAATAAAGTAAGTCAATTTGAATGATTCCAGTTTCTGCAACTGTAAGGCACCAATGAAACAGAAATTTAAATTTCAATTTAAATTACCTACAATTGTCCCTCTCAATTATAAGCTCTTTAGAAATAACGGAAATTTACGAGATTGCACAGTAATATTTCAGTAACTAAAGTCTTGGCGTTTTATAACATAGTTATTTAGTTAACAGGAACAAAATCCGACATTATAACAGTTTAGAGTTGTTATTTGAGCCTATGATTTTCAGGCTGCAAATGAATTGCACTGGAAGAGAGAGGCACTGCATGTAGGAAGTTACGGAGAAGAATTTTAGCGTTCGATCAAATTGTTTATTTGCTGAAAATTAAAATATTGGAAACACTCTTATACGTCAGTACAGTATTCGTTTTAGCGCCTTGCCGTTGTAATACGTAAAGCATTATAATAGAATTAAATGTAAATCATGCTAAGAATAAGAATCTTGGTTATTTAACTGTTCTATTGTAATTTTCCCATCCATAATATGCTCTGCAATATGTTGGTTTCGCATTAATTCGTTATTCATTTTAGCGTCTATTTAATGAAATCGGAACTGAAAAACCTTGTATCAAACCGAAAACATCACAGACATGATTCTTGATGATTTTCTATATCCATCCTCGCTGATGGTCATAACTGTTAACAACTTTATTTCTACAACCGAACAACATCACATAGTTATGAACAAATCATGTTTATAAGTAAATCCGCAACCAAATTAAAGAAGAATTCTTAATTTTTACTGAATATTTGTGATTATAATTGTATAAATTGAAATAATATGAGCCAGTGAATAACTTTAACAGCCTAAGAAAATTTAATGAGAGACTCGTGTAAAATGGAGCTGTTGAAATTAAAAACCATCATCGTTCACAGGTAAACGTTGCAATGCAATTACTAACTTACGATATAAAAATACTTATTAGGAACCATGTGGCTTGCGAAATAAATATTTTATGTTTACTAAATGTTAGACATATCACCTATTCTAAAGAATAATCGATTATTAAAAGCCATTCTTTAACATCTTTCTTTCTGAATATTGCTCCTAATCTTCCTACGAGTCATAGGGTATTTAAAGAAAATGTAATCAGTGGCATGACCTTTCCCTTACGTCACTGAAGGATGTTCTCATTTGTTAGATGCCGTCAAGATATCCCGAAGACAGAACCTGCAGTTTTCGGTCAGACACGGTCTTCATTATACTTGCAAATGAGATCTGTGGGTCGTAATTTGGAATCTTTTGGTAATTATCATGAAAGCCACAAGCCAGGCTCTGAATATTGATTAGCCGCCTCCGTGAAGGCCCAACCACCCCCACATATCCCTGCGAGGGAAGCAAACACCAAGTCTGAATGCCATAGCCCAGCTCAGAACCTCAGCAAATGAATGTTGGGTAGTTACCGGCAATGAATTAAGTTCGCATTCTAGTAACCAAGTTCCAACCGCACGTTCTGCAAATCGGATTACATTTTTGCATTTTAATTCTTTGGTTTCTACAACTTAAGGCAGAACTATTGATTGGAAAGATTTAAGGGACCCTGAGGTGAACGTACGCTAACTTGAAGTGATTAACAAGTGTTTCTGCAAGTCCTCCGATTCCCTCTTGACGGTTTTCCAGATGCAATTTTTATTATGGTTATGCACTGCTGGTACGTGTTCCACACTAGACTAAATTTTTAACAAAAAGACACGTTCAGAAATTTCACCCATTAATTTATTTACAAGCCCACTGAAAAGTAAAAAAATATTGTTACTAATCATTCCTATCAACATATTACAGTAACCAAACTATCCAATTACTATGTATTCAGTTCCGTACTATCATTAACGTTCTTATTTTTATTCTTTCATAATACACACGTTTTGAAATTGGCGCCAATATTACTATGAATTTGACAGCGAAGTAGGAGAAGTCGTGGAAAAACTTCAGTCCTGGGTAAAACCTAAAACAATATTCAATTACTTGGTAATTTGGTTGTTAGCTCTAATCGTAAGTACTCAAACCAACTTCAAAAGGTGTCCACCCATAAAGAAATCCTAACAAACAAAATTAGAAATATTAATAATAATTGTAATCCCATGATATATATAAATAATAATTTGATAGTGTCGTCGATGCACTCTAGTGATGGAAGTATTTAGTAACAATTATTTTTTAATTCGCAGTATGTAAGTAGATTCTTGCTCGTTATTTTTGAACTCGGTTTGTTTTACAAAAGTTTGTATTTCTCGTTTTTTATCAATTTACGTGTGTTACTTGTTCATTGCTGCATAAAACTACTCTTTTTTTAAATTTAAGTACATGTACTACACAACTTTATACGAAATTGTTCGGTATAACCATTTGCCGAGAGAAAGTGGCATCCTTTTCTTTTATACTTCTGTGCTAGTTTTTATGAATCAGCACACATCATCGACAACGTGTGAAGTGTGGATGTCTCATTTTTACACATTCGCCGGACATCAAAATTTAGTTTCAATATATCTTTGAAATTACTTGAGTCGTATAGTGACGTTTCTGGTCCCCCTGATTACCGGTATTATATTCGCCTTGAGGGGCTGAATTAAATAAGTTTATAATTAATGAATGATCTCGTTGTTGATGTCAAGGTAATAACTGAACTGCTTATGAATGTAAAAACCAATAAGGCTCCCGGACCAGACGGTATTCCTACAAGATTCTACTCTAGGTAAGCAAAGGAAATTGCACCGTATTTGATGAAATTATATACCGCCCCCTTGGATCAAGGAAAATACCAGCCGAATGGAAGATCGCCATCGTAAGTTCAGTGTTCAAAAATGGAAATGTTAATGATACTCAAAATTTTTGACGATCACGTTAATCTCAATATTTTGCAGGATTTTAGAAGAATCATCTATTCAAATGTCATGCGGTTTTTGGATGAAGGTGAGCTTTTAAACCCAAATCAACATGGATTCAGAAATGACCGTTGCTGCGAAACACAATTTGCACTTTTAATTCACGTCTTGTGCCGTATTATAGATAGGTAATCCCAGGTTGATCTAGTTCTATTAGATTTTAAAAAAGCTTTCAACACTGTGCCTCACACTAGGTTTCTTAGGAAACTTCGTGGTTATGGCATATGTAGACAAATATGCGACTGGGTTGCAGACTTTCTGAAGGGCAGAACACAGTGTGTAGTTCTGGACGGTGAGCGTTCATCACTTGTCGAGGTGAGGCCCGGGGTTCCCCAGTGAAGCGTGATAGGGCCATTGTTGTTTCTCATATACATTAATGATTTGTGCGACTTAATGAAGGGAATTAAAAGATTATTTGCCGATGATGACATTATTTATCGTGAAATCAAAACCCAGGAATACTGCGCTTTGTTACAAGACGATATTACGAAAATAATAGCGTGGTGTAAAGATTGGCAGTTGGAGTTAAACGCTAAAACGTGACAAGTCATGCATGTAAGTAATAAGGAGACACCAGTTAGCTCTGAATATACAATTAATGGTACTGTCCTTAGAACGGTAGATTCCGCTGAATACCTAGGGGTAAAAATTCGTAATAATTTATCGTGGAAAGAGCATATCGAGAATGTAATTGGGGAAGCAAATCGTATGCTCCGATTTTTCGGTCGTAATTTAAAACAATGCATTCCGGAAGTTAAATCGATTGCATATAAGTCATTAGTGCGTCCTCTCTTAGAATATTGTTGTTCTTTATGGGGTCTCCATCAAAAGGAGTTAATGGAGGCATTGGATAAGGTCCATAGAAGAGCCGCCCGATTCGTGACAGGTATATAGAGTTGGATGGAAAGTGGATGTGCGATTTTGAAGGATTTAGGTTGAGAAGACCTGGAACACCGAAGGCGTGGCTCTCGATAGAAGCTAATAGAAAAATTAGCGACTGACATATTTCGGAATGACAGCAAAGAAATATTGCTACCAGCAACATTCATATCACGGAAAGGCCGCGAAACTAAGATCAAAGAAATCAGTGCCAGAACCGATTCTTTTCTGTTCTCATTTTTTACACGAGCGATTAGGAAGAGGATTAGAAATGATTTGCCGGGCGTGTAAACTTAAAATCCGACAGGAGTAGCTTTCGATAACGCTCTCCGGCCATCCTGATCTGGGTTTTCCATGGTTTTCCCAGATCACTCCACGCGAATGCTGGGATGGTTCCTCACAATAGCCCATGGGCGCCTCGTGCCGTAGATATATTCCTTCTAAACTACTACCCTTTCAGATAGGTGCATTGCACCCTCCGCCACACACTTTTAGTGAATCGTGAAGTAAAAATACTAATAATAATAATAACATAAACTTAAATTCGTTTTTTGGGACAGAACAGTATCAAAGACAGAACTAGGAAGATTAAAGCAGAGAGCTAGTTTGTATAATGAGAGTCAACGTGTTATCTGTGATAATTCAGTGGCTCATGCATATAGAATGTTCAGTTAGCTTGTTTAATGGGTGGTATTACATCTCTCTTATGTCTGTGACCTACTTTATGAATTCTCCACTCATGTCTTCTTCTGAATTCCTTCTTTGCTTTATATTCCAACCAATTAACCTTTCGGTTAAATTATTTACACGCAAGAGGAATTCCTCTGTTGTTGGAAGTCTGTCATTCCAGCTTTGTCAGTTTTAACAATATGTTCCTTGACCGTTACGGAATTAGACTGCAAGTTTTGGGCTTTCGTCACATATGCATGGAAGTTCGAAAGAAGTATTAGGCTGTTAATACGGAATTTTTTTTCTGGTGTTCTGGGAACACTTAACCGCGCTCTGGCCTCCCATTCAAGAGGACGGCGGTTCTAATCCCCGTCCGGGCATCCAGATTTGGGTTTTCCATGGTTTCCCCAAATCACTCCAGGCGAATTCCGGGATGCTTCCTTCAAAAGGGCCATAGCCAAAGTCCTTCCCGTTCCTTGTCCCCAGTTCCATATTGCCTCTAATGACCTCGATGTCGACTAGGCGTAAAACCATAAATAGTAAGTAAGGGGGTCACTTAGCTGTCACTGTCGGAATCATGGTAGCCTTTTTCATTTTTCCGCTACTACATACTCAAAATGCCGTACAACGGGAATCCACCACAATGTAATTATTCATATTCAATGCAGCCAGCGTAGTTACAAGTACGTTGTCATGACGTCGCAAAAAAATAAAAAAATAGTTGTTTCAAAACGACATCATTAATGTACAACTTAACTATTCTCACTATCCGTGTCCTTCTATTCTCACTTAAGACAGACTGTTTTATTATTTACCCAATAACATACAACATACGATTGTTATTATTTTCTTCAGCTGCTGACCAATGTTCTAATATCTCAGAAATCGATACTCCGTTTCCGAAAGCTATTGTATCAGACACCAAAAGTAATGAGCAAACACGGCTGGTGTTAATGTCATTTATGGAGTAACTAATTAATGCGTACTTAAATAACAAATGTACTCTTGGGAGGAAATTGTTATGACTGCACTGTACTGAAAGTCGTGATAGTTATTATGTCTATCGACAACTATTGTCAAAGGAAGCGTATAAAACTGTTGATAAAAACCCTGATAAGATGAACGCGGGAAGTATCAATTATATCAAGGAGTTTGAATTTCTAGAGTACTTTCAACTTTCATTTACCAGAAGTATACACTTAGGAAACACGATTTAAAAAAAAAAAAAAAAAAATTATATATCTGACAACTGCTTATAGCAGCAAGCAGCCAAAATGTAAAACACCCGTATTCGTATATCTAAAAGCAACGGAAAAATTTGCTACAAGAAACGACTGTGCTATGAAAAATGTTTTAATTAGATTTTCTCCTCAGTTGATTAATATACACTTGCAGGTTCAGCTCTGTGTGGGTGGGTGGGTATATTCTGAAGCTCGTCCCGTGCCGTAACGACCTCACGAGGTCTGTGCACCGCCTCACCTCCGTTGGAAAACTCAACACGTCGAAGTCAGCGCCTAAAACGCACTCGTATCAACACTGGCAGAAATTATAGCGTATACATCTTAGCACTTTATTCTTCTATATCATCAGTAACAGAGTCCCTCGCCTTTTTTAAGTGCCAATCACATTTTATTTTGGAATTTGCTTTTATTATTCATTGCATTTACTAAGATAATTTCAATACCTCGAAAACAGTTTCAAATATGATAGTTGGCATAACATAACATATCAATACCATTAGGGCACACTTACAAATCTGTCACACTCACTTCAAAAGTTTCATGTAAAATATAAAACAAATTACAAACGTTAAAGAAACAATTCCACCTAATCGTTATAAATCAACTATCTCCGATGTTTTAATTATTTGAAGGAGAACAATGAATGGGAAATTTGATTCTAACTTTGTCATGTTGTCCTAGTTCGCAAAAGAAATGCGATTAAAGTTGTTTCCAATATCATGCACCATTTTGAATACTTTTTTGTGTTCCTGAGTTCCACCGAGAATATGGATAAAACATAAAAATTTTGAGGGTTACTTCTTTCAAAAACTATTACTAACAAATTTACAATTTTGGTGTGAGAATTTTGGATTTTTTTGATTTTTTCGTTTCCTTTTCTCACTGTTAGCCGAAAGAAGCTTGCATGAGGATGTGACGAAACAAAGAACGTCATTCGATAACCATTCTGCTGACTTTAAAGACTCATTGGTCCGATCAGCTCTTTTTCTGCCCGTAGTGACTTGCACTTTGGCCTCGCTTTCTATGGGCTAACGGTTCAAGTGTGTTCTCGAGAATAGGGGGTTATAATTGTTGTATCAGTCTTACATTTCCATACTGGCCAGAATAATAATAATACTGATTTTGTAATATTATACATGATGAAAGGAACTAATAATTATACAATTTGGGCAATATATGGGTGAAATGTAGGAATGCTAATATTATTTTTTTATATTAAAAAATACCCTTTTTCCAAACTTTCTACCAAACAAAATTATTCGCAAAAGAGTAATGCCATTATCTTTCAATTTCTTTAACTCCCGCATTGTTGTTACAGTAACTTATAGTTAGATACACAAGTGATACTAAGTTTATAGGTTATTTTGACTGATTCCCGAATGATAGGATACTGTGACCTGTTTATTCTGGGAAACTACTATTTGCCAGCTGATATGAAGTAACATTTCACAGATAATAAATTACACACACACTGTAAATTAAAAATTTATCAAGTTAATTATGAAACTTAGTGCATTCCTCTAATCTTCGTATAAACATATAACACGTAACTGCGATACAAAATATACCATGTATTGAAATATTAATCAAGTATGACGACGTTATGTTAGCACGTAGTAAGTAAGAGAGTGAAGTATCTGACTAGTGTTTGTGCTACACCCGTCAAGCAATAGAGGGGGCAATTGCTCATCTTAACAGTTTTCTTATCTGAACCTAACGATATATTTCAAATAGTGTAATGGACGTTTACTACCACCACGAGTGGGATCACTTGCCAACAACTTGCTACCAGAAGTATTAAAGACGGTTAAATCGGAAATGTGTATGGGAAAAGTGAGCTACTAGTTTTAAAGTACCCTGAAAATGAATAATTACTTTCCTTATTGTTGAGACCCCGTTATGTCACACTGTTATCTCTAGAGAAAACATAGAGGGTTTGTTTTCAAGGAAGACATTCTCCTTTAACGCTTCTAGAGCCAAAAATGTCGAAACTAAAATGTTTCGTATGTATCACAAATTTTCGACGCCTCTCCTTCCAAAAATTTAAGTGGTAACGCTGTGGCCTCGCATTCGGGAGAACGTGGTTTCGAATCGCCAACTAGCCATCCAGGTTTGGGTTTTCGATGGTTTCCTCAAATCACTCCAGGCGAATGCCAGGATAGTTCCTTTAAAATTCTATGGCCGAATTCCTTTCCGTTCCTTGCTATCAGTCCTTTCCCGCTTCTAATAACCTCAGCGAGGCTTATAACCGCAAGCAAAAAACAATAATAATAATATAAATTTAAATCACTAATTATCAATAACATTACATCAAGATGTCACACAAAATTATATACATTTTAAAACCATTATTTTGCTATTTTTCTTCGCAGTAGTTGTATTTAAACCTCTGTTTAAAGGCACATGTATGGGGTAGCGCTATAAAAGGACGGCGAGAAAAGGAAGTAATAAACCGGATAATAAAGTTGTAAGTATCAACAAAAGTTCTGGTAGAAAATGGAATGGAAGATACGTGAATTTCAGTCAGATATGGATCAGCAGAACTTCCATTTTCCTCGAAAATGAATCTTTGAAATGCATTCCGGAAATCCTATTACATCGCACAGAGTTCTAATTCCGACAGGCAGTCTTTTTCAGTATGGAAAAAAGTGTCGGCGGTCTCATCTGAAATCGCCTTTCTGGCGGCTCACAGCCGACAGATCGCATCTGCAAACTGGGCGGGCAGGCTATTTGCTCGACGTGTCACGGCGGCGAGATTGCCGCCTCGCAGCCAATCAGCGAACCGTCACAAGAGCCCTCGACTCGCCGCGCCTCACGGGAAGGACCACACGCTGTCCTTCCTTTTTGAATTGCCTTTCACAAACCTATATGGTATGTGTATTCTGCTGCTCAATATTTGTAAAAAATTCCCTCCCATGAGAAAATGTAAAAATAACTTACTCTTCAGCTTTGTGGACGAAAGTACCTTACACTGTTTGTCCATACTTTTCCATACAGAATGTTTTGTCGGCATCACATTAAATAGATGTTTCTCTTAAAAATTCACTTCAAAGCCGCTATCGCTATATTGCCAAATTATTAACAAACATCCCATACTAAAGAAACAACATACATTTCTTAAAGACATTGTAATCCGAATCATATCCTACCACAATTTATTCACAACTCCTATCGTACCTTTATTTTTCATAGTCTTTGTATGAAAGCAACCTGATTCTATTACTATTAGTGTGTTTGTGGTTGTTTTGTGTGTTTAATATGTTAAGTATATTTAATTTGTGTATTTAAACTTAAAGTGTAGTGAACTTCAGCACAAAGATGAATCTGCTACAGAAAAAAGCTATAGTAAATTTTGCTCGTAGCTTCACACGATATGCACAGAAAACTAAATGTCATAAATAAAAAGGGCGGAAGAACTAACATTATTTCGTAATTGAGCTAAGGTAGCACTGCAAACATAGAGGCTGTAAGCCAATAACTGGAAGCTTTAATAAGACTGAGCCAGAATTTCAGAAATAATGTTTTTTACGATACTATATGAACACCCGTGAGCCCTGTAGCAGGTAACCAAACAGACTATCATTTCTATCTCTGGGATTGCTGTTCAAATTTCTCGAAATTTAAATGGAACCATGTGAATTCCAACCACATTCCGTATAAGTCTAGGCATTCTCAAGTCAGTTTCTTTGAAAATGAATTCAATTTCATTCATTTCTCTTACATTTGATGAACAAGTAATTAGACAAACTTTTATAATTTAACCAAATATGCAGTGTCATCATACACAAATAAATTAATCAACGTCAGAATAAATGAAAAGCAGATTTAATGAAACTCTTTTAGCAAATTTCGTTACCTCCTCCAGTTTCACGATAAAATGCAGATAGTTGAAGGAAAAAAAAAAAAACAAAATCTAATGACGATAAATCTCGAAAGTATGAATGAGGTTGCTGGTACAGTAAACGAACTTTGAAGCATACTAACAGACAATCTTTTGAAAATGAAACCTGAACAAGGTACTAAACGAAAATAAGATTACATTAGAATTCCCGAAATCCTTAGATCATAATTTAATCATTCTTCGTGTACAGTAAACTATCACATTTGGCTGCAAACCGTTAAAAATAAAAGGTTTTTTTTGTCTGCTTGATGCCGTTTGGACGTTAATAATTATCATACAGAACAAACCACCTCTTGTAAGGGTCCTATTGTCCGTTGTTAGTGGTGGTCCTTAAGAGGACCTTCGTGATTTTGGTTCTATTCTAATACCTTCTACTCTTCCGCTGTCTGCTCTCTTCTGTAAGGGGCTCCTTGTCTTGAGGCTAATAATAATGATAATTTATAAGGATATCTGACACCTTGTAGGGAACCATATCGGCATTCACCTGTAATGACTGAGGAAAATAACCATTAGGGTCGTCGGCCGGGTTTTAACCCCCGTCCTCCCGAATATTACGTAGGACGGCAAATTAGCCTTTCTCCTAACTACGTCAAAATCTAGCTAAACTTACAAAAAATTTATTCGTTTGTAAATAAATGTATTTTGCCTGTGAACAGTAAAGGTTTTTGACAGGTTACCTGCATACATACTTCATAGATTCCGAATGCAGTTATATGTGGTGAGATATGGCGATACGTTGACTCGCATATCAACCTGTTCCCTTCTAGTACACTGATTGTGATTTATGTTTTCTGCTTTTAGTAAAAGGCTTTTCTTGATGCTTGAAATTAACTGGTTGTTATTTCATTATAAGTGATGATTCACTGAATAACGCAAGATTCTTCTGTTACTAAACTTATGGAAACATTTGCATACATCAAGATTTATTTTTACCAATTATTTCCAAAATGCACAGAAAAAGTCATTTTAAAATACAGGTGGAAGCCTGTGCTAAAAATGATCCTTCAAAACTGTGACGTATAACTGGTATGCCAGCAGCTTTTATCTCCTTAAATCTGTCAGATTGTAACAACTTGCTTTGCAGTGCCTCGCGTGTTGCATGTATAATAGAGCAGAGCAATATATACCAACTTCGAGACGCTAGACAACACGTGAAACTGACCAATAGAATAGTGTTAATTTGTTGTTAAGAAACTAATAACCAATAATCTTAACTAATGCAAAACTGAAATTCTTTTAAACATTCGTGGACAATATTATATATCTGCTAGAAGTTCTGCAGCAGTTATTGTTAAATTGCCTTAAATGAAATTTAGGTAGATGGAAAAAGTGAATCATCATATGATGAATGGAATTAAATGGAATAATGATATTAACAGACACGAGGGAAAAGAGCGTGCTATGCGGTATAAGATACAGCCCATATGACTGTATTAATTTATTTTGTTTTATAGCTTATAAAAAGCATGACAAAAATGAGCAGTACAACAATAGTACTTTCCAGTGTTTCTTAAAGCAAGCACCCTGCACACTCGCAGGTGTTGATCCCCCACTTTGCACAGGTCGAGAGAGGGAGAGGTGGTTTGCAAAACTCCTAGCTCGCCTTCCCTGCTTACTGTCCACATTGTTATTTCTCCAAGCCCTCAGCTTCCCACAGTAGCGTTTCAAGTTACATTAGTTGCGAAACTTCGTTCTGTAACAACTGCAACTAGGAACGACTGCGCAGTTTATGTTTTCCATATTTTTCTTATAGGGTTGGTCACTTTTCGAATCCTGTAGCTTGCTTGTATTTTTACTTTTCATTGATAATGTATTATACCAAAGACCCTTTCATAATCATCACTGATGGACTTTCGTCATCTATTAAGCGTTGTGTGAATTGGCTGAAATCAAGTCTCATTAAAGTCTACGTGTATTTTATTTTAGTTGATTTTCAAATCATAATTGCTACTTAGCTATTCTCACATGTCTATCGCTTTTTCACACAAAAATCTCTGCTTCAAAGAATATCAAATTCTAAACAGTATGGAGTTGCGGACAATTGAATTTCACAAAGTTCTCACTATGAATAAACATTTTTTCTGGCGTCTTACAACAAGTTTTTTAATTTTTATTTCTTATTTTCATCACAAATCAGCATCCAGAATGTACACAAGTATTTCTCATGGATTCTATTTAGTGGCGCATTCATCTTGTATGGAGCTTTATAAAAGGTATGATATGTGAATTGGGAGAGAAATCTTTGAGGCACAATACAATCGTGAGAAAAATCAGAAAATTAAATCGAACGACAGAGTCATATCAATTTTCATTTTCCTTCTTTTGGATGGTGAAGAGAGTTGCCAATTGCAAAGGCAGATGGAGCCTCGTATTTTAATACATGTTGCACAAATTTTATACTGAGTTATTTAACATTTTTCTGACTTTAAACAATAAGACTTTTAAATTTTATCGGAATTTTCCACCTATGTCCCACTTGTATCACGTTTCGAGAATACTTTTGTTCATGAGGCATGAAAACGCGGCATCAGAACTGTTTAAATTTGTAAGACAAATTACCACCAGTACGATCCAGTGAAATGTGTCAGATAACTGGTTTTGATAGTAACTGACTGCGAGATTAACATCTGTGTAACATAAGTACCTCGTTACTATTGCATTCTTCCTTCATCCTAGTGGCGAAAATGACTGCGTTAGCCTTAAATTTGGCTCCAGATGATACTCAAGCGCCAATTACTGATAGTGCCATCGTCAATTGCCGTGGCGTTTTACAAACATATTACAACGTGAATATTATATTATAATATTTGAAGAGCTCTTAGTGTTTTACACTTTAAACTAAGATTAATCCTTTCGCACCGCAATAAAATAGTTTTGTATGAAAAAATGTAGATATTAATTTTCATATGATCGCCAGTAGTTTTATCAATTTTCATGACGTAACCTTGGGAATGTGCTTACATATAGGCCTACATAACGACTTGTTTTTATTTTGTTACAACAAAAGTTTGTTTAACACGGTTTACAATTTCTAACAATCCAAAATAACTCAAATACATTGAAATAAACATTTAAAATAATGTTTTTATATCGAATTCATTCAAAAAATTTGATATTTCAATAATTTCTGCTGGTCTCTTGATTATTTGAGAAGAAGGAGACCTACCTAGTTTCTTGATACTTTAGAAAATCATCAATGTTTCTTATGCCCTTCTTGGTAGTTCGAGAAGTAGTTTCTTCCAAATTTTCTGCAAATCCTCCAAAGGTTCGTTGGTTAGAATTTGTTTCTGTGTTTGTCAATCATGTCACTTGAAGGAAAAGAATAGGAAGTCACAATCTGAAGGAATACATGTGCATCTGACGTTACCAATAGAGAATAGTTTTCTTTGTTTTGTTTTGTTAAGATATTCTTATGCACTAATCTGGATATAATATCAAAATTAGCAGCAATGAGGACTCTTATTGTTTTCATAGCACTAGTAAAAATATCTCAGGTGTTACAAAACGTTGCTGGTACATACTCGTATGTAGCATTTGGAGTAAAAGGATCAATAGGAATTTTATTTTATTTTTACTATATCAAAGGATGGTGCGTTTCAAGTTTCATTGTGATGACAATTAAACAGGAGGATATATTGCACGATCCGTTGAGCCAAATATTTGTATATTATTCCGCTAAGGGATTGTGCACAAACTACGTGGCTCGGAATAGGGGGGGTAGGGGTTAGCTGGAAAGCTACGTTGGGCTACGTGGGGGGAGGGGGGGAAGGGGTTTCAAGCCAGGCCACGTAGCTTTACGTTCATATTAGTTAAAATGAGATTCAGGACACACAACAGCATGTAAATATTTATTTCTGCCATTTAATAATCCCCGTATGTAATTTACGATAGTCTGACAAGAGAAAACAGTACAAAATGTCTTCTGGAGTCAATCGGTTAAAAGGCTACGTGCTAGGTGGGAGGGGGGGGGGGTAGAGGCAAAAGCCACGTCCGGGCTACGTGGGGGGGGAGGGGGGGTTCACAGGAGGTCAAAATGGAGCTACGTGGTTTATGCACGCTCCCTAATATACTACCTACCATTGGAGAGAGAAATAGTTATTGTAGTAGTCTGTGATGAAAAGAAAAAGGACGGATATGCTGCTGTCAACCGCGGAAACGCACATAACTGGTGTCATATAACTGATGAAATTGAAATAACGGTATCTAGGAAGATGAAAACTCATTTTTATGATGGAGTGAAACTGTCGGCAGTGGAGGACATGTTACAAATTTCTACAAATGCTCTTCTCTGGGATATGGTTTATAAAGAAAATTAATTTTGTTAATGCAGTGCCTACTCGGCTGAGAGGGAAAAGTAATTTATACGTAGAGCTCGGCCGCAGCCTCCTTTGCGTAAAGCCCTCCATAAAGTTCATTGTTCCCGTAATGACTCGGCTCGCGCACCTCTTTGTTCCCTCCAGGGACAAACAATGGCTGGCAGCAGGTGCGTGCCGTAATTTCGGCTGCGCTACTCTGCCATCTCGACACCAATACATACATACATCAGCTATCTGGTAAATCAATTATAAATGTCAATATGATGCAATTAAATGAAAATTTTAAAAGTGAGAGGTTCGAATTTAATTGTTTTTCTTATGGCTTTATACCTTGTTGACGTCGAGGTCATTAGAGTCGGGAAAGGACTAGGGACAAACAAACTACAAGTAGAGTAAAGTTATGAAAAATTGTGGAAAAATTATCTACTCGAAAATAAAAATAAAAAAAATAAAAAATTTAAAAAAATAAAGAAAACAACTGGCAGGATTTTAAGTAAGCTACGGGAAAGATGGCGTCATTGAATATTTATTTCAGTATCTTACTTTATACAATAGCTACATTGCATTGGTATTTTTGTCACTTTCCAATCTGAATAGGCATTATTTCAATATTAACACTTTGTGTAAACTCCAATTGTCATTAGCTTGAGTCATTTTCTTGGTTGCCAGTTACTTCTTGGTTTATTTTCTTTCATCCACAGTCGCTCTTTGTTACAGTGTTGAATCACTCTGACAGTTATTCATACAAATACTAAAGCATATCCTTATAACCTCTCTTTTTACCATGTTTTTATTAACTCGCTTTGGGCTTTGTCTGCCCGGGTGGAATTTTGTAATTGATTTTAAACTACCTTCTCGATGAGCTAGAGACGAAAGATTGACCACAGTTCAGAAGTGGATGACAATGCATAAAAATTGGGAAAATTGGAAAAGTTGTACGGAAAACTTGAAAATTCGGGAAAAACTGAAAGTACTATTTTCTATGGACCAGTTTATCTATTTTATTAAATGTCTTTAATAGTCTGAAAAAGGTTTTTAGAAAAAGAAAAATGAAAAGTTGTCTGTAAAATTGGAAAATTCGAGAGAAACAAAGTATTATTTTCTATGGACCGATTTGTCTAACATTTTAGAAATGTTTGTAATAGACGGAATAAGGTTTACACAGAAAATATTTGGAAAAGTAGCCAGAAAATAGGAAAATTATGGAAAACTGAAAGCATTTCTTTTTTTCTATGGACCACTTTGGCTAATTTTTTTTAATTGGTTGTAATAGTGGGAATTTGGTTTTTAAAGTGACAAAATTTGAAACGTTGCCCGGAAAATACTTGAAAAATGGAAAGTGCGTTTTTCTACGTACCAAATTGATTAATTTTTTAAATGTTTTAATGGGTTAAATAAGGTTTTTAAGGGGAAAAAGTTGGAAATGCTGCCTGAAAAATTGAAAAAATTCTGAAAGAACTAAAAGTGCTTTTTTCTACTGAATTTTTGTTCGAATTCAATACCCTAACCTATGGTTCAAACGATGGATATGCATAATTCTTTTTTTTTTTTTTTTTTTTTTTTTTTTTTTTTGTTCCGTATTTCCCCGTATATTAGAGAAATATATAACTATAAAAACAGTAGAGAGTAGCTATCAATGAAAGAACTTACTTATCAATTCACATTATCTGCGGTACAATAAAATTTTTAGTTGAGCTATGAATGCATCAATTATCTGTTGCATGCGCCCCATGTTTTTCGTCACCAATCTTACAAGTATTTTAATAGTTAACAAAAATTTTCAAGTATAAATTTTCAGGACAATTTAGAAGTTAGAAATCTGTATGTGGTTTTATCCTTCGTAAGTATTAGAGAAATTATTTTATTCTTGTAGTCCGTTATAAAAGCATGGTACATTATACAGTTTTTTATTTAATTTTTTCAATTTTTTTAAATCACTAACGGCTACCGAAAGTAGTAAAAAAATTTGGTCAGAATGTATGAAATACGCTTTTTCATCCTCTATAGTGAAACCAAGAGTTTCCATGGGTCCTTTTTCTATTCGCGCTTATTTTATCTTCCTTTTTCATAGTGTTTTCTTTGTGTATTGTTTTCATGCGCTGTAACTTCACTTCACTAAATCAGTGGATGCTATTTTATTACTTTAGTGCCGTCTGCCCAGTTTATAGAGATCGTACCTGTTAATTATAGACAAGATTTGATGTATGGGCTTGAAACACAATAGAATTACTGATACACATTTAATTTAACAATGCCAATGAAATTTTACTTCAGTAAAAATATATAAATTAATTATTTTAAGATAAAATAGAGTTTAAATTTTATATGGACCTTATATTAAAACTATTAAAGAATGTGTTTTTTTTCTTACACCCGTAATACAGAGAATCGCTGATAAGAACAGTAAGTACTTTGGAATTCTAAAGCGAAATTTAGTATATTTTATTACTTTTTTCAGTACTTTGCATAAAATTAAGGAGTATGTAAAAAATTGGTAATTTATTTATTTCTAATTTAGCGATTTGGTTAAAAATTCCCGCGTCCAGACCAATTCTAACGGTGAGACAATTACCCATATCGGTTTAGTAGTTATGAGATTACCTGCTTAAAACATACAAACTCAATACTTTCTTTGCAGTACAGGTTATGCGAGATATCATCCTTACTATATTTTCAGACCTGATATAGCATGGCAATAAACTCCTTCGTTCCATCCTGTTGCCAACGTTCGTTCTGTAGATATCAAAGTAGTAGGCAAAAATATATATTTTCAACTTATAGTATTGCATAAACAGCATGCTCTTCCAAAAACATCTTTTACCTTACAGTACAGCAGAACTTTCTTGACTTTGCGTCGTTTTATTCGCAGATACACAAAGCAATGAAAATATTAGAACCTTCGGTAAATATTATCTGTAAACAGAAACAATTAAGTTCAAAGCGGCTTTGAAAATGTTTTTAACAGCAGATAAGACATCTTTTTGGTGTACACATCATAAATATCGAATTAGGTACATCATAAATCAGACCTCATTAACTATACTCCTGGTTACTCAGTCAATAACATATACGTATACACATCACTTATTGAACATCAAAACACTTTAACATCATTCTTCCAACACAAAAGTCACCATCCGTTTAACAGAGCAACAAAATATTCTCAAGATTATTAATAAAACGTCCCGCTATGGATAGTTGTACAGTAATATTTCTGTTGTGTTTTTATTTTTTAATATATTTTTTACTAAAATTTGACACCTCACGCATTTTAGGAAATGGTATACGAGAAATGTATTTATGTAATGTTAGCTTCCAATCATTCCGTTATATACGATAGACCATCTTTTCATAGGAAAAAGTCGTTAGATTTGTTGTAAAATTTCTGGCTATTTCAATTTGGTTGAGGCCAATAAGATTCAAACGGAAACCAAGAGGATCGATGAGCCTATTCGGTTTCATGCGTTAAATCGGAAAGAATATATTTTTTAAAAGAAAGTCATCGTTTTTATCGTTCGGTACGAGTTGAATTGGAAGTAAACCACGAAAGTAAGTAAGATGTATGTATTTTTGTAAGGAAAGGATTTTCAGTTGTCTCTGCAAGTATCTCAGCTCACTCTCATTATCATGATAGTTGATACGAGATAACGCAAGCAAAAACAATGGTTTGATTACAGCATCATCAATAAGAACAGAAGAAAAATATAATTTCATTCACTTGCTGACGTAGGACGTAAGTCAAAGTTAAATATTTACCTGTACCAGGTTTCTTTAGTAACAAAAAACCGAATTGATGTAACTTTATTAAATTTGCTCTCTTCTGTTGTCTTCATCCATACGGACGCACAATAATACATGCGGACTGCAGTTTCTAGATAACGTTTCTGAGCGTCCCTACTTAAATAAAGAAACATCGGGGAGAGATCTTCAGTTGGAGCACATTGTATGTATCGAGTTCGATGACTGCTCTCTGTTACACTCATCATAATGGACAAGTTTTGTTTGCTGGATACATTGGGCTACTTTTTCTGCCTTTGGCTTTACGCCTAGACGAAGTCGTGGTCATTAGAGACGAGAAAGGCCAGGAACGGGAAGGAGTTTGTCCAAAGCCTTTTGAAAGAACCATCGAGGCATTCACTTGGAGTGATTTTAGGAAACCATGAAAAATCCAAATTGGATGGTCGAACGGGGACTTGAACCCAGGTACTCCTAAATGCGTTGTCAGAGCGTTACCACTCAACCTCCACGCTCGGTGATACTGTAGAAGTCGCTTTTGAAATAGTAAGTTTTCTGGTAAATTTGAAGTAAATAATTAAGTCACGTCCTAGGCTGGCGATCGACACGGAGCCGGCTGGAGTCGTTGCCACGGAGTCAGTTATTTTGTGACATACTTCGCGCCGGCAGGACAATACCACCGCGAACGTCCTGGAAAAATCGCGCATGATACATGCGGAGCAAACGTGACTGGAAGGGCCTATATAAACCCCAAATTCCGAGGCCTCGCTCTTAAAAAGTTCATCAGCATAGCGCGCCGCCACTGCGCCGCAACTTGTCTGTAAGGAAACTTCTAACTGATTTGGTCACTACTGCCGTGGACTCTGCTCGAGGCAACCCGGAGGTTGTAACTTGACACAGCTCAGATGCAATAAACGGAGTGACTGTTCGTCTGAATGTTTGCAATAACCCAACCCGCCTGGTCTAACGGTTAGAGTAAGTCAGAGCTGAGATGCTAACATCACAGCAGCCGATATCCGAAAGACTGGGGCGCGGAGCTGCAGTACGGCGACTGTACTCCAACAAGTAAGTCTAACATTACCTCCGGCCCACCACTCGTTCATCATGGCCAGCGTCTGTGAATGTGGCAATTAGTCTAGAACTCCTGGCTAAACCCTCGGCCACATCGCAGTCGCTACAATACATTAGAATATTGGCTACTGCAAGACGTCGGCTGGTACATTATTCGGCAATGATTCTCTGATTGATTTCTGTCTCATTGCTAGGGCAATTTGTCTGTGTACCTAGTATTCCAAGTATACATCTATTAGGCAGAGCAGTACTTCATTCCACAAACGCCTTGATATGCCTAAAAGGAAAACGTAAATGTCGCCATCTGTTTAAGAATGGTGTAAGTTGTAATATGATTTTTAAGTGCGTCTGTTTAATTTTTGAGATGGAAATAGGGACTGTCCCAGCATTCTCCTAGGTTATTTCTAGGAACCCTCCCCCGAAAAACCGTAATCAGGGCTACCAGTACTGCATAACCGAAAATCGAATAAGTGCCCCTTGTACATCACAAAGTCCAACGCACGCAACCATATCTGAGGTTTTTCTAGAGTAATTCTATTGTAAAGTCACGTAAATTTAAAAAGGTACTCAGTCTAATATACGAGAAATTTCTGAAGGTTTATTGTCTTCCATAAGAAGGTAAAGCAAGGAACTCAGTCAGGAAAGAGAAACGGGAAGGCTTTTAACGGTTAGTATAGTTGAGGTGTCTGTTATCACGGCAAGTTTCTCGCAGGCAGCCTTTGTGGACGCTGTGGCGAGGCTGCTCTGGTCTAGCTAGCGTGCCGCGCAGCTGTCCGCCTCTTATCTGGACGGACAAAGCGAGCTCAAGCGCCCAACACCACCTGCGTGACGGCAAACTGCACGCCCACTGACAGCTAGAAGCACGACCACTCCACCAGATCGCAGACGAAACAGTGAAAATTAAATCTCTTGGAATTACTATTTGATTACGAAGGGAGACTGTTGTATGATAACGAAAACAGAAAGCCTTCAACAGGAGAACACAATAAGCAGTATATAGATATGATATAGTGACGGCGTTATTTTAAAAGAAGATATACAGTTAATAAATAAATTACGCCAAAGCAATTGACTTTTTTGTATTTATTGGTCTCCCGTACGCGTTTCACTTCTTTTGCAGAAGCATCTTCAGCGGGTTTTTTCTGTTAGTTATGTACAAAAGAAGTGAAACGCGTACGGGAGACCAATAAATACAAAAAAGTAAATTGCTTTGGCGTAATTTATTTATTAATATTATCAGCAATTGAGAAAAAATGATCCACAACATCCAGAAGATATACAGCTTCCCCCCAAAAGACACGATAGCTACAACTATTTTACTGTAAATTTCATCTTTATCTTCCGTGGTGTTCATGTCATGAGATATTTTCTATTTTACTTTAAATTCCATCTTTATCTTCCCTGAATTTTATGCTATGAACATATTTTTTTACCCAGTTTTTCCCCCCCCTTTCTCTATCATAGGCATGTACTGCAATATACTTTCAGTGGTCAGGCCTCTTAAATAGCCATCTGCTATTCCAGCACTTGTCATCCCAGTGCTCCGACAATGGGATTAATTCTTTTTTTTAATTTGATTCCATCACCAAATGCTGGAATGACATCGGAGGGTGAGTAGTTCATGCTGGTGGTCCTTCTTTTTTACTGGATCCCAGTGTCAAGCACAGGGGTAACAAACGGGAGTACTGGGATGACATTGATAAGTTTATTGGAGGCGAAATCACTGGGATGTCAGAGCAAATCACACCAAAATTAGTGGTAGTTTGCGTTTACACGTAGCAATTCAACCTTTTCTTTAAATACTGCTGGACGTAAATCTGCTTGTTTACATAGAGATTACGCTAAGAACCTTTTCGTACTGGCTCTTTACCTAAAATGTATTACTCATTCTCAGCAAGCGTGAGGGCCACATATAGCAAACGCAAATATTCATTACACTCCTCTTATTTTTTGAGTTTCTGTACTTGATCTAAATAAGCGTTTTTGTTTCTTCCTCACCAATATGGTGCTTCCATTACATCAAATATAATGCTTTCATAGGCATGGCGACTTATTCCATCGACATCATTAACTGTGGTAGTGCCAATTACCACTTACAAAAGTTATCATATTTAAATAATACGGAATAAAACAATTGTCACTATAAGTACGCTATTTCGGAGGATACTTCTTTCAATTCGACTCGATACTTTGGGGATGGGCTGATTCAGAAAACCCGATGTTAACAAAATAGAAGATCAGAATAGATCTATACATCCAAAACCCTATTAAAGCACTCTACTGCAAAAAAATTAAATTATTTAATATAATGTTCTATGGTAACTAATCAAATAAATATAGTATTTTTATACAATACTAGCTGACCCGGCAATGTTTCACTATTGCTAGACTTGAGTACACATATAGATTGATTGAATACATTAGAAAGTTTGTATTTAGTAAAAATTAGATATTTATGTATAAGTTTTAATTACTTTTTCATTAAATTTTATTGCAATGGTCTTGGATATGCAATGTTTTTGGTGATTGAAATCAGCATATATACAAAAAAATCTGAGTTTTTTTTTGGAGATATTCGCTAAACAGAGAAAAATTGTACGTGTAAATCAGTCTTAAAAGGGGTGAAACGTGAGAGCCGGTGCAGTTTTGTAAACTAAATATAAACATCACTTCAACTTATTTTAAAGCATATGTGTGCAAACATTCTTCGACATCAAATAAAAACTGTAGATCTGAGTGTTGTCACAAAAACTTTAAAATAAGTTCAAGTTCGAATTTCTTGGTCAGCAATTGTCCTATCATAATCTGTCCAGTGCTGTTTATCAGGAAATAATGTGTACTTTAATAATGTTGCTATCTACTTTGTCTAATTTCCCCAGCGTTTTTGAGATATTTCCAAAAAACTGAATGGTTTCAAGTGTAAATTTTTCTTAATTAAGGTGATAGTGAAAGTGGGTGGGTTTTGTAAACCAAAGATAGACTGCATTTTTCTCTTTGCTTTAATTTATACTTGTGCAAAGTTCCATCCATATTGAATAAAGTTAGTGTAAGGAACATTGAAAATTGAGAAAGGAGGGAATAAAAGGGATGAGAGGTTGGGATTTTGGAACCAAATGTAGACAGTATTTTTCTCCTGGTTTTAAAGTTTACGTGTGTGAATTCCATCAAAATCTGATAAAAATTGTGAGAATGTATAAAGACCATTGGTAAAAAATAAGGGGGGAGGTAAAGGAGAAGATGGTTTCGGTTCTTTCAATCTAAATATAGACCATATTTTTCTGTCTGTTTTATAGTTTGCATGTGCAAAGTTTCATCGATATCGTATAAAAACTGTAGGTATGTATATGAAATATTTACAAAAATTAAGAGATTTGGGGTAAAGGGGGAGAGCACTTGGTTGTTTAAAACCAATTGTAAACAGCATTTTTCTCCTTGTTTTGAAGTATACAAATGCAGTGTTCCATCGAAATCAGATGAAAACTGTGGGTTTCAATACCGACCACTGGAAATTAATAGGGAAGTAGTAAAGGGGAATGGGGTGGGGTTGGGCTTTGGCAAACTGAAAGTAAACAGATTTTTTCTGTTTGTTTTAAAGTATACGTGTTCAAAATTCCTTCAAAATCAGATAGGAACTGTAGCTTTGTATAAAAAACATCGACAGTAATGAAGGGGTGGAAAAGGGGAGAAGGATTGGGTTTTTCTAAAACTAATGTCTATAGTACTTTTATATATATTTTTTTAAAGTATACATGTACAAAGTTTCATCGAAATCGGATTAAAAGTATGGGTTTGAGTAAAAATTAATGGGGAGGGAAGGGGGAGAGGGGTTGTGTTTTTAGAAACCATATGTGGGCAGTATTTTTCTGTTTGTTTTAAAGTATATGTGTGCCAGTTTCCATCAAAATCGGATAAAATCTGTGAATTTTTTTAAATTATGGGTTGTTAGGGGTAGAAAAGGGGAGAGGGATTTTGTTTTTGTAAAACTAAAGTCTACAGTATTTTTCTATTTTTTTTAAAAAAAAGTATATGTGTGCAAAGTTCCATCGAAGTCTGATAAAAAGTGTGGGTTTGTGTAAAAATTAATGGTTGGGAAGGGGGAAAGGGGAAGCGTTTTTGAAAACCAAATGTAGGCAGTATTTTTCTGTTTGATCGGATAAAATCTGTTGGGATGTTTAAATTATGGGGTGTTATGGGGAAGAGTGGGTGGTTTTTTGGAAATTTTATTTCTTAGGAACCATCTCCGACGGTCACTCATCGGATGAACGGTTTTGGATCGCATTGAGGCCATACAAAGGTACATTCATTTTTATATATAATATTTTGGCGATCAAACTCTCTGTCGCCATCTTCAAGTGAAGTGCTGACCAGCTTGGAAGCCTGGAACTTTATAACTCGCGTTGTTGATCGGCGGACATGGTAACGACTGGGCGTTGAGTGGTTGAAATACCAAGGCTGGTGGTGGAATGGGAATGGCAGCTTCTCCTAACAGTAGCCTTCAGCGCGCCGTGTATCACATACAGTAACTCAAAACGCTGACAGCGCACTATCTTCACTGAGATGGTAACCATTTCCGATTGAAAAGATTGACTGTTAAGTGAATTCAGTTGTTTCAGTGAGAACACTGTCCCAGACGCTTCTGATATATGCCTGCAACCTGATGGCTTCAAAGTCGAAACCATATCCCATTTCAAGGCAACGTTCCGCCACTGCTGATTTCTTTTTCTGTTCCCGACGAACATTTCAAGCATGATCCAAACAGCAATGGGTAACGTACTGTACCGTCCAAGAACATTACATTAATATCCAACGCCTTGAACGACTTCGTTCTTATTATTAAGTAATGATCTTAATGATCACGCCATCTCGTGTACAAACCATTAGCGTCAAGGGTTAACGGTGAAGTTGTATACGATTGAAGCTGAAAATAAACAATTTTTTTCTGTACACGTTCATGATGAATCCAGTAGGAAAAACAAAAATCGAATAAGTTTGAAATGAGCGTCTGACTAGAATTCCAGTGATACCTATCAAAAACAACAGGAGTGATTTAAGCGACTCTTGGAATCCCTGGAAATCACTGCATTGCCAACCGGGTGAGTCAAAGAGATTGCGAATACGTCTGCCGAGACGAGTCGGAATTACCACAGACAGAAATAACGTGTGCTTATGACGTCTTGAGGACATTATGGGACGAAAAAATATTCGCGATAGTCTTTACAGTCTCATATAAGAACGTAGATCTGTCCGGTTTTACTTAATCGAATTCCAGGATGTTTGTATAATCATGAATGGTATCATTAGGTAGATATTCTATTCTGGTTTCGATAAACAGACATTGTAAGGACGATAAAATGTTAACTAAGTTTATCATATTGACATCTGTACATCATAATAGCTCATTTCCGTTTGTTTTTAAATTCTGACTTCTCTTTTTAAGAAAATAATGATATATTTCTACTTGTCAATTTTCACACCTCTATACTTGTACTACAATCGTTCATGCCTGATTAAGATAATTGCTACCCAGATTCATATATGATAACCAAGTCTGGGGCGTGGACTGCAACATCTCCTTCGGAAATTCTGAAAGACCTTAGATCAATTCCAGATCAGGTTTCCTATAGTTTGCTTTTTAATTGTTTCCTGAAGCATTTACCATACTCAACCAATCACCGAATCTTATTTCATTTCGTTTCCATATTTTTCGATTCATTTCAGATTAATTTTAAGGTCTCTTATACACATTATAATGCGGTCGCAAGTTTCCATTTCCTGATAATCAGAAAGAAAACGTTTGATGAAACAGGGAGGATTTTGATATGCATCGAGAGTGTTGGATGAGCCGTAACGCTGTAGCCTCGCATTCGGGAGAGCGCGAGTTTGTATCCCCATCCGGTCATTCGGATTTGGGTTTCCCGTGGTTTCCCCAAATAACTCCAGGTTAATGCCGTGATGGTTCCTTCAAAAAGGACATGCTCGAATTCATTCCCATCCCTTGCCTCAGACCATTCCCGTCTCTAATGACCTCGAAGATTTTTTTTTTTTACTTATGGCTTTACGGCTCGTCAACCTCGAGATCATTAGAGGCGAGATGGGATCGGGTATAAGGAACGGGAAGGAATTAGGCCATGGCCTTCCTGAATGCAAGGCCAGAACGTTAACCGTTCTCCCACCATGGTCGGTCTTTAAGAGTCATCGTTATAGAGCCACATAACATAGTAAATAAGAATGCCAATCGAATCCAGTAAGATTACCCTGCAAATTCCTAACCAAAGGGGGATTCAAATAAACTTCATTCCGGAAGCATAATTTCGTGAAGAAGTTCTAAACTAGGGAAGGAATCCGGCTATGGGATCTTAAAGGAACCATCCCGTCATTCGTCTGATGTTAATTAGGGAACGATGGAAAACCCAATCTGGATTGCCAAGCGGGATTCGAAACCACTTCATCCCAGTACGAAACCAGTATGTTATCACTCACCCGCCACGCTCAGTCTCTAAGAATGGCACATTACTTTACCTCTTTCTCAAAGAGCTATATGCCTAACCGGTCGAATGTAGTGTTTACTTAGAGAAGTAAAATTAACCAAAAATTATCAGGATGATTATATAACAGCAGGATTTTTTCCAGGAAAAACTAATTAATAAATTGTTACTGAACTAAAAAAACAAGCTAAATTTTTTAGGTCATATCAAAATGCTTTTGCAGCTGCGCCTTATCTGAATTGGATGAGATGCTTTAAGGTGTCATCTCGGCGAGTTGGCAGGCCGACCCTTTTTATACATCTTTGTGTTCGTGTTCTTTGTATAAAAAAAAATATTTTAGCAATATTCTTCGATTTCCTTCTCATTAATAATAAATTTAATAACTCTCATAGAAAATGATAAATGTGTGAGAAATATATCAAAATCTAAGTCTTTCCTTGAAATCTGTGAGTGTTAATGTTAGTATTTCTTTATATATGAGGAACGGTCAAAAAGAAACGAGTCGGAGTGTTGAACGTGCAAACCGGTGACAGAATGGTAATATCGTTGCGTCAATAACAAGGAGGGTTTCAGACAAGAGCGCGGAAGTTCAAATGCCTGCTGCTATGGCTCACGAGTACAAGTCACGTGACTGCAAAGCTAGTAGAAGCATCGTCCGCGCTCTTCTTTGATCAAGATGACCCCTTTCTGATAGACTTCCTGCAGCACGGGACAACAGTGAATGCCCAGCGTTACTTGCAAGCCTTGACCACGCTTCGCCAAGCGATAAAATTAAAACGACCAGGCAAGCTCATTAATGGGGTCATTCTGCTCTACGAAAATGCAAGGCCTCATAAGGCCAACATAATCACGGCACTCGGGCAGAAATTCAAGTGGGAAGTTCTCAGGCACCCTCCATACAGTCCAGATCTCTCTCCCAGCCAATCACCGCCTTGTGTCGCTGTGGGACAAGTGCCTCAACAGCCAGGGCCAATACTTCTGAAATACAGGTACTGGTTTCTGTTCCTAGGCCTCCGGCTCGTTACTTTTTGAACCATCCTTATAGTTTTTAATGGAAATCGTTGTAACATAAGAAATTCGAAGACGGATTGCCAAATGAGAGTTTACATCTGAGGTAACTCTCAGAGACGGTATCAACAGAGAGGCAGCTGAACTAATTTTTATCCTGAACAAAATCTGGTTTTTAATTGAGTCTAAAATCCAATCAATAGAACCAAAAAAACATTTTTCGAGAAATTAATGAAGATTTCTGTTTTTCCCTTTAGAAAAGTTATGAATGGATTATGAATTAACTGTTAGAGGAAAGTAAAAAAAACTGGATATTTTATCTTTTTTTACTAGAATCATTTTTTAAGCGAATAAATTTTCATGTTTTCATTACATATATCATTATTTTTTGTTGATATATTATTATCCATGAATATATACAACCTCTTTCGGTAAAAAGAAAGGGCGTATGGCATTGTTGGCTGGGAGACCCCCTTGTTGGCCGATTTGACAGTTTTTCAATTTGCCGCGCATGCGCCTCTGTCGTAACTACTCTTAACCTATCCTGATAATTCCACTACCTATGGTGGATCTATAGTTTAACGTGGATTTCCGAAACAGGGAAGCGTTCTGGCGTACTTCACATTTCACAACAACCTGTGCCAGAGGGGAAGTTCGTGTTAAGGGCCTTTCAAAATACTTTCCCCCTTCCCAAACAGGGATTCAAACCGGGGACCTTTTGATCTCCAGTGAGCCGGCTTAGTCACTGAGCCACCAGACTGCTAGCTCTTTCGTTGAACATTCCTTTCAAAGACTTTGTTATTCATGAAGTACTGACACATAAAATGTGGAAAGAGAGATGACAATTCTAATCCCTCAACTACGGTTTCAGAATTTTGTCTGCTGTAAAATCTTTCCTTTAGCTCCTGCAACTCTCTGCTTCTTGAATATTAAGTAGCCAAGTTCTTGCCGCGATTCTGACCTCTGAACTTGCAGCTATTCTACAGCAGATAATATTACCAGGCCAGGTTGCGACATAAGAGAGACGGAGAAGTTAACGCTAAGAACTTTTCCCGCGGATTATGTTTCGTCTGTTCTAAGGCCACTGCATGCCCAAAACTTTTAAATAAATAAATATCAAGGAATTCTGTCCGTGGATTTGCTTTTGTTTGTCTATAATAAGCATTGTGGGCCCGTAACATACAAGTACCGCACATGCAAAATGTGTGTACAGTTTTATCTTTTAACTAAATTTATGGCATATAAATAACTACAAATTTGATCAGACGTGTTAAAACGCCACCTTTCTGGAAACGGGCAGATAAAACTGATTTTTGCGATGGTCCACAGTTTTCGCCTGAAAGAGGATTACACGGTTCACTGGGAGATGTCGACACTTATGATACCACTGTCAAGCCCAACAGTTAGAAATAAAATGCAATGTCTAGAACAGTTCAGTAATGTGGGGATTACTCCGGGCATTCTAAAAATGTGAAAAGCCTTTTCGAGCAGCTGGACCCTATGAATTGTGAAAATTGTGGTTGGTAGCGTTGGATCACTACCGCTTATGATTTTCGTGTTACTGGGGCTGGGTGTTTGTAGAACTGGCAAGAGATAAAACAATAATATTTCATGTCTTTTATATTGTTTGTTTCTCACGACGTCATCCCGATCGCTGGTAATGTTAATAACTTGGTCGACGATACAGTAATTATTCTCATAACGGAGAAGCTAGACTCGCATAAAGATATTAGACGTTCACTGGGCGGATCCAACGATGACAAGTGGGTTGGCTTTAATGAACACATGGAGCAGTTACTCTAACTCAACGTAGACACCGTTCTTTGCTTTGCTGATGTCTCACGTCTTCATCTGTGAATTCCTGTTGTAAGAATTGTAACATAACAGCATTAGACCGTATCAAGACGTTTTCGAGCCTAGTGAGAACACGAACTCCACAAACAAAGCCAAGCTTGTTGTCATAAAATGACTTTTCATAGACGCCAATGGGTTGTAAACACAATATCGCTATTCATCTCATCTGCATGCATCTGGTCGCATTCTGTTGGTTCTATTTGACTGTTGACATCCAATGCCTGTGAACTGGCGTCATGCATTAGCAGTACATTCTTGTTTTACGGAAATTCCGACTGTTTTTAACTTTAAGAAAAATTTGCCCAAGTACAACGCTTTGACACTACACTTTTATAAGATTTTTATCTATTGTCACTATGGATGTTTTATTTTATAGTAATCGTCAAGTTATGTTAAAAAAAAATACCTGCACAACGTACTACGAGATCGCGCTTCTGAAATATTCTAATTTTCCCGAAGACTGTAACGGAGATCGTCTTTGCGGATGCAGCTGCGGAGATCCAGTGCTCGTCCTCCACGGAAGAGTGCGTTTAAGATAAGCAGAGGCTGCGGTGGAGAAAAAAAATTATAATTAAAAGAAAATAATATTTTATTAAAAATAAATTTTTAAAATAAAATTATTAGTGAAAACAAACAGTCGCCAGCAACATATGTCTAAAATTGCAGCTCATTAACAATTTCGTAAATCTTCTTGTGGAATCTTTTGCAAAAAAAAGTTGAAACGTAAATCGAGGTACTTCGTACCGTACAGAGAGCAACAGTGACTTCGGCCGATTCCGATACTCGTATATATAAATAAAATAACAGATCATTAAGATTTCCTGACATTAATAATAAAGTTCAGAAATCATACAGAAAATACATTATTTTAATGAAACATTTTTTTCACTTTATCCGTAATTAATGGAATTATGAAAGTCTGTAACTGTTTCAATTATATAAGGAAATAATCTGCTGCAACACTGTTACCTTTAATAATCTTTGCTTTGTTTATATAACGTAAACTTCCAAATTATATACATAAGACCTATGTTTAATGTAATGTAAGTGTGTAGTTGTGAGTTTCTGTGATGGCGTATTTTAAGACACCTTCAAAACGTAAGTTTTGTATATAATTATTCCACTTCAACTTCATTACAAAATTTTTGATGTAGTTGAACACTCCACAGTTTTATTTTCAGGAAAACTCCATAAGTTTTTTTTTTTATATATTTAGTAGAAACAAACACAAGCACATTAAAATGTATTTTATATTGCGTTTGAAACTGGGAATTAGTTCTTGAAACGCGTAACGCACAATGTAAATAAACATCATTTAAGGTAATTGTGTTGCAGTTGATTATTTGCTTATATATTTCATTTTTTATTGCAGAAGGGTGACGTCTTAGCATTTGTCTATAAGATTGTGGAAGCGGCATAGAAACAACAGTCAGAATGATGGGGTAAAATAGTACAATAGCCCTGCTTCTCTAAAGACAATCGATGTCACTCTCTGTTATTCAGTGAAACTCCTCCTGTACGCTAAGCCACTTCAAGTAGCAGGTTGAGGTTGTATGGACAGGCTGCCCTTACAGTGCAGATGTGTTGTGCCCACAGTGCGTGATCTGCGTGAACGCGAAGGCGACGATGCAGACGTCTCCGTGCGGCCACCGCGTGGTGTGTCGCAAGTGCTTCGTGAAGACGATCCAGATGGCGGTGTCCCAGCGCCTGCTGCCACTTCGTTGCGTCATCTGCCGCGCCAAGATCCTGCGCCTCAAGCAGAGTGGTGGCGGCGGCGGCGGGAGCGGCTCCTCCCACCACCACCACCACCACCACCACCAGCACCCGGCAGCCGGCGTGCTGCCGTGGACGGTGCCCAATTCGGCCTCGCAGTATTCCGTCGGCAGCTCCGTGCCCAACTCTGCTTCGCTCTACTCCATGACGTCGGGTTCTTCCTCGCTCTCAGGTACCTTACAGGGCCGCCATGCCACTTAGAATCTCCACACTGTACAAAGAAAAACTTCCGCCCTCTTTTGGCTCAATACAAATATTCCATGACGATTAGAACAATCATGTAGTAGAAGGCTTCCACGGGCAGAGTAAATACAATGAAGAGCCAAAGAAACTGGTACACTGCCTAATATCGTGTAGGGCCCCCGCGAGCAAGCAAAAGCAAAATGACGTGGCATGGACTCGACTAATGTCTGAAGTAGTGATGGAGTGAATTGACACCATGCATCCTGCAGGGCTATTCATAAATCCGTAAAAATACGAGGGTGGTGGAGAGGTGGAAATCTCTTCTGAACGGCATATTGCAAGGCATCCAGATGCAGGGCCGGCGCTAGAAATTTCGGGCCCGGGGTGAAATAGGTGACCTTTTTTTTTTTTTTTTTTTTTTTTTTAGCTCTACAAACTACCCGCTACCCGGGCGACAATAGGCGGATTCTTGGCTGCGAGGTCTGGGCCCCAACCGGTGATCGGGGCCCCCAATCAGCCGGTGGGCCCGGGTACAATTGACCCGCTTACCCCCCCCTAGCGCCGGCCCTGTCCAGATGTGCTCAATAATGTTCATGTCTGGGGAATTTGGTGGCCAGTGGGGTTGTTTAAAGTCAGAAGAGTGTTCCTGGAGCCACTCTGTAGCAATTCTGGACGTGTGGGGTGTAGCATTGTCCTGCTGGAATTGCCCAAGTCCGTCGGAATGCACAATGGACATGAATGGATGCAGGTGATCAGCCAGGATGCATACGTACGTGTCACCTGTCAGA
The DNA here is from genome assembly GCA_031002005.1 of Vandiemenella viatica. Taxonomy (NCBI): domain Eukaryota; kingdom Metazoa; phylum Arthropoda; class Insecta; order Orthoptera; family Morabidae; genus Vandiemenella; species Vandiemenella viatica. Next base: position 233,113,483 of record JARYHS010008074.1, read on the forward strand.
GTCGTATCTTGACGTATCAGGGGTCCCACGTCACTCCAACCGCACACGCCGCTCACCATTACAGGGCCTCCACCAGCTTGAATAGTCCCCTGCTGACATGCAGGGTCCATGAATTCATGAGGTTGTATCCATATCCGTACACGTCCATCCGATCGATGTAATTGGAAACGAGACTCATCAGACCAGGCAACATGTTTCCAATCATCAACAGTCCAATGTCGGTGTCGACGGGCCCAGTCGAGGCGTAAAGCTTTGTGTCGTGCACTCAGCAAGGGTGCACGAGTGGGCCTTCGGCTTCGAAAGCCCATATCGATGATGTTTCGTCTAACTGTTCGCACGCTGACACTTGTTGATTGCCCAGCATTGAAATCCGCAGCAATTTGCAGAAGGGTTGCACATCTGTCACGTTGAACGATTCTCTTCAGTCGTCCTTGGTCCCGTTCTTGCAGGATCTTTTTCCGGCCGCAGCGATGTCGGAGATTTGATGTTTTACCGGATTCCAAATATTCACGGTGCACTAATGAAATGGTCGTATGAGAAAATCCCCACATAATCGCTGCCTCGGAGATGCTGTATCCCATTTCTCGTGCGCTGACTGTAACACCACTGCTCAAACACATTTATATCATGATAACCTGTCATTGTAGCAACAGTAATCGAACTAACGCCTGCGCCAGAGACCTGTTGTCTTATATAGGCGTTGCCGACGGCAGCGCCGTACTCTGAGTGTTTATATATCTCTGTGTTTGCATACGCATGCCTATACCAGTTTCTTTGGCTCTTCAGTGTAGTTTCTATGCTGCCCTGGTGTCACAGCATAGTAGTAATTTCAGCAGAAGCATCCAGGGAAAAACTGAACTGCGATGTTTTCCGCAGCAGGATGTGCCATACACCGCAGTATGTAGACATTTCACATTAGGGAACGTCCATTGTGGTGTTTTCTTGGAAATCTGGACCCTTCCCCCCCCCTTTTCTGCTGAAACGACCTCGTAACTTTTGGATAATTTTTTAACCCTACTGTTCTACAAGGAATTTAAAAGATGACGTGAGATTTTTGTGACCTCCCCCCTCCTTCGTGATATTTCGCCGGATCCCTCTCCCCTTTCCTATTTCACCTTACGTAATTAATGGACGCTCCCTTAGCAAGTGGCGCCACCCGAACAGAATAGAAACTATAGATCAATACTTTCTTAGATGACTCAGAATTACAGTGATTGGGAATAAGAATTCACGCTAACTATTCCTCAGATAAGTGTGTGATGTAACACTGGAAGATGTGGAGACGATTCATACAACAGAATAGTATCGACTCTTAGCGACAGCTTAAGCCAAAAACACAAATATATTCATAACAGTCACTGGCCATCGAATGTCTGCCACGCTGCTTACAATGTTCTCTGTCCTGATCTACATCTACATCTACATATATATCTGCAATTCACAAAATTGTGGGTGGCAGAGGGTGCTCAGCACCAAAGCTTATCTCTTCGCTGTACGTTCCAATCCCTAATGGTACGAGGGAAAAAAGAATTCATATAACAATCAGTGCGGCACCTTATTTCTCTAATCTAATCTTTCCTGTCATTCCGGCTCAAATAAGTTGGTGGAAGAAGTATTTCACTACACTCGCAAATGAAAGTGGGAGTACACATGTTTACGAATAAGTTTAAACGAAACGTGCGTCGTCTATTTACCTGACTCCCAGCCTAGTCTACTAATCAGTTCTGTGACGCTTTCATAAAGACTGTAGCAAGCGGTCACGAATCGAGCGGCTCTTCTCTGTACTTTCTATATACTTTCTATCAACCCCTTACGAAACGCATTCCAAATGGCACAACAATAGTCCAAATGTGGACACACAAGAAATTTGTACGCTATCTCCTTTGTTTGTTCATTATAATTTTTCAATATTCGACCTTTGAATCGTAGCCTAGAATTAGCTCTACCAACTAACGAATTAATGTGTTTGTCCCATTTCATGTTCCTTTGTACTGTTACTCCAAAACATTTCATATAATCGACCATATCAATAACTAAATTGTTTAACTCGTATTTCTGAACAATCGGATTCTTTTTGTTAGTTATGCTCATTGTTTTGCACTTTTTACAATTTAGTGTAAGTTGCCACTCAGCGCACCATGTCAAAATAACATCCAGATCACGCTGAATTTCTAAGCAATCGGCCAAATTCCTTACTACTCTATAAATAACCGCATCATCAGCAAACAATCTAAAAATGCTTTTCACTTTGTCTCCGAGATCGTTTATAACAATTAAGAAAAGAAGTGGTCCTATCACTTCCTTGAGGTACACCCGATGTAACATCTAGATTAGAAGAACTTTCTCCTTCAACGACGACATACTGCGACCGACAAGTTAGAAAATCCTTTATCCAATCACAAAGCTGATCCGATATATTGTACGCTGTATTAAGCACTATGTAAGCTGTAAGGTTTCTCACTTTCCTGGAAATAAACATCTGGAATATTTGTTTTAGGCCAAAATTATCGTACTATAATCTGACCTTCATTTCTGACAGAACATATTTTGTGTGTGTTAAATACGGAAGAAAGCTCCTTGTTGTGAATTTTGAGTTAAGCGGTAAGTCATCTTTATCCGGTAGGATTAATGGATAAGCCACGACAGAGGAAAAATTCTCGGCAGCTTGAAGTTCCGTCAGTCGGTCACTGACGCCAAGTCAAGTTTAGCTAAGCTTAGTTTGAGTTATGACGCTCTGCAACAGTAGCCAATGATCAACGCTGGCATGACAGTAAATGTTCATCTTAAAGAACAATTCGTAATTTACTTGAGAATCACAAACGATGCGCAGTACCAACAAAAAGTTTGATTTATCAAGTGATGACGTACTAATTATTTATTTCTTCTGCCCAAAGTGTAATGTCTTCTTAGGCACTTCTTGGTCGACTATCTGCAAATACCACTTGCAATATCTGAAGGAAATATGCGTTGAGATACACTCCCTTTGTCTGACAGGTGTGTCTTCCGTGAGCTCGGCTACAACTAGCAGCAGCGGCAGTGGCGTCAGCAAGGGCGGCGTCGGAGCTGGAGGCAAGGCCGGGACCCGCATTGGCCTCGGCTTCCCGCGGCAGCCCACAGGGTCGCTGCGGCGCTCTCAGGCACACTCCATGAAGGTACCACGCAATTTACAAACCTGTTGAATGTCATAATAATAGTAGAACACAAACAGTATTGTACTGCGAAAACACGATAGTGAAAAACCATCGCTGATCCTCACGAGTAACATCATCTCTGCTGGTAAGCCTATATGGAACAACTTACACTGTTATCATTCGAGATGTATCTTTCACTTTACTCACGCTGTTATCAATGACGTTGTCTCTCACGCTCTTATCACTCAAGTCGTTACTATTCGCATTGTTATCACTTACAATTTCTTCACTCATGCTATTATAATTGACGCTGTAATGGCTCACACTGATATAATTCGCAATGTTATCATTCACGCTGCTATCACACCGGTCGATCCATCAACCTGTACAGATCAGCTTACATCTGAAAAGACGGCAGAGCCAGCCGTCGAAATATCGCATTTTCACGACACAATCCGTCGGTACACCTGTGAAGTCATACCAGGAACCAAACACCGAGCAAGTTACCGTTCTTACTTATACCTACAGGATGAATCTAACTGCAGATGACTGACTCTCTAAATCGGAGCAATTAACACAAATCCATTAACACAGAAATAAATTGCTATTCTCACAAAGACATTCAGCAGCATAAAAAAGTACAAAGAATTTTTCAAACATTTCTGTTGGCCTATAATGTTTGGAAAACATCACTTTCAATTCTGCTAGCTAATTGAATAGAACGTCAACCATAGTTGATATTGTTTTTCAGTATCTTACATCACTTTTATTGATATATAACAAAACATCGTTTTAAACTTGACTTACAAGACCTTTGGTTGATTTATTTCCATGTCTTCACGTTTCGAACAGGGAAAATAATTAAGTAACGATTTGAATATCAGTTTTTTTTTAAATGGTTAAGACATGGCTATTCAAAAAAATTATGAAATCTGCTTATACTCGACTGCAAATGGTCGCCCACAGGAAATGGAGCTAGGCTTACTGTGAATGCTGCTCCAAACAGTGAATTTAATATAGTTTAAGTGCATTTTGTGGGACGAATACTCATCACTAAGGCCTACACCACGAAAGTAGCTTTTATTAAGTACGGTCGTTTTCTTTACAATAATCCACAAAAATATCTGGTTCATAATTATTTTCTGCGCCCACAATAAAGAATGAACTTAATTTACTATCAATGAGAACCAGAGGAAAAAAGATTACAATATATCTTTCTTACAAAAGGGTCAAGGATGACGCATACAAAAAGGAAACACTTAGTGGTAAGCAGATTACGCCAATGTAGTTCCAATGTAGGAGCGAAACTGCGAAAGACTAACGGTACAGATATGATTCACATCTGGATAAATACAGCTTATACGAATGTTCAGACAGACCTGGCTAGCGGACTTTTGACTGTATAAAGAAATTTCTCTTTCCCTATCTGCATACGACTGAGAGAGGACAAACGTAAATGTTCGTATTTTCATTATCATTCACACGGAAATTCCCATAAATATTCATGAAATTTTCTTTAGATCTAATTTCTTCATGTTGGCTTTGCGGAAACGATTTAAGAAGTTAGTGGACAGCATTTAGTGCATTTCACAAGTGGACAACGAAGCCAATACGGGATATGCAAAGTGTACCACACTACTTCTTGTGGGTTTAGTGCTGTTTAGTCACAGTTTTATCTCCTTTTCTACTCAAGGCGGTCTCTGCTCATGTTCTCGAATGAGGACACAACCTGGCTATTACTGTTCCTCAAAGTATTGCAATCAGCGGCTAGGGCACGCTAGAGAAAACCTATCGGAGGTCAATGTGAAAATCTTGAGGGATTTATTTAGCGAATACTTCTTCCTCTTCTTCGGCGTTTCTTTTCCATGATAAACAGAGGTGGGTTTCCTGTATAATACAATCTTGAGGAGGCGGTATTCTTCGATCCCAGAAATTTGTTTGCCCCATTCAGCTGAGTCTTCAGCATTATTTCCTCAATGCATGTGATCTCCGACCATCCAAGACTTCAGTGTGTGTGATAAAGTACATTTAGCAAACATTGAGAATGGTGCAAAAGGAGTGCAGATGTAAGCGCTCAAGAAATCGCAGCTAAATGACAATATATGACCTATGATTCAAAACCGTACAAAAGATTGTAAGATAATCCTCTCGGGTATACAGCAGGAAGGTGTTGTATTAACAGGACGTTTCGACAGGTAGCTCTGCTGTCTTCATCAGTTATCAGGTCTATTTTAGCTGTCGCAAGCTAGCTGTCACCGCCATCCGGCTGGACACCGGAGAGAGAATTATATTGCATCAGTACGCCGGGAAAGTCTCCATTCACACGTACAAAAGATTGATCATCACAACTGATCTTTATAACCATTTTAAAACGTTAGTTATTCCAGTTTACCTTGTACAATCACCGAAATGCCTCGTTTGTTTTTCAGAACCTTTACATGTGCCATACTAAAGAAAAATGCGTGGAACAAACAGTTTATTAGATCTACAGCAAATTTTGTTTATACTTCACCATGAAATGTGGCAATGCAAAGTTTCTTTCTTTAAAAAAAAAAATAATCATAATGTTTTCTAGACGAGTTTTGGTTGCTTTTGGTAAGTGGCTCTCTATTGATACGTTTTGTTATGTTGTACGTACAGCTGCGCCTGCAGGACTACAAGGAGCCGGCGACGCGACCTGTAAGGGAACCCGAGCACCGCCTGCCGCCTATCAAGGAGTTCCAGAGAGAGTTCCGCGCCTGCAAGGAGCGCACCGCATCATCATCCTCCACCAGAATACGGTCAGTGCTCTGTCTCACTGTATGATAATCGCTCTGTAGTTACATAGGAAAGCGTTGAACTTACACCGATCGTGGTGGATGAGCGGTAACGCTCTGCTCTCGCATTTGAGAGGACGTCATCCCGAAATCAATCCAGGTGGATGCCGGAATGGTTTGCTTGAAATGTCATCACTGAATTCATTCTCGTCCCTTGCCTTGCCCTTGTGCTTCCCCACCTGTACTGAATTCAATGTTGACCTGGTGTAAGGCCATTAGGGGGGTAAAAAAAGCTTTTCTTACAAATTGATACCACGTTTAAAATCTATGGTAACAACAAAAACAAAAATCTTTAAATATCCTGTTGATAACAAACAGCAGATGATCTGTACCTCCCATTTCTTCTTTTTCCAGAAACATCTAGTAACAAAAACTCTTCCAAATATCCGTTTTGTTAAAATCCGCATTAATTTGAGTTATTCTTAGATAAGTAAGGCTTTTTTTACTATTCATCCTCGGTGGCTGCTTTGTTCCTACACTGCAATGGTGATTTTTATATATTTAAATTCCCATTCTAACAACCTCAACTGTTCGCAGACAATGGTTACAACACAGTGTTTCTTAAACTTTTTTCAAACTACTAAATTCTAAAAAATAATGCTACAGACCACTAACTTATATGGGACTAATTTTTACCTGTGCTTATATTTCTAATATCTGTGGCATATATTACTGTATCATTATAACATTAAAGCATGTTTTGAATTCTACGGAATTAAATGAATGGTGGTACTTTCGATGCCTACTGGAAATAAATAGACTATCTATTATAGGAACAATTTTTACTGACCCTCATCCTGGAAATGCCAGGTTTTTTCCTGGTCATTAAAATATTTGTGGCTTTTAAAAAGTTGGGCTTACAGTTTATACTCACCTATAGCCTTATGCAGTCAAATAAGATATCTAAATTTATAATATTCTGCCTGCAGACCACCAGTACAATCTTCGTGGACCACTAGTGGTCTGCAGACTGAGGATGAGGAACACTGTTATAACACATAGTTGTAATAATCTGATAAAATACAAATAATTTAGTGTGTGTCCATTCATTTTTAAGCATGAATCAGTAAATGGTCAACATGATCACAGTTATATCGATACTATCACAGAATTAATATTCAGGTCATCTAGTATTTGCAATCCCTTAACTTAGATTTGTTTTACTGCCAACTGTTTTGTTGACTTCATTAAATAAATAGTATAATTTATTTCCATTAGCTGAAATATATTTCAAGTATTAGCTTTGACCATTAGTTTCCCAAGTCAACAAGTGAGTGATAATCAACTCACAATCATAAAGGTACCCACCAGCATGGCTGCACAATCCACATGTTAAGACACCACCACACTAGATTTGGAAGATACAATGGAAGCTGATCTTGTAGTCCTGATCCCCACATAATGACCATTGTGATTTTAGTTTTTATGCAGTTTCCCCCATTGTTGGGATGGTCCCCAATCTCACCTCCTATACTATACATTACACACAAAAAATACAGTTTACCACATACAAAAAGTAGTGACATGTTTCACAGACAGATGGACAAATAGCTGCTTCCCCATGCCAGTAGTCAAAATACGCTCAAGCCTCTGGAAAATGGAAGTGCCTGAATTGACCCACGAAAGTGGAAAAGTTTGTAAAATAGATGATGATAACGATAAACCATGAAGGAACAATTTTCAATTAAATAAGGAATTATATAATGATTGATGTTTGAGGTAAATGTTGACTTTGGACTGTTTAGTGCTATCTCCCTTCCAATATTAACCACCTGTTACAAGCAGATAACAAAAAGTGCCCTACCCTGGACATTGGGGTATGGAATTTTTTTAAAGATGTTAATATTAATGTATTGAATTATGGCAGTTTAATTTGATATTTGACACTTCCTAAAGAAAATAACCGAACACTTAATAAAATTTTAGCTAAGCCCATCAGGTTTAAGATATTAATAGAACACATTTCATATAGTGGATGATAAATAAGGCAGCATGAATTCTTTCAAGTGATTTACCAAAACATGTTTATTTCTGTCAGAATTTAATTGGAAATTTTATAAAATCTCATTCATAGTTTACTTAATAACATATAGTGACAGCAGTGGAGCCCATATCTATTAATGTCTTAACCCTGAAGTAATATTACCTTATACAACCCAAGAGCTCATGCCCGCATCCAGTGAGGGGCAGGTAAGGGGGCTGCTGACCCCCCTCCCCCCAGAAGAAAAATCAAGTTCCCTTCAGTACGATTCTACGAGTGAAGAACTGGCTCAGGAGCACTATGGGAGAGGAAAGAGTGGTTGGATGATGGCTGATGAGTGTGAATCATAATTTCGTGAAAGTACACCATGAGATATTGACAAATAAAGTTACTGAAACATTTTCTGAGAATCCGAGGTGATTAATGTTTACAAAAAAAACTATAATTGAGTTATGAACTTAATTAACTACATAGTAGTCCTTGGATTAAGTGGTTGGATTACTAGATTAATCAATAATAAAAATAGTTTCCTCAATAGGTTTGTAATAAATCGTGATGTTTCAGTCCCCCACTGCACTTCCTCGAAAAAATACGAGCCCTCCCCCCCAGGTCATATCTTGCCGCCCACCCCATAGTTCTGATCCTGGATACACCCTTACAAGATCTTAATAATTTTTTCATTAGTTAGTTAGCATGCAGTACATCAAATTATTGATAGCATTAACCTTTTTTAATCAAACAACATTAATATAAGCAAAAAAAGGATGTCATGTAAATTTGGCATGCTAATTTGTCACTCAGTGTTAGTGACATCTATCATAATCGTGTCTTATAATACCAGATGAGAGTGGGTACAAGCAACGGAGATAAGTTTTTAAATTACAGAAATGTATACAACTTTAATTACAAACATACACCCCAAAACAGGTTGTTTACATTTTTTGATTCTCCCCCCTGAAGGCCCCAGAAAAATTCCTGCCATTTTACAAAAATAAGACACACATAATAATCGTGCTATTCACCATTAGAAACTTATTTTTATTTGTGTTGATAGCTGAACTAATACTGGCACATGTAAATTTGTGTTACAATCATGCAATAATGACATGCTATTTTTGATGCCATGTTTTTCTCTGTGGCACAGCCATCTTAGCAAAGCACACCTATGTTATGAATATGCTTATGTATACTCCCACTTTGAACTTAATGAACACTAGCCTAGCAGATAAGACTTGCAATAGACATCTGAAAATAAGAAATGAGCACTGATGTCTCAAAATATCATCCACAAAGAGTGTTAAATCAAGGTTTACTTCCTTTATGTATTATGTCACTAAATAGTTCAACTCAATAACATTTAGTATTATAACAGATACTATTAACAATATTAATAAAATCAATTTAATTTATGTGTTTTACAAGTTTATTTTGATGTTATCCAGAAGAACTGAATCATCATCATCATCGACAGCTTCCAAACTCTGGCTACATCTGCCAGGAACACAGCCCTTTCTATAGTCACTTTCCTTCCACTATTCTTCCTCTTCCACTATATTCCAGTTTGCTCTTCTTATGTCTTGCACACTATTTTCTATTTCTTTGTTTCATTTTTCTCCTTCCAGTTTCAAGTTATACATTTTCTTTTGCAATATTTCATCACTTGTCTTCTTCATGTGTACATACTACTAGAGTCCTTATGGGGAATTAGATGGGAACAGATATTATGATTGTTGCTCCATTTTTTTTCAACCAAGCTTGCAGCAAATTTGGAAACTGTATTCAAGCATTCATAATGTTACATTGTGCATCATTAAGTGCAGGCATATGTTGGGTTAAATGGTAAGAAATGTTGATAGAGAGTAAGAGAGGAGCAAGAAGATGCACTGGAAATCAAATGTTTGACTACACAGTTACCGCATGCCATACTGAACATTCTTCTAAATTACCTGACTACTGGCTTCTACTACTAACCCTCTTTAAATGTTTGAGTTACACTGTTTATCATTATACAGCATATACAATTTTAACTGTGCCCTTTATCAATGCAGCAGCTTAAATATGAGGATATTCTATGATTTAAATAAATATATTTCTCATGTTTGAGACTGAGAAAATTGCATTTCTTTCTACATAAATCTGACAATGCTAACACAATTCAATTAAATTTGATAAATATATCAGTCATTCTATCAAATCATAAACCTTTTATTTGCAATTGATGCTTTTTTTCTCCCTTCCATGCCCACTTGTAAATAGCAAAGAGCAATGTCAGGTTAGCCAAACTAAATTACAATTATTATGTGTGGTCTGTATCTCTCTTGAAAGTTTCATATGAGAGGAAACTTCAATTACTTGGTAATGCCACCTAAACTTTCACTACTATGTCTTCACCCTGACATTCTCTCTGTGACTCATTTGACTGATAATTTGGAATAAATAACTAATTTTATTACTTCGTGTTGCAGATGTATTTTCCTTTTTATATATAGGAAAACAACTCAAATAACATGTCTTAAATAAACATTCTACATTATTCAAATACATAATTGGTGATGAGGCATGGAAAGATGTTGGTGGAAGAATTACGAGAGGTGCAAGGAAGGGAAGATATGAACATGATCACAAACTGGCACTCGATTTCAGGCATAAGGGCATGGTTAGTTATAGGGGTTAGGGATTGGCACAAATTACCCAGAGAAATGATGAATAATTTACCAAAAATGCTGAAAGAAGTTGAAATTAGTAGAGGACAAAAGTAAGTGGGAAAAGGAAGGGAAAAATGGGTGTGTATGGAATTTGACATCAGAGCAAGTGCTCCATTGTAATTAATTTAAATTATATTAAATAAATAAAAAAAACTGGTAAAATGTTTCAAAAATCCAGACTAACCATCTATTGCAACGCATAAAATTGCTATACTCGCCATGCAAACCTCTTTGTATGTTTATTGAGGTTTCATTCACCACTGAGCAATAACTGATACTGAACAATATTGTTCCAATGATCATCTTGCGACCACAGCTTAAAGCTTCATCTACAAAGTGATCTCATACAGATTCTCACAAAGGCAAAAAATTCTTTGCAGATATGCAAGGTATGAAACCAGAAACACTTAATTAACATGTTGTAATATAGTTTCTATCAGGACTGTAAGAATGAATAAACATTTAAAGTCTGTAGGATATTGACTGTTCTGTACAATATCAACTGCATTCATCATAATTTCAAATAATCTTGAAAATACTTTCAAAAATATTTGATTAAAGATACATGAATATTTTCATTTAATGACTTTCTACAAATATTTATCCTGGGTAGATTTAATTGTTAGACAGAAGTAAGGATCATGAATACTGAGAATACTGAGATAAAAGATTGTTGAGGTCCTCATTGCTGGGAAGCCCGAGAAATTTTTATACAGTTTATAAACTGGGAAAGCCTCCATTTTTTCAAAAAGAAATGCAATTTCAACATTTAAAAAAAGTAAAGTGCAAAGATAGGGACCTCTTTTGACCTCTAGGCAGTTATTTACTGCTTCATAAGTGTTAAAATGCCATAACATATATTTCAGTTGTTTAATAATTGTGCCTAATACACTGAAAAAAGCTTGTTATATTTTTTTGTGATTATTTAATTATATAGATAAATCAGCTTTCAAATAAGAATATGATCATAAACTCAGAGTCTACAGGTAGGCAGTAATTTAGCTCCACATCTTTATACCATCATAGAAATTCCTGTTTTTATTGTTGTCACTTTTGATTTATATAAGAGTATAATGATACATTGAACTATTTTCAATTAAAGTTTATTACTGCCTGATTTATTTTATCTCTAAATCTAAATAAGTAAGAACAGGAAAATAATATATCACTTAAACAGATGATGGCAGGAAGACAAAATGAACACAAAAACATGATACACTTTACAATATGTTGGTTTTAAAACTTATTCATGTTCATAGGACTGGGCCATTTTACAAGGTGGGTTGCCAAATGGCTCAGTCATAGGTTTTAAACTAAAATATTGTAAAGTGTGTTCATGTTTTTGTGTGTTCATGTTCATATGGTTCTCTTGCCTTCATCTATGGTAAGTGACAGGATATTTTCTGCATCCTTCCTTATTTTCATTGCCTAATGGTGCTTTTATAATTAATCATTAATGTTAAGTTTAGAGAGTAAGGTCAAAGCTTGCTATAGTGGAGGGTGTGGTGGCCCTAAACTGATTAAAAAAAACACGTATACACAGAAATTAAAATTTGTAAAATCCTGCTCCAACAGAAAGGAAGATTTATTTCTATATCACTTATGCGACTGAGGCAGGATGCAAAGGACTGGGGTATTAGTTTTTTTATTAATATTGTTTTATGTGCTGTCACACCCTCTGCCATGATTAGTCTTGTCCTTCCTCTCTGTCTTTCATATTATTATGTTAAAAAGCAGCCTTCCTTCAAATACAACAAATTATTTAGTAATGGACAGTTTCCCAAAGAGATGATCCATTTTCATACATTCAAAAAGAAACTACTAAGTGTTAATTTTTCCAATATTGAAAACACTTTTATAATAGCAGTAGAAACCTTTGATCAATAGAAGATTTATGTGGCAATGTACTAGTCCTAGAACTATTTTCCATCATATTTCAGTTCATGGATTCTCCTGATTCTTCAGTTTTTCAATTAGTTTCAGTGTGTATAAACTAAATGTTTTCACCATCTCTTATTTTCAGGTGTGCACAGAAGATTGTTACACAATTAGAAACTGCTCCTTTGATCAAAAAATCAACATCCAATTACTTCCGATCACCATTGAAACCAGCCAATAAGGAAGACAAGAGGAAATGTGATAAATGGAAAGAAGAGAAGAAGAAAGAAGACAGGAAGGACAATGAGGAAAATCTGGAAAATAAGAAGAAGGAAGAAAAGCTGAACAAGAAGGCAGAAAAGAAAGAAGCAAAACTGGAGAAGAAAGCTGAAAAGAAAGAGGAAAAAAAAGAGGCTAAAGTTGAGAAGAAGGACAAAGCTGAGAAGAAGGAAAGTAAAAAGGAGGCAAAGGCTGAAGCAAAGGAAAGCAAGAAGGCTGCTAAAGCAGAAAAGAAAAAAGAAAAATCTAAAATAGAGAAAAAGGACAAAGACTAGAGTAGTTTTTAAAGAAAGACTCTTGAGTTTTAGTAAAGAAACCCTGTGAAATAAATTAATATTCAATGACAGTGTATATATATTGAAACTCCAAGTTTATTTTTAAAAGAATAGAAATTAATATAGGTACATGATAGTTGTGAACTCGAATTCATAGACAAAACAGCACAAAAGATGGATAATATCTTTAACAAAGAAAGAAAATATTTCATTAAAGGATGCCTTCTTTTCCATTGTATATAATTAATTTTTAGTCAGATCTTTATGTTCAATTTAGCCTCATAGTTGTAATACTACCATTCTGATATTATTTATATAAAAAAAAGGTATACAAAGATAATTTAAAATCTTTTTATCGATAATTACAGTTATATACATATCCATATGTATGTAACTTTGATTTAGAGCTGTTTTAACATGAGAATGATAAAATTTAATTGGGGCCAATCAAATTACACCTGTATGACTGTATAATCGCAGTTTCAGCTTTCATTTATCCTCTACAAAATAATTAAAGATATAAAATGATAAAACAATAACAACATTTTCAATGTGATTTTTAAATAATATGGAACCAAGTTTGTAAGTGTAAACTGTTGTGTTATTCTTAAATACCATTATTAGTTTTTTTTATCAGAGACATTACTAGCTATCAAGTTGATAATACTTGCTCTAAAAGCCACTGCCATGAAGATATTTCTGCAGGAGAGAGAAAGTTTCTAGGAGTCAGTATCATAATAGAAGACTGTTTTAGTCATTGAACATGTTACAAGAATTGCCAAATCCTTAAAGAGTCTGCAGTTTCTATTCTTTTCTATTATTAAAATGAGCTCTTGTTGTGTGTCTTATCAATGATCCTTGAAAAATAAAAGCTTGATGCTTACCTTATTTCACACAACAAAGGTTGGTTAGATTCTCTCATAAAAGGTGTACTAAGCCTCTGAGTCAGTTCCTTTCTTCCCAACCTCCATTTTAATATTGGATCTGAAGCTATCAGCAATATAAGTAGACATCATGTGCAAAAACCAAGCTTTTCCAGAGATTAAATCCTTTAAAGCTTTATGCCTCATCAATGTCCATGTCATTACAGGCAGGAAAGGACTGGGAACTAGGAATGGGAAGGAATTCTGCCATAGTCTTTTGAAGTAAGCATCCAGTCAAGGCTATGTTAAGAGACTGTGAAAATTGTCGCCCATTATGGGAATCAAACAGTTGTCCTTCCATCAATTTCTACATTCCTTCCACAAAATGGCATTCTTCTTCCAAAAATCATGCTCACTGCTCACCACATATGCTACAGCAGATCAACAAATCTTGGTTAACTTTTTTTTTTTTTTTTACAGTTTAACGTCCCTTTTTAACAACGTGGTCTTTAGAGACGGGAAAGGATGGGGGCAAGGAATGGGAAGGAATTCGGCCATGGCCTTTTGAAGGAAGCATCCCGGCATTCACCTGGAGTGATTTGGGGAAACCATGGAAAACCCACCAAATCTGGATGCCCGGACGGGGATTCGAACCGCCGTCCTCCCGAATGCGAGGCCAGAACGCTATCCGTTACACCACCACGCTCGGTCCTTGGTTAACAAATGCCCTCCTTCCAATTCTCCCAGATAACCATATGGATCTTTCCCATGCAACAGACTCTGCTACCAATTTTGCAGCATGCATCCAACCACTACTATCTATTCTATCCTATAAAAGGAAAATTGTTTGCTCTTGAAAGAACGAAAGCTTTGATTCTATTGTACACCCCAATTCCACAACTATACACCTCATTTCCCAGCTTATCTGCCTTGATGGCACAGTGTCTGATATAGGCCTCACCACTATTCAACAGTTCATCTGGATGAATAGCCGAAGAAAAACAGTTTGTACTGGCAAACTATACCATCCAGTGGCAGACCATGCAGGTTCCCACAACTCTAACAATCTCACACCTGTTTGAAGATTTCTCAGTCATGCAACTGTATCAATGGATCATTGTTCTATAAGTTTTCAATAATGTAATGTACCATAATCTTCGAGTTACTTCTGCTGACTGGTCTGAGGAGCCCATTCCAAGTCATGATTGTCATGCTGGACCTGTCGGGGTGATATTTATACCCATTGTCCCATCCCCTCTAACCCACCACATGCAGATGCAGTATGTCAAACAATGGCCCTCACTCTGTGTACTACATTTGTCACCTGAGTGCCATGGCTGAGCTGCTTTCTAGGAAACGTTCAGCAATTACAAATTTTTACAGCTGCTGCAGGTCTGTTTGCTGCTTGTGTTCCATTCATCAATTGTGCAAATGGTCTGTCTGATGTAAGATTTTCCTCACTTACATGGTATGTGGTATACGCCAGGTTTCCTTAGTCCCAGATCATCTTAAACTGAGTCTAGAAGTGCTTTAGTTTTGGATGAGGGGTGTTAAATGAACTTGACGTTGTGTTGGTATGGAATGTAGGTTTTGGCTTTTGGTTTGTCCTCCTTTGCTGTTAGTTCTGGAGTGTTCTGAAGGTGCCCAAAATTTGGTGGGTGCTATAGCATTATTCTGGAACACATTGTTGAAGTTGGCAAGTTCTGCAGACATTTTATCTTTGTCAGAAATCACACAGTCTCTATTGACCAGTATATTCAGCACTCCTTCCCTCTGTGATTGATGGTGGTAGCTGGAGGCATGCAAACATTTTTACATGTGAGTTGCCTTTTGATAAACAATGTGTCCCAAGGTGCCATCTGGTTTTCTCTTTACCAGAACATGCAAGAAAGTTAGTTGGCCATTGTATTCCACCTCCATGGTGAATTGTATTTGGGTGTGGATACAGTTCAATTGTTGCAGGAAAGCTTGAAGTTTTCCTTCTCCATTAGGCCATACAACAAATATATCTATCACATATCTCAAAAAAAAAGAAATTCTGATCAAAACTTTTATTTTTTATTAATGTGTATGGCCTTGTTTATCCCTGGCTTCAATTATTTGGCAAGTCTTGTTGCAGAAATATCTCCTTGCCATTTGTTTCATCTCTAAACTCGATTCTCCCTGGCTTCATTCATGTGGTGAGTATTGTTGCAGAAATATCTTATACCCTTGCCATATGTCTCATCTCTAAACTTGATTATGATACATACTGAAATATTGTAAACTGTACTAATGTTTGTTTTGTGGATAACAGACTTCCTGCCTTTATCTGTGGTTAGTGCTAATTTTACTTTCCCTAGTCTTCCTTGTTTTAAGATACAGTGAGTCGTCACAACTGGAAATAAAAAAAATAAAATTAAAAGAATGATTTTTTCCAACTGTATAAAATTTTTTTGGCCTCTCACCAGGGGAGTGTGTCATTCAGATGTCTCATCTGATTTGTGCATTCTCATTGTGGAAGTTTTAATACAACAAAAAAATTATTTGATTTTGAATATTCTTAACTAGTGTACTGCACAAAATTTTTGGATGAATACATGGCTGATGTTTGCTTGAGATCTTGATCAGTGATACATAAAAGTGTTTCATTAACAAATGTATTTGATTTACATGAAAATTATTAATTCTGAAGTGAGATATCAGTATTCCAGCAAGAAATACATATTTATTTTTAATAGAGTTGTATACAGATTGTTTCCCACATCTGTCAATCTAATATTTGATCAATGAAAACTCACTATTTCTTCCCAGAAGATGGGAAAAAACATTTGCAGTTAAATTAAGTGCTGTTTTGTCTATGTTCAACTTCATGACAACTTTTTACTGTGATGGAGGATGCAATATTGTTCAGATTAAGTTAATAATGCTCAGAGCCAGATATTATTTGATATATGAGAAAATATCATTGTTAGAATAATTATGTGTAATAAGCATTAAGATATAAAATTAAGTATGTGATTAAACTTAAAGAAATGTTTGGAAATATGATTTTGTAAGAACTCACTTGCTATCATTAATTGTATTTGAACTTTTGATATTACCTTAAGTGAGATTACCGTAACTTTTCTTTTAGTTTTTAAAATTGTTCCTACAACTTTTGAGTATTAAATATTCATTTTCACACAAGAAAACTATTACTGCTATAAGTCTTGAATTGTTGCAAATTCAAAGAAATAAACTACAATTTCTGTCATGTACATTTTCAAATCACCTGAGCTCTGAACTTCATATGCATCCTACATTTAGGGTCAGTTTTAAGAAAAATAATTATATGTTCTGTCAGAAGTAGGTTATTATTTTCAGCTATTCTTCTATGAGCCAGCAGAAAACAGTTATTCAACATATTGTGTTTTAATGGAAGCTATTTAACATTTCAATACAAAGTGTTTAAACACAGATACATTTTTGTAAGAACTGTATAAGTCAAATTTTTCTTCACCAAATATTTTATTAAGTTTCAAACATATATTTTAATTTTTACAATTTAAAAGCTCAAGCCTTATTGGCATCCCTTTTAATAAATAAAGTTATTTACTTGGTCAAAATGATATATTTTTTTATGATTATTTTTTATTTATTTCTAATGGTGGCACAATGTTTTAAGGTGAAATTTTTCACCTAAATTGTTCCCAAAAGGGCTAAAGCCACTTTTCTCTCAAGTTGGCCTATTTAAATTTTAAGATAATTATTTCTTCTGCATGCCAAACATATTGACTTAATGAACACTCGATAAATTCAATTAAATAAGATGTTCTGTGAACTATATTGTACCAATTTACTATGTTCTCAATGATCATTTTTGTTATTAAGTTTGAATAAAACATGACAGTGTTCACAGCAAAACCTTGCTATATTTAGTATTAAAATATCAATCATGGAACTTTGGCTCATGTCAGTGATTTTATGAACAGCAGGGTATGGTGGTTAATAATGTCATTTTGAAATTAACTTCTGTAACCAAATCCATTTAATCAAGTTATAATTTCAACGTATAAAGCTATAAGAAAATGAGCTTCAAGATAATCAGCTAAAATTAACTTTCTTCAACTCAGTAGAGTATATTCTAATACAATAACCTAATATACGGTAGTTATTAAAAATTTGTTTAATGGTTCAGAATTTATGATCATTAAAATAAATTAGGTTAAAATACTGCAACACTATACAATAGAAAGAGTTAAAAATTTAATTTATTGACAGCATATGAATAACAAATTATTGGGATCTACATCCTTCTTCTTTATATCTTTTAATTAACTAATCATATAAACCTCTGGTTTAGAGCCACGCTACTCTTAATTCTAACAATTCCATACTACAATCATCCATTTAAACCTCTTGGCACTTTTTGTTCCTTTAATTAATAAAATACAATCTAATCCTAACAATATCCTTCTTTGGAACATTCTCAAAGCTTTTGGGTTACATAGCACATACACCAAGCATTCATTCATTTTAAACAACAACTTTGAAATGATTTGCTACTAACAGTTTGAAATACTGGAATTATAATATCAGAAACAGAAAATAGGTACAACCATAGCAAGGTTGATAATTACTTTTAGTTTTTGGTTATTACATTTATGATTAAACTAAAGCATTTCCATATTTGCTATCATTAACCTTAAAATGCAAAAACCATTTCATATTACAATTATTTTTATCTGGAAAAAATGTATTAATAAGACATGAACTGTGAAAGTGTAGGATAAAAATACCCTTACTTAGCAATAACACTTATTCATTTGATGAAAAGTTAATATGTGGTTCCATGTATGTTAGTCTAATGAAGGGTTGTCACTTGCTTGAAATACAAAACACTCAAGTAACTACTCAACAAACATTATCACACTGTTAACTGCAATAGTGAATATGTACATGTTAAAATATTAAGATGTCATGTCACTCCTACTCTTCTGAAATATTATTCTTAAGTTTACATCAAAAAATATATGTCATTGTCCTGAGCAGACAGAGACAATAATTTGCCAAGCAACTGCAGAAACATTTTTTCAATTACATATATTCTTCTTTCTCTTAGGAGAAATAATTCTTATGTCTCATTTTCATTTTTCAGTTGCTTGGTTTGATGGAATGGAAAGATGTTGATTGGCTTCCAAATACAAGAATAGATTCTTTAGAACAAGAATTTAGGGGATGTTCTCATGTTTGTGCATAACTTAGTCTAGCTTGTATCCCAAACAAAGAAAATCATGGGACACAGCTAGTATTGAAAAATCCTACTGTTAGTAATTCAGCAAGTAGCTTAAATATTACACATATCATACCAGTTCCTCAATTTTTAATAATGCTTATAAAATGTAGTATAAATTTTAAATTTACTATTTTAAAGTTAAAATGGTATTTCAGAGGCAGTAATTTTCATCCTGGCAATGAAAATGATAAAGCAAACTAAACCACCACAAATGAAGGGAAGATACCTGTGATGAACAAATAAACATACTATCAACCAGCATACGCTAAGTAAGGGCAAATGCTCCAGGAACCTGACTCTTTGCCAGAGATGAAGTTGGAGAGCGATTTTGAAATGTCACATCAAATTGACACGCTTCCATGATGGGAGGCCTGATAATTTTTTATACACTAGGAAAGCCTCCATTCTTTCAAATATGAATACACTTCACAATATTTATGGCTCACATCCAAACATGATTAATGTTTGTGCCAAAATATTGTAAGGAATGGACCTCCCCTTTTCATTTGTAGAGAGGGATGAGTTAACTATTGTTATTCTTCCTTATTTTTATTGCCTAACAACATTTTCACTGTAACCAGTATCACAATTTTCTGCATTATATAGTTATCATAGCACCCATTGACACTGCCAGTCACCAACCTACTATTTTCACATAATCCCTTCATCAGTGATGATGACAATTCAGCTGCACCAACTTGTAGGTAATTTATGTTGCACTGTCCTCTTGAATTTGGTCAGCATATCATTGAGAGCACAATATACATTGTAGATGGTTAACTAGAAAACAGAGGAAACTAAAAGTCAAACTACAGTTTTTTCATGAGTTAATTTATGTTGGTATTTCTAAAAACTGTAAGGATGAGCAAAAAGAGAAATAAATTTCATTTTTTATATGTAAGTCAACAGTCAAAACCTCATCTCCCACATATGGTAGCTAGGAAAAAGACTGTAATGGCTCCATAAAACCAACCTAAAGGAATGTAATTGGGTTACTTCCCATTACCTTCCCTGACACTGTTAGTGCTATGTAGTGTTATTAATGAATTTGTTGACAATAAAAGGAAGATGTGTTCAAGCTATCAATGTAAAGGATTACAGGAGTACCATCAATTTGAATAACAACATTTATAAATCATCAACAACATCACGAGCTTTCACTCCACATATACCTAGGAAATATTAGGACTTAATCCTAGTATTTGGTACCAATTTGGTATTGGGAAGTTCTTTCAGCCATCTCCCTGACGATGATGAAAAATTATTCACCAGCAGAGTTCAAAATAGCTATTATTGCTGAACACATTATCATTTTACCTTAGACACTTTCCATAAATTTGATTTCAGTATATATGCAGCTCTCAGATTACTACACCACATAACAGAGTAACATTTAAGGGAAGAGTTGAAAAAAAGCAACATTTTCTTCTGTATGAAAACTGTTTATATACTCTATGGAAAGTATTTATTATGATTGCATGTGATCTTATTTTTAAAGCAAAATTGTCATATTGTTTCTCTGAGGCAGTAAATGGTCTCAATTTTGCTAAAGTGTAGTAACTATAACTTCAATTTCCATAGCAGAGGTATATTTTGATTTTCCATTACAGTGCAACTTCTTTTCATAATCCTGCTGAACACTCATGAGGACTGTGTCTCAGTAATGCACTGGAAAATCACAATTTTCTCTTATTTTCTTCAGTGAGTTATTGGAAAATAATTTTAACATACGTATGTTAAGAAAGAAAGCTGATGCCTGATATGTGACCAAGTGTTTGGTTTAATAAAGGTACAAAATACTCTGTGCTACAGCTAAGGAATATCAGCTGCTGAACAGCAAATGCACTTGTGAGCTAGATGGTAGTACTGATTAAAATTAAAATTTTATTTAAACTAAATTCTATACAATATTTAATCATCACATGTAATCAAAGTTTCATGAATGATAAGGGTAACATATGTTACCAATTGTATGGTATTGTATTGTTTCTACAACGATTTTTTTCTAACTTCAATGTTTAATGCTTTAAACAAAAATTTTAAATTTCCAGTGAAAAACAAAAGTTTTTGAGTATAGGGCTGAATTTATCCTCTCATTTATCTTTTAAAATTACAGAACATTACTATAGTAATATTTAATTTTATATGTTTACCTTCACTTCATTAGCATTTGCAAGAGGTAATATAATGCGTGCAAAACTTCACATCAGTGAAAATTAAAGAAGCATCAAAATTATTTTGCTTACAAAAACTGTTATCTCTAATTCAATGAAAAATTAATATTAATTACCCTAGTTTCTGAAATGAATGTTGTAGACCATAGAGTTCATGGAAGTAGAATTTCACATTACGTCCAAATTAATACTGTAGTTATTCTTAGTCTTAAAAATGTTGGCAATAATTTGTATTTAAATTTAAGAATAACTATGAAGTAATGATATATAAACTTAAATGAACATATTTCAAAACGTTTTTTAACTGTACATTAGTTGATAGATACTAAAGAGCAGTTGTTAAATAATAATAAAATATTAAAATTACATTCCTTTCATTACATAAAAAATATGTATATTTAAACCAAAGGAGAAGTTATGCTGATTTCAACATATTTCTGTGCATAAATAAATATTGCTACCTTGCAAATACCAATTTTATTAAAATTGTATTACTGCATTAATAATGGATGGTATTATATTATAAGTTTTCAAGACTGAATTACTTTCTACCTTAATTTTTTTAAATAAAAAGAAGGAATCATAATTCAATTTCTCAATATAAAATATATTGATTAATAAAACAAAAGATAATAAATACATTCCCAACATGTAATCGCAGATTTTCCTGGTGCATCTGATGCTTAAAGATCTCTCGAGCATCATAGTTCAAGGAATTTTTGACGGTGTAACCTGCTGTCATCTTTAGGTCAGCAGGCGCAACCTGAAGATGATGGCACAATATGCCATCAAAGATTTGTTGAACTGCAGTCAATTGATCAAGCTGCTTGCCAGAGGGATCTTCAAAAATACATTCCCTTTATTTTCCTGAGCAATATGATCAGTCATGAGTATACTTTTACTATTATATTTTAGTTACAGTCCATTAAGATAAATTTCAATCAACATTATCAGTTATAAGTCCTTAACATATTTCTTGCTAATGAGGATCTAATATATTCTCGTATCCATTAACAAAATATTTGTTAGCATAAATCAGTCAATTCAGTTAATTTGAAATGAAAAATTTTGGTTTATGGCAAAATACAAATAATTTAATAGGTTTTGTTAAGCTATTATCATTTTAATATGGATCAAAAAATGGAGGAGCTATTGATATTTATTAAAAACTCAATTTCTTTGTTGTAATGTTTTTATCATGCTTTAGGATGCAGGTATGATTTAAGTATTGCTTCACACTGTTTTCACAAATTTTTATTTTGTTAATATTCTACTTTTTATAATTTTTTAAAATACTTTGACTAAAATTTAAACTTTGTTTATACTATTTTGATGATGTATGTGGCAGTAACTGATGGAGTGAGAAAAGCAGATTTTATCAGTAGGTTACAATTCTGTTACGATGAGCTGTAAAATTAAACAACTTTTATAAAGTTGTTTATCCTTGAGACAAGACATACTATTTGGGACCCAGATGCAAAAAAAATAAAAAAATCATTTACCTATAATTAATATTCATTCACTTTAAAACTGGATTAATTTATAATACTATTTAAGTAGCAATGGGAACAGAACAGGAAACAATGCTAAAAAGTAAATTTAATTCAAACAAAGATATAGGAAATAAATACATTGCTTATCATAGCTGAAGGCAGGAACAGGAAGAAGAGAAAAACAAGAATATTTTTATTTTGGAAGCTTTTTTTTTTTTTTTTTTTTTTAGCTTTTCCAACTTCAGCTTTGGAAAATAACAGGTTTTCTTATAGATGTTGATTCAATGGTCTTAATTAATGATGGAGATAGCAGCAGATCAAAATCAATATTATGTTGTTATCATTTGAACAAGTCTTTTTAGTTTATTATTCAATTCAGTTGCAAGTTAATAAAGTCAGAAGGAATCTTGCAACTGAACAACAATCTACATTTTTGTTGCATGTTATAATCATCTACAAACAACTATTATTAAAAATTGAACAAAAGAAATTTAAAAATAATTTCACAAGAGCCTCATGAAGTGAAATCATTTGAATAGTGGATCTCTGCATCATATGGTATACACAGTTTTGAACTGCTTTTATGCTGTGACAATATGTGAAAAAATTGATTCAGATATTTGTCAGTGGTGTGACTCTAATAAAACCTCTTGTATCTGGGGATAAAATGCAGTAAAAAAAGTTTTCAAAATTAGTCTACAAATATAGTTTGTATCTTAAATTACTTTACGCAGAGCAAATAACAATCATTCATAGAATTCTGGTTTAGAAATAAATTACTTAGTGTCATACATTGAGCTTAATTGCAGACAAAATGGTACTAAAAGCAAATTAAACGACAACAGACATAGTAACTATCACTTACCATAGATAATGGCATTTGAACAAAATCAAGGTATAACATCATGTTATTGTGCTATTATCTGTAGTAATTAATCATTCTTTTGTATATTTTTATTTAGAATGAGTACCATTCACCCATCATAAATAACTAAGCAATCATAAACTTTAGTTTCATGGTTCCTTTGCTTCCTGCATGGTGGCTATAGCATAATATTCCAGCTTAAAAATGCTCTTACAAAGAGTGAGGACTAAAGATATAAAATAAATTAAATTTAAAATAAGTCATTGTGTTCTGTTGATATTACAACACACTCATGTTAAGAAGGATATATATGAACCATTTGGTGAAGAAATTGTATAATTACGCAAAAGAATGACAAGATTGAAACAAAGTAATTCTGGTTGTTTCATAACTTAATGATTTTAAAAATTAAACCATTTAGCAGAAATAACACAAGTGGAATTGAAAGGAAAGAATGCAGTTAGTAAATGTGTTTTATTATATGAGCGATATGTGATTAATATGGTTTAAACATCAGTGCCGGATCTAGGGGGAGGAAGGGGAAACCGGGGCACTTGCACCAGGTGGCTACTTCAGGGGGATGGTGAAATTACTTTTTTAGTGCAGCAAATTTATGTCACAGTTACTTCCTTTTTAGCTCCATTATTGCTCCAGGTGGTGACAATGGGCGATAATCATGGCAACACTCGGTGCGGTGACAATGGGGGCAGTGAAGTAATGTACGAAGGGGCTGCAATCTCACAGTTTTTGCCTCGGTTCTAAAAATTCCTAGATCCGCCACTGTTAAACATTGTGAAAACCAAAATTATATATTATAAACCCAGTCATATATTATATTGCATTTAATTTATTTTGATATCAAGCATAGTTGTAATTATATTCCATAATTTCAGGAAACTGAAATCTAAGTTATAAAACAATCATCTCATAAATAAAACCTTTTATTAATGTAAACATCAGGCAAATAATCTGAATCCAAAGATGCACAAATAATGTGTCTATCTCTCTCCTTTAATTAAAATTATTGGAATGTTTATGTACTCAGTTGACTTCAGCTTATAATCTGTTTAAATATCAGCTGTAGCTTAAAACTGAACCCAGTTTTTATGTATGCTAGTATATTATTAGTTCATGCTCTTATCAGGTGTGTATTTAATTTTATGATTGTACACTTGTTTCTGTGGCCTAACCATATTAATATATACCTTGTGCAAATGAGGCCTTAGTATTAATAGCAATTAGAAAAGTTGAGTAGCATTGTACTAGATTTTGTACTAGACAATATTTAAATAGACAGTAATATATTGCAGAATACTGTTCATAATTCAACTACTGACAGTAAGCCACACAGAAATTGCAATGAGAAGTTTAATGACTCATTACTGAATAATTTTTGGCAACTACCACACATCTGGAATTCTGTCATGTAAGATACAAGCTTTCGTTCTAGATCATTATATGTTCAGTATCAAGTAATCAGTTATATGAAATCTTCTTTCCTTACTGTTTCTCATCTTCCTTTAACTTTTTTCCCCCTTTTTTTTTAAAAAAAAAAAAATAAAAAATACCACCACTTCTAGTGCAAAGATTTAATGAATTTCACTTTTGGCACTATCTTTAAATATTTGAAAGAAATTCTTTAATATTAATTATAACTGCAACTAGTTTTATTTATTTCTTATCAGTTTATCTACTAGTTTTGTTTTTCATCCTATTTTACCACATATTTTATCTACTGTTTCTGTTTTTAAGCACATTTTTTGACAGTACGAAACTATGCCTAATTACTTTGTCAAATGGCCCAATTATGCCTCAGTTTACTGATAATCCATACATGTTATTTATTCAAGATGCATTTATGACTAAACATTTGAGATTTTTGTGTGTGTACATCACCTTGTATTTTTGTAAGACCTCAGTTTTCATGATATACCTGCCATTCAATATAGCCGGGCCAATATTCATGTTAGCCATATGTATGCAGTTAAATGGAACATATGCCTTCATTAATGACTAAAAAGCATAGAACCTGAATTAGAAAAATTAACATTTACTTCAACATATTTTATACAACATTTGGTTAGTAGCAGTGCTAAAAATTAAATTTTAATATCATTAAACTGACTAATCTATTTGCAGACACTTCAACAATTCCTTTGTTGAAATAGTTGGATTATGTAACAGTGCTGCCAAAAATGAATGGTTCATATAGTAAGAAGGATAACCATAAAGTTTATTAAAATGCATAAAATTTGTTGTCAGGAAATTAATAAACTAGAAGTGAAAGTACTTGTAAATGCAGAAGACATAGTACAACAACGTGTTTTCTTTTATTTTTATGCATTCAGTAAACTAGTACATCAAAAATGTTTCTAGATACAAGAAAAAAAAAAGAATTCATGATTAGGATGGCTGGTTAACAATAACAGAACAAGTATACTTGTGATATTAGGCTGTTATTTAATCCTTTGTGTGCCAAAACAGAACTGTTCACTTGATGGTATGGGTGAGTTAAGAAGTATCTGCATAAGTTTCTTTATAAAACATCACTTCTTTTTATTACTGTGTATAATTTTAAAAAGGAATTACTTTACATGAAAAAATTGTGTATACACAAATTATTTCTTTGTATTTGGTTTGAACTACTGTCAGAAAAAAACAATAATAAAAAAGTTATGTACAGTGAATTTAATTTAAATTTTTATTTAAGTAATTTAAGGGATCTATTTGATACCTACTTCCACAAAAAAAAAAAAAAATTCTATTGCTGGGTATAAAGTTTATAAGATATTTTACCTAAGAAGAGATAGTCAGAAAGCAATTCTGATAATCAGAACAATTTTTCTTGTCAAATTGAGATTTAAAGTTTGAGAGTTTTAGTCACATATTCACAATTCTGATGACCAATAATAAAATAAAAAAATATATATATAATGTAAATATCGGAGAAATCAGATAAACATGGAATACATGATAACAAAAAAAAAAAAAAAATTATAAGAAATGTGAGAAGCAGAAAAGAAATTAGTCATTGCTAAAGTATATGTGGCTTACAGGAGGATCAAAAATAGCTTTGGAGAAATGAAGAAACAATACATATGCATTTAAGGTGCTGATGGGTAACAAGCTCAGAGCATAAACAGAACCATTGCAAGAAACAAATAGAGGAAATGAAAGATAAATATGGTCTGGCTTGAGAGTCATTGGAAAACAGTAGAGGTGGGGGGGGGGGGGGTGAAGAGAGTAATGGGAGTGCACAAGATGTATATTGGCAATGAGGTGTGGAAAGATACTGGCATAAGAATTAAGGGAGGTGCATGTAAGTGAAAAGATGACTATGACTATGACTACAAGTTGTCACTCAATTTCAGGCACAATGGTGTGGGGAGATTTTCTTTCACATGTAAGGGGTTCAGGAATTGGAGTAAGTTACTGAGAGAAATGTTGAATAATTTAACAAAAATATGACAATTTAAAGTTGAAATTTGTAGAGTATAAAAGTAGGCAAATACAGGAAAGAGGAAAAATGGGTATGTAGGGAAATTGCCACCGGAGCATACACTCAATCACAATTGAATTGAATTAGCCCAAGATAGAAAGTTGTGGAGGATTTCATGAAACCAGATGAGAGATTAATGACAGAAAATTATTATTATTACTACTTATTTAGTTGTGATGGAGAACCCACTTCAGTGGCAGTTCCCTTAGTCATCTAATTACCCTTTTTTTTAAAATTATCTTATACAATTTGAGTGTTAAATTCTTCTCCCATCTACTTTTGCATTTTACGAATTTTAATTTTAAACTTCTTCAGTGTTTTCGGTAAATTATTCATCATTCCTTTTGGTAATTTGTTCTAATCTCTGACTCCCTTGAACACAAAAAAAAAATTTCCACTCTTCCTTATGCATGAAATAGAGTGCCAGCTTATGGTCATGGTCAATGTTTCCCTTCCATGCACAATTCCTGATTCTTCAACCAATATCCTTGCAAGCCCACCTTATAACCAGAATCAGTGCAGGTAGACAAGAGCAGGTATAGCCCCAACCCACCGCATCTGGGTTGTGCGCTTTTGTTACTGTGCGCTTATGTCATACAACCGGCAAACTTGGGCGGGCACCCCCTCTAGATAAAGGGCAGGGGTGCCCTCCTGCCAACCTATTGTTGCACCACTGACCTGTACCATATCTCACCTCATACAGCAGCTCATCTGCATCCGTTTTATGTCAGCCTAACCACAAACCAGTTACTCAACAGAAAGAATAGACACAGACAAACCATTTACTCTAGGAATCTAAACCACTCAGTTTCTGCCTAAGCCAGTTCCATAAACCCTTATGGTCTCAATAATTGTTTCATAGTCAGGGTCATCAGATTACTTCCTGAAATCACATCACCATCAGAACTCCATATCTGGGAAATGGATTAGTGACATATTATGGATACCAGACACCCTCTAAGCCCAAAACTCAGATGATACTCATCTTCTACATCCTGGTTAATGCAATAATTAAAACTGAAATAGTTGTTGCAGCATCGCAAACCACAGAAGTTTCTGTACATTAAACATACAGCCACTGCCACTTGAGGTTAAAGACAGATCTTTGACTTTGTATTTTTAGTTGAAGAAAGTTAAGAGAGTTGATAAGCATATGCAAAGGAAAAATCAATTAACAACATGAATGATTTAGTCCCTCATTACAAATTAAACTTGTGATTTGCAAACAAAATTTATGAGGTAAGAACTACATTAAGTTCTCTACCTTGGCCTCACAACCAGGCATTACTGCCACAGTTAAATATGCACATCTCATTTTAGGAATAAAATTGGAATTTAATAAAAGATTCACAAGGTTACTCTCCTCATTTTTTTTTTTTTTTTTTTTTTTTTTGCCTTTATTATTTTATCTCTCATATTAGCAAGGACAAGACTAAGTGCACACAATAATTAATTTAAATCATTTAAGCCCCTAGCTGGACTCAAAGAGAATTCCTGTTGCTACCAAGCCAATGTCTAACTTCAGGATCAGAGTGAAGTCAATTCTGACTTTGTCACAGGCTAAATTGGAAGCTTCATTGGCTGCCTCATTCCCCCTGTTGCCCACGTATCCCGGTACCCAACAGAATAAAACCTCCTTCACAAGAATAGTGATGTCTTGTATGTCCTGGATACAATGGTCTGCTAGGTACATTTTTTAGTAATACCTGTATACATCTAAGGGAATCACAGCATATGATTTACTTCATACTGTGACCTACTCGCATATGCTGGAGCGATTTAAGTAGTGCATGACATTCTGCAATGTATACAATATACCTGCTGTTCAACTTATAACTCTAAGTTGCTGGGGAAACACCATGGAGCAGCCAACTCTGTTACCTTGCTAAGATCCATCTGTATATACTGGGTTAAAATTGTGATATTGGTTTAAAATATTATTAAAAACTCTGGTAAAAATATTGTCAGCGGTAAACAGCTTGCTGTATCATGACAGATATAAAATCATTCAGGGCCTCTTTAAAAGCCAGGGAGGAGTTTTACTCCAACCTTGGTGATGAAAAGCAGGAAAACCACAGTCATATTCTTCTGAACTAGCCCTTGTACAGTAGCTAAATGATTTTGGTCAGCCTAGAGCGATTGGCGTAAAGCCATTCAGAATTTAGATTAATGACTATATTGTGCTAGGGATTTCCAGGAGTTGCCAATATGTATGTACTGTTGCATCATAAGGAGACGCCAGTAGATGCAAAGCGGTGGCTCACCAGACTCAGCTGCTCTATTGGTCTGGTGCGGTAGGGACCCATGGGGAGCCGGAATCCTGCATGGTGCACACTATCCAATATACAAAGATAACTGTCATGTGCCGAACCGTATGTTATGCAACCATACTCCAACTGTGGTCATACAAAGGCTCTACAAAAAGTAGCAAGCTGGAGCAATCGGTAGCCCATGATCTGCTACACAGATATTTTAAAACATTTAAAGCTTTTAAGGCTCTGGCATTCACATCTTTAAGATGTGACAGCCAACTTAGCCTACTGTCTAAAATGAGGCCCAGAAACTGAACAGTTTCAGTAAAACTTAAAACAGTGTTCCTCAAGATAAGGTGAGGCTTTGGTAAAAGACTTCATCTATGAGTAAAAATTACACACCAGGTTTTCTTGGCAGCGAGATGAAAAACGTTGTGTACTGACTATTCATCAACCTGTTTAGCGTGAGTTGCAGCTGCTGCTCAGCACCTCTCAGTCTAAATGATGTGCAAAAATTTAAAATTAAAATAAAAATTATTACAGTTGAAATGCTTTTAATTCTAATAGCGAAAAGGGTTACACTTAAAACTGATCCTAGAGGAACGATTTTTTCTGAATGAAAAGATCTAACACATCACCACCGACTCGATACCGGAAGCAACGTCCAGGTAAAAATGATTTTAAAAAATGGGGCAAATTTCCCTTAAATCCCCATTTCTGTAATTGTTTTAAGATAACATACCATCAGGTAGTATCATAGACCTTTTCGATTTTGAAAAACACTGCAACAAGGTGTTAACGACAAATGAACACGCCCTGTTGCCACTTTCGGTAGGAACATGTTTTCCAAGGCGAAATGGGAGCTCCTGAATCCACTATGGAAGCAGCTGAGAAGATTCTGGGACTCCAGCGAGATCTTGTACTTCCCAGGTTTTAAAATAGGTATTAACATTCCTCCTCTCCATGAGTCGATGAAGTATCTCTCGGCTCATATACAGTTAAAAATATCCAGAAGCATCTTTAGTAAGATGCCTCAGTATTGGATACTAGTTCAGGTCGGGCCCAGCGTCGGTCTCTGCCATCGGCTGCGCTATGCTCCACTCTTCGGTGAATACATGCCCGTGATCCAGTAATCCATATACTGGTAGGCGAGATGACCTTCCAGAAATACGGCGGATAGACCCATAGTTTCGTCAAAGTTTTGGAACGGTTAGTTGTGATCACAAAGTCTTGCCATGACTTCTCTTGCTCTGCTTAACTACACTACGTGCCTTAGCTCTTGCAATACAGAATGCTGTTAGGTTGTCGGCTGTTGAATACAACCTGAAACGATGCAACGATCTTCTTCGACGGTGACTAGCGGAACGAAATTCGTCATCCCACCGGGGGACGGGCATACTTCGCAATGTTCCAGAGCTTTTTGGCATAGAAACGGCAGCTGCCTGGTGAAGCATTTCTGAGAAGTGGTTAACCCTGACCTCTATTTTGTCATGAGTTTGGAGGACAATTGAACGTCAGAAGAGCTTGCAGCTGGTTTTGCGAATCTTTCAAAGGCGTTTGACAGAGTAAGACACAAAATGGTAATAAATAAGGTAAAAACTATTGGAGTGGATGAGAAAGTGATTTGCTGGGTAGAAGAATTTTTAAAAGGTAGAAAACAGAAAGTTAGGGTAGGAAATGCGGTATCAAAGGAAGTGGAAGAAAAATGGGAGTGCTGCAGGGTAGTGTATTGGGACCTTTGCTATTCATTATTCTAATGAATAATTGTGTTGATTGTTTACTATCTGAAATTAGATTGTTTTCAGATGACATAATGCTGTATAAAAGGATCAAAACGATAGAGGACTGTAAACAGTTGGAGGGTGATCTGGACAGGATATCTAGTTGGGTTGGTAAACATGGGATGAAGATAAATGCAAAGAAGAGTCAGCTAATTAGATATACAAATTAAAAACAAAAGAAAGGTTAATTATGAATATAAGGTGGGGGAAGAATTGCTTGCTGAAGACTTGAAATGTAAATATCTTGGCATTACATTTGATAACAAGCTTAACTGGGCAGGACACTTTGGACAGGTGGTAGGAAAAGGTTTCAAAATCCTGTACTTGTTGGAGAGAGTGATGAGGGGATGAACGAGAGAAGTAAAGGAATTGGGTTACAAAACTTTGGTCAGACCATTGCTCGAATATTGTAGTGTAGTATGGGACCCACATTTTGAGTATCAAATACAGGAGTTGGAGAAGGTGCAAAGAAGGGCTGCTAGATTTGTTTCTGGAAATTATCGCAGAATGCAATCAGTGACAGATATGATAAAGGAGCTGGAATGGGATTCATTGCAAGACAGGAGGAGGATGAGGAGGGTAATGGGAGTGTACAGGGCGTATACTGGCAATGAGGCATGGAAAAATATTGCAGTAGGTATGAAAAGTAGTTCATGGAAGAGAAAAGATGACCATGACCACAAGCTGGCACTCGATTTCAGGCACAAGGGTGTGGGAAGATTTTTTTTTTTTTTTTTGGGTAAAGGTGTCAGGGATTGGAATGAGTTACCAAGGGGAATGATGAATAACCCACCGAAAACGTTAAAAGAATTTAAAGTTAAAATTTGTAGAGGGCAAATGTAGGTGAGTGAAGGATGGCGGGACGTTGGGTGTGTAGGGAAATTGCCACCGGAGCCTGTGCTCCATTACAATTAAAAAATTAAATAAAAAAAAAAATTCCGTCGGATATTTCCTTCTCCACGTCTAAACTCTGCGTGCATGTGTATTAGGAAGCAGGGGCGTAGCTACTATGGGGCTAGGCGGTGCAGTGCACCGGGGCCCTCACGATCAGGGGGCCCCTAAGCTCAGTTTAGAGGGCCCACGAGCCTTCACGGCAAACTGGCGACCTTTTTTTTTTTTTTAGCTCTAAGGGGCCCCTGAGAACACAGGAGCCCCTCACTAAGGGCCCTCGCTGCTCAGGGGGGGCCCCAACCACTGCTCAGTGGCCCCTAAAGAACAATTCAAGCGCCCCCATTCTCAGTTCAGGGGGCCCCTACAAGCACACAAAGCAAAAAAAAACAAAAAGGTCGCCCGTCTGGCCAAAATAAATTTTTTGCACCGGGGCCCTTGTTGACCTAGCTACGCCACTGTTAGGAAGGGGTCCCTTCCATGAAGGTCACGAATCACCTCCCAATGCACGGAGTCCGCAATTGAAGGAGAACACAACGAAAGGACAGTGCCAGAAGACGAACTGGAAGCGGTTGTGAAGTGAGTCATTTCACCAGTACATATATCCTCTCGCTCTATTAATGCGGCAACCACTCGACCTCTGGAGCAATCAGTGGTGGAACACCACAAACCATTGTGGGCATACAAATCTGCCAGAAGGAGAAATGGCTGAGTAAGTAGCCACAGAATGTCTGCTAATTCGTTGTAAACAACGGGCGTGCTAAGTGGCAGATATATAGATCATATGGTCAGTTGGAAATGACCGTGTATCCTCACTGCTACCGCTTGTAATATAGAGATGAGAGCAACAGGTTCGGAGTGGACAGTGTGCCAGGCCATCAAAACCACTTCTCCCTTATCTCGATCACACTCGGTATAGTCCTTCCTATACATGCCTCCCTCTTAGCACCTGGTGGTGTGATGGTCTAAAATGTGTCGCCTGTAAACACAGACACATTGGTTTAGACCATGCTAAGAATTCTAATTCCTCTTTGTGAGCCATAAGTGCACTTATGTTCAATTGAAGTATGGGAGCCATTCTACCTAATTACCCTCATCCGCCCCGGTTCGTTTGGCTCTTCGTTCGCTGCCTGCTGAGGAACGGGATCAGGATCGTCCACTAGTATTTCGACTTCTTCTGGTTCCGAATATGAGATAGAAATCTCCAACTCAGTAAAAGCGTCAATCATTTCAATGTTATTTTTCTTCCTTGGTCTCTTCCTGTTCTTCTCTTTACCACTAAGTGGTCAGAGAGGAGACGAAGAAGGGACTTCACAAACCGAGTCCGGTCCGTCTGTCTAAACTTCGAAGTCCGTTGGCTTTTTTTTAGCTTTTCCGGTAGAAGCAGGTGTTGTTGCTACAACTGTCACTGTTGGTGGCGGTAACGGAGGAACGTTATTTTGGCAGCTAATATTGGTGGTTACTTTGTGACTGCTGCTGGAGTGTTGGACATCGCAGAAATGTTGCTACTGACATCCGTGGTCCTAGGTGTTACGACCTTTGTGGCATTGGCGACACATTTGCATTGACGTGAGCACGTTGTGCTTGTGTTAATGTCTGCAACAGTTGCCTGAGTAACAATACTTACTTTCCTGATGGGGGTTGCAACCATTTTGGAGAAGCTATTAGAGAAGACTGGTGGGGCCTCTCCATAAGGTATTCTATCAGTGGTTTTCAACTTCTGTACCTTGCATTCTTCAAGATACATACTACACTCTCTGCTCCAGGCTGGGTGCGATGTGGAGCAGTTGCTGTGAGAGTGTGTTACCGCTACCTGGCTCATGTCCCCCCATGCCACACTTACCACAGATTAGTTTGCCCTTGCAGGACGCCATAGTATGCCCGAACCTCTGGCACTGAAAAAAGCACATAGAATTGGACACATATGGGAATACATTCAAGTGAATGTAACATGCCTTGATGGTCTTGGGCAATATCGGAATGTTGAACAGGACGAAGGTGGAAGTCTCTTCCAAGCTGCTGCTATTTACCCTTCGTATGATCTGACGCACCTCGACCAAACTATCTGCTTCACATTCCTTATCGAGTTTCTCGGTACTCAAGTCCATAATGTCAGTGCATGTGATAACTTCTTTACTTCAATTTAAGGACTTGTGGAGTTCCCATTTTACGGTAAACTTCCCCGAGCTTCTCGCAATTAAGGAATTGGGAAGCTTGCCTACTGGTAGAAGATTCCAGCATCAGCGTCCCGTTCCTCAGCTTTTTCACTAACTTTGGTGTGCCTACGAGACCCTGTAAGCACTTTGGTATATAAAAGGGAGAAACCTTCTCAAAGAACCCCTTATTTATTTACAATATTACAAACGCATTATCTAGGAGATAAGCATTTCTGTAACAATCAGTATTTCTTCGAAGAGGCTGGGCTGTCAACATGTGCCCTCTTCTTATTTTTATGGGTGTTAGTTACCTCTTTTGGTCCAACCAGCCACAAGGGAGATATGTATTAGTTTTGCTTGAGATTTTGATCACATGA
The DNA here is from genome assembly GCA_031002005.1 of Vandiemenella viatica. NCBI lineage: Eukaryota > Metazoa > Arthropoda > Insecta > Orthoptera > Morabidae > Vandiemenella > Vandiemenella viatica. The sequence goes on from JARYHS010008074.1 coordinate 233,148,153, forward strand.
GTCTGTAGGAAACCGGTAGAGCAGCGTGGAGCCTTGCAATCTTACCACCCATTCACCTCCTCGGCACTTTGAGGTTGAAGGTTTTATTTTATAGGTTTCTTCCGTCATCGCAATCTGGGCAATGAAGCCAAGATCACTGTTCTCCAAGACACACAACGATACTCCGTCATGCCCTACGGTAGTCTTTGAAACATGGTAGGAGTTTACGGTGTGGAAAACTTGCGGCGCTCTCAAGTTTCCAGCTCGGGTACCGCGGACTCGCCAAACCCGTACCTGGGACTTGCGTACCAGGCCCCTGCGGGGCTAGTTGCTTAAATGTGTTCTTCCCCCTAGAGTATACAAGATAACAGCATGTAGTTTATTTTTCTAAAAAAAAAAGGTCCGTGGCTCTTTAGGTAAACCTATTTTTAAATTTTGCCCGTCTCTCATAAAACTTCGCCACCGGTTTTCTATTGTATTTGGAACTATCTTAGTAGGAATGCTAAAGTAGTAACACGAAGGGAATTAAATAATTACAATATTTTCTAGGTTCTCTCACTTGAGCCGCGTGGACTTACAAAAACCTGACGTTTCAATAATCTTACCGTCACTTATACCAGAGAACCTAGACCAGCCTACATAGGTAAATAATTGTACATTGTGATAGTATAGTTACCTAGTAACTTGGAGTGGAACTCAAATAAGATTTTGTTTGTCAATATTAAATAATTGCTTGTGATAAATTTAAAATTATTTATTCGACTTGAATGCACAATGTATATCAAAGATTTTTGTTGGGCGAGATATAAGTAAATGTGTTTCAGTGCTTCTGAAATCAAATTTTCTGTTTAGATAAAGATAGGGTACATATCACAGTCAATCAATGAAAGACAAAATAAGATGTATCTCTGTGTCAAGTTATGTTGCGATACATGACGTCAATCACACACGATACAGCAATTTATAAATGTGCATGTACAGTACCTGAAGCTTTGATTTTGTATGGGAATATTAGCAGAGACTGTGGTTAAGTTGAAATGCAGCCTGAACCAGAGTGACAATTGAAGCTTCTTGTTACAGTATATGATACGAGGATTTTAGTTAATTTAAGTTGCTATACAATATTGTTGTAGGCCATTTCTCCGCAGTTGCTCATTAAATTAAATGTTAATAAATAACGCCAGTACAACTGTTTTTATGTTGTTTAATGTTTTACGCGTTTCGCGAAATGCGTGCCGCATTAAACAGTTGCATTGGCGTTATATATTAGCATCTAATTTAAGTTGCAATCATGGGTGCCATGTTAGTGATGTCAGCTTGTGATGTCATGTATCGCGATATAAACTGCTCACAAATCTATTTGTGTGAAACTAGTGACTTTTTAAAATTTAGACAAAGTTTTGAAAATCCACTTAACCACACTCTACATCATGGGACAAACAGATATATATCATATCTATCGTCTCACCTGTGGTCAAATGGTATGTTCATCAATCTTTCCCCAAGGTGTAATGCTTGCCACATGATCCTGCAAAAAATTGCTTGAAGCACTGAGAGCAGGTAGCGCATTCTGTTCATTGGTTTCCTTAGCAGCACTAGTAGTGGTTGTAGTTGATAGTTTTCCTTGAGCCTGCCCTCTTAAAGACCTCTGTGGCTTCATAATATACAGAGGAATGTATGTCATCATTAGAGCTGCCCATTTCGAACGGAGCTGTGGTTCGCCCAACACAAAGAACAGGAAAAGCACCATTCTGTGATAAGAAAATAAGAAATATTAATACTCCAATAATGATCAGTTATACAAAGTAAATTATGAGATAGATAGTTTACTATTATTCATACAAAGCCATTGTGTCAGCAATATTCTTAACACTGGCCGTTTAATGAGCTAATGTGGGAATAAGTCAGATTTTAAAAGGAGCAGAATTAAACAGAATCTCAAAAGTTAGAAGTGGTTTATGGAAATATTACATGAAAATGGAAGGGATAGATTTGAAACAGTAACAGAACAATACGGAACATTAGTTCAAAACAGAATTATAATTCGTAAAATTTGTAATCAGTTTCAGGTTTTTGTTTCTCTTTAAACTAAGCTAAGCTAATCACTGTTTACATAGATTTTGTGATTAGAGTTTATCAAAGGAAACTTTACTTTAAAAAGCAATCCTTGTATTCTACATTATTGTTGAAAAATTTCTCTTAGAAGAATTTTGGGCAACTCTGATCTGGATCCAAGGCACTTCAATTGATTTCTGAAATATTTGTTCCCGAAATTCTGATAATAAACTAATGCCATAGCGATGTTTATTCCCTCCATTACCGAAATGTTACATGCAGATGGCTTGTCACTGTCACGTATGGTGAAATCCCCTAAGAAGTGCTTTATAGCTCCCGAAGGAAAGCAAAACACTGTCCTACACGATAGCCACATGCCGGGCGTCCCAGTCTAATGTAGCGATCATCTGTATGACTGTTTGCATGCTCTGAAATACACAACTTATATTGCTTGAAAATTATTTGTCAATAATGTAATTTTCTTCTTCATGAGGATCAAATGAAAGTGGTGCTTGGAGCAAGTAGTTTTCCCATAAATGCTTAGCGAACAAAATTTTGCAGCTCCACGGTATTTCTCCTAGATTATCTTTTTAATTGCAATGAGGATAATAAAAAAACTAGCAAACTCTTCTACAATTTGACCTTATTTCAGACTGGATTCTTTTATTTGCAAGGTTTAGTGTCTTGAAAGAAACAAAAAGTCTGTTTGTGTGTGTTACTTTTTCCGTGTGTATATTTAAAGAACTTATAACTGTTTTGGTCCTGTTCCAATGGAGCATTTCCAATGGTGTGACCAAAGTTTTGTAACCCAATTCCTTAAATTCTTCCCTAGTAAATGAAGGATTTTGTAACCTTTTGCTACCACGTGCCCAATGTGCTCTGCCCAGTTGAATTTGCTATTAAATGTTATGCCAAGATAGTTACACTTCAAGTCTTCGTGGCTGCTTGCTAACGTCCTGAGATCAGGAGCTAGATTTTTACCAAAGACCCTCAGTCCAAAGAGGATAGAACGATGGGTAGATAGATCAAAACTGTAATTTGGCTATTTGTGAGGCGTAGTAGCACCCAGTGATGGTTTAACACTTCTATAAAGCTTATGGTAGAACAAGTAATGAAACAGGGTTTTGCTGAAGAAAATATATTTACAAGTTACTCTCACAGAGAGTAATCGTACACGAATGGAAAAGTTACTCAATAATTCCTCACAACAGAGTTTGGCTCATTATAAATGGATCATAAGCTTATGGTAGCGACTGCAAAGGGATGAAGAGGCTGGCATGGTATCTCGACGCCGGCCCTCGACCGAGTCTAGATGTCTCCTGACTACTCGACTCAAATTGGCTCCAACCTCCTTCGAACTTGTGATTGACTGCTTTCTGACAGCTTGGATGGCTATCCATCTGAACATGAACCACATGATAGTGGGATTCGAGCGTTATCAAACAATGCAGCGCGGTCGCCGACAACCCTTAAATGGCTTCGGACGGAATCCTTTACCCTATCAGGCGACCGTATTACGGGTAAGTTCGGTTACTCGCATATACCCATACATGGCTTGGTCATAACATACTTCAGCATATCAGTAACAAATTTAAAAGAAAACTTCTAAAGCGAGTGCTATAAATTTATGGTTGAGGTATATATTGTACAAGCTACAACCAAATGGAATTTATACTTAACAGAAGTACACATGGACTGGGAGTTGTAAAATTTGCATAAATATTTTCTGATCCTTGGATTATTGTTAATTAGTTCAGATTTACTTTTTAAAAAATCTAATCAACACTTTTCGTATTCAACAGATTATAATAAATAGAAGGAAACATATTCTACTATTTGTCAAAAAATGAAATGGATAGAGGAAATATAGAATTGGTAGAAATTCAGGTAAATTTTGTATCAAGGGAATACTGAGGAGGCAGTGGTACTCATTATCTTTTATAAAAGTTGTGCTTGGATTTTTGGAATTTGTATTTAAGCCTAATTCATAAAGTGAAACGTACAAATTTAATCGATTGGTTCCAAGGGCGTATCCAGGATCAGAACTAGAGGGGGGCAGGATTTGAACTAGAGGGGGGCAACTCGTTTTGGTTTCGAGGAAGTGGGGTGGGGGACTGAAACATGACACTACAAAATCAAACTCAAACCTATTCAGGAAACTATTTTTATCATTGATTAATATAGTAACCCAACTACTTAATCTAAGGACCTACTATGTAGTTAATTAAGATCGTAAGTCAGTTAGTTTTTTATGTAAACATTAATTGTTTCGGATTTTCAATTTCAATAATTTTGTTTGTCAATATCTCATGGTGTTCTTTCACGAAATTTCGATGCACACTCATCAGACATAATCCAGTCAATCTTTCTCTCCCAAAGTGCTCCTGAACTAGTTCTTCACTTGTCGAAGCATACTGAAGGCAACTTAATTTTTCTTCTAGGGGGGGGGGGGCAGCAGCCCCCTCTGCCCCTTGCTGGATACGCCCATGATTGGTTATATGACATTTTTGTTTGGAACCGTATTTAAAAACAATTTAACGAAATGAATAGGATATATCTCTTTTCGAAATTACAGTGGTCCTTCACCATCCAAACTATAAGATCAGAAATGACATAACGTGAATGCAAAACAGTAAAAGTCTTATGCTGGAGGGGGGGGAAAAAAACACATAATCGAGAGAAACTGCCTTATGCAAGGAATGCGAGGCAAAGGAAAATAATATATTTCCTCATCAGCTTGTGTTTAGGAAACGGAATAGTGTTGCGCTGATAAGGAAAGGGTAGAAATTACATTCAATCTATTTCAACGAATTTTCTTATGATGATCAAGTAGCACTCGAAAATGAGCCTGGTAAAACGTTGAAACATATCTCAACAGTTCTTTTTTTTTTTTATAATAAATAAACAGGTTCAACAATCTTAGCGTTGAAACGCTTTCGGAGCAATAGGTATCGATAAATTATTTAAAAACAATTTTTTAATTTAGAAACAATTTTTATAATATATCAAGCCGGTATATTAATCGTTTTGAGAACTCACGGAATTTTTTAACTAAACAGTGACGTTTCTTGTTCAACAAAAATCTAAACTTTTTTGATGGTCTAGTGCAGTGGTTCCCAACGTGGGCCGTACCGCCCCCCGGTGGGCGTTAGAGAGCTCGTAGGGGGCGTTTGTGAACAAAGGCCAATTTGGGGGGCGATGACGGCCAGCCAGCGCTCCCCTAGCCAACACTGGCAAGGACGTACCGATAAGATTAATTAATAACAAAAAACATTGAACAAGTGTTTCAGCAACTATAGGTGCAAAGTGTGTTGACTTAGGACTTGAATGTATGGAATAGGGAAGAAAGAGGTTCATATTTTTTTTCAGTATTTTCCTGTTCTTACATTTTGTTTGTACTTACATTTTACCAACAGTCGTTATATATAATGTAACAGAAGTAATCAGGGTGCCGTAAATGACTTTATAATGGAAAATTATTAAATAGTATGGTCACCGGCTTTGAAAATGGAAAAATAACTTTTTAACGTGTCGACAAAACCCGCTCGTACGCTGGAGATATAAATTATCAAGTGTCCTGGACAGACTATGTCCGTCAGTCCTAGCCCCTGGAACGTTCAGCCCTTAGTCGCCCACAAACACACTATGACAAGGCCACTCAGTATCCCACCACGGATCAGTCCCTCCGGATGGGTGGATGGAAACCATCAGTATTACAGTACGCTGGCTAACTCCCTTAGGATTGCAGCAAGTCGAAAGTCCTGACGGCGGTTCGAAGGGCATCGGTCAGTTATGAGCTCTGTGTGCAGCTAGTTATACTTTATCGCGAAAAATGGAAGATTTCAGTCACAGGCCTCTTACGCTAGATTTAAGGTGCATCAAACAGATGGTTATAAAATTGGATGAGACATTTTTTACCACATTACAAAATTCAGTTAAACTTCGATTCTCAAAGCATAGTACAACAATATATTCCTGTATCTTGAAACACTAATGGTAATGATACAGAAAATCTATGGGTATGATAATTTATTTATGTAAATAGTATTTATATAGTAATATTATATTATTTATTTTATATTCCTCTCTTTCTTCAATATTTTAATTTTTCTTTTCTGTTCTCTCTTCATCCTCTTATAAACAACCGAATCACAAAGTACCATCAAGATTGGTCACATGAATCTATCGTTTCTATTCCGTTTCTTTGATCATTTCCACTTATTATGCTAAATCTGAATTATTGTTTTGAAAAACCTCAAGCCTGCATTCGGGATATATGGCTTCTGAAATGTATTGATACGCCTCATTCTCTAAATTTTTATTCATTATACTGCGCCTTTTAATTTTAATAGAGATGAAAATCTCTGATATATTTTTATAAAATAACTTAGAACATCTTTACGATTTTAGCTGAAAATGCGTGAATCGAAGACGGTCTGTAGGACTGTGTGTTAGTGGGGAGTGAGGGGTCCTGTCTATCGCTGGCTCATACATAGACGTCCTCTGAAGGCAGTTAGTTATCCCGCAAATGTATGGATTGCTAATATAACCATGAATTAGACTTATATTAACTCGAATTAATTGTTCTACGTCCATCTTTATGCCCGTTTATCAGTTTGAGCAAATTCTGTCGAACATATTCAAGTTTCGGACCTGAATATCTCAATTCTATCAACTTTTGATAGAGATCTTCCAACCGATAGAGGCAGATTAATGATGTCACTTTTATCTAAGTTATTTTAAGAAGATTTTTCAACTGAAAATTTAAAGAAAAAGTTATTTACCTAAGTTAAATAAACGAGTTATAATTAACAGCTTTTATTTCTAAATTTTTTCGATAAAGCTTAATAATTTTTATTATTCTTATTTCGTTACTATTATTTTGTACATCGTTTCCGTGGCTGGATGGTAAAGTAATTTAAAAATACTTCTAAAATTTATATTTATACATTTTAAATAAATTTAAATACGTCAAGAATTACTGTTCGCAAAAAAATTACAAACTGATACTAAAGGAAAATTTATATTTCAAGTTTTGGAACACTATCTCGAAGAAAAAAGATTTCCTCTGAATAATATAGTGTGCATTGCTACTGATGGTGCTCCAGCAATGGTTGGACGATACCGAGGGCTGATTTTTTATTTGAAAAAGGCAATACCAAATGTAGTCGCCGTGCATTGTGTAATTCACAGACACCATTTGGTTGCAAAAAATCTAAGTGATCGCCTTCACTGCTCACTACAGTATGTAATTACCGCAGTTAACAACATCAGAAGCAATGCTCTCAGTAGTAGATTATTTTTAAAACTTTGTGATGAAAATGACGAGGATTTCAATCGTTTGCTATTGCACACAGAAGTTCGTTGGCTATCAAAGGGTTCCTGTCTAACAAGAATTTATGACGTTTTTGACGCCTTTATAACGTTTTTTGAAAACAAGGATGAATCATTAAGAGAAAATTTATTGAAATATAAGAATGATATAGCACATTTAACTGATCTATTTCATAAATGTAATGAAACAAACCTACAGCTGCAAGGAGATAATTTGAATTTGATCAAAGCAAAGTCAGTTATTTGTGCGTTCATGTCAAAACTTGCCTTGTACAAACAGGATATGGGTCGGAGACAATTCTATGAGTTTCCAAATCTTGAAGATATTTTAGTATTTTGTTAACATTTGGAAGCACTTAAAGAAGATTTTAAAAATAGATTTCAGGATATTCTTAACATGACCATTCCAGACAGGCCCGCCGCTAGCTGATTCAGCGCCCACGTGCAATACCGATTAAGCCGCCCCCTGTCTAACTACAGCCAGTGGTGGATTTAGGAAATTTCAGAACCGGTTCAAAAAACTGTGAGATTGCCGCCCCCATTGTTGCCATTCCGAGTGTCGCCGGCCGCCCGATGCAGATGTTAAGCTAAAAAAAAAAAAAGGTCGCCCGCTATATAATACATCGCAAATTTCGTCGCGGCGACAATGGAGTGGCAACTATCGCGGGGCGGCGATTGTCGATCTCTCGTTTTGCTGCCCCCCTCGATGTGCCGCCCGCGTGCGGTGCATGCCTTGCACGGCGGCCCTGGAAAAAACCAGATTAAAACCGGCTTTGTGGGCTGTAACAAAAAGGTTTTTTATTGCATTCTCGTCGTCATATTTAGCCGAAAGGGGATTTAGTGTAGTAAGCACTTTACTAACAAAGAAAAGAAACGGATTGTTAGTAGTGGAAAGCGGCGACTTGAGACTCCTGCTGACAAATATAGCACCAAATGTAGAAAAATTAGTGTCATTACATCAAGCTCAGACCTCTCACTGATAATTTTACAATAATTTTCAATATATGTTATTAATCAAATTTTGTACACGGCACCAATATTGTTAATATTCTTTAATAAAGTAATTTTAGAAATCTGTCCTTGTTTTTCAATATTTAATATAGCCCAATTCTCCTAAGAGGGGTGCCATCAAATCACTGTTTGAAGAAGTAGGCAACAAGCCAATTAAATTGAAGCGCTATGGATTACACAACGTTGATTACAACAGCAAAAGACGTCGGTACTGTTGTTTTTTTATTATTATTATTTTCAAACATGGGGGCGGCGAGTAATTTTTTTTCGAAAAGGGGCGGTAGATCAGAAAAGGTTGTGAACCTATGGTCTGGTGGATGGATAAGCGATAATTTTATTTGCAATCGCTTTTTTTAATAATACTTATTTGTGTCACTGTGAATACATTTTCTGTAAAGATACTTGGAATCGGAAAGTCATGAGTCAAATTAGGTTTACAGTTTGCTGCTTTATACTTCAAAATATAGAGAATTTTGGTTAGTTCTTGATTACTTAATTATCATCTTCACCATTGACAGTTCATAGCCACACGCCGTGTCTGTCAGGAACACAGTTCTCTCCAGTCTCTCCTGACTTCCCACCATTCCTCCTGTTCCACTACAAGCCAGTTTGCTCCTCAGTCTTGCATACCTTTTCTATCTCCTTAATCCACCCATCCCGAGGTCTTCCTCGAGACCTCTTCCCTTTCAATTTCAAATTACGTGTTCTCTTCAGCATCTTATCAACAATCATTCTTTTTATGTGTCCATAATACTATAACCTTGTTCTTACAATTCTATCCTTTACGGGCTGCTCTTAAGCTGTCTCTCTTTTAGTTACGGCGCAACCTTTACAATCTCGTTGCATCAATCCTGCTCCTTCGAAACGTCATCACTGTCATCTGAATTCCTCTAATATCTCTTTATTTCGTAACCCATTCTTCAGTACTACTGGCACGAAGGAAGTGTTGCAAATAATAATTTTATAGTTCTGTGTCACCACCTTCTTGATATAAAACAGACCTCTGACTCTCCTGTAGAATTCTTGTGCCCTTCTTCAGCTTTAATTATTTTATTCTCACATTCTCTTCCATCACACTTTCAAAATACTCGGAATTTTCTCCAAACATCAGTTTCTCACCTTAGCATAGCTCTATCCTTCTTTCGCATTGTAATCGCACTACATTATATACTTTTTTTCAGAGGATTGCATTTTTTTATGATTTAACTACTTCCTGCCACGCATGCAGCTGTTCTAGCACTTTTAATTCGTAGACCCTCACATCATTTACAAATATCATGGCTTTCATTTTTTAATCCCGGAACATCCTAGCAACCTTCTTTATTATTTCAACCATAACGACAGCGAATAGCCCGTTTAGTTTGCACCATGATCTTTTCACTAAACTAAGTCTCACAAACCTCTCACATCCCTCAGTCAGTCTCTTACTAACACCTTTCACATTCAATTTTTTCCGAATTTTCTTTCTGCAGATGCTGTTATATGATTTCACAATGTGAAAAAAAAATCCATTATTAGGTCGTTACCATACTAATGAATAACCGTTCATGGCGAATCTCTCGACTCGGGTTTTTGTTAGTGTTTGTCTGTATACACAAGAAAGAATTGTGTTTCTTCTACACTCTCTCCACGTAATCTCCTTACCTTCCTCCAGTGAGACACAAGAGCGTGTTTGCCCTGGCGGTACCAATCCTTGTTCTGTTCACGAAGCCCTTTCTTCACTGTGCGAATCACCTCTTCGTCATCCTCAAAATGTCTCCCACGAATGGCATTCTTCAATGGCACAAATAAGTGAAAGTCTGAGGGAGCTAGGTCAGGGCTATAGGGCGAATGGGGTAACACTGTGAAGCCCTGTT